>CM017799.1:19942925-21142925 GCA_008086715.1 Sitobion miscanthi | reverse complement strand
TTTTATTCAAATTTATGAACGGGGGATTATATTGTACCTATACCTATATATATATAAAGTATATAAGTCAATTTCAGAATTTTCATTGCTATAATACAAGAATAAAAAACAACAAACATTTATTGTTTTACTTATGAATTTAAAATAATTTTTCTGGTACAGTGAAGCACCGTTTTGCGCACGCTAATGACGATAATTGTTTTAATACTCGTTCAAAAATTATGTACATAACAAACCCTACGATTTGCCATACTTCTATGAATGAGCGTAGGGTTCGTAATCTTGCGTGACAAATACGCGTCCACACGGTGATGCATTTGAAAAAAATTTGTTCCACAACTAATTACTTAAAAAATAGTTAAAAAACTTATAAAATAAGTATTGATGCTGCGCGGCTTTTCCGAAAATACGTCCACACACACACGCGGCATGGGTGCACCGGTTTGCTTACATTTTTTTTTTTTGTAGTTACAAATTGTTACATAAAAGATTACATAATACCAATCGGTTTTCAAGTCGAAATTTTGACCTTGGGGTGCCAGTGTAACACACCTCATAATGTACCACGCACCAATCATAATTATTATTACCTAAACTTCGAGATATGATGCGTATATTATATATTAATAATATGTGTGCCAAATTTCGGAGGACGTAAATATTACCACTGCCTGTTTGATATAATGTATATCAGCTATCATGTACAACATACTCATAATAATATATAATTATGGAAAAGAAAGTGCCTATATCATACCGTGCAGCATGATATATTGGCAGTTTTGAGTTTCGATAATATATAATGATAAAAAATAAGAAAATAAAAAAAAACATCGATTAGTTTGTCGAAAACATTAAGCCAATACCCAACTTTATATCCTACATACGTATTTATTATGTTTTGTATAACGTACGATACATAACAATCCGGCTCTGTAAACCGGGTTCGATTTCGACATTTTAAAAATTATTTCGTACGGATACAAGGACCTCGAGATAAGCGGATAAAATGCGATAAATTACGATACGCCGCGGAGAAACTTTTCAAGTATTTAATGTTATCGGTGTATCGCTTATAATAATAATGTATAATATTAATATATTATAATATTAATATGGTAAGACTGACCGTGATGAATGTCCCCGCTGAAAACTTTTTTTTTAAATTAATATAAAATATGATTTTTTGGACGATTATCACTACTTACTAATTATATAGATAGAAATTGTAATTTATTAAAGAGCATAATAATAATAATTAGCCGAAATCCTGGGACCCGACGAAGATGCAAACAACAAATTAATACATTTTCTAAAAATGTCTGATTTGTATAAACTTACTTATTGCGCAAAATATCTTCATAATAATACTGTTTAAAAAAAAAAATGTAACCACACACGCTAATAACCATTATTGTTGAAGCGTTTCTTGATCAATAAAAAAAAATAAATAAATAATATAATATACCTAACTATTATTACAATTCGTATCTAGTACTTTTGTTTTACATCTATTAAGGTACGTATTGTCGTCGTGCAGTCAAAAAAAATATATAAATAATAAAATATACTAATGCGTGCGCACTTAGGTACCGAAATAATTTTTCGTGCATTGTTTTGAAAAGGGCACGCGTGACTGTATAAAATATATAAAGTAAATATCTACTCGGGTATATATAATATTATAAATATTTAACAAGTAATGAAATTAAAAACATAAGTTGCCGTTTAAAAACCTGCAAAAGTTAGGTAAATACAATTTCCGAAAAAGTTAATATTTTCACCTCGATAGTAATTTATTGTTATCTGATAATATGCTTTAAAAGCTAAGTTAAGTTTTATGGTTATAATGTGGAACATATAATAGGGCATTCAATATCATTAATGTGTGCGTACCGTTATATAATATACCCATGTATGGGCCACGAGTTTAACATTGTTCTGTCGTCAATATATTTTTCATACTTGTATATAATTAAATTGTTTTACAATCTTTACTACTAATTACTGAACTAAGCGGTGCAGTATAATATGGTACACTGTTTTTTTTTTATTATTGCACGCGCGTATATATCGTATAATAATTGATACAATTTTTTCATGCGCTCGCATGGAATGATAATGTCGTCGTTTGTGTATATTATAAAGACTAGGACGACGATTTTGCCCCTGGGACGGACGCGCGCCCTATCGCAGGAACACAATGCCAATTAAATAACTATAATATGATTGTAATTTTGCGGAAAAATATTTTATTCATTTCGCGATTTTTATCTAACACATAGTACGAACCGTCGATTATTTATCACTGGCCGCGGCCCTTAGGTAGGTATACAACTATATACGCTGCGCGTAGACGTAAAGAACTACGCGTATAACATTTACATATAATTACAATGAATTATTTTCGAACAAATTTCTATGTAAATTCAAAACATAAATTTACAGGTAAATGTATTTAATATTATCGTCGTCGTTACTCCGTGAAAAACTCATTGAATGAGTGTATATTATGGGACATTTGCCCACCCGTTTCTCTCAGGCTCTGAGCACACACTGTGATATGTGTATATATTATTATACACGCCCGAGCATACTTATTACTTACCTACCCATATATCCAATATATATACTACACCTAAACATTCTCAACGTATACGCTGCACGCTAATCGCAACACTTTCGACGTTGACTATATTATATTATTTTAGACATTAATATGACGATTCTCACGCGTGAACATAATATAGACGCCACTTGGTGAAAAATTTAAGGCTGAACGTCAAAGGGGCCTTATCTGTGGATGTTGACACGTCAATGGGTCCTTTCTATCATTCATTGCCTTATTGTATCGCCAAACCGTGTGTTTAAAACGCTATGTGCAAAGGCCTTATATTTGCAAAAAATATTTTTTAAAAAAAAACGAGAATTATGCGATTGAATATTATATATTTACATAGTATACATGTATGATAATAATAATATAAAAGTATATTATATTATATGAACAAGCCTTTTAGCCTTATTCAGTTACGGTTCTCAATCTTTTTATATCCAAGTGATACGTAGTGAAATATTCACAATGTTTTGAAATTTTTAAGTACCGCGCTCGACAGAGTGTAGGACCAAATACCAAACATTTTTATTTTTTTTACTATCGACAAATGTATAATATAGGTAGGTTAATATAATATGTGTAGGTATTTACTACATATTTCTAGTTTAGGAGCTTCGATCAGGAACATTAGCATTTATTGCATGAAAGGTAAAATCGAATATTAATTTTTATTTTTATTATTATTATCATTGTTTAAAATGTAAATACTTTAATGACAATCATTTTTGTTTTAATTTTAAATTAACAATAGGACGTCAATTTTAGAAATCCGGCTCCATATAGGGTAACCTTCAATCTCAAATCATTCAAGTGAATATCGTAAGCATATTTTACACGTATAGGTATACTGATTAATGTTATTATTATAATTATAATTTTATTTTTCTCAAACCGAAATTTTCTTAGCGTTCCCCACCTATGAGCTTTCCGCTGACTGCTGAGAATCGATGAAATGGGCTGTTACAGAATACCGTATTTAAAATGACTAAAAAACTTGGCAAGAAAATAATACATAAGTTTAGAAAATTGCTTGATTTTCAGTTTGGTTGAATGGAGATAGTTTAAAAAGAGTACGTTGTAGAATTGCATGAAATATAGAAAATCAAAATTACATTGATGAAAATATGTTATCATTATTTTTTGAAGACTTTACAAATTTCACGGCTGAAAAAAGAATTTTATAAATGTATGATTAATGTTATAATACATCACTTTGGAAATACGTTGTTCATAAAGCTAATACGTGGAAGGAAAAACGGTAGGCGTAGGTAAATACCCTCAGATTATTCTTTGGTGTATGAAAACCATACAATTTAACGTCGTTACATGCAGTGTGCACCATGAGTACGTTATTATTATTATTATTATTATTATTATTATTATTATTATTATTATGACACAATAACCTCTGTGTAAAAAGCGCTTATAATTATTTTATTATTAAAAGCAAACGACTCGGTTGCGCACGTGTGTTTAATTTACGCGTATGTATAATAATACGCAAACATAATATTTTCAATTGCTCATAAAATTCACTTATACAATCTCGGCTATTCAGTCGATTCAATTTCTCGTCCCTGCTACACAATCGAATTCGATTGACCAATCAATTTATTGTTGTCCAAACGCGCGCGCGGACAGCGAAAACGAATTTATTAATTTTTGCTTTTATATTAGAATATATTATAATAATTATAATTAAGTGTTTTAGATTTAACATCACATCACTCGACAATCACAGTACTAATATCTAATATATAAAAATAAGTCCGGTTTTCTCCCTGACGCTATAACTCCAGAACGCACCCAACCGATTTCCATGGTTTTGCATTCGTGAAAGGTCTTGGGCTACGTGAGGTTATAGCAAAGAAATTCTTGAAAATTCAGGAAAAATTCAACAGAAAAGTGTTGAAATCGTTTTTCACATACAGCGCCATCTATTATAACATCTATTATATCTTTTATATATTATTTTTATGTACTTCAAACCAATAGCAACGGTGCGTGATAAAGTGTTTGACAGATAGTCATTATTCTCTGCTCAGTTAATTTCATTAAGCTCAGTTGTAAATTATGTGGATCGTGCATTTGAAGTTAAATTCAACACTCTGTCCATAGTCCAAATGCCTAGAGAACGACGTTCGAACATCGGCCGCGCACAAGACATGCAAGCCAGCAACAAGTCTATTCAAGGAACTTAGAGAAGAAAGAAAAGACAAAATAATAAGAGAAAATGACCGATTGAGACATCGCGTGAGCACACGAGATCATTGGCATCATACAATCGCTTGGCATTCCAATATGATCCCACTGCGAACTACAGTGATGATGAAAATTTTGATGTTGGACGAATGACGACTATATGCAGATATTGCAATGCGTTAAAGTTCAAAGAGAGAAACGGTTGGATTGTGCTGCGCAAATGGAAAAGTCAAACTGGATCCTTTACTTACACCACCACAGCCACTGAAAACATTGTTTGATGGAAGTGATCCCGATTCAAGCCATTTTCTTAAACACATCCTTGAATACAATAACTGCTTTCGCATGACTTCCTTTGGAGCTAATATCATTCGAGAAGGCGGCTTCATGCCGACTTGCAAGGTAAAAGATACAACACACATAACCAACACATAATTACAACACATAACAACTTCATACACACACACACTACACCATTCACACATTTATTTAAAATGTATTCATGAACAAATTTTAATGATTATTTGCAATTACAGATACAAGGTCCACGGATGATGTCCACGCACTGAATTTCACCATTCAATCAAAAATTGCTGGCGATTTGGTGACATACAAATCATTCGAGAAGGCGGCTTCATGCCGACTTGCAAGGTAAAAGATACAACACACATAACCAACACATAGTAAATTATCCAACGGAGTTTTTGAACTCTCTGGAGATACCAGGATTTCCACCACATAACTTGCAACTGAAAGTTGGTACAGTTATTTTGATACTGCGTAATTTGAATCCACCGCGACTTTGCAACGGTACTCGACTTTCGGTAAAGAGACTTATGCCGAATTTAATTGAGGCAACCATTATTAACGGAAAGTACGCAGGTGAAATGTATGTATTCCTCGAATACCAATGATTCCGACTGATCTTCCGTTGACTTCAAACGATTGCAATCCCAGTTCGCCTTGCGTTCGCAATGACATTAATAAGTCGCAAGGCAATCGCTTAGTGTTTGCGGGATAAATTTGGAAAATCATTGTTTTTCACATGGACAGTTATACGTTGCTGTTCACGAGTTGGGAAACCATCCGCTTTGTTTGTGTTAACGACAGACAAAAAACAAAAAAAATGTGGTTACCAAAGAGCACTACAAATGAAACAATTAAATAAACACTTCATTTTAGTAGGTAATTGTAATGAATTATTACTGTTGTGAAATGAATAAATATTTTCCTTTTCAAATATATAACAAAAAAAATTACAACGTTACTTAAAACGAATCTGGTGGCGAAACGGAGTTCGACGGGTCTGCTAGTTTGTTATACAAATACTAGGCTACATATTATAATAGGAAACTTTCAGGCCATTATAGATACACATTTTACTTTTTGCATTATACATTAGAACCGTTTTTTTTTTCCAATAATTGGTTATACAAATTAGTTTGTTCGAGAAAATTGATGAGAAGTCTCTCGGCTTGTCAGTGGTTGGGTCCAAGTGCGGCGTGTCAAGGTGGTGGTATATCCTGTGATTTACTATGGTAATTACAGGTGTATTAGAGTGTTATAGTAACACAATAATGCAAATATGGTGATCAATATATTTTATAATGCATGCCAATAATATTATATTAAGTACGTATATAGAACGGAAGCAATATAGTTCATTATGAGTAAGTTAATGGAAACAGGTTATGGTACGACCATATTATTATCATAATAATATATGTACCTACGCTAAACGTATACAGATCCATATTAAGTATACCACATATATTATGATAATATTATCTTCTAAGCTCATAGATATATTATAAAAATCTATATACAGCAACGTGTATGCGTCGGAAAAACAATCGAAAACCGATGGAATACGCGGCAAGTTTTTTATCATCGTACGAATAAAAAGATATAAGGGCAATGTTGAATATATAATATTATTATATATTTTAGTATTGATCAGAGGAGTGGCAGTAGGTAGTTGTCTACGGCGAGAATAGCGATGTTTATTGTTGTAAAGTGATGAATGCACGTATACCCACTAACCGAGAATTTAGTATCTCATTTATGTAGGTATAAATACACCGAGATGGGACGATAAACTTGGACCCATTAAGGTTGTCAGTGGAGTATAGTAATAATAATAATAAGTGCTATAAATATAATATCTGTATAGACTTATTTTTTTTCTCGTCCTTGTATTTAATCATCGTACTTACAATCTGTATAATATATTATTATAAGTACAAGGAACAACGTACAATATAAGTATATTATATTATGAACGTGAAAACGGGTGGAAAACTGACAGCTGGCCGACATTAAGGAAGACGCCCAGCAGTGCCACATGACGAGGGATTGAAGTCCTAATTTGACGGAATTGTTTGGCGTAAAAGGTCGGACAGACTCGTGTTGTATATAATATATTTTGTTGTATGCCACAAAATAGGTGCGCCGCGCCGTGCCATGAAGCGGTTATAATAAAATATATTATAATGTCTGCACCACGTGTGTGGCGGGGTACCTGCAGGGATCTAGGAGCCCATTAGCGTTCTTGGAATACACACCTATTATAAAATAATACTGTTCGGCATACTTTCCGCACAACAATAATGGCAGGTCCGCATTGGTATTATATTTGCAGAACAATAAAAACGATCACTTCCGTTTGCTATTAAAAAGGTTTATCAAATTTATATAATGCTCCGATGCTTAAGTTCGGGGAACGACACGGCGGCGCTACGTGTGAGAAATTCACTTTGGCGTACAATGGTACCGGTTAAGTTACCCCGCCCAACCCTAAAAATGTGGTCGTACAATAGCATCGGTGTGTGAGGTTGTCCAAAACTGAGGTACAACAACCTGGTCGGGCATCGATCGACTCATACATTTAGTGTCTACTGTCAACATTAACGACGACGTAGGTATTATTCTTACTCGTCACCGTCAAGTCCATCACGATAGCGAATATCATATTTAATATAATATGCAGGACTCTATACAATATTATAATAACTAGATGGGTACCATGCCTACCTTAAAATATTTTCATACAAAAATAAAATTCTAAACCACATTGTGTTTACAGTAAATTTGTTCCTACCTATAATATAATATGTGCGCATTACAATATAGTTTGAGACGGATGTTTTTTGTGTGTCGGCCGATTATTCGGGATAATATTATTTTATTATATAGAGTTCGAGTCGTCGAGACTCGAGACTGGCGACAACGAACAAAAAAAGAGAACTGCAAATAGATGGAAATCCTTTTCAGCGTCGAGATTATAATAATAATAATAATAATAATATTCAGTGCTTCCTGCGTATCCATTTTGATAGCGTCTATATATTATACTCGTTTGTAAAAAAAGTAAAATAGGTACCAACCCGTATAATTGATTCTTTCGAATTGTATTTTTATGTCGTACGTGCGTGTGGTATATAGGTACGAATATATTCCTACGCGGCCGTAGAATATAATAATACTATGTATAGGTAATAGGTACAAAGAATTTATTAAACAATGTTATCTATACGTATCGGCTCCGGTGCGCCCCATACGATTACGACAAAAAACGCTAATCCGCGCCGAGATCTAACAATAATAAATAATAATAACACGAATATAATGCGATATATTATTGCGTAGGTATATATATATATATATATATTATAATATTACAGGGTATGCGGTGCGATTCCAAACGGTATGCGAACGTCCACACACTATAAATATACGTGCGAATTATAATCGACACTCGTTTTGTGGTTTGGGGGACCACTCCCCCCTTCCCTCTGCCCGGTAAGGGCATCCGAAATCTCGGTAATAAATGGTTTCTCCGGGACGCAAAACCGTCGTCGCGATGACGTACGACGTGACAGCGTGTACACAAAATATTATTCAAAGTTGAAAACACACTCGCACACACCCATATGATACGCGTACGTGCTGATAGTCGAGGTGCATAATATGATAGTATATTGCGTATATTATGTGCGCGAAGTTCGCGGGCCGTTTGAAGTCTGTTTACGTTCCGTCACAAGCGCACCGGGTATAGGATTATATGATTATTTTTTATAGGCATGCCGCCCGCCCGTCCGAACGTCGATGACGATAATAATATAATATTTAAAAAAAAAAAAAAACAAACCAGTTTCGTCGTTATTTATACTGTTCGCGTTGTCCAGACCGTAGCGAGTATTCGACATTATAATATTATACTGTATAAAGGTATAGGTGAGGTGAACGAAAAGACGCGCATGACTAACAATGAATCTAGAAAAAAGAATCTCCGAAATAAAATCTTCGGAAA
Source organism: Sitobion miscanthi (assembly GCA_008086715.1). NCBI lineage: Eukaryota > Metazoa > Arthropoda > Insecta > Hemiptera > Aphididae > Sitobion > Sitobion miscanthi. The sequence goes on along the minus strand of CM017799.1, from coordinate 21,133,794 downwards.
AAAAGCCCTGTCATAGGATAAAAAAAGCTCCTTACATAACACTCGATGATTATATTCTCTAATATTATTTATTATTTATTTTAACATTTAACAAAATTTAAAACAAGATTCCACGTAAGTAATTATTCTGTAACCAAAAAATATACATATACTTAAATACAGTTTTTTTATTATTTATTTTAAGTTTAAATTGAATCAAAATCAGATATTTAAACGAAGAATAACAATTTTAGTTCTGTGTAGAAATTTAAAAATATTATTCATGGGTACTCGAAACTTCTATAAAGGTTATTATTATATACAATTATACAAATATGAAATAATATTACTTAAACTTACGTCTCCGATCAGAATCTTTTTTGTATACATTGATATTATGTCATTGAATTAAAATTTAACGCCATCTTTTACAATGACCCATTTGTAACCTACTGTACAGCAGAGTGTCACCTACTTTCCCGCTTTTCATTAAATTTCATATTATTTTGAATAGTTTTAATATTATTTAATAACAATAGATAAGTAACTAAACATTGTTTTTTATTATTTAATCATATAATACATTTATGTAGATGTATATAATATTGTCAAAACTAGTTATATCACAGTTAAAGAATAAACAAATCATAAAAAAGAATATTTTATGAATATATATTAATAAGTCACACAATAAAATAACTAAGTAACATTTAAATAATAAGTATTAATTCTTATAAAATAATATATTAACACAACGAGTATAAGTAAAAACCGCATGATTTGTTATGGATATAACAGGGGTGTACGGGAGTATTGGGAGTTGGGACACACTTTAATGTAGGTATATAATATTGTGTGCATATAAATAATATTCTAATCAAATTTATCTAATTAAAGAGAATATTTTTCCGGGGCTTTTTTTTCCGAATACCCCTAATAATATTACATAACTACGTAGTACGTATATAAATCACGAGTACATACGAATGAATAATGGGTATATAGTGTTATAATATACGATTTGGGAGGCGGCGGCGGGACATCGCCGCGATCGGATTCGGAAAACGCGAAAAGGGAGAGAAATCTGAAACGACATTATCACAATAATATATAATATGCCTGGCTAGGTCGTAATACACGGCCGTTAATTATTATTGCTGAGCTCATATATAATAAACGGACGAAGAAATAGCTGCAGCGAGGCCAAGGCTCTGTACCACGGGTTTTCGCGATTGCGAAACGACTTATATGTATATACGACTGTCGACTACATATTATACCTATATATATATATATATATATATAGGTACAGCTCGCAAAAATCTTTTCTTTCCGATCAATAATATACTTTTTCACAATTATCACGAAACGAAATGCCTTTACAGAATAATAACAATATGCCCCATTGGCCATTACACACTCGCGCGCTCGCGCATAGTTCTCACCGAGAATAATATATAATATATGCAGCATATATATTATATATACATGGTATATAATATAATACAAGTTACAACAATAGAGGTGGTCGGTCGGACGGGACAATCGGTCACGATTTCGTTGTCGAGTATAATAATATAATGTACAATGTATGTGTAATGTACATATGCGATGTTTAATGTATTTTATAAGTACGACTTTCAGAATTATTATTTTGGCACAAACGGGTATAGTAAATATTTGCGCGCCACCAACGTCTTTGCGCACAGTGTGTGTACATAATATATATGCTATTTTATATATATACACACGCATACCACCGAGATTTATCGTGCCTTTAAATTTGTATATAATAATATATACATTTCGGGGCGCGCGAGAAACAATATTATTATCGTTGCTGTTAATATTTCCGATTGGCAACGCGCAGCAATATTGATACGGCGTGTCTGTACAACATTATCTTGTCCAAAACTTGGTGCAAATAATAACGACAATAAATAGCGTATTACTTAATATAATGTATATTGTATATGTGTGCGAGTGATCAACTGTGCTTATACTATATATTATTATACGAGATACATATATTGTGTGTGCCGCAGGCTCTTATAGTGCACGACTGTTCACGGCGTGGGTGTAGTGAGGCGCGATCGGGTCAGAAGGGTAATGGATTGGTGGTGGGCGGGGGCCGGGGGTAGGTGGTTCGATCGGAGCGGGGCGAAGAGAGCAGAAAAAAAGTTTTCAAAAGGATGCGACTTGGCACGGACGTTCGTCTGCGGCGTCGGCGGCCGCGTATGTAATGGCCAATATCCGATACGTACATTTTAAAAGTCGTAAATTCGCATCGCATATGCGCGTCTATGCTTATATACAATATATATAATCCGTGCGCACTCACTCACACGCGTCCGAGCGTCACACTCGAGCAGCCGCGTATATGTGTAAACGACATCATTTCTCCCTCTCTCTCTCTCTCTCTCTCTCCCTCTCCCTCTCTCACTCTCTCTCACCCTCTATCTCTCTCTCTGCGTAAATGTCGCGACGTACAAGTCGAATATACTTGTATGATATAATATATATATATATATATAAGGCCTCGTCGACGAGGGGACGTCCCTTTTTCATTTCCTAGCCACTTTACTATCCCATTACTCCCGGTATATGCTACACGCATATGCATATCATACATATATATATATACTATCATATAATTTTATGTAGGTCAGAAGCAGTTTTGTCGCACTCCCCCGAGCGTTTTATGTAGGACGACGACGTTCTTTTTGGTTTTTTTTTTCTTAAGGGTCGAATATATATTATTATAATATACGTGACGTACACGACTTGTCGGTCAAAACATTGTGTGTGTGTGTAGCGGGTATCGCGTGTGAACGACAAGCGGCTAGGTTCGCTGCGATACGCTTCCCGCTCGAAATATATATATTATTATATACGTACCTACCAGCTATAATGCACTCCTGCTGCAGACGGCACATAATAATATAACAATTGTCTCCACACCCACTCGTTTTCCGCTACACACGAGCTCGGTATATATTATTATAATAGGCCCTGCCGCGTCACATATATGCATTTATTATGATAAAAAAAGGACTTTTTCCCCGACGCCCCGCAGTGAATACGAAATTACGGTTAAAAGCCGTAATAATAATAATAATAATAATAATACCCTTCGGCGTGGACATACACATCTATAATATATTACGTATATTGTATAGGTGTGTACGATTCCATACACGTCGTATATATAGAATACCTAAGCTCTGAAACGCGGCTAACCTCTATTATACACCACGCGATAGATCATTATATTATAAACGGAAACTTCGATTTTCTTTACACGACCCTTACGCCAACAGAAAAAAAATCGTCAAATCACAGGCTCACACCCTTTTCAACCCTTCTTCACGATGTTTCAAAATCGTTCCGGTGGTTCTCTTTTCTGTATATTATAATATTATACAAGTATACGCAAAGCTAGTATAATATGGTAATAATATCGACTAAGTATTACAATACCTATAATAGTATAATATATTATGTCCCGATGACCTCTGCAGTATACCCGGGTCCCGAGACCGATTGCTGCAGTCGTTTTTTTCACTATTATCACTATTATTACCCAACGTCCCTTTGTCGATGCATAGCGTGCATCGGGGGAGGGGGACACCACATGTCATATATACATTAGGAATCGAAAATACGATTATTCGATTCTATATATTTCGTATGTTATAATATGGCGTGCACGCACATCATGCCCATACATATATATTATACACTATAATATATAATGCACGGGCATTGTGTATATTTATTATATACCTATATAAGTATATAGGTACACCTACTATCCGCAGTACCTATACGTATAATGCGTATCGTAAATCATACCTATACATTATACATCAAAAGGATAAAAATCGTATGAAAGGAATAGAACTACCGCCGCCGTTTCTTTTCGTTCTATTAATCAACGAGAAAATAAAATCTAACCCTCTATCCTACAGTTATAGTACTAATAATAATGATAATGGTATACGACTTTGAGTCCAACTACTTTACGCACCCAATACCCTAATATTGTATATTATTATTTTCCGTGTTTAGCCGATATCGCGTATACGATATAATATAATATAGCTTATAATATTTAAGTAATAAAACTACAAATAGGTACTATTTATATGCGTAAAATGATACCCTATAATACAATATATACGTATGGTATTGTAAGATATCAAAGATTTTAATAAAACCCTGCAGCGGTCACGTGACGTGCGCCAAGTTGGTCACGTGGCTGAATTTCACGTGCAGCACACAAGTGATTCATAAAAACATTTCAAAATATTAACTTCGAGGGTCATGTAGCTGGTACTACAGATTTTATTAAAAACTGTACGGAAACTGTGTTTATATGTGTGTGTGAGAATACTGATTTATACGTATGACTATTTGTATTATTTTCGAATGGCGGGAGAACCAGACTAACCATCCTGGACCTAATCGTAAACCATCGAACGATTTGTGCATTATATTCTAATAATTTTAAAGCAATAACTATATTATTATACTAAATATTAACACGTTAGTTCTTACATTGTCGAAGCGATGATAAAAAATATCGCGGCGTACTCGGGAAAAACGAATCAAAACAACAAATAGGACACCTACTTTTTAATATTAAATTTGGACCGCATTTCCTAGACTACGTAATAGTAGGTCTTATATCTACTGTTTCTTTTTTTTAAATATTCACCATCGTTCTTTCTCTACCAGCCGACAACAATAATAATATAATAGTCAAAGAAAATAAAAAATCATGATGATTTAAATATATATATATGTTATATTTATATATATATATATATATATATGTGTGTGGTTCATAATTTTACACATTTTATGTCAAGACGAATTAAGTGATGTATAGTATGGTAACTAACATCAAGCATGTCTAAACTTTAAATACATATGATTCATATGCTATGAATAAAATCTGTACCAAAACATAACAATTGACTGAGAAAAGCTGATGTGGATATTATGGTTAAATGGTAGTAATGGAGTATTATGATTAAATGGAACACTTGCTTTATATTTAATATAATCGAATACGAATGAAAAACAACGGCGGAGGTCGTTTTTATTGGATCGAATTTATTGTTGTCTACAACATACAAAACCACAGAAAAAAATATTCTGACGACAATAATATTATTAAACCGCATCGTCCGACGAACGATTTTTCTATAATATACAATTTATATATACCTTATATCATATAATATATATTTACATTAATATAATACGCTTCAAATTCGCGTCTCGGACCGATTTTTTTTCACGTGGTGGTTGCGACCTACATTGCAGAACGCTTTTTTTTTCTTTTACGCACTCCTCCATGGACATCGGCATAACGTTTTTTATAAGACGTCCGCGCTGATCATTTTCACGTGGTCGGCAAATCGTCACGATTTTCCACGGTTTACGATTTTTCACTACGAAAGTAAAACCCCATAACTCCACGTCCCAAAAAATATCGACCAGATATAGTATAAAACTTTAAAACAATAAAAATAATCTGTTTGAGGTCCCGTACGGCAATGCAAAGGTCCTGCAGCTGAGTGTAAGTGATGTAAGTGATAGTGTACGTGTGTCAGTGTGTGACGCTCATCATTAAAGGTTTTTGAGAATCGATTTTCTATTCTATGACGTCGGTAAGGACGTCAGCTTTTATACACATATGTATATAAGACGGCTTAAATACATGTAATTATAAATAAAACAGCTTATTTATACATAAATAGTACACTTATGACATATAGATATAGTAGCACGTATTTTTGAAAAATTCAAATTTCGCATAGAAGTGGGTGAAAACTTTTATTGTTTGTATTATTACTGCTAATTATTTTTAATTACTGCAAATTTAAGTGACACTATACTTTATTGAATTTGTATGTAAAACACAATATTGCCATGCAAAATATTCAACTATAGCATCTGATAATAACTGTCTTATTGTACAAATAAAAACTCTTCTGAAAAGACCAACGAGGAGCTTATATCAGAACTTCTCCAGAGATCTTCTTTAACGAATAATAACACCTTTAAAGTTAGTTGGTGTCTTTATATCTGTGAGCATAGGGTACTCAGGTATTTAAAAGTTTTGTATGAATTTCTCATATTATATGATTTTCAGATGAAACAAACATTTACTCCTCTGGAAAAAATTCTGGATAGGACACTGGATTGTATAGAAATCAATAAAAAAAACATAACAAATTACCGAATGAGAGAAAATTTGTACTTTTTACCCACGTATTTAATACCTATCTATATAGACTATTATTGATATATTAAATTATTAATGGATTCCATACAATTAAAGACGTCTAATATTTAGGAACTTAAGAATGTTTAGTCATATCGTTTCTGTTTAATTTGAATAAAAAAATGGGCACCCACTGAGCGTTTAATTTTTCTCTATATGGATTTTTTTTTTGATTATTCTGCAGATATATACGCTGCAATATCCATTCTCATTATGAAAAAACTCCGATACAAATTATTATGGAAATTTGATGTGTCTCTTATTTTTTTGGCGATAGGTACGCATATTAATTGATAATATTATATTATTATGCAACTTAACGGGATATACTACACCGCAGCGGTCCTACTTAGGTATGTTGGTAAATTATAGGTCAAAGCTGTTTTCGGGAATTAAAACGATATATGTTTGGCTTTTGAAAATAGTTTTGGCATTCCTAGGCGTCTAGTCACACACACTCACACCGCAGCGACGGTTTAATTTATTACACGATAAAGTATACGACAAAACCACTCGAATCACGGTTTTATTTTACACGAGTCTTGGTATCCGTCCAACCGGCCGAAAGAGTGCTATTATAATATATTAAAAGTATTTTAACTTCGTCAATAAATACACATAAGTATATATTATGTACCTTCACTTTTATTTATTATTATTTTTTTTTAAGATACGCGATTTGATTAATTTTCAACGATATTAATTTTGATCGTCAAATATTTACGTTTTGATACCGACGCCGCGCTGCATGACACAATCATCGTTTCAAACCATCCGTCTTGGGTCCAAACTAAATAATAATAATAATAATACACCGAACCTCCGTCACCGTAGCTTCGGCTTGCAGCAGCAGTTGTAACCGTCTGGAATTCTTAACAAAATATCATATTTCTTTTCCATCCGCCGAAAGCTAGCGATATTCAAACAAATATTTACATAAAATCGACGAGGTGGGGGTATTATAATAATACATTTTAGTGCGGCGCGTGATTATTTCTGTTTTAACGTTCGAAAAAGTAATAACATTTCCATTAACTAATTATGAAACACTCGGTAAGAAATATTATAATTATTACGTTTTTTACGATTCAATCGAAATGGAAATCGTGAATATCGTTACCCGTGATGATATTATAATATAATATAAACCTGATGGTATATGTATTATGTACAACGCTATCGAATATTATACTATGTATAATAATAATTATCATCAAACATCACGAATTTAATTGATTCCCCCGAGTCTGACCATCATATATATATATTAGATGGCTTTGTTTTTTAACGACTCTATATAATATTATAGCGTAAATCCCATAATAATAATTATCTTTCTGGAAAGATTATGATATGAGTATTGTTTTTACGACGAACGCACGAAGTTAATAGGTAAGTATAGGTACGCGAATAATATATTACCTATTCAATAATGATGGCGCAGATGTAAGTGGTTTGAGTTTGACTGATTTTTTAGCGAGCCTTGCAGCACGCGTACCTATATAGATATGCGAAAACCATGCGTATGAATTACACAAAGTCACTGCGTATATTTTTATAATAATAAACGATTTACATTCACATTTATACATTTACATTTCAACCCTTCACCCGTCAAATAGTCGATGACAAAAACAAAAATGTCGGCGTATAAAGGCCAATGTAATAATCGAGTACCTATATATTATGTAATATTATGGTATAATATACGCAAAATTGTTATCTGTGACATTCCGTTACGCGCAGCCATTTTGTATCTGATGATAACAATCCGAGCCTATATAATATGCAAAACCTGTATATATTTAAAACCAAGCGGAAAACATAACATAATATTACATACTGTTATACAGTTGTTGTAGAACCTCGCTGGTCCGGTGAACGCATGTCCGGACGGCACATTATACCTAATGACCAAAGTCCAAATTTCCGGAACACAACATAACAATATTATTAACCTTCGAAACAAATTCATTTTCAATAATTTCGTTATACTCGGGACCCTCCCCGTCCTACACGGCGTGTTGTATTCCGTATTGTACAGATGTTTTCATTTTTTTAAATACTTAAAAACACTATTAAAAAAAAAATATTTCTAATTTTTCAACTTTAATAAATAATTAATTTAAATTTATTACGGCCTTTTTTGAACACCTGTGTTTTTACATCTTATTTTGTATTTAATTGATTTTAATTTTTTAATTCGTTATCAGATCGCAATTATTTTGCAATTCGGCGGGTATACCTAGTATAATATATACCCTTGAAAAATCTTCAATATAGGTACCTATTCCAGACGACAATAATCACGAATTCGTCTGCAGAACTTTCAATGTTCTACAACTTCAGTATAATATTATATTTTACTGTATAATGATATCTTATAATAATAATAATTTTTTATTATTATCGTACAAATGAGAGGATATCTAGTTTGTAATTTTGTGAGACAGCTGATACTAGATACAGTATAAAATAATGGCATTTTTGTGTATAATAGGTACTTACTTGCCTATACACGCACACAGAGAGCAATTATAACGAAATAACGACACTAAAAACGCGTAACCACCCGCAACCGATTTAGAGTAGTTGTATAGGTGCAATTATTATTATAATAGTAAAATATTAAATTACATACCTATAGTATACATGCCATTGCAGTATAGTGTATAGATGCAGTTGAAGTGTATCTGTCGCGTATATCATAATATACGATAAAATATAATACCCAATATTTTAAAGCTGCGATGCAGGGCTTTCAATGGACTTGTCACACTCGAGGAAAACCGTAGTAATAGTATTGTCTGATCATAATATTATATTATAACATTTTTGCACAACTATACGGTGTACGACTGCGTATTATCATCGTCTGTAACCATTATGATGTACACGTCATACATATTTAAAATAATGTTTATAATATTATCATGCATGTATATGTGTGTGTGTGTGAGTGTAAACAACGATATAGCTCCCCATTACTCTCTGCGATATAATAATAATATACAGGCATAATATTATAATACACAGGCTCGTTCTCTTATCTGTGTCGGGAGAAAAAAACCACCGCCGTACCTGTGTAGATTTATCTTTGAATCTAGAATAAGGAATATTACAGTCGGCTAAACAAAATATTATTATCGTACGCTGCTGCAGCAGCTGCTCCTCTGTATAGGTATAACATAATATTATGTTGTGTACGGCCGCAATACGCAGTGGTATTAATTTGCCACGGGCGTAGGTACTCGAGGACCGCGTCGACTACCTATTATTATTATTGTTGTTGCTGGAGAGTATAGTATAACTTAACATAGGTACCTACCTACGCGTACCTATTATAATATTATTATTCAAATAAAACTATGCGAGCGGGTTACGGACTACGGTTTATGCGGTTATATGTCGAGGACGGAATGACAAGTTGTTGTGCACGTTTTGTGCTAATAAAGTTATAACGAACGAAAAAAGGAAAGAGAAATAATTAGGTCGATTTTTTTTTATTACTAATGAGCTTCCGCGACTCGGCGTGTCTATCATCGGCTGACAATATTATATTTTTCTGAAAAATCAGTACGATTATTTTGTACGTTTACGAAAATATAATAACATGATATCATTCTAATTTTGTTGGTCGAGTTAGGTAATACAGGTATCGCGGAAACCGGCAATATTAGAATAATGTTACTATTATTACGATGATGCGAAATCTAAAAAGTATATTATAGGTAGGTATATGTTGGTGAAATCGGTTCGTTTATAAGTAGATTGATTCGTCACAAAGCCGTCGCCTTCATTCGACAATAATTTATAATATTATATACCCGTACCCCCACCACTATACGATGGTTGCGAATAGGATTTGCAAAAAAAACACGATTCATGGTGTTATACTATAGCTAAAGTATAGCTATTTATGTGTATCGTATTATAATATGCATTTATTACATAGCACAAATAAAATATTAAATTACGTATGATATATTATAATTTCGTTTACCTGCAATGAGAATTTCGTATATAGTAATGACGAATGATTTATTTTTATTCAGTTGGAAAAGAATTTTCGACTCGAACGACATAACAGTAATAAGCGGTCTCTTTATAATGTATAATGATTATGGTCTGCACGTCGATGTCCTAAAAAAAAACCAGGAAAACACCATTAAAAATACATTTGTCAGCTAAAAACAAAACGCGCAACGTAATCGCGTAAACAGTAAAATAGCAGACGAATTATTTCGACAGTTTTTTATTTTGACAAATTACAAAATTATTTATCAAATTTAAATTTTTGTTATGCATACCTATCTATATATATTTTATAAGTTACACTTTTGATACGTCGCATTTAAAATGTAATAATAACTTTTGTTACAAAGACATGGTGTTGTACAATTTCACTATATCAACACATTTATATGGTGATATGATTGTTTATATTATAATATGTTATAACAGGACGCATATCACATTCGGAATTATACAAAGCCGTGCATAAAAACAAATTGTCCAATGTTACCCCAAGAAAGTATGAGATCTCCATAAGTTGACTCAGAATATCACCTAAATATCTTAATATACTCACCTGCAGTATTTAATGAAAAGACAACACCCAGCTCTTATTTGTTTATATGGTGTAGTGTATCAAAAACATCACAAAATAAACGACAAAGTGAGGAAAAAATTCGATATCTCAAATAATCTAGCTGAACATTTTAAACCCAGTGCCAAACTATATCTCCAGATTCTTATCGGAAACACACCTTATCACAACCAAAATATATAACACAAACACATAATTCAACATGTCGATACATAACATTAGTTATTACATACGTACATTCCGTACACATATTCTGTATATTATTACATATTATGAGGATATGCGTCGATGTTTCTCAATTTATCTCTCAGAAAATTGTTGTCACAATTTATTGTAACTGTTTAAAATTATTGTTATTGTATTATTTCATTATAATTTGATTTTTTCATATTATTATAGCTTGATATTATATCTATATGCTGATACTTAACTTATTGTGTCATTATCCATTATCATAATGTTCTACATATACTTATATTATATTAAACTTATTATAGCAAATTCGATTAAATAATAAAAATCTGTGCCCATATACGTGTATGAGTTATATAGAATAAAATAATTGTGACGCGTTCAATTGTAATACTTTATGCATAATATTATATAGGACGCGCTATGTAATTATATTGAGGTGTTGCTATATTATGTAGATGTAAGGTTCCTACACATAGGTCTCCATAAAGTCACGTCATATAGATATTATATTTTATATCGTGTCCCGAAAAACGTATGAAATTTTATTATATTAAACGTTTCCGAAAAAAGGGTAAAAAAAGCACACATCGTCTTAAAATACGCATATATACATATGTCATATTTATTATATAAACATAATTCACCCACTCTGTCGAATATCGAATATCGATCTATTGCAAAAAAATATTTAAACCGTCACGGCGTCGTACGTAAGTACGCATATATATTATATTTTATTTTATTACATATACCTACAGTCAAACCCGTTTAATACGATCTCGTTTTTTACGCGGTCCTCATCTATACACCAGATATACCTAGTTACCTAGGTATAATACGTGCATAGGTTTATAAATAAAATAGTGTTAAAAGTTTCAATATGTTCCTCCGCGCGTTAAATATACATATACATAATATATTATAAACTCTGAAGAGGAGAAATAACGTAACGTAGCGTTTTTGTTCTCGTATACATTATACACACGCACATCATGCATTCAATATATATTATAATATACCTGTGTCTAGGTGCAGTATAGATATATAGATAATATATAGATCTATATAATATCTGTATATTGTAGATATTATTATAATATTATAATATATGCACGTTTCGTGTTTGTAGAATAATATCAAAAGACTACATTATGTGTACGGTGTAAATCATAATCCTTCTCGCGGAGGTGTCAGATATTATACGACTAATCGCCTCGTCCACGATCGTCTTGGTCGTCTCGCAACTACCCCTCAATACCCTACGCACGTCACACCCCTAACGCGACACGTCCGCCCCAGCTGAATAATATTATATGCGCGCGTGCTACAAAACGTTATTGACGAGTCCTGCAGCGTACGCATATATATAATATATATTATATAATAATAACTCACAGGAAGGATGTCCGTGACGTTTTTACATCCGTATATAATATGAGATAATAGCATGACATATAATAACGATGGCTATGACGACAACCATCCCGCGAGTAGGCCCTGAGGATAGACGACGGTTTTTTCTTTTATTATTTAAACATTCTTTTTTCGTCGAAAACTAAAAAATATAGTCATAAACACACTATATAATAAGAATACGATATTATGTAATACGCAGTGGGGATTATGTAACGCATTTTAATAATTGTCAAAAAACCGACGTTATAAGTAGTGGAAAAAAAACAATTTAAAAATTGATGTGCAGGTTTTATCTGCAATTTCAAAAAAATAAGTATTATATTGATGTATTTTTAAGGACCGTAATACTCAAAAAGAACAATATTGACAAACTGTAGTGTGGGTTAAGTATTTCGATTAGAACCGATAATTTTTTTCTTATCACGTCCACCCACGCAAAATGGATATATGGCTGCACCGCATTACTTACATATTATAGAAAGAAGATAATACGCAACATTTATCTACAAGCCAACGGAGCAGTAACTTATATATAATGGCGTTTTAGATTTAAAAACATAATGGCGTGCGCACTGGACATTCCATTATGGTATTACCGCGCGAGTTTAAAATGAACGTCTGGTAGGTATATACCAATTATATTGCGTAGGTATATAATAGTCTTATCTTTGTTCGTACACTATATAGACATTTGTGACCATATCATTATAGCTATAGTGTACATCGATAATAATAAAATAGTAGACCAGGGACGTGGAATTATCTCAACATATAATCAGCCGCGTTATTAGCATAATCGCCATCTATTGTGACGGCCGACCACACAGCAGCTAGTTAGTAACTTTAATAAATACGTCGTTTACCAAAACAAATATGTCGCGAAAATGAATGAAAACGGACAGCATCCGCGGACTCGATAAATATAATATTATGTAACATCATAAGTGAGGAATGGTGATTATTTTATTTTTTATTATTATTTTTTTTTTTGTCCTGTATACAAAATTTCAACTAGAAGGAGTGCTTCGATTTCAACATATAGTACCTTATATTTTAGCAAATTGGATCAAGATGGCACTTTAAACGGGTTATTTTTTGATTTTCTCAATAGTTATTTAATTCCACGGGAAAAACTACCGACAAATTACGAAAAACTGCTAAAAATGGAATTTTCATTTTTAACGCTTTATATATCACCATAGCAACGAATAAAAAATAATCTTTTTACCATATAAATGTGAAATGAAAATCTTTGTACCGGGTAAACTCTGGAACTACTTATCAGATCTTCTTGATTTTTTTTTAAACGAAAGAGTCTATCACTGAGAAAGTTTCTTTGAAAGAAAATTTTAGGAAAATCTACCGGAAGAGTAGGAAATCTAGATGTCAAAAGTACAACAGGTTAGGTTAGGATTTTGTATTAATTGATTATATTAATCCACCATAGGTAGAATACGACAAACTTGGTATAACTTTGATACTTTAGAGTTAAATCATACACTAACGTACAAACAGCAGGGTCCGTGATCTACCGCAGGTAGATTGCCTAACTGATAATATACTGCTACTAATCAGAATTTTTATTCCGGGCAACGCAAAAGTTAAGATTAATTTTGAACACCATACACCGAATATTAAATAATATATAATATTAATTCAACTTACAGGCTATAATAAATAATAATAATAATATAAAAAATCCAGACTGACAAACCGTCTTCGCTCAGAATCGTTTTTCTTATACAATGATATTATATCATTGAATTCAAATTTAATTGACCAACTTTTAACCTATTGTACAGCAGAACGACATCCACTTATCTGCTTTTTTTATATTTTTTGTTGAAGATGGCAGTGTGAGGCTACTGCTGCCCCTCCCCCCCTCCAATGCAGACAGGGGCGGTAGGATGTTGGCGCGCATCGCTATTTAAACAACGAATGTACTTTTTCATAGGCCGTTTGCGCATAACTATTATATTGTTATAAAAAAAATTTAAAAGTTAAAATTTAATCATCTTAGTTTTATTAATTGTTCATTATTTACATTCAAAACAAAATAACAAAATTATAAATATTGTTATATAAAAATTATTAAAATACAATATATTATATGAATTGGGAATCTAGAAATTGTTTGCTGGCCATCAAAATTGCTGACATCGGTATAAAAACCTATGAACAAAAATGATAAATTACAACACTAGAAAGTATAACACTATCGGTTTTTACTTTGTTTTTCTTGTCCGCTAACTGTACTAGGCACGTCATATATTACTGCAAAGGCCAACGGGTGCCTTATCGTTGTGCGTGCAGTAATATAATATTATGTGTTTGGCCATGTGTGAGTGCATTTCTCACGCACGCACGTTATGCGCATTATGAGAGGTACCATAGTATCTATGTGTATTATATTATTATATCCACCTCTCAAGTTTCACTGCAGTAGTTATGCCTATGCGCATGCGGTATCCAAACCTAAGTATATATACGATATACACCCCGGTCGTAGAAGATTACGCGTGTATATCTATAGACGGACGGACACGCTGCACCTGGTCGGAGAATGATTTAATTTTTAATTTTCACACACATAATCTATACATGCGTGATAATATTTTACCGCACCTATATGCACACGTGTCGTATATGTGATTACGATTTCCTCATCAGTCGCATCTTCGCAGATCACTTTGAAGTATATGTACAACATAAATAATAATATTTTTTTATGCTTTTATAAGATTTTTGAGTTACGATTTTCAACAAAATATTACTTTAATATTATAACATATTTAGAGAGTCGTGATCTGCGATAACTGCAGATAATAATATCATATATTTCTTAAAACTTTGATAATTACCACCTCATAATATTTGTAAATTTTATATATTTATTATAATATTACATGCGTTCAATTAGGTACCTAGGTCATATTTTGTGGCTTGGTAATAATTATTTTCATTCAGTGTTCTATAGTTGAATAAATTTAAAGTCTACATAGTCAAGACGTTTGGTTAGAGAACGAATTTAAATTATATAATACACATTACATTAATATTGTATAATTGGAGCGAACTACAAACAGGGCGAAACACTCTGTTTGATGATGCACAGTTTATATATTATAATAAAATATTATATCTATGTAATAATATTATAATAGTTTTGCTTTTCTCGAGGGTATATTAAATTATTATCTCCATGGTACGACTTTTGAAGTTTAGCTCAACAATCTATAGGTTAGTACCTACCTATACCAAAATGTGCAGGGTGCGCAACAATAAAATGTGAATAAAAAAGTAATTAATAAAAAGTAACTGTGATTACGTAGGTAAAATCTATTTACTTATTATTATTATTGTTTGATGATGTTTTGCTTGCGGTGCAGTTTTTATTTACTTTTATTTACGTCCGCACTTTGAGACACATAATTATAAATGCGTATTATATAGGTAGATAGTATATATTATCTATCCTAATCGGCCTCATATATATGAGCCTACACATACATTTATCTATATCGTAGGTACGCGTAGTGGTACTGCACTACAACAGAAGGTTGCAGGTGTAGAACAAAATAGTATAAATATTAATGATATAATGTAATAAATGATGTTAAATTATTATCATAGCTTGGTGGCTGGTGTACGTCATCGCGGATAATCAGTAATCACCCGCATAATACCCGCACCTACAAATTTCGAACATCAAATCGAAACCGCGATTATTTCGCAATTTTTGTTTGTCCCGCCGCGGCGTAAATCAAATTTTCGGATGTAGGTAGACATCAAGTAACAACGAGTATATTTCTATTCATTATAATGCGTTTTTGCGTGACGGACAATATTCATATAATATAAACATTATTATTTATTATGCAACATAATAATATACATATATAGGTACAGATAAGTATACGATCCACACAAACGCGCAGAGCTGATTTATAAATAAATTAAGAAGAGATACCATCGATACGCATCATTAATACGCGTCCGACGTTGAAAAACGATTACTTTATATTATAATATATTATTGTGTATTATAGAGGGCCAATATAAATATTTGCATACATTACGTTTGTCTTTCGTGCACCTGTATTCAAATTCAAAATATGTTATTGTTAAGCGGAACTTTTAATTTCATTACTTTAAAACGTTCCATAAAACCATAATTCACTTGAATTCATTAATCATATTATTTTCATAATATCTGATACAGTTTAAATTAGATTTGCGTAAAAATGACACAGCCGACGCGCGTCGTTCGCGGTAAAAAATATACATAATATACGAGCATAGTAGGAATTGTATATTTTATAATAATATTGCCTATTCAATAAAATAGGTCATTTTCGATTTTCTCAATAGTTATTTAATGACACGGTAAAAACTACTGACAAATTACGAAAAACCGCTTAAAATGGGATTTTAATTTCTAACGATTTGTTTATCACCGTAGCAACGAATAAAAAATTATAATATTATAATATTAATTCAACTTCAAGGCTATAATAAATAATAAAAATTTAAAAATCCAGACTGATAAACCGTCTCCGTTCAGAATCGTTTTTCTTATACAATGATATTTTATCATTGAATTCAAGTTTAATACCATCCATTAAACATTGACCCACTTGCTACCTACTGTACAGCAGAGTGACATCCACATACCCGCTTTTTTTTTTGAAAGTCACTATGCAATATGCATAATATACTATTTACCTATTGTATGGACTGAGAGGTATGCAGCCCACTGCAGTGCCGTAAAAATCATAGGGGCAAGCGGTGCACAGCACTGGGGCCCACCGGGTCGGGAGGACCCATAGCCGTCAGCAAATGTTTTTGAATGGTATGAAGTCAGTCCTCTTTTTTATGTACCTTTCTATTTAATTTATGATGCTCAAAAAATAGGGTATCGTACACATTTGTTTGCACCTGGGTCTTTGGCTCTCTAATTACGGCACTGCGGCTCAGTATTCTAAAATAATAAACTATAACCTGGTTATAGTAGGTATATAATGTACATATTATTGTATAGGTAACTATAGTATACATAAATAATAAATAATTGATAATTATCCATGGTTGTGAAAGGAATGCTTATAATATTTTGTCGTTTTATCTTTGACGTTTAATTTTAATCCTCTCACGAATACCTAATGATTTTTAATTTATGAGATGTAATATTCAAATTTTTGTATGATGGATGTATCTTTGGAGGGAGGTGACTTAGTATTGGTTTACTCTTCCAGTTTTAAAGTTAGCACTCTCAACAGTTTCGTATAGAGTACAGACGATGGTGATAAGTAGGTAACTAATGAATTATAATTGGCAAATATAATATTTAATTTTAATGTTGAAATATATTTTTTAGACTAAAGGGTAAAATTATTTAATTAATCATCATTCCGGTTATTATCTATATAATCAAAATGGAATGTGTTGGTAGAATTTTGTTTGTATTAAGTGGTGTGTAAGGTACACAGATACTCATAATACCTATATTAAATTATTATAACATGTTGAAACGTTCAGTATTTTTAATAAAAATAAAACAAATTCTCATGCCCCCTTAAAAAATTAATTTCTGCCAATTATCAACTTCAAGAGGAGGATGGAATAAAATGTATGAATGATGATTATGACCTATACGTTTTATAATAAGTGGATGAACAATTTGTGATTTTAATGATTTATTTTTGACTTAATACTTTTACCACCATGTATATTTTCTGTATAGAAAACCCTAACGTATGTATAGGTATACATTAGGGTTTTTTAGGGAATTAGATCTAGTTGGTAAAAATGTCCAGTCATTTTTAAAACGATCAGGAAAAATATGAAGGATGGGCATTTTGAGCATACCTACCTAATCAATCAGGTATTGACAAAATTGAAAACTCGAACTCTTACTGATTAATTTTTAACCTTAATACCTAATATGTACCAATAATTTATAGATCATGTCTTTCTACGTCAGTATCCAGTTTATATAATAATATAAGTTAAACATAACTATTATAATATTGTATAATTAGGTAAAAACTTGGTAAAAATTTTAACCGTGAACTTGTTAATATGAAAAAAACCCGAACGTGGACGTTCTTTTTTTAAGCACTGAACGTGAACGTGAAAGAATTCATTTTTTACTGAACGTTTCGAACACTGACTTCATATATTATACTCAACCATCAAATTGTGTTTTTTTCTCCAAAAGTATAATCGTATTAAATTTCGCAAGCGGTGTATTTATTATATCGCAAACGCGCGGTGCACTGTTTTATTATAATATCATAATTTATAATATAGGTATTTATTATGCGTATTATTTATGTTTGGCGAAGAATCCGTCCGATATATATATATATATATAAATAGTTCGTTTAGACACATTTTAAACTCCTCTTTTATACTACCAAATAATAATCCATATTTGATTACATGACCTATTCGTCGTGGGTTTACGCACTATACTAAAATATAGTGTTCACATAGGTAGGTATAATGTAGGCATAAAGGTACCCTCCTATATCCGTAATACATAATATGTAAGTATAAAATCGTATATTATTATCGTCTTGTCGGGAACGGCGCGCCCCGTGTCCGTACATAATATAAGTAATAGTCAAACATAATTATTATAACAATAATAATAATGAATATATATTTATATATATATTAATATATTGTATACTCGATGGGAACGGTGGTATATAATATACATTATACATGCTCGTTTGTTGAGCGGAGATTTTTAATCGCGGTCGGATCTCGTGTATTACAATATACATCATACATATTATATACCAATCATGCCTATAAAATATTCTATATTATAAATTGTTATCCGAGTAATTTATTTCGATAACCGAACAAAAGGGCATTATTATTGTATATAGGTGCCCACATTTAAATAGCGCGCATGCAATCGAAAAACCACGTTTCGTGCGGTGTTGTTGGTGTTTTTTTTTTTACCTGTCATATTTCGAGCAATATATTTCTTTCCACTCGACGACCGTCGCGTTCGGGATGAAAATACACGAACCTCTCATAAAATCCAAAACGTCGCGCATTAATATATTTGATTAAAAACCAGCTAATATCGTATTCCGAAGCGGTTGCGTCAGTCGGGGATGGAGCGTAAAAAAAAAAAAAATAAATAAAATAGTTTTTTGTTCAAAAGCAATCAATCCTTTTTGCGTTTGATTAGTAATTAGTCGGTTCGCATATAAATCGCAGGCGAGTATAATAATATATTGTAATGTACGAGTGCGATTCGTTGTGGATGACTGTTATTTATACCTATATCAGCACAACGCATAATGTACAATGTAATTACAGAGGTATACGCCTTTAACCGATTTCGGTCGGGTTTTCGACTGTATTGAAGATAACCACGCAGCCACGACGATGACGTAGACTAATATTATTTTGCGGTTCCCGTTCGTGATATATTATACTTTATATTTATAGATATTAAATCGGCATGATAATACATAATAATAATAATAATAATAATGGAATCATAATTGTAGGTATACACATACCTACCTAATGGCTAATAAATATATGCGCACTATAAATTATAACCATTACAGTACGCAGAATTGTATTTCTAGTATATTTATTATATTATACAGATTGTACAGGATTATATAGGGTCTTTATCTTGATTCGTTTTACAAATTATGAAATTTAAAAAAAAAAAATGGGGCAACTGAATCAGGAAAGGGGTAGAACCCCAAACCATCCCCCTGTTAACGATTCTGTACAGATAATAACCTGTCCCCTATAACCCGCCACCGACGCCAGCGTATGTGTGCAGCAGCAGTAGTAGTACCATACAAGTGCTGCAGTACTACAACAATAAGACCACTAATTGGCCATCCGAAATCCGAGTAATGTAACGAGGGAGTGGTCACGTACGGGATGGGGTGTGCCCCGAGTGTATAAAAACTTATATAGATTAAATAATGTGTGATAAAATAATGAAAAGTTAAAAAACACATACACACACGCCGTAGAGGATGGATATATCAATCTTCACATGTATATTTGATGAAAATTGGACAACCGTGCCTGCACAATACTGCAGTATTTAATATTATAATATATAATAATATATTGTTGCTCCATGACGTATTGAATATATCGCTCTAGCCTTTCACTTGCAGACAGTGTCATTGCACGTCGGTTAGGGTTGTTTTAATTGCACGGGAATTATTTTTATTCCCTCTGCAGACTAGATTGACCGGTCTGTATAATAATAATATAAGATAATAATATGATACTATAGGATTCGCATACCATATGGCATATTATAACGCTGTATATATTTAGTTTTTTGGTACCCATAATGTAATAAAATATTATACAAATAAACGAACGATATACATTTTCACTCAGACTTCAAATGTGAATCATGTGACGAGGCTTGTCCGCGACAGGTTTTGTTTTTCTGTTGATTAATAAATATTACTATACACTCGGAAACATTATCGTCTCGAAAAGTTTCAATGTTTAAAATATAATATTCTACATTTATGTAGGTACACCTGCAATAACACGACGGTAGATTTGTTTTGTCTTGTTGAAATAAATAAATATTTGCATTGCGCAGCTCATAATTATAATTTATAACACACACTAAGGGCCAGTATTACTATCTGCGGTTAAATTTAAAGGACTCCTAACCAGCCGAATTCGGCCAGTAAGAAAATCTCTTATCAGTCGGTTAAGCCTAATCAAAGTGTAATCAATGATTGTAATACTGGCTCTAAACCACTTGTTCTGAAATAATTGATATAATATAATATAATATTTTATTAAATTGTTTACTTAATAGATATGACGTCTGGACGTGTATATTATATATTATTATAATAATGTATTATCTGTTCCACAGGGCTACTTTGAAAATTATTAACCATGTTTATTTTATAAAGAAACAGTAAATAAACCCGATAAACACGTAGGTATGTAAAGTAAAAACATACATTACATTATTCAACTGTAAACATTTTTACAATATTAAAAACTTTTTATAAATATCAGTATTAAAAAATAGTGTATGTATTGTATATGTCACCCATAACTATGTATATGTACATATAATATTGCATGCAATATTATATATTTAGACTAGTGTATACCTACATATTAAATCATCGTTAAAATATTTAACTTTCAAAGATCTGTAAAAAAAAAAACTAATAAATACCAACATAATATATCGCTCGTACAATCCGATGTTGAGATTCTCACACCATACCGTTATATAATGTTTTTTTAGTGATTTTGCCCATATTATATATACACTGTTCTCGCGTGTGGTGTTTCTGAGAATTATTGTACAGCTGGTACCTACTATAGGTATAATATAATATATAATATGCGTTATATTGTTTTTTAATTTTTGTGTCAACCGACATTAAACCATTAATTGTAAGTATATAATTTGATTCGATTCCCTCTGTGGTTCGGGAAGATAACGAATGAGCGTTGTTTGTCACCAAATATTGGTTATAAATATATAATAAACTCGAGTATATTCTATAACTAAATACATTATTTGTACAAATAAATAGCGTGCGTGTCTAGATAACTTTTCTAAATAATATATTACATCGGTAGGTTCGTATTGAGACACGTTGAAAACCTTCTATACACATTCGTAAATATAAAGGACGTTACGGTCATGGAGTTTTTCGTACTTAGTCCATACTATTACGATTCGGAATTTACGAAAATTAACCACGCATAGTATGTAATCTGTACACTTATACACTATATTGTTTAGTATATCATTGCAACAAACATTTTAAACTTTTCATTATGACCTATACTAATGTGACTGTTTTATAAATTATTATTGTTTATACATTAGATTTAAATAATAAATAAACTTTAATAGTATTGCAGTATAGGTAAAGTCAATGTACGTATCCACCGATGATACGAATTATATACTAATTTTTAATTATTTTATAATTTGTAACCTATAATTTTAAAAACCAACAATAGCTATTTTCATTAAATTTGATAATACGAGAAATTATTGACTATTATAATACCAATTGCTAACTTAACTTATTATCCGCTAAAATAAATAATAATTATGAATAACTAAAAAAAAATATATATATTTTATTGAATATTAACTTTTATTCCATAAGTATATAACTAAATACATTATTTTTATGTTTTTACATATTTTTACTGAAAGTATACAACTCCAATTGGATAAGCTTTCTCGACGATTCACTTTTGTATGAACTGATATACAACATTTTTAGCGCATAAAAAGTATATTTCAAGGTTAAAGAATATTTTGTGCAAAATAATATGTTTTAGGAATATATTGCCATATTGAGGTTTAATTTGAGAAATTTATAAAAAATGTTATGGTTTATAAAAAAATGCAAAAATATTTTTGATCTCCGTTAGTTTCTATACCCTTATCAAGACAAAAAGACACAAAGCAATATTGATAAGAATATCAATTCAAAAAGAATGACTGTGAGCGTCGAGGGAAGTGCTTCAGGTATCGAGGGGTGTCGATCCCGCTATGACTAAATATGACTGTTTGAATAATTTTCTTAAGATTAGGGTTAATTTAACTATTTTATAATTTTTATAAACTGTTACTTTTATTTGTTTTTTCAGTAACTAATATATTTTTCCAAAAAAGAATATTTATTCATTATATAAAAGATTATTTTGATGAAATTATAAAACATTTAAACATATTATTTTTAAGACTTTAAGCGCATATAAATCCGGTCTCAATATATTATAAGAATGTGCAATATAAAAAATAAAAATAATAAAAATAAAATGATTAAGTACAACAACATGATAGTAATATTAACTGAAAAATAATATTTCAGCAGTGAATAAAGGGTTAAATAGTAAATATATCTACAATTGTACCTCTGATATTGTTCAGTTTTAATTATTATAATATTTTTTGTATATGATATAAATACATTTTATAAAATCTATAAAAAGTATTAAAAACACCATAAAAGGAAAAGAAATGCAAAACAAAAGTTTATAAATTAAAAACTTCTATACTAGTTTCCGATTTATGAAGATATTAGATGCTAAAGTTGTATTTTATTAAGCAGTCTAGTTTCGATAACTCAAACTTTAATTCGAATTTCAAAAAAACCTATACTTGCTCTCTGTAGTGTTTTCGAGTTGTGTTTGGAGTATATAACTCAAAAAATAGTTACATACCTAAGTCGAATTTTTTTTATTCCCCCTGAGATACTCAACTCATTATTATAGTATTATTTAGGTACCTGCAGTAGTTACTACTTATTATTACAACGGTCGACGAGCAAAATCATAATATAAAATGTATTTTTTATACGAATATTTCCAACCCATATTTTGAGCACACTGTATAATTGTGTATAGTGTATTATATTATATTATATAGGTACACGTCAATCGAATTTTCGGGTTTTATTTATATTTCTATTGATGCGAATCATTTAATCACTCATATTGGGCGCGGCGGCGAACGGGCCGATATATTTTGACAACGGTTATTTTATTTTTTTACCATGACCGCGCGCATATATATTATACATACTTTAATGTACAATCGCCATTTGGAAATGACACTCGCGGCGGGTGTGTACCACTGTGTATAGTGTTTACGTATCTATACAAGCGCCATTCATTATTTGAATGCGACCGGCGCCGCGCTGTATTGTATACATAATAATATAATATCATTAATATCTAATAGTAATAATAACATGCCCGCGCGTATAATAATAATAATAACTTTTATAGTAATGGCGGTGGAGAGATAACGTCATGGACCCGTCGTGAAAAATGACGGCTGCCGCCGCGGGGGGGTAATTCGGACGACGGTGCGGCGGTGTCGCCGTAGCGAAAGTCGTGGCAAAAAAAAAAAAGAGAAGAAAGAAAACAAATAAACCTTATAACGACGCGTATAATAGTATTTTAATAATAATAATAGATTATGAATTATCGGCGATCCATTTATTACAATAATATTATTATTCTGTGTACGATAAAATTAATTAAAACTAAAAAAATGCATGGGTTTTTGGGCATTGTATAATGATCTCATATTGACCGGTTGAATTTCTAACATTTGAGTTACGACGTAGGTGCATCAGTACATACCTAGGTACTGTATATTTATAAATAAATTCATTATTCATAAATAATGTTAAACCTGTCACTTCTCATACGTAGTGATAGTATAAAAACAACTCACAAAAAAAAACTTAGATTCAACTATACTTGTTATAAGTGCTTATTATAATAGATACAGCCGTAGAGGTATAGGTGTGATAAAGGTGTAGGTAAATTTGAATACCTTCATTAGGGGTTAAAATGTTCTCACCATGCTACTGGACTTACAGTAAAAAAATGTTTTGTTGGTAAAGCTAGGATTTGGTGTCAAACTTTTCAACATTTTTATACGGCCATTATCGTCGCAATGACATATACAGCGTTCCATTAAAACGCGCTCTTTATAACACCGACAACAATTCGTATAATATTTGATTTGTAACAAAAATCGTACGCCAAATTTAAACACGGTTTCGAGCCAAAAAAAGTGTGACGAACCAAAACCTATACGATAATAATATCGAGTAAAAGCTGTTGTGTATTAAAACTCTTCGAACAAAAAACTCACTTTTAGTAAAATAATAATTAGTTTTAATTTTTTATTTCCTCGTCGTTGGCGTTTCGCAGGTCTTGTCAATATATAATACATGACACTTATATATATATATTATAATACAGCTAGGCACTTGACTGCAATATATGTATAATATTATATATATATTATAATGTAGGTACATATATATATAATATATATATATACGTTATAACGCGAAAAAAATATTACGTTTTTAAGGGGTTTAATATTTTTGCACTCGCAAAAAAAAAAACAACACAGGTATATATGTATAATATCACCCAGCAGTGCACACTCGGCGATACACACATATACATATATGTATAATATTATGTACATAACATAATAGGATGTCTACACTCTATACAAACGATTTTCTCGACACTGTGGCAGCAGCTATGTGGAGTGTTGTCGCGTCGCCGGCGTGTCTACGAGCGCGCTCGGCTAATGAACGTTTCGTACGAGTGTGTACCTATATATCATGTATATACATATATTGTACACGACTACAACACGAACGTTATATTATAATATATCACATAATATATACATACCTACCCGTCGGCGACGACGACCCGGTCGCATGCTGTTTGCGGGCTAACGGGGCTTATCAACGGAAAGGGTTGAGAATATGTTATAATATATTATGCGCGCGTATATACAATACTATACGGGACTATATTATAATGGTGGGTGTACACCTACTCTTCTATAATAATTACATACATTTATATTATATATTATATATATGTATATGTATATATACCAGATACCTATAATAATATGTATGATGTATATATATAATAAATGGGTATAGTTGGGGGCGGGCGGTCGCCTGCACCCAGCACGCATATGCAACCGCCACCGCAGCAGACGCCGCTGAAGCTATCGATATAGAATTTTTAGGTTAATAATAATAATAAATAATAATACATATTTTAGACATGCATATATAATATTATAATGTAAAATATATGTGTGTGTGTTGCACAGTGATGGACTTAGAGAATACCTCTGCAATGGCCTCAATTTGTATATAATACGCAGTGGGAACAGCGCAGTCCCTCGAGCCGCGCGTTTAAATAATATATTATAATAAATAATATTATATACAGATACATCTTTACATTGTAATAACACAATACGTGATCAATACTAATATCGTCATCTGTTAAGTCCTAATAATAAAATATGTACCCGCATGGCGCATATTATACTATTATTATAAAACGATGTGGACAAAATGAAATGGACCGTGAAACCGTTGATTTTGCGATTGTTATAATATTATAATATAATATATAATAATGCTTACCTGTATATTATCGCGATGCCTTTATGTACAATTGAAGTTCTTGCTGCAACAAC
The DNA here is from genome assembly GCA_008086715.1 of Sitobion miscanthi. NCBI lineage: Eukaryota > Metazoa > Arthropoda > Insecta > Hemiptera > Aphididae > Sitobion > Sitobion miscanthi. Next base: position 21,107,232 of record CM017799.1, on the reverse strand, counting down.
CGGACAAGTCCATATTTTCATCGCCATACCGAAAATGAATAATAACTCAGAAGAAAACAACGGATTTGTATTATACATATACCTTATACCATAGAGTAATAAGGTCCTAGTATATGAAAGTATATGGATTTGTCCGGTAGTTGTACCAATATAAAGGTATTTTTTCCATGAAAACGATTTCATGGAAAAGTCGCTTCAGGGAATATTGTGACTTATCTGGTTGTTGCAGGAAGCCAATAAATTTATATAAACATACGCGATACGTCGAAATCTAGATTTTCTTCGTAAAAACAATGTTTAATTGTTGCTATATAATATGAAACCCTGCAGCAGTGTAGGCACCACCACCACACATTATAAATTATAATACACCCTCGTCCCTCATACTACCGTCTTAGTATGTATTGTGTATACTATTATTATCACGACGACGATGATCGATCGTTTTTCATCCAGACTTTCTTTTCACGCGTATTATCTACAAATTACAAATATTCACCTAAAGTAGATATATATAGAGCTATAACCCGGATATTACCCTAAATATTTATCGTGTCCATAACGATCGAACCGATATGCCCACACACACACACACACACAAGAACCCACCCACAACAGTGTAGATCCCGAGCCACTACATAATGTAATATTGTTATATGCATCGATATTATATTATTATATCGTGCGCACCTTTACTCCACCTCATTGTTGTATACGTGGTAGGTTATATCTACCTATATAATATAATGGTGCAGCACGGTCGTCCGAATTTATTTCACGATCGTAATCCGATACCATCATAATATCGTGTAAAAAAAATATCGTATCGCTCAGCCGGTTTATTGGTCTTTGTCCGTCGTCGTCGTCATCCCCCGACCGACCGACCGCCCCGTCGCGATTATTGGTCGTCGTCGTCGCTGCAAGTGTGTCGTAGTGCAGTAGTTCTATGACAATAAAAAATCTTTACCACCCTCTGCTCAGCGTGTCCGATTTCGTCCGACTACACCAATTGCGTGACTATACTGTTATGTATTATACTATTATTATATGCATGATGTATGTATAGTAATATTATACACGCCTAGAACATCCACGTACATAATATAATATACAATATCGTATTTTTATCGTCTATATCGTCGTCGATGCATCTCGTCCCGGGGACACGCGCACACAGACAAATATTTATATGTTGTCCTATACAACCACCGCCGCTGCGGCAGACGGAGACGAATGTAGAAACCCCGTTCGCTGCAACTGTCAGCTATATACGCGTTATATAATCTATAAACGGGGTCAAATAACATTTTACTCGGAACAAAAATTGAAACCCATTTATAATATTATATTATGGAACATGACAAACGCGATAACGAGAATAATACATGTTTGCGCTCATCTGTACAACTTACTCTGCGAGCTGGTAAACAAACCGATTTAGTGGAGCGAAAATTTGTTGTTTTCCCTGCACAACCTTAGTCCGGCGATTGAAAAGTACCTATTGATAAAGAATATATACACAATATTATGTACCTATTGGTCGTCAATGTTTGGTGCTTTATTATTATATGAAGCGGTAATTAAAAAAACTATTCTGCTGCGCAATATTATGAAACTAATGCAAATATAGGTTGCGCTTTGAAAAGAGCAAACACCAATATGATATAAAATCAGAGGTAATTCGAATTATGTTTGCAACATGAACATTTCGAACAATTTCGTAATATTAAAAACAGTTGATGGGCTAGTGAGTGATAAATGACAATCCTGCAAAACGTGCTAGACAACTGATGAAAAAGTTATGCATAGATCCATAAATTATGATTATCGCACATTTATTAGCAGTGTTTATGTTACAATAGCGTAAACAAAATATAAATATGTGATACAAAATAAATTGGTAATTTCTTTGATGCAGTGATATCTACCTATACTTGTTTATAAATTTGGAAACTCAGTAAAAAATTAAAAAAGTACTGCAAGGTACTAATGAATATTAATTTTAAAAATACACACACATCGTTTCTAAAGATAACTTTCAAAAAACCCATAAAAATTGACAGAAAATAATGGTGACTAATATTTTAAAAAAAATTTGATCTATTAAAAATACTATAAGAGTTAATACGCTCGTATTTAGTAAACTGAAAAAATTGATTATTATAATTTAAAGGAGCTATAAAACGTAGGTTCGCTACATATTAGCACCACCGTATTAAAAATTCCAAAAAAATAAATATACCAACGATTGTTATTTCATTTGTACACATTTGTAATCGTAATATCAATATTTGTACACCTCCACAAATGCCTCAAAAAACTAAATTTCTGCAGTGGTGCTAATGTAACGTTACACCAGCACCCCGCTTTTTGTACAGTCGACTTTTGCCGGTGTTGTGACAACAGAATATTTCGACCTTCGACCTACAGGCTACGTATTATCACGTGGGTATAATCATAATGCGCTACAAAACGGTATAGGTACTATATTTTTACTAACTAATTTTTGATATAGAAAACGTGTCGAATATTTTTTTAACTAAACCAAAAAAAAAAACAATTGGCCTTGGCACGTTTGCTGTCGGTTAAATGTTAAATTATGTTTTATATTCGTTTTTTACACCGTAGTATAAGCCTCTGGGGGTAAATATTGCAATTTTTTTTTATCTACAAACGCCCCCAAGCGTCTAAAATAAACCATTTCATTCGCATACACGTAGTTTATGTACGGACAAAATAAATAATTTATTTAATATATTACTCGAAACGACACCATAACGAACATAATATCGCACTGATAAAACAATAATTAATAATACATTTTCGTTATCCAACTATATTATACCTACAAGTCTTATTATTATTGTGTTAATGACCAGCGCAGCACGATTGCGCACTTTTTACCTTTTTAAACGCAACACGATTATGTGCATCAAAGCTACAAGGATTTTCCTTTTTTACCTTTCTATACCACAAATACTATACTAAAAGGACTATAAAAAGTTTATATACGAAAATTTGGTTTAGAAAAATTCAAAGCAATAATAATAACAATAATAATGCCCTATTGAAAGAAAATAATTCGAAATCAGAAATAGATATTCGCTTAAAAAGTTTTTTTGCTCTTGGTTTTTTACACAAAAATACAGTCAGCTATGCCCTTTCCTGTTTAATTTAAAATGCTCCTATTGATAACTTAGATTTTTCTGATTTTATATTAGACAAAAATTATGTTCCCCAGATGTATTGGGTATACTAAATTCCAATGTACAAATAAGAATACAAATTGTAATTTAAAATAAAATATTTGAGGCGTACCTATAGGTAAAAAACAATACAATACAATTTTTAATATTTTATTTTCGTGCATAAAATTGTTTTGGTGCGCAATCGTGTTGCACCCGTTAAAAACACATGATCGCATACAGACAAAGTATCTACAGATGATGGATAGAGAGAGGGAGAGAAAAATAAAACTAAATGTTTAAATTATTATCGTTTAAAATTGCGACGTCGCAGATTGTACAAAGGCGACCAGCGTCCAGCTATTGGCTGCAGTGATGTACGAGTAATAACGCATACCAATTCGTAGCCTTAAAAATGATTTCTGTTTTTAGTCGTCTAAATAAATAAAAACGACGTTTTCCCATTGGGACACACGATGCGGTCACTTTAATAAAGCATTCTTGCGTGCCCGTGTCTATTCATTAAAAAAATAAAACGTATAGACACGCCGTGATCTTAAGTGTCTGTAAATTTGTTTAAAAATGCACATAGTTATAATTTTTTTTAATCGTCACACTGGTGCAGTCTAGTGTAAACACACTCGTTAAAAAAATATTGAGCACTTGAACGATTCGCGAATAATAATAATAATAATAAAAACACAATGAACGTTAATTCGTGAATATGCTTTCTATTTCGATTACAAGGCCATCGGCAATCATAATAATTGTTATACACGCTTAGCCGCTTACAACAGGCGGTCGTTATTATTATTATTATTAATTAAAACAATAAAATATTATAATATATTATCGATCGTAAAAATATTTTAGGAATTATATGTATTATGTATATGTTATATAGGTGTATGGTATTTGTTTAAAACTATAAACAATAATATAAGGCCGCACCCCTCGAGCACCGACCACGACTATCAAAAACAATTCGAAACCCGCGGGAGACCGGTAAAACAATTTCGTTTTCGGTTTACTTGACATTTGACACGTAAAAGAACCCATACAATATTAAATTATTGTACGTTTCTCCGCATAATACTTTATATTATTGCATTTATAAATAATTTAAAGTCACTTCTTAGACTCAAAATATTACATATAAAACAATGATATTGGTTCTCGTACATATATTTAAAGAATTTAATTATGTATCTACCTATACAGGTTTAAACGGCGAGCAATCATAGATGAGATGCACACAACAACAAGACATAGTCGTCTCCTTCTATCATCGAAGTCGGCCGCCATTTACAAAGCAGGCTATCCGCGTGTTCCTTGTTAATTATGATAATTCATCTCGTTTTTCATCTGATGAAACATCGGATTATTCGGATTGATAATCAAGGAATACTTTTATGATAAAACTTGTTATCATGTGTGATATTTATGATAAATATATCTTATTATGTCATCGACTCTCGCACACAGATACTACTATACACTAGATGCCTGACTTAATAATCTACTGGGTATGGGTTTTTGAAGCCAAAGGTTGAGCAATGTTTATGATCTGCTATTAATATTATAGTATATTAATATATAATAGATAGAAGATTGATAACATCGATTTGTAAACATTTCCCAACCATATAGGTTAGGGTATAGGATGATTGGCTTCAAGTATGGTCTCCGAATCGGGAATCTAGTATTATAGTATATATCTGTGCTCCCGTACCATTTTATTTAGTAGGTTCACCATCGGATGGATCGAGAGCAATCAAATTGTCCATCTGGCTTTTAAGATTGTTCAAGAAACATCGAAAAACATCAGATTTCTAATCTGATTAACCATCAAGTTTATTGAGGAACACACGGAATGTTTACAAAATAATATAATTTTAGTATATATATGAATATATGAGTACATATTTATATGAATAACTGTAAAATAAATGTAAACATTGCCTACTTTATAAATGGCGGCCGACTATATTATAAAGACAGTTATCTAGTTGTTGTATATTATGCCTATATGCGAGCAACTTACCGCCGGAATAAAATATATAGGTACATGCCGAGAGGTAACTTGAGAGTACCCATAAATATTATATGATTGCAATAGTTATTTTTGATATATTCTGATAAAACACCAATAAAATGATAAAAAAAAAAGTGTTACCAATTATTAAATAATATATTCTATAAATAGAATTTTTATTAATATTTAACAAAAATATTATATCAGCATTGAGTTTGAATTGTTAGTATAGCAAGAAATCTGAGGACCAAATGATAGCATATTGTGAATGTCGAAATAACATTTTTCGATCAATATCTAATTAAAAACAATTATTATACAATCAAAACATTAAAAATGTAATATTATTTTTTCAGATCAATTGAATATCTTACTACATGTGTCCTGGGATTTAGGTATAAGCACATTTGTAATGTATTTTTATATATATTGTATTATAATATATAGTCAAGACTCATACTATAGTAGGGCCATACAATTTAAGCTGCAGAAAAAAAATCGATTCGCTTTCAATCTCATTGAGTCTGCGGCGGTAGGTATACTGCGCACGTATTATAATTTAGTGCAGCGCCAGACAAAAGAAAAGCCCTTTCGAGTCAAAGGTGTGCTCGCGGTACACTCGCGATTTTCACGATTCATTTGAATCGCCGTTACTGCAGGGTCGGACATTTATTATTATTATTCTATTCCCGAGACTTGCACGTCTCCGTGCACTAGACTATATATTATTATTATTGTTATTATTATTATTATTATATTATTATTATTATTATTCTGTTCACCCATTATTTCATTATTATATAACCATCATTGTTCCGGCGGCACGTCGAGGCCGAGAACGTAATAATAATATTCACACAATATAAACGCCGTCTAGGCGGCCGAACAATGCTCCGAGCCGACGGAATATTATTATTATTATTGTTGTGGAAGGCGCGATTATAAGCTATACATAGAGCTGCCGCATCCTTTTTGCGCGGCAGCTGCAACGATTATCACGTGACGAATCGCGACTCGCGATATTACCGCAATTACTGTTTTTTTAACAATTTTTTTTGTCCAGGTAAGTAGGTATATTATATTGTTTTCTATTATCGTGAATAAGGCCGTCGCGCGGGCCGTTATATATATATATATATATATGTCTATCCATACCGAGTCGCCTCCGAAGGACACTAAAATAAGATTATAAGATTCACGCGAGACATAATAATAATATTATGGAAGTGATTTTTCGTCGGACAAGCGCACTACTGCTGCAGTAGCTTTATAATAAATTACTAACCGACTACAATAATTTAATGTTTTATTTAATCGGTCGCCGGGGAAAGTAAATCGTCTATACTGTATATATTATTATATAGGGTACTGCCACGTTAAAAATCACAGAGGAGCACCCACCAATAATTAAAAAATGTTCGTAGAGTTCACTCCCTTCATACGGTGCATTTACTCACACGCTAATAATATTATGTGGTTTAACGTAAATTCTCTCATAAGATACCAACGACGTTTAAGACGTAGGAACTTACAGTGGGTATACATACCTGCGTATATTTTTTTCGAGTAAAATAATTAAATAATCATACAGATCGATACCGCTCGCGCAATTTCGCATCCTCAAACGGTATACGGTTTATATATATTAAATACGATTTCTACACACACGCGCAGAGAGATTAATTTCCTTATTTCTTCCGACCCCGTCTGCCGCCATGTATACCGTTTCCTTTAATCCTCCTACACTACATTTTCCGGTTGCACAAGCGGACACGTCGCTGCCACGATGTTGTTGTAGCGTTCTGGATGAACGCCTATAATATTTCCGGATTAGTAAAACCTGGTTATATACTTAATAGTTAATACAAATAATAATATCACATATATTTAATGTTTATACAGGTATTCAAATGCGAGTTACGAGACTCGTGTCGCAAAAGAAAAATATCAAGTGTTCGGTACCTGCACTTACAATACTATTCTAAGTAATTTACTCTATATTTATTATAATATTATATATTGTGTGCATTATACACAACGCGCGTCCACAGTTTCTATTTGAACGAAAACAAAGTTCTTCGCTCGTTACCACGATTTAAAAAAAATGTATTATTAGGTATCTATGGCGTTTACTCCCGATTGCAACCAAGCATGTCCGCAGGATAAAATCCAACCCGCGGGGCGAGATAAAAATTACTTATAAATTATAATCTATTATTATTTATAATTATATTGATATTATATCAAGTGCAATCATCAAACAATTATTGCAAGAGTTTTTAATAATACGATGGCTTTGCTATGGCCACGCAAGACGTAAAGTATGAAAACAGTTTTTTGTTTTTAAAGGGATGCTCCTCCATATAGTCTTAAAGCTGGAAGAATTCCAACAACATTTTATCCAAAAATGTTACATTTAAGTATTTAACATGTGTAGCACACGGATTTTGCCGTATAGCTGAAACAGTTATATAACAGATTTCCTCAATTGATTCATTAATCGTGACTGTAAAAAAAAGTATTTCTAAAAGTTCTTATCCTTATAGTATATAGACAGTAGTAAAAAGGCTTAAGCCTTCCACCTGAGCCAATCAATACTCGGTGGGGTACTTGGTTAGCAGCAGTCGAATACTATTCTAACAACAAATTAAAGAAGTTATTTCAAATCTTGATTCAGATACTGCGCAATCGCTATTACAAAAGCTACAGACATTTTGCAAAATAATGACCCGAGTAATCATTTAGCATATTATATTATTTCCGAACATTTTTGTTTCTTGGTTAAAGTAATTAAAAAATTAGAAATATCAAATCTAACAATAATTGAAAGTCTTGCAATAGTAGAAAATGAAGCGAACAAACTAAATAAAGTTCAAAGAGAATCCGGGGTTATAATAAAAAATAAATTAAACTACATACTCTTTAAAAACGTTGATTTACAACAAATTAAAACTTTTACTGATATTCTTCTGAACAATAATGAAAATACATCAATAAATATTGAATGAACACCATCTGATATAATATCAGGTATGAAATATGCCCCATTATCCTCGGTCAAAGTTGAACGCTCCTTCAGCCGCTACAAGTCAATTTTGAGACCCAATAACCGTCGAAAATTTGAGAATCCTCATACGTACGTTGTATCCAATTGTTACCAAGCAGACAACAATGAAGATGATTAGTCGAATAATCATTAATTAATAATTACAATTTCAAAAAAAAAAAAAACGTATATAATGAACCTGTATAATATGGCTATATTATCTACAAGAGATACCTACTTTTTTACTTTTGTATAGTATGATCATTGATAAATAATAAAAAATTTTAATTTAATTATCCAATCGATTTTTTTGTAAAATATTTCGAGTATTTAATAGGTACATATTTTGGCAAAAGTAAGAACACAAATATTTACACATGTTGACTTTTTTATTACATAAAAATCCATGCCCTACTGTACAGTAGAACCTCGATTATCCGAACCTCCGTTATACGAACCCTATATTATCTGAACTATAATTAGCGTATCCGAACAATATTCATAAATTCAAATCTCGACATGGAATACGTGAGTTACAAATTCAAGGTGAATTATTATCAGCTGATTCAAGTAGCGTTGACAATTTTAAACAAACATTCTAATTATTTGTGAAAAAAGAAGGATATTCTCAAGATACCGTTTACAAAGCCAATGAAAGTAGCTTAAACTGGAAAGCACTACCAATAAAATCACTTGCTTCTTTCCAAGAACATGCAGCGCGTGGTTTTAAGGTATCCAAAGAAAGAGTAACAATTATCACATGTGCTAATGCTGCTGGGACCCATAAATTGCCATTACTACTCATAAGAATATCAAAGAAACCACGGTGTTTCAAGAACATCAAAAGTTTACCGGTAACATACATACAGCTCAAAAACATACCTGGATGGACTCGTCGTCAAATTAAAATTGATAATTATGTCAAAAAAATATAATAAATAAAATAAATGTAATGTATTTAATTATGTATTTATTTATTTATAATAATGTATGTATGTACCTAATGTATTTCTGATAATGTAATATAATATGTAATGTAATTCTAAAAAAATATTAATAATAATAATAAATATTTTTGAAAAAAATTTTTATTTTATATTTCCAATATCCGAACTTTTCCGTATCCGAACTAGGTTAGTTCAGATAATCGAGGTTCTACTGTATAGGTATCTACATTCAGTTAAGAGTTCTCAGTGAGTGTGGGAAATGACCATTCCCCCGCGGGCGCCTTTTATTGCCACTGCACCCTGTCTACACCTCCTCTCCCCTAAAAAACTCACCTACAGTGACAATTCTATGATACTTTCGTTCGACCATGTAACATGCTAATATATATTTACACATGGGTGCATAATATCATATTATAATAAAATATTGGAAGAATTCACGACGTAAATCTAAGGCACACAGTATATTATACGAATCGTGTTAATCGTACGTGCATATATTACATATATATATATTATACATATATATATATAATAGCTACATCGCACGCGAACGTATATGATATTACACGAGGCGGAGTTGGTTTGAGCCGCGTCCTATATGAATTACTCGTTTTATATCCTGTAATTACATTATTCATGCACACCACCGTATAATCGTCTTACAAAAGATTACTCGGTTAGTTCGGTTCAAACTCGCCGGGATAAGGAGTCAAAAGCTCTTAGTTATTTTAATATTTAAGCTCACGCGTGGGGGCACGGCGTTTTATGTAAAACACGCTGCACAGGTATGTGTGTACGCAGTACATATTAATACATCGTATTATAATTTACATGTGGTGCACATGTATATATTATATTATTATGTGTGGGTATAATAATAAACATTTATTTTATATATTAAATCAGTGGCGTAGCGTGAAATTCGGTGTCCTATAGGGCAGCAAGTCCTAAGGGAGGCGGAAGCACCCTTAAACTAGGAAATTAAATTAATAAATAGTGATACTAGAACAGCTATTAAAAAAAATCATATATAATAATGATATACCATTTGTTTTACCGCTTCTTATAAATTTGTTTAATATATCCAGATGATGGAAATTAATAATTAATTCTGCTTTTAAACATTTGCATAGGTACAATTAGTTTTTTATCTTTTAGATTTGTATGCAATTCGAAAACAATATTTTTTTATTATTTATTTGTTCTATGTATTATGTAGACTCTTGTAACATTTCTATGAATAATCCTGCATCTCGCCCTTAAATCAAATGGGAAAAAAACAAATGTTATTCACTGTGGTGATAATAAATATAGTGAGTCATTTAGCTAAACTCTATTTATACATAGTGTTGATAAACTATAATATGTAGTCTCACAAAATACGTGGGTATTTTACTTACTTACTATTAACAATAATATACTCTAAATTGTGTATTTGAATATAAATAAATAGAGAGAGAGAGAGAGAGAGAGAGAACCATCGGACAAACTATATATAGGTACCATACCATTTACAGGAATCCTGTGAGGAAATAATTTAATATTATTGAGTCAACCCGCTGATAACCCGCTATTATTATATTGTATATTATAACTTATAATGAAGTTATATTACAAACACAATATTAAAATAATATACAAGCCATGTTGTCGTATCGTATGCTAATACATTTTTTCCACTAGGTAAAAACACGAATATGCAAATAATGATTGTATGAACATCGATGACATTTATTTATTTTTTTTTGACAGATTTTTGAAAGTTGAATAATTTAATAACGATTTAAAATGTAGATACTTTAGTCCAAAAATCTTATGCTATATATTTATGTAATATGTATGCATATACATTATTCACATATAATTATGTGTAATATATATATATATATATGTGTGTATACGAGGCCGGAGGTTAGGTAGGAACTTATGTTTATTGTTTTTATTTACTGCTCCTTTATAATATTAAGCACGCGGTCGATCATTTTCAAAGTTTTCTGCTCTGCAGAACAGATTATAAATTATAATATAATAATATAATATTATTGTATTGTTGTCTATAAAACATAATACACATGTTCATACGACACACAATATGTATTCAAGGGCCCCCTTGAGGGTGGGAGAAGGGGGACACGTACACTCTAGAAAGTAGCAAAAAAATGACGTATGCTTTGGACTTATATACTTATTTCATACTTGATACCACGAACTTTTGCTTAGTACTTATCATTTCCAACAATGGCGTACGCAGGAGGGGTAGGGAATTTTCAATTTTCCTAAAAGTACCAATTAGATCTAATTTCCTTCCAAAAATCTCCAAGATTTATGATCAGAGGATTTTTCTAGTTGAAAAGTTTATAAATAGAAGTAGAACAAACATTTTCAAATATCTCATCTAAACGTCTGAAATTATTAGACTGGACAAAAAACCATTGACAATTCCTGTGTACTCCAGTGCCATTGACTTTCAAGAAATACCAACCTTGTATCAATATACTATAAATAGGTTTTTCAGGAATCTAATTTTATTTCGTCCCCCCCCACCCTTAAATTTACCCTATAGGCGTAATTGTATGTATTAGGCATATAATTAGATACGATAATGTATAGTATTATATTGTTTCAGAACAAGCGGTTTAGTGTATACACGATTATGAGCTTATTTATTTCAACAACGCAAAAAAAAAACTTATCGTTGTGTTATGTGTATATAAATGTATAAATGTATAGTACATAATTATATTTTAAGCGTGGAAACTTGTCGAGACCATAATGTTTTCGACCATAATAATAATAATATTTTACATTAATATTAATCAACAGAAAAACAAAACTTGTCACGGACACGCCTCGGCACGTGATTCGTATATATATGTAGTCCAAACGAAAGTTTATAACGTTCGTTTTATTATTATTAATTAGTATGATTACACCATTATAATAAGTATACCTAATATGACGTATAAAATTAAAACATAAATATTATATTATCGGACCCAGCTCGAATAGTGCGCTGGAAACGTCAAAGGCCGATAGTTGCTTAACGTAAAAAAAATTTTAACCGGAATTCATACTTAGCACTATTTCGCGATATGAATATATTGTATACTCGCCATACGGATACGGGTTGGTTGTATATACACAATAGTCAACAGACCAGCAAATAATAATAATAATAATAATAATGCTAGAGAATATATTTTTTCTTGTTGGGATTAAAATCATTTGACTACATTTATAGCGAATACGCGCAGTCGATACTAATCGTTTTTTTTTTTATTGCAATTTACCACTCGAACATGGTATTTTTTTAAACAATAAAATTGTTTAAAATATGTGTTGATATGACTAATAATACATATTTTAGATGAATTGTGGTGGTAATACCAAAGACAGAAATAAGGAGATTTATCGGACAATGGGGGGGAGGTAACCCATTACTACGCCCCTATCCCCCTGGGCACGCCACTGGCAATACACAGCAATACCTTAAGCTATACACTCACTCCTGATGGCGTGCTAACCCTCGCTGTGTTTCTATAAGATACATATGGTTACTCGTATACAAATTACAATAGACTTTTAACACCGCACGCCCGTCCGTTTTGTTCGTATTGTATCATATTATATTCTTATTATTATATAGCTGTATGCATTATAATACGGAGTATTATGCAAAGCAACATTCGTACGCCGCCTCCGGTTTTCGAGTCCGTATATTATAAAACAGATAATAATATACAATGTATATAATTTCACTATATTGTAATAGTATTATAATACTGTGGCGTGCAGTCTCGCAGCGTATGTCCCGCCGATGAGTTTTTTTTTCAATTAATATTTTGAAGTATGATTTTGGAAAATCATATTGAACGCGATATATCATTCAGTCGCATAATAACTGTATGATTAATTGCCGAGCTATATAAACATAAACACTTAATTTCTATTTTCGATCATGAGAATAAAGCTAGATCCAAACAAAATATGAATAAGCTAATGGCCATAGTTACCATGCTTAAAGTTCAATAAAAAAAAAATATATTCATATACGTTTACCTTACCTAATTATGCAAACGTTTTTGGACAAAAAAATGTATATTATATATTATATAGTCTGAAATTATGTATTTATAAATATTAAACTTTTAGATTTAGCTTGTGCATAAATTTAGTTATTTTATAATGTGACTTATATATTTCATCTTTTCATAATTATTACTTTTTCCTGTTGACTTTATAAATCTATTAAATTTTACATAAATGTATTCTTGTTTAAGGCTATACTTTAAAACGTAACAATCCTTACTATTTCCATATTTGTCTCTAAATAATATTTATATTTATTCTATACCTGCATATTATATTATTATATTATATTGTTCGCTTATTTATATTTTTAAGAACTGCTCTTCCATCACAAGCTTCGCTTACCGGGGGTTGCTGCAATATGGTACTCATTATGTAAATGTTGATGTTAAAAACTGTTGATGTTGCAACAAACTTATTATTATAATTGTATAATTTATATTATATTATAGTACCAATATACTTCGGACGTAGTACCTACTTAAATTCAAAATGAAAAAAATGAATATCTTTCATATCATTTTTCAAAAATCTAAGGTATACTCGTACATCCACCTGGCTACAATTCCTTAGTAAATATTTAACTCCTTTGTGTATAAATACAAATACTAACCGAATACGAATTATGTCTACGATATTATTTTAACTGCATCGCAGTCCCAACACTGTAATAATGGATAAGTCTTAAAGTTTTGTTGGATACATTATATAAATATACACATACACATACCAACGATATTATTTATACCTACGCGTGGGTGGGTGGGTGGGTGGATCTGTATAGTGGACTTCAGACTCGGCGGACACTCGCGTGGCACGCAGTGTACGTATATAATAATATGTGTTGGGTATAACATTATTTTCTCGTTCTCTTTGCGACAAAATTGTGTTCAAAAGTTTTTCCAACTTTGTGCAGTGCGGCTGCAGTGCGTCGTTGCTGCACAGCACTATTAAACTCTGCTCGTTATACGCTATACCTATAAATGTGTGTGTGTGTGTGTGTGTGGGTGTGTGGGTATGTATAATATGGGTAAGGTTGATGCACGACACTGCCGAAATAATGAAAACTTATCGATCCCTCGCGCAGTCGTGTTCCCATATAATATATTATTGTATCGTACACATCCCAACGGCGCGGGGTATATAGCGCGTTTCTTCTTGACCGAGCGATTTTTTTCTCCGCGCTCGCGTACAATATATATATATATTGTGCAGTACACGTACTTTGTGCCCTTCTTCGAAACTATTCCCAAGCGAGATTCGGCTCCAATATCGCGCCCGGTGCGAGTCTGCGTGTGTGTGCTCTCGTCGAGTGTATAATAATAATATTATATACACTACTCGACGACCGGACGAGATTAATCGAAAACGTCGTTGAACTTGCCGTAAATCGTGCGACTATTACATTGGATACCAACCATCGTATCCTCGTCTGTTACATCTATACACACATATATATATATATATATATACCCACGCACACAAACAGCTATATATATATATATACCTATACACCCTGTACATATATACATCCCCTTGGCGGGAAATTCTTAACATTTCAAGACCGGCGACGCGACTGTAATGTTTAAATTACTAATCAACCGGAGTGGCGTGCCGCGCGCGCGTGATCGAGTCGCCAAACTTGAAACTTTCCGAGCGCACTAACGAATTTCGGACGACTATACGGTATATGCACACGACGCACTACGGTCGAAACTATTTATATAATATATATATTGTATACGCCTCACAAGCTCCGTCGTCTATATATCATTATTATCCGGACGACACGAGAACGGCGTTGTATAATAACATAATAATACTATGCCTGCTGCAGTTATTGTCGTAATATACGTAAGCTTATACGACCGCCCCGGGCAATCGATATTGTACAGGCATACCTCCTATCTATTATTGTATTATATTTTTATTTTAATATACGTTGCACGTGATGGACGCACGATGATAACTCGCGGGGGCGAAAAAACGAAAAATTTCGACGAATCACCCGCGATAATAAAGAAGTACCTACACGCCTATAATACGTATAGTTAGGTAAGTTTTTTTTTTTGCGTTTTAACATCGGAGCGTTTGACGGGCCTTGTTGTAGGGATTTCCAGCGTTTCCTGTAGAAAAAAAGTATATGTATATATATATATGATATTATATGCCTGCGCGCTTTATATCCGACTTCACACGCGGGCGCGCGCACACACACGCACGTTATAATATATAAGGTCGTTACAATTAATGAAAATAAATTTAAACAACAGTACAACAGCAACAACAACAAAAAAATCTCTTTTTAACCATCCTTAATCAGCCAACCGGCTCAAAGCTTAACGAATTGTATACTCAGGGGCTTCGCCGGCCGGGCGCACCATATGTCGACCGACTTTATGTGTTTCACATGAACAAACATGACCCTTAGTAGAATGTTATAACCCTCCGTTGTAAAGGGCACACGACGGCTAAATATCAGTTACGTTCGAAATGACCGTACATAATATTATTGTCATATATATATATATTATATGAATCTTTATTGGTTTCGACAAAACTTTATAATAATGTATATATATACTGCAGTATACACAATAATATAATATTGCCCATATATAAGGTACGCGAGTACAACGACACCGACGTACAATATACTGTTGTTTGTCCGCGCGCACAAAACGTAACTCGATATAGTGAGAGCTGCAGGGATGTAGGTATAATAAAAATACACGATGCGGATGTGTAGCAGGATATTAAAACTTCGAAAAACACGATCGCGGTGAATGACAAACAGCACCTTAGGTGAAATACGACTCAGATACCCAATAATAATAATAATATTACAATCGTAAAATCGTCTCCGAAACGTGCGTACCTATCTCATATCCGATGTAAGTAATATTGTGCAGTATATTATAATATTGTGGTATATCGTCTTCGCTCGTCTGCACTAAAAAAAAAATTCTAGGTACGCGATTTATTCAATGTTTGACATTGACTGTTGAATATACATCATACTCGGTGCGCACTGAAGCGCGTATACCGCACGGCGGAGAGTTCAGAAAATATATGTCCAAAAAATATCGAAATCGCAGGAAGTGGTCCCCGCGCGAATCGTTTTTAAAATCGTATATTATAATATTATAATAATTTATGCGGCCGCTCGGTACATTATACAACGAGCAGATGGCTCGACTACATTGCAAACTGGATTTTAGTTTTTAATTAATGATAATCCGTCGCAGACAGGCATCGATCGGAATCGCAGACGTCGTTGCTGCCGCAGTTTATATATATATATATTACACACTCATGCACACGACACAACGAAACGGATAATTAAAAAACAAGCGGCTATCCCAAACATTTAAAAATAATTATTGCATTCCATTTTAAACACTGCAGCGATGTATAGTATATAATTGTACTTATATTATACGTATAAAAATATCCATCACACGATTCACGGCGTATAACGATTTGCGAACGTTTTAATATTCCGATTTGATAAAATAGTAAATTATATTAAGTGTCTTTCTCTCTCGTACTCGCATATCATTATAATATATAAATACGCAGCTGGTCACACTATTTTATTCGAATTTTATGCGTAAAACTCCGGAAATTACCTCGGACGGTTTCACCCGTCGTCAGCTATCGTTAAAATATCGCGAGTCCTGTCTGTCATAAAAATCGATAGTAATATTCTCAAGTCGTCGCGTGACAATAATACAATAATAATTAATATTCTGCTATTGTTTATACGTCTGCGATATTGCACAAGTGACGACGATGTAGATCGTATTATATGCGCTGCGGGAACGTGAAATATAATATTTATACATTTCATAACCTATACGTATAATAATGTAGTCGGTGAAAACGAAACGGAAGTTTCTGTACTGCAACTACAGACCATCTCGGCTCTTCATAATAATATACAATATTGTTATTACCATAATACACATTCATATACGCGTAAGTATACCGCTCTATAACGTTATGAAAACAACCGAGAGATAAAGAAAAACCTCGGGCCATCTCGAAAACGTTTGAAAACCGACCCTCGTCGCCGTCGCGTGATGTGTGGGATTCGCGACAGATGAGTATAATATTACAAAATATAATAAAATACAATACAATAACATATAATATAATACTGCGAGGAGCTATACTGCAGGAACGGCTGCGCGGGCTCGTCGTCGTCGTATCCTCTCGAGCTCCAAAAACCCCTCTCGCCGCCGGGGGGGCAGAAAATAAAAAATAAAACACGTTTTCATATATTATTATAAATTATAATATATAGGTATCCCGTTGTATAGGTCGACCACAATGGTCAAAATAATTATTCCTATCGCGTCCGCATTCGTACACTGCACCGCGCGGTATCGTACGCGTCGTTATCGCCGCCGTTACACAAACGCATATAATAATAATATATTATGTTAAATAATTGTATTATTATACGTTCTATAGACGATATTACGATAGTATATTGTGCGCATCGTTCGGGCAACGTTATACATCATATTTCCTATATAGGTCCTGTAGTTAAACTACGACGTCGGTACACGCATATATATAGGTATAGGTGGGTATATATTACGATATATTGTATTATGGTTTTGCGCGTCCGATATAAATTATAATATGGAGCCGAGTCGTCGACACAAACGCATTTCTGTACGATATTATAATATATTTTTTAATATCATCACAATGGCAACAATACGATAATCGGTGGCATTTTTTCGTCGGGTTGCCAAAGGGGACCGTCGAAGCGGTGTTTGTGTGTGTGAGAGTGCGCTTGCTCTGCAGAGGAGGAAGAAGAACAAACGGAGGTCGCGCAAAAACGTAATACTATACATATGTATATATATCTGGTGTACCTGCCAGTATATACGTATTTATAAATAAAATAACAATAATAATAACCACCTTTTGCATTTGCATAACAAACGCATTACCATTTCTAATTGAAGTGCCAACCGAGCTAGGGCAGCGGAACATAATGCAAATGTCCTTGCCTATATATACAATCCCAACGGACGACGCTCTCGGACTTTGTGATCCATAAAAAATATAAAACAAAATAAACGCAGGGAAAAAAGAGCGTTTCGGGGCGAAACGCCGAGCAAACGAAAAGGCCGCCGAAAAAAAAACAACAAACTATATTATTATTATTATTATGGTTTACGCTCCCGCGTGTTATTTTATATACTCGGGGCCCTCCAGGATGGTTGTAGATGATGGAGAGAGGTATATAGCCGTGTGAAATTGTCGGTCGCGTCGAGGCGATTTTTTATAATATTATGGTATATATACACACCGCGCGCAGCGATACTCCGGAGAAGTCTGATACAATAACGATAAAAAACGGAAGGAAAAAAAATACGGTCCTCTCGCCCCGTCATTGTCGTTGCCGTCGACGTTTAATGACGAAAGTATAACACTACTATACACGTGCTGCTATACGGCGGGACCCGCGTGTTTTTATGGGTATTCCGGTTTTGGGGCATGTAGTAGTGGTATGCGCTGCAGTCGGTCATTTCGTTTTTTATTCGTGAATTCGTTTTTACGAATCCCCCCCCTCGCGCCGCCACCTGCGCACGACCAAACCGGCATCTGTATACTTGGCCCCGTGCCGGCAACGTTTCAAACGGAATTCTTCGCGTATTTTCCACGCGTCAGTGTGTGAGGTCGCGGGGGAAAGGGTGTGGGGGGGGGGTTCGCGTCCGTCACGATTTCTTTTGTTTTCCGAACCCGAAAATCTTAGGGTGCCGCACGCTGGCCGTTTCGAGAAATGTTTGTATTATACACGCCTGCACGCGGCATCACACGTTCGGTTACGTTCGTTAACATGGCGGTCGAAAAGAGCTCGGGTCGTATAATGTATAATGTATAATAATTAATAATATAATATTATGTACCCTCGTCGATTGTGATGTGCACGACAATAGAAACGTACGAATAGTTGTACTGGAATATAAATCGTATAATGCATACGAACGCGAATCTAGACGAAAACTTTCGAAAGACCGCCCGGGAAAATTATAAGGAAATACCGTGGAAATGCATGTACCACGAGTAACTATACCTATACTATGATCATATTATTGTGGAAAAAACTGGAAATCGCTTACCGTCATCGTGTTGCCGTCGTGTATGACGGCGATCTAAAATATTATTATTTTTTTTATATATTTTCAAATGATTTTCGTCCCATTTATATATGTGTACAAAAATCAACCGGAAATATTAAAGTTTTTTTGGTAAATTCAAACGACGAACGCTGCCGTGTTTGGCCTTGAGAAACCAATAATTGTCTCCAATCAGCATCACGCACACATTTAATAATGTCTGATCGGAGATGGTTATAACATTTTAGAATATTTATGCACCTAACCTATATACAGTATTATATTGTTCTGTATATATTTTATCGTTGTCATGCAAATATGTATATTATAATGATTATTCAAAGTTTATTATAAAACATAATTGACTGAATGGTATGTGTAGTCACTTTTTTATATTTTATCTTTTGAAATTTGTATATCATATTGAATATCTTAGCATAATATTATTATTGTGTTGATCCAAATTCAAAGCGAATATTATGTATTATATTATATTATATTGTGTGCGCGTGTGGGTATATAATATTGTAATATCGTAAACAAAAAATGACTAAAATAAGAACTAACACTATGATATTATCAGGACCGAGAGCTGCTGATGTATAGTCGTATAGAATATTATGCACCATAAATATATCATATTATTATAATAATACGTATTTAATACTCGAAAACGTATATTCCGGGCGCTTATATATATATATACTGTTTTAGACCGCAGCCCGCAGGAGAGAACTGATAATACAGCATATTTCTTTTTTCGAAACTCTAATTCCGAAAGGACGCTCGTTTGCAATTTAATGCGAACAATTCTACAGTTTACCGCAACGTGCGTATATAAATCATCCGCCTCCGTCGTTTTTCGAAAACACGTCGTAATAATTCGACTTGGTTTGGCGAACGAGCGCGAATTCCCGGCGCAAAACTGTATATATATATACAAACAGTTTTCTTCCCGTTCCTCGTCGAAATTAATTTCACTAGCTTAAAGAAGTAAAAAAAAAAAACAGACAGCTGCTGCTGCGTCGGTAATATATATATATATTATACACGTTCTTAAAAAGTCATTAATTTGAAAAATCGCAAACAGCACGCGAGAGACACAATGACGCGGCGAAAACATTTTTCAAAATCAACCCTCTCCCGCGCCGCTGCGATATAAAATATAATTATCGTGTTTGCCTATTTATCAATCCGAACACGACTGCTGCGGCGACTGCATCGATTAAAAAACCGATCATTCGCGATACAATTATTATTATTATTATACATAATATAATATCGTATTGTGCTATTACAACGCGGACCAACGGTTTTTTTTTTGTCATTAGAGTAATTGAAAACACGCACTCGCCTGTTCCTGTGTTATAGCGAGTACTGCACAATCGCGTGCACGCACTCCAATCCGCTCGACTCAACTCGGTATAGTATAAGCCATATTATTATTTATTATATTATTATATATTATGATATCAAACATTTTGGTACCCTAAAGCTGCGTACAATAATATATCGTACAATACAATATAATATAGGCACACGCGCTGCACCACACTGGCAGCACACTTCGCTAACGCTCAAGTGAAGGTATAAAATATAATATATTACATTGATATAATATTCCCAATTCTGAGTAGGGCACTATTATATTAACTGTTGTAAGTATAATATTGTATATAGTAGGTATATGAGTACCTACACACTCGTGTACAATATATTTTTTATAATGAATTAATAAGTAAAATTACTATATAGGGCTCTGTTGCTTTTTAAACTTTTTTTTTATACCTATAAATGCACGACGAGAGTATACCGCAGCTACTTACAAAACTGGTTAGGTACATTTTAATTGCGATTTCTTTGCAATTATGCACACAACTTAATAGATTTAAATGGCATTCTGCAGAAGCTTTTGTTCAAATCGAGAGCGAATATAAATGAGGAAAATCAGCTGGCTCTGTGACTTGTGAGAGAGATATTATATTATAATTATTGTATGATGCTGACGTAAATCGGTAAATTCAATATACACTTCTTACCGACGCGACGTTAAAAAAACTGATTTTTCCACAATTTCGAAACTTTGTTGATGTTTCAACCGTCGTTGTTTTTACTGTTGACAAAATATCATAACGATTGAATCATTCACCTGCACGACGATGTTTTAATATTAATTATACACTGTTGGCATCCGATGGCGAATATATTCGACTAATTTATAATATAAAAATTAAAACAAGCATTAGGTTCATACCTCATGGCTCATACGCATATAATATTTTATAATCATAGCATTTCAATAATATTATATTGAGATTTTTTTGGATGACTTACAATATTGACTATTGTCATCAATTATTTCTATCACTTTTTAGTATGCGGCAGGACGCATAGGAATATAGGATACGGCATCTATAGCCTATACTATGATGATAATACCTAATTAAATACTAACGACATTACGACATTAATGTCAGTGTTGCATGTGACATACTCGGTAATACTAATTGTGCTTTATAATAATATTATTGTTATTATTATTATTATTATTAATATTACTGTAGGCAGACCGTATATGCACACGCATATTATGCATTGTACCCACAACAACGGTTGCGTTAATATTATATTATAATCATAGAGTAAAGAATATAATATATTATAATATTATGTATTATTATATTATTACAGGTATTGTCTTTAGTTGTATACAATTAAATATTTTTATTTGCGGTACGCACCATCGATAACGATCGCTATTCGCTATTCACTCGTCCGACCGTTTTTTTATAATGTTACCTATACTCGCGGTCGAGCAGCGGACGGACGAAATAGATGAGCGGGTTATCCTATTATTTAATTTTTTAGTTTTTCCGTCCGTATATACGGTCCGCAGCACGCAGTAGCGAAACGACCAAATGGAAAAAAAAAATTTTAATTTAAATACCCGAAACGATGGTGATTATAATTCGTCCATTGTGTTCGTGCGTATTGCATACGTCGAGTATAACCTATATATATATATAATACATTTAATATGCCTTTCACAGTACGTAATATTTGTATACGCGATTACACTATAAAATGCGTACCTATATATAATATATTATACCTATATAGCTATATACAAACCACGTGCACCTCGCCGAGGGAGGCGATGAGCGCGCGTATATTATGTATGTATTACAAAGGAAACGAAAAATGCGCTGACCGTTCGCGTTTAACGACTCGGCGCGCAGTAGTTATTCTGAATAATGACAATTATTTTATTATTTTCTACCGACGTCGCACCGCAAAGTGTAAAATAATAATAATAATAATAATATACAAACAAAACGACCGAAAACGTCGAGTTTTCATTTCGCGTGATGGTCGTCGGACGCGTATATACGCGCGTTTATTGCGCTATAAACCAAACTGAAAAGCGCCACCGTTTTAATATCGGTGTTAACCCGACGACGGTCGTATAATAATAATATATAAATATAATACGGTATATAGCGTTTATATTTGTCGACCGTGTGAAATTGCAGCGGTCCGATACATTGCTTTATTTTTTTATTCAAACAGGAAAAACCGTCGTCTCGTCTCCTGGTGCGTTGCATCAGTTCGCAGCTATATTATATTATATTATATCGCCTCGGAATTCACAAAATTATACGAAAATATTGTCGTGTGAATGTGTGACATTTCGCGGGACGTTCACGTATTTTATGAAAAACGCAATAGAAGAGCCGCGGATCGTATGTAGACTATTATAGGTACATAACACTATAATATTATACGAACGGATCAGACAGACGATGACATAGTGCAGTAGGTACTTGCAAAAGACATTACATGAAATATAATAACACGCGTTCAATTATTCAATTATATTAATAGAGGTACTATGCCCTGATTAGTATTGTGAGATCTGTTGAGATATTGTGCAGTAAATACGATAAACTCTGCAGCCGTGCACAAAACGACAGCAAAACAAATATTAAATCGTGAAAAAAATACCGATTGATCCGCTCGAAAATAAAAATTGCAGCGATTGTCGCGGCGGTCGACGAAATGCACATCGTAACAAATTATTGTGCATCGCAATATAGCCCGAATATAGGTGTGATGATAATAATACATAATTATTCACACACTACGGGTTAGGTTAGGTACACCTAGTAGGTACCCATACATTATAATAACATATACTTATTGTGAAATAATTTTCAACAATAAAAGGTATTTCCGCAAGTCATTCGCGTCATTGCCGCATGATCAATAATTGAACGCAATTAAACGCGGAAAAAGAACAGCCCAATATAAAATTGTATAATTTATACCATGCAAAAATGTCGATTGCATTGCACACGATAATAGCGATGTGTGGCTCCGCCAACACACATATTATTGTGCTGTTGAAAAAATCGTGCAGCCAGAGAGCTAGCTCGTCGAAACATCGATATATAATATACCTAGTACATTGGATATTGGTAAGTGTAAATACGTATATATTATATTATAGGTTAGGCAGATCTACACTTCAGGAGATGATGATAAATTGATAAATAATTACGATGTTGTAAATTGTGTTACGTCCTTCGCTCCGAAGGGGATCGGTGCGAATGGTGAGATAGGAGGTCCGACTACAATAAGCTCGGCGGAAGGGGTTGGTGCGTATCATGTTTAGGGGAATACAAAATATCTATTGCTACCAAAATATTATTATAATCATTACTGCGTTACGTTTCAATTACACAATATATGTTCGGCTGCTGCAGTCGCACGATTGATGTTTTT
This sequence comes from Sitobion miscanthi, assembly GCA_008086715.1. Taxonomy (NCBI): domain Eukaryota; kingdom Metazoa; phylum Arthropoda; class Insecta; order Hemiptera; family Aphididae; genus Sitobion; species Sitobion miscanthi. Next base: position 21,082,999 of record CM017799.1, on the reverse strand, counting down.
TTTTAAAACATTTTACAAACTAGGCAAGTCTATAGTATAATAAAGCGTATTATGTGCGTGGAGAACGCGACCTATATTATGTTTTATACAGTTTTATGTAGTATAGCTGCACTGCAGGTAATATATCTAATATATATATATATAATTTAGTAGGTATACATTGAAAATAATTATAACTAGAATCGTTCTTACTAAACGCCTGTGAGAATATAAAATGTACGTTAATTGTAATAGGGTTAGGTTAAATCGACGTTTGGAGGTGGGGGTGCTGGGGAAATGGACCTATTATAATAACTGCTAAGACGTGTCAACAGTAAAAAAAATGTAAAAGTTACGATCGAGTTCGGCGCCGTAGAAGTCTAGATATGTCACTCGGTGCGTGTGAATTGTAACGGAATGATTTACTGCGTCGCATCCACGCGACTGCGACGGCCGAAAAGGCATCTGCCAAATGTTTCGAAAAAACTGCAAGCACGACAAACTGCACTGCACTATACTATGTACAACTACATGTGCATATAATATTATAATATGTACACGATCAGTCGCAGCTAGACGGGTTCTAAATCGACCACTACTGTTACATCTGCAAAATGTATAATATTGTTATTAACCGCGTGTACCGCGGCGCGCCTATAATAACATTCCTCGGTCTCCGCGTTTCCGCCGCCCTCCACAGCCGCTCAATTTATTTCATTTTTTTTTTCTTATCGCGTTCCTAATTGGCTGGTGGCGGCGGGATCCGTACGGGTTTCAAAAAGTAATTCGATACACGTGATAATAACGCGTTAGGTTCGACGACGACGACGACGTTCTCAATGCCATTCCCGTAATGGCTTTACATTAGGTTCGACACGGTGGCCGGTGTGCGAGATGAGACCCACACACACACATACGGTTCGTATACCAGCGCGCGATGCCGAATTATCAATTATTATTATTTCCACTGTATATTATTATTATTGTTGTTACAATATATATATGTAAGCGGCCGACGGCCGTTATTGTTGTGTTTTCTGTATATAAAGCCTAATAATAACGATCGTGCTGCGTATACAATATCATAACGATAATAATGTGTATTGTCGGCCTTGTGCGGCGTCGTCGTCGTCGTCGTCGTCGCGGCAGTCTCGAAAAGCACACGCGTTATACGTACCTACCATATGTGTATATTATGTACCCTATATTTTATAACCTTATGGATAATCGTTGGAATAGGATGGAGATATTTTTGAGAAAACACCGATTGAGCACCAAAAGTTGGTGGTAAAGCAGGAATCAGTGTTTTTAATGATCCCGCTAAGTTACAAGACCGCGGGGATGGCGATAACTTTGCTTTGGAGGTACATATAGCACTAATTTTTATTTTCGTATATCCTGAAAGCACTGAATGAGCACTAAAAGATGGTAACGGAGCGAAAATTAGTGCTTTTCGTGTTCCCGCTAACTTCACGGACCTACATAGCGAGAGATGTTTAAGAGGCGATTCACGTTTGTTCTCCAACGCCGTGTAGAAATGTAAAAATTCAATATTCGAAAAGTCGAAATCGTGAAGTCCGGTATATATATATGTCTTCAACAGAAATGCAGACCTACGAAATTTATCGGATAGCAATATTATATTATAGTTGACCGCTGCAGCCAGTCTCGTGCGCCATAGGTGCAATTAGCGTTTGGGATTTGGGGGGGGGGGGGCTAATAAAGCCTTACTTTGATAATATTGAATGAGCTTAAAACAGATCGTAGGAAATGTTTGGGGGGGGGGGGGCTATGAACATTTTTTGGGGAGCTTAGCTCCTAAGGCCCCCCCCCTATTTGCACCTATGCTCGTGTCCCCACCCATACTCGTGACGATAATTTGCTATATACGCACGCCCCACGTAGCATAATATAAGCGGTTAGGTTACCTCGCACGTCCGTGAAACGCCTCTGAGAGGCGGCTGTGACGATAGGCATCGTCGTGTACCACGCGCGTCTCGCGAATAAAAGATTTCCGATTGTCGTTCAGACGTGACAGCGGCGACAAATCGCGCTTCATGGTCGGACGACAGGGCGCGAGAATACAACGACATTTGTAAAATAAGATATAGGCACACGTAGTGTGTGCGAGGCAAATGTGCAGTACTATACGCGTAATATAAAAGAGTTTTCGAATACCGTGGCGATATTGAAAACGCGTGTGCGACGATAATAGTAATAATATAATACGGTTTATTCGTTCGGGCGGATGAGAATCCGTCAAAAATATCGTCGCGGCGGCAGTTATCACGTCTTATCGTCTAGAAATCCGGTCGGGTGTGTGTGTGTGTGTGTGGAAGACACGCCGAAAAGAAGACGCGTACAATAATAAATCGAAGGGCGACGCGACGTCGTGATATATCTATACATGTATACGCGTATGTATATTACAATACAAAACCGAAGCGGGCGACAATGGCAAAAATCTATACATTGTATTATATATATTATATTTTATATTCTTTGGGTCGCCACAACACAAAACGTTATATTGCCCCGTCAATCACGCGTGGTGTATTCTCGTCGGGGTTGGTATGTACGCTGAATGCCAGGACCGCTCCGACGCGTTGTTTCATAATATATTATAATATTATTATATCGTGATCCGAGAGTTGTGTTTTTGAACTCGTCTCCGGAGTCTGCGGTTTTAACGATCGAAAATCAAACGAATCGTTTCCGTCGGCGGACACACGAACACGACCCTGTGGGACGGCGACCGCGGCGCCGCAACGATACGATACCATATTATGGTCGTTTGTGGATTTTATAGTAATATGATATACGATCATAACGATACATCGTATGAGATAAAATCGTGGACTTATGAATGAGCGGTTTACGTACCTGTGCGCACCAACCTAGCACACGGTACTATCTAGATTCTAGAAAGAAGTTATATACATACAGCTGTCTGTCCTCCGTCGGGTATAATATTTTTGTGCCGAATACGCGAATACGTTTTCAGAATGCATATCATTATTACCAACTTTCGGGTTCGCTATGTGTGCATAGCTGAATATCATTCCGCATACATTACGCTGGCGTGTCTGGCGACTAACTCGATTAAAATCGGCTCGCATTCAACGCAATGATTTACGTCTCGTCGCGACGTGATTGTGTATAATATTATGATAATATACGTTTCCGATCTGTTTAGAATGTAAGATATTATACGCGCGCACGCTGATAATTCAACTGGTCGTGAAATTCTTCGTGCCGCCGCCGCCGCCATCATCATCGTCATCGTCATCGTATTATTATCTGCCTTACCAGTTACAAGCTCGTATACGTGCACCTACCCATATACATATGTACATAATATATACACTCGGATCGGGTTACAGACGAAAAAGACGATGCCGACACGTGAAGTCCACGGGTCGCGACTCGCGAGACGAAATCGTTTTTGAACGCAGCGGTGCCTCTGCGTCGTATATAATATACGTATCAGACAGGTAGAAACAATATATTGAATATAACATACGTATACTGTATACAATGTTGTCGATCTCGATAACAATTTATCATAACGTTCGGCGTGTACACAACGGCGATCTACGTACAGTCTTCGTACGCGCATATAATATTCGTGTCAATAAAACACCGCACGCACGAGACACGACACGAGGTGCGTATGTGTATACACGACCGCGGGAGACTTTTTTAAGACTTGTCCGTCGGTATATAAACACGGAGGGTTACAAAATCAAGTCGGCCTTCAGCAGCAGCAGCAGCAGCAGTTCCCTCTATATATAATTATGCACAGGGCCGACCTTATGCGTGGGTCAGAGGGGCCCCAGCCCGGACCTCGCTCAAAAAAATTGCCCCGGGCCTCGCACCGCCTTGAGGCCGGTTCTCTGCAGTATTATGCATATTATTGCAGTCATTGTATATTTTAATTATTTGCATATCATTATAATACGATATTGTAGAGCTCTGCCCGGTATCCGTCACGTCGTGTACCCGAGCACGGCGCGCATTGGATCATAATAAATAGCGTACATCGGGTATAAGCCTTAAGCTCGCGCACCGTAATAAAATACTTCTACTAAAATCTCTTATTGTGCTGTACATAATATATGTATTAATATTGTATAAGCCACGTCACTCGCCGCCGCGTACAGATTTCGACCAAAACGTCATTTCGCCCGGCCTCGGGACGAAATCGAATATTCAAAAACGGATCCCGGTTATACTCACCGACACACACTCGCACACACACACACACATAACACATTTTTAATACCAATTGAAATGTTACTTTATTTCATATATCAACAATCGGATTCATACAAGAATATTTGTATGGATTTGATATCAAAAGGGAAATTTGAAAACGATGTATTGAACACATTAACGATGAAGGAAGGAAATAGTACTTTTAAATGTCCTGTTGTGCCACACTGAGAAGACTACTATGTTATTCAGCACTATAAAACTAATACAATTCAAGATATTCCATCAGATTAAAGGTTAGTAAGAAACTATGATCTATAACATGTTTAAAATAAAAAATTACATTTCGTCTACTTTCATTCAAGTAGGTGTAATAATAAGAACACAAATGCCCATAATATGTTACGTATACAGTGCTTTTGTAGGCATAACATTATAGTACATATATAAAAATATATATTTTGTATGATATACGAAATTGCCCTCCGCCTCTTCCATAGCAACCAAATATAATATTAATGTTTTAACGAAATTTTAAATTGGAGTAAAATTTAAGAATTCACTTTGTGCCCCCCCCCTTTTTCATGAAATTTCTATAGTTGAGCTCTTGATATATTATAATATGATATTCCGTATAATATTATACGATGGCAACGCGTATATAAGCAGTGCTACACGTGAACAGATTTTTAGATCGATACACATCGAAAGGACACACACAATACAAGAGACCTCTTTTCGAATAGGTACGGAAAAGAATAAATAAGAATGCCATTACGAGGGAGACGAGGAAAATTAATATTGTTACGTAATCGCGTTTGTCACGAATATCCACTTGAATAGAGTGACGATGGCAAAATTAGTGATTATTTCATTAATAATTTAAATATTCTTCTTCTAACGTTGAACATGTTATAGGTATAACTCGCAGCATGACCATCATTAATGAGACTCCGCAGTAAACACGTTGATCGAATTTACCGTAATAATATGTTAATATTCCTATTTAATAAAACCGTATTTATATGCACAAAACATCAACTGCCTCGATAATCTGACACACTCGATAAAATGACATTTTTTTTTTTTTTTTTAGTCGACCTGTTTGATTAGTTTTTTTTAGCAATCGATATCCGTATAGCGTGTGTAATCACGCTTATTGGTTGTTGGTTATTAACCGCCACTGCACTACCTTGAAAGGTACTTATATGATGTGCAATGCAATTTAAACTTCAATAACTGCAGTATACTGTTAGGGTTTCCACCGATTTTTGTATTTCTAAACGAACAACGATGACAAATATTTATTTTTTAAACTGTCATTATAAATACGCATTTTTTTTATTTTTATCTAATTTCTGTTTGAATGTATGATTTTTTCGATAACCCCCATCAGTATACTTTGGTCCCATTATACGTGTCAAATTATCAATACCATCAAAAATTATTGTATACATTATAGGTAACCTATATCGTTTACAAATATTTAGATGAAAACGCTCAAATCCTATTTTTCCTATATTATATAGGTAGGCGATAGTTAAACACAATATTTATGTAGTTGCTTTTGACTGTCACATATTATAATATTCGATTTGGCGCGTTTCCTTTATAATTATCAACAATTAATTTTATTATTTTTTTTGTAATGAATTAATTTGTAATTAATATTATATTTCATAATAACTAGAAGTAAATTATCAAGACTTACTATAAATATATATTATATTTTATGTAGACCAGATTGTATCCCATAGAAATAGAGGAGTAACAACTCATTCCATTAATTAATTTGCGTAAGTGATTTTCGTGAAAAGTATAATAACTCCGAACGAAGTCACTCTGTCCATCCTTAATTAAGCCATTTTAATTATAAACTAAGTTTAAAAATATCGTCGAATAAATAAGAGCAATTTTAAACTGTAAAAATATATAAATTGTTTTATTTAGGGAAAGAGCATAGAGTCTTAGATTTACAACATAGGTATTATTCTGGCACGGTTTTAAAAATCTGGAATGGATATATTTTTTTCAGAAAAAATATAATCATAATATAAGTTCAACATAATAAATCATAGATAAAATCAATCCTGGGGAAAAGAAACATTTGGTTTTAGCCTTTTGTCTCAAGGAGGAGGAGGGGGGAGGGAGTAGAAAAAACGCCTAACCCACGTACAAGAAAAAAGATGGTTTTGAGGTATACTTATAGTGCGTATATCTTTAAATAAAAAAAGATGATTATTGATTAGTATAACACGGAAAAATAATCTAAGGCGAGGCCCGAGCCGCAAATTTATAGTCCTAAGTATAGTTAATCTTATAATAAATAATAAATGTAGAAAACGTATCATAAATTTATACATAAATTTCAATATGTACATAGATACTTAAGTGAAACTAACTATCGTAATATATTAATATCCTCGTGCCAAAGGTCCCAGTCAGTTTCACCTACCGCATTAGATATTTCACATCAAACATTTAACTGGTTTGTAACAATTGTAACTACATAGGTACTTATCGTGGATAAATGGATATTATGATATTTTCTTGTCAAGTAAGAAATCACTTAAAAAATAATAATAAGTCGTCATGTAACTCAGTCAAAGGTAAATTAACATTGATATTTTAACTCGTTATGCCCAGCCTCGCAAATACGTTTGAATCGTTTTTTTCAGAAATCGCTGGTTTAAAAATCGTATTGTTCATTACAGCTGAACCTAAATAACTCGAACGACTATAAACATAAGACGAATTTTAGATAACTCGAAGGTATGTATTGATTCCTATGTATAATTTTTATTTGTCTGCAAATCCTTAAAGTGGTCGAAAAACCATCGGCCACCATAGAAACGAGTGTCATAGCATTTGTAAACAGTGACGAGTACAGTCATTATATAATATTGCTCAATTAATTATAATCTTGAAAACATAATATATTGAATTTTCGCCACACGTATTATACCTACCGAAAATGGACTTGAATCGAATGCAGGACGAAGATATTATACTCCGTCGACTGAGACGCTCTAACAATACGTTAGTGTCCCCGTTGGCTGTTTCGTCATGGTGGTCACAGATATCCGGTCCCATGTCCAGCGAGCTGCCGTCGCAGAATAATTCGGCAACGTCGCGGTTGGAGGAGAATATGGTGAAGTCCTACCAGCTTCCATCGACGGCCGACCAGAATTCAGTGACGTCGGACTCGCTTCCGGTGTCTCATATTAAACCTAAAATGGACTTGAATCGAATGCAGGACGAAGATATTAAACGCCGTCGACTGAGATGCTCTAATAAGACTTTAGTGTCCCCGTTGGCTGTTTCGTCATGGTGGTCACAGATATCCGGTCCCGTGTCCAGCGATCTGCCGTCGCGGAATAATTCGACGACGTCGCGGTCAGAAAAAAATGCGGTGAGGTCCGACCCGCTTTCGGTGACTTTCGACCCACTTCCTGAAACGTCGGACTCGCTTCCAGTGACGGCCGCCGTCGTTCCGGCGCGGACCACAGCGTTTTCGAGCGCCTATGGCCGGCTCGAGTGGCCTCTGGCCACTGACCGCAGGGCGGTGCACAGTCTGCGGTCGCGGAGGATTGCGTCGCTGGAACTGGTAGACAACAGCGCTTGCCTGCCCGTATTGGCCGATGAGCCGCGCGCAGAGTTCGCTCGGCGGAAACTGCTGGCCGTCGACTTCGACAGCATCCAGATTTCGATGAATTTTGACCCACTTCCTTTTACGTTGGACTTGCTTCCGGTGACGGCCGCTCTTGTCCCGGCGCGGTCCACGGCGTTTGCGAGCGCCTATGGCTGGTTCGAGTGGCCCCTGGCCACTGGCCGCAGGGCAGTGTATAGTCTGCGGTCACAGAGGATGGTGCCGCTGGAAATGGCGCAGGACGCTCCTTGGGAACCACTGGCCGTCGACTTCCACAGCGTCCAGATTTCGATGAATTTTGACCCACTTCCTGTGACGTTGGACTCGCTTCCGGTGACGGTCGCTCTCGTCCCGGCGCGGTTCACGGCGTTTGCGAGCGCCTATGGCCGGCTCGAGTGGCCTCTGGCCACTGGCCGCAGGGCAGTGTATAGTCTGCGGTCACAGAAGATGGTGCCGCTGGAAATGATGCAGGACGCTCCTTGGGAACCGCTGGCAGGCGACTTCCACGGCGACAACGTGACGGAAGTTATAACCCCGCAGACAGAAAATCGGCTTGGAATCGGTCCAAGTGCTTGGTCAACGCGGCTCGAAGAATGTGCTTCTGTCGGAGCTTCGTCGACGTGGATTGAAGTCGACGTTCGCCGAGTTACCGAGATTGTATTGTTCTAATATTGATTTTTAATATTTTGTCTTACTAACTATGATGTACGATGTACCTTTATAATATTATTGGTTTCTATGTATTCGTTAAAATTAAAAATGTGGTATTATTGTATAACTATGTATTTTGTACCTATTTCTTATTTCCAAAGATACTATATACCGTTGAATTGTATTAATTGATTTTTTATATTGTCTAACGCGTTGTCGGTATCCGCAAAGTGTTAAAAATTAGGAACGGTATGGCGTCAAAAAATACGTTCAATTCAAAGTATATCTACCGTAGTATTGTTGTGTATTTATTTTTTTGTTACAATATACTTTTGGAAGCTGGCAGTGAGATGACATCGTAAACCACAAAGAAGTAACTCCAAAATACACATGGTTTTCAGGAAACAATAAAACAGTTTTAAATTAGTCCGTAAAGTAAAAATAATAATATTTTAAACACTAAGGAGATGGTTATTGTATTTTTCATGAGAAAACTATTGAACACACGAAAAAAATTTCTCGATAAATTTATATGGGTTTTAATGAATATTTTTCAGAAGATGAAAATAAGTACACTTTTATTAAATACTGCCTATATAGTTTTAGCTATTTAAAAATAAAGAAGGCTAGTGTCATTTTTATTTATCAAAGATAACTTAAGACAATTTACAAGATTTGAAAAATTTCTCAAGACTATTACTAGTTTACAAATGCTAATAAAAGTATATGGTAAAAACGGTTGGTAGTTTTTGAGTTACACCAAATCGATTTTTTCAAAAATTAATTTGTGTAAAAATTACCACTTTTTTGGGGGGTTTTCACTTGATTTCTCAAGTAGCGATTTCCTTATGTCCCTTTAGTAAATATTTCAAAACGTCTACGTGTGTACGTATCTAACACAATATTATTGCAGCAACCGTTCGGGCGGGGGCAGATCAGCACATCGTGCGAGTAATAATTCGTCTATAGACATTTTCGAAAATAATTTCTCCGCACCACAAAAATGGAAAAAAAAACACACACACCACATATAATGTATACGATGTTATAAGCCCCCGGGGGCCGTGTCCTTTGCCGTGCGCTGGCGCACACGATCCGCGAAAACGCCACGCGGCCAAAAAGAAAAAAAAACCTGTCCCCCTTTGATATATACCCAAACAATATATAATAATAATAATAATACGCGTACGCCGAACCCATACATATATATACATCTGGGTATATTATGAGCACAACAATGACAAAGTGGCCGACGCGTAGTATATATATGTAGGGTACACATCCAGCGTGCGTGACATGTTTACACGACTATATATTATTATTATATTATATACGCGACGGCCCCACGCCGAAACCATTCATCCGTTCGCCGCGGTGCGCTGCGCAGCGACTCTCCCCGTTTTCCATTACTCGGTCTTAATAACTATGACATTTTTCCTATTGTCCGCGTACACATAATATTACACGTAAATACCTACCTACCTACCTACCTACACCGGCAGCACGACGTGTGTGTGTGTGTGTGTAACGCGATAACCGCGCCGCCGCCCCGCGAGTACTTGGGTCTCTTTGAATTTCAATTCTCATTGAATTTTTTTTTTCAGAGTATACAACCTATATGTGCGTACGTAGAGTCGGGTACTGCATAACACAACGTACGACGTAATATAATGTTATATTGTGTACCGATAATTGGAGTATGCGAGCCGAATTTCCCATGTCCGTCCTCGACCGTCGCCGTCATCGTGATGCGTGTATAGAAAAAACTCCCATTATATCGGCCGGGTAAAACCTATATAATATGTATTACGACCCGTCGCAGCACCGGTCAAAAATCATCCCGATCCGAAACGCCATAAAAAAAATCGGTCTCACATACCTACCGTCTACACGTACCGACATCGGCGGATATTTGGTCACATCCTTGCGGGGCTCGACATTTTTGTCTCGTCCATTAGCGTAAACATACGTTTTTAAACGCTTCAGCCTACCAACTAGTGGCTGCACGGTACTCCTACTTTATCCTAGCAGAGGCACCGAGTGTATACAGGTATATTAAAATACACGATTTATTTTGACATCTAGTGTGGTTTTTACGATTCCCAATATCCGCCTGTGCATACCGGAGGTATGACTTACCCACACGGTCCGTTCAAAAACACCGGCCGACTCTTAGTACGCGGACTTGGATGTAAATTAATTACGGTAAAGCTCGAGAGCGATTAAAATAACAATACATTACGACGACTCTACGATCAATTATACACGATAATTGTTGACCATAGTCGTCGCGTATTGTACACGGCGCGAGAAATCCGTCTCGTCATTGCCGATTGTCCGCGATTATATTATTATACAGTAATGACAATTGTCTATACGCCTAACCTAGATACTACCTATATATATATATATTCGAAATGTGCAAACAAAATAATAGCAATAATACCGAGCAATAACGAGCGGCCGTTATAAACGCGCGACGTCGTAAGCCGTTATTATATTGTTACACTGTTACAGCTAAATTATTATTATTATTATTATTATTATTATATCAACAACTGAATCACAAACGTTGTAGTGTACAACTTTTACTCTGCTGTGTAAGTATAACAATATAATTTTATGCAATCGCGGAGCATTAGTTTTCGCTTTGTTTGTGAACTACAGATCGATTATTCGCGAACGGTACTCTTTTTTTTTTACACAAAATAACGCGTTAGGCGTGTATTTTTTTCGTTTAGTTCGAATTATTACAAAGTATCTCATTTGTAATCGAGATTTTCGTGTTGCGTAATTATTATTTCCATCGCCCATACCGATATTACAGCTTCGGCGTTAAAATGCATACCACGGTTAGTGTAGTTACCATAGACATTATCATTCTATATCGGCTATACTAGTATTATATAAAGAAGAAAAGATTTGGTTTTTTCTTGATAATCTCTGGAACTACTCAACCGATTTTTTAAATAAATAACGAAGTGCACGGGATCAGCCATTACATTATAGTGCTATAAATTGATATAATGCGATAAATAGGTCGAAGATAAATTATATGCATATTATGATAACCTGCAAGCGCGGTAAAAACGCAGTTTAACATTTTGATCGTAGAAAACTGTAAATAGTGCCTATCAAACGGGTAACCAATTAGTATATACATTTCAAAACTTAAAATCGATTTTGCTCGATTTCAACGCGCAAGAGAGAATACAACCGGAGTCTTGAGCATAATAATAATAGTATAATGTGCGTCATTACAACGTCTTAATGGTGTACCTCTATTACGATAATACATAATATACTGCTGCAGCTGCAGCTGGCAGTGGCCTTCCGAGTGTAAAATACGATTTCGTTCGACTTTTATTATGATTAGGCATCGTTATTGATTTTAACGGTTCTGTAATTATTATTAATTATTATATTACAATACGATATTGTAACAACATCGCGATAGAATAATCGGTTATTATTACTACAACGTTATTAGTACAATATATAATTTATAATTACAGTGCGGTGTTCGACGTGACGACGCCGAGACTGCTGCAGTGCACTGCTATGCGTTCAAGAGGGGGATAATTGATTAATATTATATTGTAATTAGAAAACGATTTTTCTCAATCGAGACGTATGATTAATATATTATATACATGTATATCGTATTATTTGTATGCGAATTCAAGAGCAAACGCGTTGGATTTCAGAAGAGTTCGCTCGTTGGAAAATAAATAAACCACAGTATAGTTACGTCCACGTGGAAACTATTTAGCACTATTGAAACGCGCTCTGTCGTAGGTACATTTCAGCATGCGGTACAATAATATTATAATACAAAAGGCCGAATAAAACGAGATCCGAACAAGAGACATAATTGAAGAAGTTACGTCTGACAGCTGCTGGCACACGGAATTTCTTGGACGTGATAACGAGCTCTATACATATTACGGACGAGGAGAAACAATCATATTGTTATTTTCTGCATATATATATTTTTTTCATTTAATATACACGTAGGAGATAGATGGATAGATAGAGAAATGTGCTCAACACACGCGTGTGGAATTTTTTTATATTATATTATATTATATACGAGCGGTGTAGACGAAATATAAAAAAAAAACAACAAAAATGTTTCGAAAATATCCAGTAAATATTTTTGTTCAGAAGTTTATTAAGTAAATAAAAAACGCTTTATAGTTATACCGTGGATAAACGTCGTATCAAAATAAAACTATTAATATTAAAATGTTTATTTTAAGAATATTTTTACTTGAACCAACTCCAAAATGACTGATTGAATTACCTTTTTTTTTTCTTTTTAAACATCCAAATCTCTCGTTATAATATTTAATTTTTAAATACCTACCGAATAAATAATACTACTGAGAGATAATTATTCTTGGACATAATTTTCAAACAATTTTTAAAATTCTCAGAATACTTAATATTAAATCATTTATATTATTATAGCTGTTAGTTTTTAAAGCGAAAAAAAAATAATTGTGTCAGGTATGATAAACATTAATGCACTAGGTAATGGTAATGACTTCTAGTACTAATTTAAAAACGAATAATTTATTTTTCTATGTTTTCAACGTATTATGTTGTTGTAATGATATGGTTTCAACCGAATAATTAAATTTAATAGTTGTTTTTTGTTGTTGAGTTCATATATACATATAAGTAGTGAAAGTTAGAACAAAAAAAACTTAATAATGCAATTATTTTAGAAATAATTTAATTGTTAACTATTTATGCGTGGTAGTATAGTATGGGAAATACTATTAATAGCCCGAGGGTTAAGTTAATTTTTATTGATCTTATTATAATTACATCGGCTTCTAGGCCATTAGTTTACATTATATTTACATATAGTTCACAGTTGTATAGGTACAGGTATGCTTACCTATATTAGGTTATATAATTAAATTTCCTATAAGTAGTTAATTGAGTTGATATTTGATTGGAGGTCAGTTGTAATGCTTCTCCAAATAAATGTGGTATGTCGTGTTTTGTTACGTTTGAAGGGTTAGGTGAGGTTAGTCGGTTGGTTAATATTCAAATCAAGAAACTAGAATATTTGAAATAATAAAATGTATAATAACCGTAAGTTTAATAATAATTTATTGTTGTGTAATACGATTTGTAATATTATATATTTTAAACTTATAATTATCTTTCGTTAAAATATATCGATATTGTTTCAAACAAGATTTGAAAACGATTTGCAACTTTCGCTACAACCAGACGTAAAAATGTTTATCGAAAACGTCATATAATTAGTTTTGTTTTTTTTTTTTTTTCATAAGCAAAAGAAGAAAGCAATTTATTACGGCCATTAAGCGGATTAAAAATAAAAAAAAAACTTATTAATTTTTAAAATTCCCAGCGTTCAGAATATCCTAATTAATTAAACTAATTCGACAAAAAAATTACGGTGAATATTTCATGAATATATCCACTCGGGAGTGTTCTATATATTATATTATACCCGTGTCGCGCACGCGAATTTTTATTATTAATTTACGCTAATGTTTTTTTAACGTTTTTCCGCCCCGATGCGAGGAGGGAGGATGAACGCATAAAAACGATAAGGGTTAGGCCTTTTTTAAAAGTCGTGATTTACGATAACGGTCAAAGTACTCCCCGCGGATGCACGCAGTCCTTCTGGCGGCGGCGTGAACTCCGCGAGCAGCGAACTTTTCAACACACGAGGGGTTTTTCGGTAATTTCCTCGGTAATTTTTTATTTCATAAACGTGTACAGGGCATTATGTAAGGGATGCCATTTCAGTTTTTTTTTCCGGAATAGGGTGCAGACAACCGTTTGAAAGAAGCCAATTCTTCTATCGGGCCAAGCCATTGTTTTATAATATAATGCGAACCTTCGCTTTTTACCGTAATAATAGTATAATACTTATATATCGTTATATACATTTTTACACACGTAAATAAATTATGCGTACCTAAAACTTAAAACGGTGGAAGGATGGTGTAAGACTGTAAAGAATTGAGAGGTTTATCGTTACTCTCGAATGAGAATTAAAAAAAAATTGTAATTGCTGTATATCATGCCTATGGCTTAAAATCTATAGACGAGAAAACGCAAAAAGCAATTTTCTCTTTATATTATATCGTTATAATAACAATATAATGACCGATCCAACCCAAATCAGAGAGCGTAGAGACTTATGTATTGAGCTCCACATTATTTATTACACAATATAACATTTTGAAAGCACCTATACATTATTATTATTCATTATGGAGCTGCAATAAATAATGGATCATACTATTCGATCCGAGCCTGGAGTAATAAAATAAGCGCGTAGCAACCAGCGAGAGACAAAAATATTTAATCGAACGACCTACTCTGAAGAAGGTGTAGTCCGTCCTTTTATAGATCGAGAGCAGCCAGTGGCGTGTTCGCCGCGATTTCAAAGAAAATTTTCCCGATAATTTTAAATAGGTAGGTGGGTGCAGGGTGCTAGGTGGGGCTGAATACCTACTGGATTTAGTGAGAAATTGTAGTACAAGACCAACTTCATCTGAACAGGATATTTATAAATATAATAACTTCAATAATAATATTAAGTAGTCGAGGGGTTGTAGGTCATTAAAACGATGCATTTCCCGATAAACTATTTCATTTCACCAAGCCACTGGGCCGGCAGTTCTTCGTTTAATATTGTACATGTCTAAATTTAAATTTATAAACGTTTATCGAGACGATCGCCTAAAAACGAATCCGTCATAGTGTCGTGTGATGATGATGATAATAATAATAATAATAATATATTGCAATATCGTTTTATTTTTTAAAATAATTCGTCTCGAACATAATAATAATATAATGTCCGTAGATGATAGTGGCGGTGACGGAGGCGGCGGATGGCTATTATATAAGTGCTACCGGTATAACAGATGGGTTGGCGGCGGGCGAGGGATTAAAGGTACACATAACTCGCAAACGTATATATTATAATATAACGTGTATATAGATTATAAAACGGGGAAAATGGTATAATTTATCGAATGTATTTGTCATCGCGTATATATAACAAAACGGGAGCTCTGCGCAGTGTACACTGTGCTGCAAAATATAGGTACCTATATATATATATGCGTATATAGGAACACCGTCCATCGCGCACGATAAATCAATTGCCCGTTGCAGACGAAAGATAAAAAAAAAAAAAAAATGGAAAAAAAACTAGAAAAGAAAAAAAACCCACCCTCGGCCGGTCGATAAAACTTCGGGGCGTACGGACGGTGGGGAGGGTTCTGAAGGGACGCGTGTGGTGGGGGGAGGGTAAACTCGAGATCTGTTTATACGAATCCGTTCATCAATCAAAGCGGCCCAATAAAATTGATCGGATTCCGCCGGTGTCACGCGACAACGCGCTTCCGGCCTCATCAATATTAGTCGGCGTTTTGGCTTCTTCCGCGGTTTTCGAACGGACCCCATCGCCGCACCTGAAACCCGCACGCCCGGGTCCCCGCTGCTCTACAACACCTTCCCCCTCCTATCTTTAGCCACCCCCTCCCTCACAGCGCTAACCGGAAGTAAGCGTCATTGCCACTGCAGCGGGCCGGTCTCTCGAACTCTTTTCGTCGTCATTTTTTTTTTTTTTTTAAACTTTTTACCCCGCTGCGCGCATCCACGCGCAATCGTCGAACAGTGATATACGTCACAACCCGTTTTTCGCACGCTCTGCGGGACCATACTTTTGTCGAAATAAAATATACTTACGTACAATTCGACACGCAACGATAATAATAATAATAATATATCTCACTGTATTCTAATGTTACGAATGGTAGATTTTAATGTACCGCTTTGTGTTGTGGAGAACAACGAATGTTGGCAAATAAAAATCCTGTTGCAGAATACGACCAGTATTATTATGGTCGTCGCGAACAGTACGCCACTGTGGCTTTACTGTGTACGATACGTACCCACCATTATAATATATCGTATAAAGTTTCGACGGTGCGCGGCTGCGGAGGAGAACTCGAGAGTTCGCAGATCCACGCCAAACAGACGATAGTATTGTTGCTATTTTTACTATTATAATAGGCGTAGGGCGTCGCGTGCAACGGCGTACCTCGTGCGGGCTATTATATACGTACACAATGCAATGCGAATCATAGAAGGATAGTCCTTTTGTGCGCTCGCAAATATAATATAATAATATTATACGTATATAGGTACTGCGCCATTACGACGAGCGGGGAAATAACAATAGGGACGATAAAATCTGAGCGGCCTCGTCGTAACCTGCAAATACACGAGTCACAGAAATACGCGGAGACGGACGAAGAGGAGCTGCTGCTGCTGCTGCGTGAAAGACCGCAGCAGGCGTTGTCGACGATAGCGTTTACCCGTGGGCTGGAAGGTATATACCGTGATATGTACAACACATGATATACATAGATGAAGAAATATAATGAGATAGATAGAGAGAGAGAGTACAGGGGGGGGGGGACTGCCTCGGGTCAGACAGTCGTACCGTGTTATTGTTTCGTCAGATCGTCTCGACGATTCCGATCACCGACGCACGAGTTTATATTATGTCAGTCAAACTATATATCCACCGCGGCGGCGGTGTTAAACATACTATTATAGTACATTCAGCGATGTAGCGTTGGCCGCCCAGCTCGCCAACGTGCAATTATCCAGTTAATATCATAAAACTACTTAAAAAATATAACCCATTACCCATATAATAATATAATTTCTAATTATAAATACGTTATACGCTTCGGGTTTTTCTTTGTTCCGATGCCTCGCGCAATAACGTTACAAAACCCTGACCACGCCACTGCCATATGCGCACCGTACAAGATTATACTGCAATAGCGTATTATAATATTATACTATTATGGGTTTAAAACCGCCACCCCTCTCGCGGACCAATGCATAATGATATGATATATAATAATATCATAGTCCTGACGAATAGTATACAAGCAGTGCTAGATATGTGCGGCCACATCGCCCATATCAATATAATACGGTGCAGCGGCAATGCCGTGTATGTATATATATTCGAAAACGGCCATTTATTTTGTGCACCGCAAACAAGTCTCGGGAAACGCTTTGTATAATATTATAATATTGTATATTATATACCCGACTACTCAAGTATAATACAATATAATATGTAATGCGGACGCCGTTGCAGACCGCGTGCTGCATTACGTATTCGGTATTATACCACGGTATATTATATAGGAAGTCTCCTCGACGTTCACACCCCAATGACCGGTCGACGAGCACAAGTATGAAACGTACGACCGCGGTATAGGTTTCGATTAACCGCACCCATTACACGTATATATAATATCCTATGCACTCGCGCTCGAGCGTCGGACATTCCTCCATAATATTGTATCGTACCGCGTGCGGGTCTCTGCGGTTGACAAGCGGATACGATCGCGTCCGTATAATGTACATCGGCTGCGATTGCCTATAGAGACTCGTGTAAAATAACCTATAATACTCTTATATGCTCCTATATTATATACATTGTACGAGGCAAAGTCATAGTTGGATATCGTGTTACGCTTTGTGTACGTATCTGCATACACGATCGACGCGGGGTAGACGTTTACGGTTTTCCGAAATGAAGACGTTTACGCGCCTGCGCGTCATCGTCGTCGACGTTTCACTTTTTGACGGTCGAAATGATACGCACCGGAAGTGCACTGCAATACTCCTCGTCCTGCTGTGTCGTTAACTATATCGTTATCGTCATATTTATGCGCGTGCGTATGTCTGTGCAGAGACCAAAGAGATAATAAATTGCGTCACGCGAAATGGCTCTATTGTCCCGCAATGTTATCGCGATTCGCGGCTAGTCGAACATCGAGACGAAGGACAAGAAAAATGCAATCGCTTTTCCGCATTCGATTTGTTTCAATAAAATGTTCGTGCCGATTTGTCAAAGCAGATGATACGGTGTTATCATTCGAGCCAGTCTTATACAAATATATTAGATTTTTCCATAATTTTTAAACTCGCGACATCAACTTTTGTAATCAAGTATAGTCTAGTGCTGGATATACTATTATATTTATTGAATTTAGTCTTATCATACTAATCGTCGTGATCTCCTAAAATAATCGATAATCGTTAATTTCTGTACACTATTTTAATTTTGTTGTAAATATCTGATGACCACGACAGCCATATATATCTTTAAAAATATGACACTGGTGTAAATAAATTCAAGGTTGAAACCTGATTTGATTAATACGTAAAAATATTAGCAAATACCTAAGTAGGCATATAGTATAAGCCACAACAAAATGTTAATTATACAATTTTTTTAAACGTATAAACTTTTATTTATGCATGTGAACATATATTTTATAACGACGCGTTCAGCTCCATAATTGTCTGTGTTTCAGTTTTTTACTTATTGCTTAACTTTTTTTTTACTACATTTACTAAATAATTGTGTTTAAAAAAAATTGAAATATTCAGATGTACAACTACGTAGATTAATTATGATTATCTTTTATTTATTAAATAGATAATTTCAGTTGAGTTTATGTTTATGTTAATCTAAATAGGTTTTTGGTATATTATCTTTATGTTTATCTAGATGAAAAACTATTTATCTGGGCTTAACACTGCTGACGTCAACTACTCTAGGAAATAACGTCCAACTTTAAACTATTAATGACATTTTGGAAACCAATATATTTTTGAAAGGTAAATTCTTGGGAGCCAATTGAGAGATACTTATAAAGGGTAAAATGTTGACTACCTGTACTTGGAAGCCAATTTGATTGCGGTGAAAAGCTTTGCAAAAATATAAATACAAAGTAGGTATAAATGAACTCGATAAAATCCTTTTACAGAAATCCAGTATAACGGCGGAAAGAGAAAACTCTGGCACCACCAATATTTCTCACAATGATATCCCGTTTTATGGTGTGCTGCTATATTTTTACTGCGGACGGTCATTGGATTTTTCATTTCCCGCAACGTTAAGTTGGATATCGTAAGAGAAAATAATGAAAATCCGGTAGGTGATTCGGTCGAAAAGAAAAACATTATTTAGTTTATTGAACCATAAACGCCATCAAGGACCCGAATAACTGCCTCGGTGGTCTATAAATCAACAGGTGTTTTCCCTGAACTGTACTTAAAATGTAAGCGAAAGTTTATTAAAAATAAAAGTCGCTTAACTCCGGCGAACAGTTTTCAACATAAATACAAACAAAATGTGCTATTCGGCGAAATCAAAGTTTCAGCTGATGTTTCCCGGTCAGCATTTCGCCGGGATCCATTATTCGAGTCGATATTTTGATAAAATTATAATTGTTATTATTGTTACGAAACAGTGCTGCGACCGAACCGCCGTAAATAAAAATTAAAACGACTGCGGTATAAAATACTGACGAATAAAATTAATAATTCGTAATTCGCTCCCGGTAATTTTATTACCTGTGACCTATATAATAATACTCCTATATTACATTATAGTTATAATATATTAATAAATAATGTTATAATCGGAATTATTTCACACGACGTCGTTTCCTCTACCGACGGAAATGATAAAACGTGTACCTACCTATATATATTGTATATTCACCTCACAGTTATAGAGATACATATTACACCTGTATAGTTAGGTACTATAATGTTTATTATAATCTCAAACAATTTAAAATTCAAGCACGCGCAACGCATTTATAATACGCTTTAGGCATAGACACAATGACATTTAGATATCTTAAGATATAATTTTTTTTGTATCTTTGAGGACCTACCTATATGTAAACGCATAAATATTAATATTTTGAGACGCTAATCGTTTTTTTACCCCCTAGCCATATCCGGTAAGTTTTATGTTTATGATAACAATATAGTAAATATCTTATACGACTAATTCTTTTAATGTAAGATTATTAATTATTACAAAAATTATAAACATTTTTGAACCTATTTTTTACATAATTTGATTTCATTGCAAATTTATAAAACGAAATTTGTGACAAAAATAATATAGTTTTTGAAATAGTGAGCGTCTTACGATTGAAAAATATCACTCAGTTAAACTGCTCAGACTAACTCGAGATTAATAATTATTAATGTACTTATTTTCTAAAATATGTAAATATTAGTGTATAATGATCTATAAATATCATCAATACATAAAAAATAAAAAATATAAAATATAAAAATATATAAGTAATAAATAGGTATACTTTTGTATATTTAATATAAGGATCTTAGCCCGTGAGTTTTAGATTCCGGGCAGAGCGATTTATGCATTGGTTTTACAACTAATCGGAAAGTACCTATACCCACTATTATTCTATTTTATTCACAGTTGATGAAATGCTTTTACAGGTCTCGCAAATAACTAAATTTCAACAATTTTAGTTTCATCGAAATATTCCGTATCGGTACCTACGAGATAGAAAATCAATAAACTGATGAGACCACTACCTACAATAGTTTAAATCGTACCTATATAGTATATACTATTAACAATGTACCTATTCAACCACACATAATGTCAACTATAATATAACAAATGTAATAAAGTTCTTATACCCTGCATTTTGTCACAATAATTGCCATCAGCAATAATTCCACTGAGAAAATCGATCCCAGCTATAATTGAAACGTTCATAAGTTCCGAATTGCAAACGACGACCACCGGAAACTATAGTTGAGAGTTTTCTATTATTGCCACGACCATCATAAAGTACGACCAATAAAGTAGATGGAATTATTTGTAGTCGACGTAGAGCAATAGAATGACGATAGAAACTATATAAAGTTATCGTAATAATCACTGATTGTCATTTGCCAACATCAAACAATAATAATTCTCGATATTTCTCGATCCCCTCTGAAGTTTCTCGGTGAAAAAATTAGAATGAAAATCATGGTACGATAAAAAAAAACATCCACGATTGACTGAGTAAACGAAAAAATTATAAATATTCCTAATACCGAGAGTTATATATAATTCAGCAAAATTTATAATTTTAGTGATGTCACATTAATTATGTTTGGATTCTTACCTACCATACCACGAACACCTAATTTTTGGCTTATGTAGGGGTCTGAGGAACTCACCTTCTCGGAATTTCAAAAAATTATTATATTCAAATGCTATTAAATCCATTCCCTTTGTGATGATATTATTTCCAATTTGTTTTTATACATATCTGCGCAACACGTGCATATTTTACCATCGGTACCTACCGGACACGAATATATGATATTTATAATG
The DNA here is from genome assembly GCA_008086715.1 of Sitobion miscanthi. Classification (NCBI taxonomy): domain Eukaryota; kingdom Metazoa; phylum Arthropoda; class Insecta; order Hemiptera; family Aphididae; genus Sitobion; species Sitobion miscanthi. Next base: position 21,061,235 of record CM017799.1, on the reverse strand, counting down.
AATATATTAATTTTACACGTGTGATTATTCATTAATATATAACGCCATAACGGCCATTTGTATTGTTGTACTATAGTGAAGTAGGAAGATAAGAAATAAAAAAAAATCGACCTGTGGGTAGGTACACTATACCTATGTAGGACGTAGGTATTATCATTATAATGTACATAAATTAGTACATTGCATGCACATCGCATAGGTATACCTACTTGCAGTATGACCGTGCTATATTTATTGTACGGGATGTACCTGAAGGATTAATTATAATATACGTATCAGTCGTATAATAGTATAGTGTAATAAATGTACACATTTTGGTCTGAAACAATGTGTTTTGACACTGCCGCGGGAGAACCTGCACGTCAAACAAACCGCAGTGCACGAAACCTGCATAGTGCATTCATTGTTGTATACCTCCATGTTTATGGTGTGATCCCCGAGAACATAACTGAATTTACATAATTCCAATTGAACGTGTCGAGCATCTTTTTTCGAAAATGGTTTCCCGATCTATGGGCATTAATCACGAACACCTTCCACCTTCCTCCCTATCAACCCGCCACTTATATTCCATCCGATCTGAGCAAAAGGAAAGATTTGAATGATATTTCATTTTTAAATGGTTTAGTTTTCCTTCTCGTTATTAATATCAACGATAGCGTTTCAAGCCACTACAAACGCTATCAATGTTTCATCAAAACGACCTTATAGTGACTGACTTCTAGTGGTTCGATTTAAATAATGTAAAGATTTTCGATTAGATAAAGAAGTTTGCTTTGCATTGGTCGGAGCATATTTAATATTCAATATTTTCAACAGTTTTTAATATATTATTTAATATTATCAAAAGTTGAAAAATATTGATAACATTTAAATTGATTATTTCCTTCAAGAATTTGCTAAAATTGATAAAGTGCTCCAACCGATGCAAAGAAATCTTGTACTCTTGTTTAAATGGTTTCAAACATTTTTACATTTTTTAAATCGTACCTTTTGAAGTTTTTGTCAGACCTATCTTATCTCATACCTACATCGTGGCCATAAATATATTTTGAATATTTTGATCTAACGAAAAAATTACATGTGCATGCGCGTGCGTAATATAAAATGTTCAATGCGGGTGACTGTTGTGGAGTACCGCCTATACACACACTTGATCATTTACGAAACGATTGCCAAAACACAACTCCTTAAAAATGACATGTTTGCAGGGGCTTTAAGAGCTTATTATATAACTTTATATATATTATTTTCACTTATAAGATATTCACTGTTATTGTTATGTATATCTATAGACATGTTACCGTACATACATTCATTAATACTATGTTGTAAAAGCCGTTTGGCGTTTATAAGTAAAAAAAATTAAATTAAAATTAAAAAATGTACGCATGTATAAAAAATAATATGCATACGCGTACGAATCCGCCGTAAGAATAACGCGACTACAAAAAGTCGTCGGATAATAATTTTCTCTTTTCGCCCGGCGTGCCCCCCTGCGACCACCTGCTGCACCGCGGCAGACTCGCACACAAACACAAGACCTAATTGTAGATATAATATTGTATATCATATACGCGCATACACACACACACCTGTGGAGAGCATACTCGACCTTGACTGATCAAGTTCGGCTGTGTTGCGAAACTCGATTTTTTATTTTTCCATTACGAATATCTTACAATAGTCGTGTGTCGTTCGCGCGCGCATGTGTGTGAAAAATAAACCTATATAGGTGTATACTGCAGGCTTCGTATATAGGTGAATACCAATAGTATAATACCTATGCGACAACTGTGCAGCGCGAAACAACAATAACTAAAAAACGGGTGAAAGTCGCGTGTCCCCCGCGGGGGTGAACCGCGTGCAAATAGATATACGTGCGATTAATAAGGCAACTATTATATATATATATACCTACTACAGCGACGGCGACAACACATCGTATACGACCGTTTGCGGCGCAGGACACACATCACTTGTACATTATTATAGTCTCGTATGGGTACGTGTAATGTGTATTTTTTTTTTAAGACCGACTAATAAGTCGTCGAGTCGACGGCGGCGATCATATTCCACGATTAAAAAACGTGTCTATATAACCTTTGCCGCGCGGCGCTCGTCGTGTGTACTATACAGGTACCTATACGAACCAAAGTAGGTATATATAACCATGTATGTAACGCGTACTCACGTATAATATTATTAGGTATGTACATATATATATATATATACGTCTGTGCGACGTGTCTGCGCTGTGTTTGAACGCATATAATATTACTTACGTATACCGGCTACATATATATGTATATATACCTAACGCAAATAACACAAAATAGTAATATATCGCTTAGTCGAATAACTCGTTGCGATTTACGAGGTTTTCTTTTTCCAAACCACCGGACGCTCACTGCGCGTACCTCCATTATATATTATTATCATCGTATATATTTATCATGTTTATAGCTGATACAGTTTAAACGTATTTTCATCGAAAATCCGACAGGCTGCAAACGGACAGTATAATTATTTCAACCAAAATGTATCAATCTCTTGTCAATTATACCGATGGACCTGCAGATAACTACGCCATCAGACTTCTGAAAACTGATTTGAATTCATTAATATGTCTACTATATTGAGATTGTTCAGGACACTTTTTTAAAATATTGTTCCTAAACTCCTATACGTTTGTTTGAATATTTAAAATTGACGAAATTTCAAATTTTGATTATACGGAAACATCTAAAAATGTGGCAGTGAATTATACGTGCGCGTTCGGGAGAGCTTCCATTATTTTATTTACACACAGTCACACACACTAATGATCATTTACTACGCACAAAATACAAGTCCCGCATGCAAGCAATTTGAAAATCGTCTATTTTGAACTCCTTAGAAAATGTCCGTTTGCAATCCCCGTGAAAACCACGCAAGCGTAAGTACACCTATACGTAAGTAGTACCAACGCTATATTCAGTATAAATGTGTAGCTGTTATATAGAGGTCGTATACGTAGAAATGTGCGCAATGTCGACTCTTCTGTCACGAAAATTGAGGAATCGTAGATATGTCTACGCGCATATTATAGTGCAGTGGAAAAATATTTATATCAGCTGCTATATTAGTAGAATGTCACATTTTGTTAGAAATTTAATCAAATGTTTTCTTTGCGTATCTAAGGCAATTGCCTTTTCGACAAAGCGTTGCAAAAGTCGGTTAGAAAAATAAGAGTCGCGTCCAGCCCAAAAACATAATAATATTATCTGTGTTAAAATTAAAATTCTATGAAATAATAATGATTAAAAATGTTTTATCGTTAATATTATAATATACACCAATCCATCATTCTCGTGACCGGAATATCACTCTGTATATTTACGCAACATAATACATATTATAATATTAATTATATTGTTCTGTGTACCTTTACCAGCTATAGTTAGTTATTAAAAGTCTAAACCACCTCGATCTCAGCTCATCAATGCTCGTCCGGCCCAGTGAGTACACCTATATATACTACATATATATATATATAATATTATAGTGTATTGTCGTTTTGATAAAACTAACTATATAGCTGCCGCAACACCGCGTCGGAATCTCCGAGGGCCGTTAACCGCAGCAGCCGTACGCCGAGCATCACGCGCGTCACACTTGCAGGACTGTGACGGTCGACCATTTTTCTCTCGTCTTTTGAAACTCGGCGGCGGCGTCTGGAAAGGTCGACACGCGATAATCGAAACGTAAAGAAACGAAACGTAACGCAGCGGCCACGGCTTCACGTGGTTCGTACGATGATGTATACGCGGCACATAAAATGTTATTATTATTATATATATAGTATACGGGCCGTCCGAATTTCCGGGTCATTTATTTCGGCGGTTTCCAAAAAGAAGGTCATTACGGGCCCCGAAAATCCATTATAAATAGGCGTCCATTGTCTGCAGGCCACCTAAGTATATATATAATAATAATAATAAACACGTGTACGCTTTGTGTCGAACGAGCATTATTATTATTATATGGGTTTTGTCGATGCGGCGCATTTGGGTCCCGACGAAATGTCGTCGTCGTCGGGCGCTGCGGCACACATGCAGCGGGACAGCTCCCTCGGGAATCCGGTCCGGCGGCGCCGGCTTGAATATAATATATACATTCGTGGAACGGACCTTTTTACGGTCGCCTAATGCGAGTAAATATATTATATAAAATATATCAATGTGGGTATAGGGTACGGGGTAGTGTGCACAACTGTTGTACAGAAGTATATAAGACGCGTTGTTATGTTTGTGTTCAGGTATCTGGTATATATATACTTATTGTACGGATATACGATATGTATATGCGCGTATTATATATGTACATAAGGTATGAGGTACCTCTATTTTTGACTACCCACCCGCGCTTTGACTTTGGTCGCACCCCACCGGGAACCCGCGGCAGCACAAGTTTCAATAGGTACTATAATAATACTTCTAAAATAATATGCGATGTATACCCACCGGCCGCACGGGTCTAAACATAACGGTCCCAGGGTGCAGGGTTGTGGGTGGGAAACGGAGTGTTAACGTCACCGCGGTATATATATATATTGAAAGGGTTATATAGGTACCTAAGAAAATATAATATTTAATTTTTAGAAGGGACGAAATAAAAAAATTAAATTGCCTCACTGTGATTATATAATATATAATATTACGATATATTGAGCTGCCTCGAGTCGTTGTTGCAGTGCGGTTTGAGATTTAACCGAACGGAGGCATATCATTTATATATATATATACCTACACAACGCGTTAATATCCGTTATTTACGTTAATATAATTGCAAGTCGTATATTATTATATACTGTGATGGCGGTTTTACTGTATTATTATTCGGCTCGTTATAAAACGTATTTAGTGTGTGTCCCATCTCATAGTAGCGATATTTAGTGTGTACCGCAGCGAAGGGAGAAAACCATTATTCAGCACCTTCTCCAGCACACTGAACACCGCATAGACTACATAGGTATATTATTAGTCGAAACATACGATATCGGTTCTTCTAATTACGATCTGTGTAGTCTTTCGGCCTAACCAACGATTACCTGCGTTGTGTCTAAACACGCATAAAGAGTTTACGTATAATATGCGTGTAGCCCAGAGAGTCAGTATCTATAAATAGTGCGATGTTGGTTGTAAACTGTTGGGCGGTTAGACGACAGTAGTCAAATACCGATGCCCGGTATGTTCAGTATGTCACAGTAATATTATATTAATATATCGTCTGTCACAATTGTTATTGTACACAGGTAAGAACACTAAGCATACACGTGGTATTGAATATACATTATACATATTATATATAAAAAAATGTATACAGTTACTCCAGGTATAGTCGATTACGACGACATTTCGATGATGTGTCTAATAAAATATTGTTAAATAGGAGTATAGAGATAAAAAACAAAAAACTATCACTGGTTATAGACATTGGTGTAATTAATATCCCTAGCATAAAGTATATGAGCTTTTGGAGCGAAACGCTGGTGGCGTGCCCACTGGACCTTTTTCTACCCCCCCCCCCCGGTCAGCATAACCTTCCTCTCCACACCCACCCACGCGATGCTTCGTGTGCTATTCGTGTCATATATACATGTATATACATGTATATGTATATATATATATGTATGTATTCGCGTGGGCGCTTGTGTGTATCAATTAACGGATATTGTTTGGACTTGGCGCCGTGACAAAAATAGGACGGCTGCCCTGGACATCGGTGCAAAGAGAGATCCGGAGGTCCACGTGCAGCCCTGAAACTGGCAGCTAATTTCGGACCCGAACATAGAACCCGGCACGTAAGCGAAAATCGAGTTTGTTGGTCGACACTCCGCCACCCCAGCCCCCCCCCCCCACCAATTCGAATCCTACTCGTACCTAAGGGTTGGAATCGTTGGACGGACGCGCGTTCCTGCACGCCCTATATGTATATATATGTGTGTGTGTGAAGTGGCGACGACTGCTGCAGGACTTTTCGACCGTCGGCCGAGAGTAGCACATTTCGTATACGAGGGAACGCCACATAATATAATATATTCTGTATATTGCGGGTGTATTCGCGGCTAACTCGCTATGAAAAATTGAAATCAGAAAAAAATTCGTTAAAAGAATTAACGCGCCGCGTCGACCTCCGGCGATGTTTCCGCTTCCGGGCTGAATTCAATTTCTAAAATCCCCGGGACGTCCGTTTTTCGACGCAATTACATACCGCAGCCGTTCCGTAAAATAATGTTATATGCATTATTATACATATTTTATAGGTACGTGTACGTATTATAGTGAATACGCACTCGCAAAACGACGGGTTTTTAATCGAAAAAAATATGTAAACTCGGTTTATTTTCTTTTAAAATATTTTTTCGTCTTCACTCGGAATTGCGGAAAATACGCTTCCGCCGTCATTAAATTACTGGGTGTAAAATATTATATAATATGCATCGTATAGAATGCACCACCGTGTACCTATTTCCCGTTTTTTCCACGCAGTCCATACGTCTGCTGGAAAACGGGAACATGCGATGACCCATTCAGTAGGGGTGGCGACGCCGCTGCAGATCCTTGCAGTTGTGCAACTGCAACAGGGTGCAACGAACCTGTGAAAATATAATACATACAAGACCATCACTCTATTATATGTATTAATCGTTATTGTATACGTTCACCGGAAATCCGACAAATGAACCAATATTGAACACGCGTAGATATTACGATTATTTGTTTTCCACAGGACGCAAATATTATAATAATATATATTCCGTAATATACACATTTGTACATTGTATGTATTAGTATACCTATTATACGCGTCGTGTGCTCGAAATAAAAATTGAATTTATGAAATCACAATATTCGTACGTTTTTGTCGAATACCCGAGTTTTTTTTACGGTTTTTGTTTAATCACAATCGCGCGGTGTTCACGTGAAATTTTACCAAAACGATAACCATTATTCAAGTTACACGCCGAACCTAAAAACAAAAAAAAAAAATATGATATTCTGCGCCGTGATGCGATTCGAGTGTGTATATTATTACGTGCATGCGTTTATTATAATATAATATTCTATACGGTAAATGATTAGTTTAAATGTACGTACGAGTATATTTTGGTAAAAAATAAATAAAAACATAAAATTCGGTATTCGGGTACGGCGGCGGCGGTAAATGATTGAAAAACGTGACTCGTGTTGTAAATTGTAATCGTATAATACATATAATATACACTTAAACGTACAGCATAAATATTATATTATATACGTATGTACCTACAGGTACCGCTGAGGCAGACCATTTCAGGAATACCGAACACAGTGAATTAGCCATTAGGTGCTTACGTGTGTGAGCGCACATGATATAAATCCCGTTATCCCGTTAAACTGTATGAAAAATAAATAAATACGAATTTAACATTATAATAATACGTCGACAGCGATAGTAAGTTTATTTTTCGAAAAATTACCTTTTATAACATTATAACGTAGTATCACAGAAGAGATAAATGATAGGATCGTTTGGGATGGTATAGGTAGGTATACAAAATTTAGGTACATTATACAATTACCGCTCGATAGACGATAATAAATAACATAGGTATTTATTCGTGTTATCTATATACAGACCAAAGTGGATGTCAGCGCACTATTTGGTTTCTCTCTCTCCCACGCACGACACAGCATGACAATATAATATGTATTTGCGTTCAGGTTTAGCAGAACCACCTTGTGTCGTTATAGCTTTAGTAGGCACCTACTAGAGAGTGAATTGACTTATTACGAGACCTAAAGTCGAAGACATCAACCGTATTTGTAGTTGCATTGTATTTTTTACGATATTTCAATTTATCTCCGAGATACAATTATTTAGATTCACGTGCGCAGGTATATACTATATATAGAGACGATATCCAAAACAGCTATTGACGATATTATCATTATTATATAAGTACTTTTAGTGGTTCATTTAAAAAATGTAAAGATGTTTCTGTTGGTAAACAAGATCACTTTGCATCGGTCGGAGCACTTTTTCAATTTTAGCGAATTCTCGACGAGAATAAATATTTTACATTTTATAAATTAATACATTTTTAGTATTGAGCATATTGAAAAATATCTAAAATATAAAAAATATGCTCCGGCCGATGCAAAGTAGACTTGTTGACCAATCAAAACATCTTTACATCTTTTAAATCGAACCACTAAAAGTACTTATAATTTTTGTCAGTCGCTAAGGTCGTTTCGATTAGAAATTAATAGGGTTTGCAGGGGCCTTAACCGCAGCGGTGACTGCGTGCGATCTGTACGGTTGTACAATAACGGTACGATTTATAATAGGTAAGTAATAGTACAAATTATGACTCGATCCTCGTATTTGTTATATATCGTATAGAAATCCTGCCCGTTTCAAACTTTAGGTTGCCTGCGCGAAATGCGCACGGTTATGACATTTTGTACGATAAAAAATATATTGATATTATTATGAACGCGTCTACCAGCTGCTGTTTGATCTGACCCGCAGATATAATTAAAGTTTCGTACGAGGTTTTGTGGCTAATAACTGGGGATCACATCGGCCGAGTTCAATAAATGCACGGTAGACATATTATACGCTGCGCATGTCTCTCGAAGGACTGCTTTGGAATTATTATTATGAATATTTTATATAATTACGTATAATACCTGTGATATGGTCGTTTCTGATTTTGTATAGAACGGCAAGCTCGACGGCAGCGATTTTCACGACCATTCGTGAACCTATATAATGATGATAATAGTAGTAATAATATCATATTATTATTATTATATTATCTACACGCCAATAACAGAGTTGATGAATCGCGGCATCCGATCGGCTCGTTACTCGTTAACTATATATATATATATATATATGTGCGCATGGACTATAATAATATATACATATAGATTTTGTTCAATTAAACGTTTAATTGGCGACTAAAGACGACTTGACGTTGTTATGCGTGTATATTTATATATATATATATATATCTAACCATATTTATCGAATGCAATTTAATTGACATTCAATTGCGCGCGCGACAATGACTTCCTGCGCGACTAATCACTATAATACTTATAGCTCGTTTTTCTCGGCCAAACGTGCCGTCGCAGACTTATTGGTTTAGCTGTTTATCAGACGGATAAGGAATCCTGTGCGGTTCTACGCTACCATAATAATAATATTGAATGTAATAGTACCTAAACAATCTTCTACCTATATACACGTTGAGAACACAGCGTTATTTTAATTGGGTCAAGGAAACTCGCAGGTAAGGTATATTATATTGGTAGTTATAGAGACCTAAAGTTGTATAAAACGAAATAAAATCACCAAGTGGAATCGTGGTGATACCCAAAAGCTCAGGTCGTCAATTTTTTTCAATAGTCCAAAAGCTGCAAAATTCGTCGGAGATTTTGCACCTTAACACGTGTAATGGGATAAAAGATAAAAATAAACTTTATTACTTAGCCGGTGGAACGATATTGTACGAGTACCCACCTGTTCCACTTAACAAATTTAAGTTTAAAATTTGACGTTCATTATAAGAAGTATTTGGTTCACAAACATAGTGCATCTTTCGATTTAAAAAAATACTTTTGTTGCACCGTATTTTGTCTTAAAAAATTACGGTAACCGTTGATAATCATTTAAGATAATTATACAATATATCCAGTATAAAATTACACCAAATAGGATTTATTATAACTATAGCTATATCATTATATTGAAAATTACAGTAGATATCCTCTACATCTCTGGACTGAGCCATCTTCGAACGAGCCAAAGACTACTTGCAATGGTCCAAATTCATACTGCACCGTCACTTGAACGACCAACTTTACAACCTACACATAATATTTGCAATTTACAGTGCTATTAATCACTCAAAGAATCCTAAACAAAAGTCGATTAGGGATGTCGTTTGGTACATATTATTTTGAGCTTATGGACCACGGCCTAACTAAGTCATATATCATTATTTGTTATCCATAATATTATAATGTAAACTATATCAGGATCCAAAAACGAAAAAACATTAGAACTCTGCTTGTCCAATTTTCAACATCAGTATAGGTTAGTACAATATAGTACCTATTATGTGCAAAAATAAATAAAACAAAAACAAAACAATTAAAATAATATAAGAAAAGGTTTGTTTAACAAATATGTGTATAAAATCTAATCATTAATTATCATTTATAATATACGAGCGAGAAATAATTACACTGTTTAACGAGAATGACGTAGATATACATAGGTACACACACTCGAATTAAATTGTAATTAAACTCCAACATGAAAATATAATTATAGAAATTATAACAATTTTAAATGTTGCTGCAAATAATAATTATAATTCTTTGTATAACAAAAACATTAGATATGCAATAATTATATTCATATGCAGAGGTGCGTCTATTTTACCAAGGTTTTTCTAGGATTCTTCAGACCTTCACAAATATGCATGCGTAAGTGCATACGTAAATGCATAACATTTTAAATAAACATAATACTATGTAATTGTCACTATTCCTATAAGGACCCTCTATAGCTGTGTGAATATTATAGGTGGCTGATAAGTGATAAGTATAAAGCTGCATGGGATCTATATGTACGTTTGTTTTTTTTACGACGTTCTTTTAAAAATTTGGTTAGTATAATATCCACGAATTGCCCATAATATTGATAGAATTAATGATCGATTTCGTATTTTGCATATTTTATGTATACATTGTTACATTCATGTTTTATAAAATGTACATTGCTGCATGCAAAAATGCATGTTTTGTGGCATATAAGAACGAAAGACTATAGTAGATACCACATCATGGGAAAACTCTCATAAAATAAATTTTATAAAACCGATGATTTTGTCTTTGACAAGAAAACTTAAAAATGTATTGAAAATGTTATGGGTTTATTTAAAAGTATTGGTAAAATGATTTAAGTTGCATATTATAAAATATATTCATACAGTATATTTTACATTGATTAGAGATTATAAAGAAATTAAGATGTTTCTATTTCACTTAACGAAAGTTCGAAAATCATTAGTAAATTTGTTGCAAACTGTATGATAAAATTAAATGCTTATTTCACCATTTTATGTTGCTTCATTATAATCTGTCCTAGCCCGAGTGATGAGCATCCTTCCTTAAAAGCTGATTGGAGCTTACTAGAACATGTACCTTATCGTCTCCAGACCGATGAAACAAACCGTTAGTTTTGAAGATGCCGGTGCATCAATCAGGTGGGAATTGACCGGTAGGTACTTATACAGTGGAATAATGTTAACTTAAAAAACATAAAATATTTAAAAGATATATATTTATATTTATATGTATTTATATTATAGAATATAGGTACCTAAACACAAAGAGACACAAAGAAGCGCTGTGGAAACTCGATAAAATAAAAATAATAATAATAATAAGTAAAAACACGAAAAATTTAAAAAACGAACAACGACCGCGATCCGTATGATCATGACGTGCATCGTGCCACCTACCTACCTATCTAAATAATATCCAGTACCTATACAGAATGATCAACACACGGCTATACCTTATACGTAATAATAATATTATTATTATTATTAGGCATAAATATGGTGTGTGGTAGAGGTACGTGATAATGATAATATGATGTGACGTGTGCACATAATAATAACATTGTTTCGAACTTTCGTTATCCAAAAACTTAATGTGTACTACACGATACACGACCGCGCGCATAATATCATAGTATTGTGGTGTGCGCGTCAGTTGTGCGTGTGCCCGCGGACGGACGTGTTTCTCGATAATAATATTATATATAATAGGTAGTAACAATAACGACAATAATGACGACGATAATAATATGATGATATGTGGGACCGACCGCGGCCTAAGTTGCACGGCATATAATATAATGATACTGTAACACTGCTATAATATTATCACACGACCTAGAACACGAAGGTGTATAATATTATGTGGTAATGATCAGACTTCGGCTACCACTGCTACAAACTGCAGTCTGTGCTCGGGAAAAGAGCAACGATAAAAAAATATATATTATATTCGATTTGAGTGGGTACGGCTTAGTTCGGATCGCGGTGGCAATTATTGTAGCACCTCTTCAGAACCTAAGACCTATCGTTGTCGCGATATTATTTAACGTCTTTCAACTCTAAACAACGTCCATTTTCGACGGACAACGCGACTTTGGAGTACCGATTATATATGCTTAATCGTCGTAGTTTCTCGTTTTCGTTGGTGCTGTTATTTTTCGTTGTTTTTTCTCACACGTTTGCGTGGCGAGGACACGTGAAACAATGGTAAATGTGTTCGTTTTTCCAATGGCAGGAGGTGGCTTTTTTAATGTGTACTATAATGTATATAATGTGTACCCTGCAGCAGTCGCAGCACGACAAGGGGAGTATTATACGGTTATATATATATTATGATTTGTAATAAACGGTTTACTCCTAACTTCTCGAACCCTGCAAATGGTTTCAAATGTTAAGTTCGTGTTCTGTCTTATACAATATGCGGCTATAATAATAAAGATGTTTTTAATAATTATTTCACAACGTTTCGTCACTATAATAATATGTAGTTATAATAGTAATGTAATATGATGCGCACGTATAGTGATAGTATTTGGAACGTACGTCTAATACGGCTGCAGTTCAAATACTATAATAGTTTTACTATTATAATATTATGTATTATACATAGATATTATATATAATATATAAATAAGGTCTTACAGACGGCCGGGTCGTACGATATGATCTGAAAACCACTAATTAGCGACATGAAACGTTTTATTGCCGTCGACTAAACATTTTAATATATGCGCTATCGTTGGTATAGATACATATATGGTAGTATCGAATCTACCCATATTATAATATTGTCGTATATAATATAATAATAATAATATATTAACAGGACCTCGGCCAACGGTTTTGGTTTTTTTTATTTCCCAATGCGCCCTGCACATCGAAATGTTTATTAACTACTTTTGACACGACCATAACAATATTATTACGGTGCGGGGCGGTCGGTGGTGGTGTTACGTATTTTATTTCGAAGTTTTATTGCGTTTTATTACTGTCCGGGCTGCTGCACCGTGGCCATCGGTGCTAAAAAGGGGTTTTTCGTTTTTCTTTTCTTTTTTTTTTTTAGGTAGGTACCCAACCGGTTTCTAAATACCGAAATTATTATTATTATTGTTCGGTTCGTTATCAACGTTATTATTATTATTATTACTATTACCACGGCGCTCGTTAAAAATAAAAGAAAAAAATTACACACATAAAAAACCGGGTACATGCACATTTTGATTTATCCATTCGGTATATACAACCGCGTTTTATATTATTATATTACACACACACACGAGCGTTCATGCAAGCCAACACGCATGCGGTGCCCACGGGTAAACCAAAAACTCACGTGAGATCCCCCCGCAGCAGGTGGCCCCATGGTGTAGATACCGGGTATAAATAGTATACCATAACTATATAATGTGTGTTAATTCGGGTGACTGTTGTGTAAGTATACGCGATTAGGTATATTATTATATTTTGTTTTTGTTTCTCGTGCCTCTCTGAAGCGCGAGCGCGAATTGATCTATGAGACGGACGGTCGGTAAAAAACCGTTCCCGTTATTAATGTCTGTCCAGAGTCGAACATTATCGATATCCCAAATAGTAATAACAATTATAATTATCATTATTATCACAATATAAAAATATTATACTCATTAACTGCGCAGCTACACTACCATATATATACGCGATTCCGCAGCGTTATGTATACAGAGTAATATATTATGCCACCGGGCACCGGAAAACGATTTCGTATCAGTTGTAAATTTGTATAATATAATAATGTGCCCGTCATTATACGAAGTGTACCTAAACCTACCTCCTACCTAGTGAGGTACCCGTAAATTATAAAATATTATGAAGTATTATATCACGTCCATGCACGGCGAATGAAAAAAAATTGACCGTTATCTGTTATTCCGCGAGTATAATAAATGGGAAATAAATTATTTGTCTTATGTGTGTTGTACACCGTACTAAGGTTATTGTTTCGTTAGTGATGAGACACGCAAACGCGACATTATAATACATTGGCCCACGTCGTCCACCTTTATCGCATCGATATCGATCGCCCTAATAATAATAATGATCTATGGTATCGTATATCATAGTTTATAATGTCCCATTATTATTATCGTACACTGCAGCAGCAGTTATGTTATTATACTATGAGATACCTCGTTATTGTGCGTAATCATTAATATTATTATCATACGGACTTCGAACAATCATCTTGAACTGTTTCCTCTCGGGTGATCATTTTCGATTATCATTTTTATTTTTTATCTCATTCTTTTCAGCCCGATTTCTGTATAATAGAGGAGATTCGATTTTTTTTGAAAATCTAAAAATTCGTGCATGAAGAGGTCATAATTGATTGTCTTAGGTATTTATCTTTATACGTATTTCCTATCGGCGAAGTTACGGTCTTATAATTGTAAATAAACAATGTTCGATTTTATTAATAATATGTGGCGAAAAAAATCAATACCTATAGAATAGTGTTTTCGTAAGAAAAAAAATGTCAAATTCTGTATGTGGACAGGAATCTGCCTTTTGACGGGAATAAAAAAATAATTGAACATCGTTCATGTAGTTTCGTATCGGCGACATTTTTATACCGACACGGTTTTCTGGTTTTCTTACCATTATTATATAGGTACGTCAATCTCCACATGCTGCGTAGGTACAAGTACAATGCAGAATGACCCAGACGACGATATTATATTATATTTTTATCATCATCGACAGTCGAGACGATCCAATAATAATGTATATATATATTATAATTTACAATTATGTACTATATATTGTCGAGTACCTATCTACTTTTGTGTCGTATTATTAAAATACTCGATCAGCGCATCCGTCCGCGGTGTGACGATCGACGAAGTCCGTCACACGGACGATGTGCTATCCGATCGCATTTTATATCAGGTATACTATGGTAATAGAGCTCTGGTCAGTCGCCTCGCACAATATAGTAGAGGTACCTAAGTATAATATGGCTATACCATAGTTTATAATACACGTGCGATGTGTATTTACGATTTTCGAGTCGGTAAATCGACGACGACGACGACGTCACGCAACCAGAACACGCCGAGTAAATAAAAGAACTCGTATATGTGTACCTACGTCTTTGGCGATTGCTCCAGGCCCCAGGTCGGACCCCCCACATATTATATACATTTATAACCGCGTTCGTTTATGATTTATAAATTACGTGAAACATCGTAATGTATTCGCCGCGTGATTTTTGCAATTTATAAAATCGACGACAAGACCCCCCTCGAATTCGCATAATACTGCAGTATTGCATTAATTACCTATTATAGACATTAATAATAGTATGATAATATGGACTATCGTGCTCGTAGTGTACATGACGAAGATAAGATTTAGAACACTGACGCGATATGTCGCACGATCAGCAACTGCGTCGCTAAATTTCGTGTTGGCACCACTAAATTTCTATCGTGACTTAACTCTGCGCACAGGTAAAATAAAAATTTTATGGAAACAGTACCATATTGCACCCATATTATGATATTGCATTAAAGATATATGTCCCCGATGCGTGTGGTGCCACAGCGAGTGTGCTTGCAGAGAGCTATGATTATTTGAAAGTTATAATAGTTGACAAATTTTTAATATCACAATCGATATTTTAAGCTTTGCAAAGATTGTTTATAATTATTTTAAATACTTCAGTTCTTATTAGACTTAATACTTCAGCTGCTTTATAGTTTTGTAAAACCATTATTGAGGACTATATTATGATTCTTAGTATATTCTAATGTATTTTATAATTCAAAAACTGCTCGTACCTATTAATTTGTATTTACATGTATTTTTTTAAAAACAACCTCTGTACCTATTATAATTTTCAGTAAAAAAGGATTGTAATTTTGAAAAAAAATTGTTTGTATCACCACAAGACACTTTTTTAAAATGTACAGGTGTAAAACATATTAAGACAAATTTATAAATGTCAACAACATTTTTACTGACATAAAAAGATATACTTATTACTTACTATACGTCTACTTACAAATAGTTCTTACTTGTTATTATGTAAATTTTATAAATTACTTTTAAAAATCATTATCGTATTATTAATCGCAACCATTTGCCTTCCACATAAATCGCGATACAAACAGGTACCGTCCTACGTTATTGTATTTTGGTTTTATATTTCATGCACAAATAGTAATGAACAACACTATCTACGCAGATATTAATCGTAAATATTTCAAGAAAAAAATTAAATCAAAAATATTCTAGAGATCACGAACTTCAGTCATGACGAGGAATTTTATTTTGTAAGTATATTTTATCTGTCCAAATATGTAGTAGGTTAACATTTCATACTTATTATATATTTATTTTATTTATTTGATAATGTTTTTTTAGAGATTTTTATCGCGCATAATGCTATAGAATAAATAATATGTTATATAATATTATACTTTACACTGTTTTATTACTAATTAAAAAAATAAAACCCTTTGTTATCACAGGTAATCAATCTCTTTTTATTTTATTATACGAAAAATAAATTTAGGTCTGCAGGTAGGTACCTACCAAATCTAACCTATATTTACGGTTAATTAATCAAAAGGCCTCATCACTCTTCGTATTTCGCGTACTGCACAGATAAATATGTTACTATATAATATTATCTAGGGCGGAATGCATTACAGTTTCGAGATTATATTATTAGGTACGCTAAAGTTGTTATTTTTATTACAAGTGATTATTATTGTATGCTTACAAATTTTCTATATTTATTATGTGAAATTTTGAATACCTCTGTACAGAATTATAGGTTTTAAAAATGATCTTGAAAACTATGTATATTGTGGTATATTATTATAGATTAATATTTTCAAAAAACATTTTCAATTTTGCAACCAAAATATATTAATTTATCCTTTTACGACATGTCTATAAATATCAACATCTTCTAATAACTCGTCTCAATAAAAGTGTTAAAAAAAAATAACGAAAATCTTACAAATTTATCACTATTTCGAGGTACGTACATATTAATATTATGATGATTGTAACATTATTATAATAATCCATCCGTCAATTAAGCAAAGAAAAAAAAATTACCTAGGGGACATACAATTAACGCTTTGGGTAGTTGATGATAATATGTACTATATAGATGAATAAATTATAATTTTTTTTTTACTAAGTACATTTACTTATATGATAATATTATACATCATATTTATTCATTAATCCAACAATGCCGCCGACCAGAACAAAATATATTATTATGTATTAATGTAATAACAGTAATTAACAATTACGGCGCATAATATATACTTCTGAGGCGCAATAATATCATATAATAATAATAATAATAATCATAATAAAAATATATAAGAATAGATTTTGTAATAAATTCATTATGATTAGGTATTAGTTATTAGGTATAGGTACTATTGTTTATAAATATATAGGTAGGTAGTACCGATATTATAATAATATAAATGCACTCTAAGCATAATAAATAATAAAATACAATATCGGAACGACGACGCACGATCGACCGCCCTCGCCCGGTATCGTGCTGCGACCAGAATAATTCATGTTATTCAGCGGCGGTAAAAAATATATTGACGATAATCGTATAAATTGTTAATTGACACAGAGCAGAGGTTAAAATAATAATATTATGTTGAATTAATAATCTGTGCCTTTATGTACATTTCAATTATTATTTGTTTTTACGACTTATATTAATTATGTAGATAATAATATTATATTGTTCGTATAATATAATGTTATCATCGTAATATACCCAATAACCATAGTATTATATTTTCGATACATCTATAATCCATAATACGGTGTACATGTACTTTGTACCTATTATATAAATTTGTTGATACCACAATATACGTTATGTACGAATATTATCGTGTACGGTTTGTTTAATTTAGCGTTTTATCTCTCGTGTGGAAATCCGTACAAAATATATTCCGAATATTGATTTTATATCCGACATGGTTCTATAAACCGATTTCGAATCATTTTGTGGACGTTGTGGTGTTCGTGTAGTAGTTGTCGGGAGTCAGCGATTGTTGTATTTTAATTGTGTGTGTTTATTAGCACGCGAATGTCGGAAGCGACCGGCGTGTACGTTACATGGAAAATAAACTTAAAATATTTCGTCGTCTTCAACAGCTCCGTCAAGAGTTACACCTACCCGATATTGTAGGAAATCGTTAGAAATTGAACAAAATCGTAATTTGTCATCGTCATCCGAGAGAGTACTGCGTCCATAGTGCATCGACGTCATAATAATATATATAAGTGCATATTACAATATGGTTCATGTTATCTCCAGCTTTGTTTTATACCTACCGCGACAACAAGCCGCCTTCAAAATGACTTGTGCAAACATTGAGAAATTCCATTTTGTACTCGCGAAAGAACGGTAGAAACTTTCATTTTACAAAGCCTGCGACGGGCAACAACTGAAATTCGTATTATAGAGAATTTCGATAAAAAGAATTAAATAAATTTGGTTCTATAGTTAGGATTGGTGTATAAAAATAGTTCGTCAAACAGACAATTTTGCTGAAATGGAAGTTCGTTGTATGGAAATTTCACTGTGATGTTCGCGTTTCAGAAAAATGTTCTCGTCGACGATGCGTAACAAAAATGTATTATTATGTACTGCGTTGCGGAGGTCTAATCGTTCCATATAATATTATAATATCTTACGCCGACTGTCGCTCAAAAAGTCAAAACTTATTTTTTTTTTCATATATATACAGATAGGTACGTGCCCGTCAACACTCTGCGCGCAATTAGGTATTACATAATAATATTTTCCGTTTATTGTTCGCGAGACGTATAAACGCTGTGGCGCTCAACTGCAGCTCAAATATTTCGATTACACTCTGCACGAAGTTGTCGCAAGAATCACGCGTATATGATTGTATTTGGTTAGACATTCCTGAATATTTGATTTCACGCGAAATTATTTTTAAAAAAAATAATAAAAACGTGCCCGCTCCGACGTCTATATACCGTGACCCCGCGGGCGAGTCTTGCACACACGACCACGCGAATATACAATATCTACATTTATACGCGTTATGCGCGTACGCATTTCATACGCAACATTAATGCGTATTTCACAAAATGGGTTTTTATTGTGTGCGCTAAAAAACGAATATAAATCATCAATCTGTCCACCGCCGTACACTCTGAACTTCTAAGACAAAAGATCGAATGCAAAAGAGCGAACGCCAGTTCGTATAAATGAAAAACCGCGAAAAAAAGTCTAACCTGCAGTGACCTCATCGAATCCTAATTAAATATTTCGTTGTAGTTTCACATATTATTATTACAGTCAGCCCGTATAAAACAAAAGTGATGGATTTTCGTTCGCTCAGATTTTTTTTTCTCATTTTCTTCCGCCCTATCGCAGACGGGATACCCTCTGCAGCAGTGGGCACGATACAATAGTCTTGGTCAAGGTCACGACCTAGTAAAGTTTCGTGTACCTACTCATATCATATTATAATAGTATTATATATACCCTGCAGGTATACCTACTCACTATGTGAATGTGTTAACTGTTAACTAAATGATTTAGGTATACAATATTTCTATGTGCAAATAATGTGAGTGTTAAAATGTTTACGATAAGCTGTAAAGTGGTAATGTATTGAATAGGAGGTGGTTATTTGGAACTGCGCGAAGAGCCCATTAATAAATGGAACTCAATGGCATATATTATGTGCGCGCGTTGCGTGTTCAGTCGATTTTAGGAGACCTGCACCGTCTCATTTTCGATTTAGTCCTCTTCTGGGGTCACCTGGGACGGTAAACGAGCAGATAGTTCGGAAACGAGAGAGAGGATTGCGATGGAGGTTCGAGTGAAGTCGTTTGTAGAAGGATTTAGCTATAACTACATTTCGTACAGTAAGAATTGAGTGGTATTTGTGCTGCGGAGTGTGATTTGAAACGTAAAAGGGCGCTTTAGTAATTTGACGGAGACATTTGGATTGGAAGCCACGTTTATATAAATACATAATGGCGGCTTCCCGCTGTCTCGGTGGCCAACTGAGATCGGACTTTTCGGATTTACACACAGTGGAAACACGCTGTGGGTTGATGTTATTTTACCTGCAGCAAATACGCTCGGCCTACATCGCGCAGTAATGTTTTTTTTTAAGTGCTTATCGATGACGATCGCCCCGTGCTGCATACCGGTCGTTTGTCACTTTTACTTTATATAAATAAATAAATAATGTGAATTACAATAAAAATACAATGACATTATAAATGTATAACGTTTTGATATCCGAGCCCCAGAGACGTATTTAACATTTTTTTTTTTATATATATATATATTATTTATAGCTACTAATATAATGGTTAATATACTGCGACATCTACAACTGCTGCAGACTACCGCACTATCTACTATATAATATATTATTATTATATGCATTTAACGTCGCCTTTTCGGACGAACGCAGCACGTGAATTACTGTCCACTCGGCTCGTTTAATGCGCACATCTCGGTCGGATATTATTATAATACGAATCGGAGTGTCGGCCGAGTAATAATTATTAACAATAATAACAACGTCGTACCCGACAATGTCATATATTATTATTATAACGTTACCGGTACACGTGATTTATATACGTGAAAGTTACACGGCAATATATACAGAGTGATTCGCCACCAACCATGTTCTGTGCTCATCCCCTTATTTCACTTAAATTATACAGTTATTCAAAATCTGATTTTGGAATTTTCAAATATGTTCAAGCCTCAAAGACCGTATTTTCAGATTCTCGGGATTTCTTGTACTACAGTAATGATTGAGGAGTGACTTGTGGCGAAATTTTCAGTAAAATTATCGACTAAACGATTTACAGCGGAAAAGGGAAGTTCTCATCTGAAATCAGACGTCTGTATCTTCACATAAGTAGTACAAGAAAATTAATTAAATAATATATTTAATAATTTTAATTGAAAATTCCAAAAATCAGTTTTGAACAACTGTTGTATAGTTTGAGAAAAATAAGGGGGTGAACACTGACCATGCTTGGTATTGAATCACCCTGTATAATGGTAGCACCGGGTAGGGTGACCGGGTGAATGTAAGTTCCTACACTATCTGTTAAAAAATATAGCTGCTAGTTCACTACTATTTTTTTTTTATTTTTTATCATACTATATGATATATTATATATGTAATCAAACTACTGATATAATGTCTTAAGAAGACACTCGCCACTATTATATTCCGATAACCACAGATAAACACGATCGGTATAAGATAATATTATAGTGTACGATTGAAGTATATATTATATAGGAACTAACACCAATTGGTATTTTTTTTTTTTTTTTTGTTATACAGGAACTTACACATTCGACTTTTTCCGCCTTGTAGGACGTACCTTTTTTTACACTGTAGGAACTTATACACATATCATTTTTATATGCGTGTGGGAATTTACACATCTCGTGTGTAGGAATTAACATGTGTACATTTTTTACCAGCTACTCTCGTGTAGGAACTATAATATAACGATTCTCCAGTCGACTATAGGTCGTGGAGTATCATGGCGTATATACCCAGCACTGCGAAGGATATATTATTATATATGTATAAAACAATATGAAATCATGACACTGTAACTTAACATATATTATTATAAAACAAACTTTTTCTGTCTGTGTGCTTAGGTCTTTAAAACTACGCAGCGGATTTCGATGCGGTTTACTTTAATTGATGGAGTGATTCAAGAGGAAGGATTGTAATATGTATATAACACGCATAATATAGTAGAGAAACACTGCTCCTTTTTCATATGTACGAGCAATGCTCGAGCATATCTCGAAAAGAACTCTACTCATTGTAATACGGTTTTCACTAATAAATCGGTCGAGTCACGGGGAAGGTTTTAATGTACGATAATTTTCCTTGGTGAAATTAATTGGGTGGCCGAAAATAATAACAATCTATGTCTATATGTATAAAAAGTAAATTGTCTAGGCTGTAGATAGGTAAAGGGTTGCTCACACATGATATTTTTAGCATACGAAAAAAGACATAATTTTTTTTTGTCAATTTAAATGGTTGCAATTCGTTTACATATTATATTTAATATTATAATTAGTAGAAATATGGTATCATTTATCATAATATTATAATTATTGTTATTTATTATAATTTATTATAACATATTGTGCAAATATATTTATTAAAAATACAAATCTTTGGCCTGGACAGCGCTATATTTCGTAGTGTTGTACGTCGCCATCGTCGGTCAGGTTGTTTGGGATAAGTGCACTTCGAAACCGGTACGATATATTATTATTATCGTGCGGTCCGAACACAATGCGCCGAGATTGCTAAATAAAAATAATATTATAAGAAAGATTGCGGTTTTGCACGTGTATTTATGATAATATCATAGATTTTTTTTTTTCATATCGTTTCGGCAACGCACCCGTTTTTATTATTCGGTTTACTATATTAATATTATTTAGGTAATAGGTATATTATAGTATTTATGTTCTGCTGCAAGTGTATACCTACCTACCTACACACATAATGTCGTATGGGTACGCACCGCCGAGCGCACTCTCGTTTTTTCCGCTTTCGTTTTCCGCGATGTATTGCATTACGTGTTTTTTTTCCACGGCGTTACACATGTAGGTCGTCGACGAATTACACGCTGTTTTGTACCTATATATCTTAATATATTACGCCCTAGAGTTTGAAACTTTATAATCTATATTATAATGTATTATTATTTTTTACTTTTATCGTAATGCACAATACATTATCATGCCTAATTTATCGCTGATGCGGACCACGTGGCTTTTGCGCGACGTCCGAGCCGCCGACTGCAATCCACTGCACGGTCAGCACGTACCTACCTGAGTTGAACCACCCACCCGAATTTTTTTCATAAAAAACCAAAACAATTCCCGACGGCATTCCGACACTCCGAGCAGTCCAAGCTGCACACAACGTCGACGTCGGATTATAAATTATATTGCGTACGCTTGTCCGCGCACGGTTGAAATATTGCTATCTATATACGGCTGTCGTCCTCGCGAGCGGACGCCGAAAGTTTATCCGATGCGTTTGACGTGTATAGATAAATTTCAAAATTAAAAAATTGGTTGAAATTTAGGTCAGATTATATTTCGCGTACGACAACGCCGTCAAAACAATATGCGTGGTAGTGCGAGTGGCGATAACTCGACGTTGAAGAGAGATAAAATAAAATCACTTCAAGCTACCCAACTCGGATTTAACCTAACCTAACCGCATTCAAGAGCAATAAAAAAAAAGTCAAATTTTTCGAATCATCGCGACTCGACTATAGTTGTACTAGGCAATAATATGCTGGTCTTTGACTGCACAGGATCTTATACGATACAGCTGGTTCTTATGTAAAACAAAAAAAAACCGAGTTCCGTGCCAGGTTTTTAACGAATGGACGGCATTCAGTTCATCGTTATAAATACTGAAATATTCAGTAAAAATATGGTCTTTATACAGTCGTATACAGTCCACACGCCGATTTGTTACAACACGCAAACATTTTACGCATGACATAATATTGTCATATTGATTAATCGTAAGTGGCAACACCACGGTGTATCTATCGCATATGAAATTTTTTTTCGACAAATCTGCATCTCGAAGTGTAAAACGTTGACCAAACATTTAAGACGCTTGCAAGTACCTAAATCACTGTTTACACGTCATAATGACATTATAAAATACTAAACACATAAGTGCAATATCATTTTTGGTTAAATGTAATTACATATAACCATTAAGTTTTCATAATTTTAATATTATGTTCAAAAACGATGTGTTAATAGGTTGTCATTTTAGTGTGAATATTATATTCTTACCTAATCAAAACCCTTACTCCAAGTGATATTATATAATATACTTTTATTTATAAACAAAAACGTTGTAAACTTATATACTATAACGTGTAGGTACTTTTAAAAGTTTTAATTAAAATTAAAATTGTTTTCTTCAATTCAATGATAATTATTTTGTAAATAGAATTCGTCATTATTCCCAATTACTAACCTAACCTGCATATTACGATCGGTTACAGTCGATACACATTATTAGTATTTGTTATCATTAAAACAAAAAAACCTCATCATATTATGTTCTATACCAACAGGCGCAGCAGCTGTATAGGAAGTCGAGAGCGATTCAGAAAATATTATAACTGCCGCAACGCAACTTGTATAATACTATAGGATCATGGTACACCGTATTATATTAGTATACAATAATATATTATGTGCACGATATTATAATACAATATATTTCTGGTATGGTTCATAAGTATATTATTATATTGTCTTGCGCTGTGTCGTTCTCGCGAGGTGCACTCGAGATGCACCGGTGCCGTTCGTTGCATCTGCTGCAGATAAAAAACAAACTGCACCGCACCGCTGCACCCCGAGACATTGATGCATCTCCTCCGATTAGGTCTTTATTATTATAATAATATAATATATGACGTGCGCGATGTATACTTTTTAAATATTACTATTTTCGTGTGTGCGGTGTGTGACATAAATACAATCGGCGACCGGCCGACGCGATTTAGCGGGTAGGTATTCACTATTCAGTTTGGTTTTTTCTTGTGGCCTGCACCATAATAATATTATATAGACTTGCGAGTCCCCTACATGTCCCGCGTCTCATTTGCATAACGTTGTATTATTATATATCTGTGAATGATATATTATATTGTACAGTTCGGGACACAATCCCATTGTGCGGTTCGTTTTACCGTCGTCGTCGCACGATCTCCCTAAAAAAAAACAGCATCCGCGACGGTCTATATATTATATTGTTATTATTGTTATTATTATAATATTCCATTGTCCGAAATAATTTCGTGCCACCACGGCGGTCACTGCAATATACGACAGTGTCGTTGAATATGCGGTTGTGTATAAACGTTTGGGCTCGCGTGACGGTCGTCGTCTGTTAAAAATCGAAAAATCCGATAGGTTATTCCGATAACCGATATTCGTTTGTCGTGTCGTCATTCGAGAGCGCCGAGCGCGTTAAGACTCAAATTATTTTTCGACGATCGTGCACTGTGCAGTGTGGGGTAGAATCTATAAATTATTGGGAAGTCACCGTTATAATACAGAACCTTCTAATAATTATTACTATACTATACTGTATAGAATTTCCGATCCGACGAATAATAATTCACGCTCCAATCATTCTTCGACCCGAAGATCGGGTCAATTACAATTATTTACAATATATTGTCTATAATAATATCCAAAACCAACACCCATGTCCCTCCTAAATTGAATGGTGTGTAGGTACATGTTATGTTATTATACAGAGTGATACACATGCATGCAACCATGCTTCCTTTAATTACGCATTCATTCTATAGTTCTGATTTTTGGTATTTTCAAGTATTACAATATACATTAGGTATTAATATTTACTAACTATGATACATCAGTAAACCCACAGTCATGGGCTATTGTCCTTAGTATAAATGCTGTTTAATTAATAACTCGAAAACTATTCGTTCAAATTTCAATAAATGTAAATAGTGAAAAACTCCGAAAAAAATCATCTGCTTGATAATTTACAGTAAAACAGCGTGGTTCTAATTTAAAAAACAAAAGTTTGAATCGCCACAGGACACTCCTGAAATATTATACATAAAAAAAACCAGGTAATTTAAAATATGCCATATTCAATTAGTGTACATAAAACTTCTGAAAATAATAATTTTGAATGAATGCATTATTCAATCATAAGAGGGAGGGGAGGGGGGTGATTGGTGAATCAACCTGTATAATATGCTATATATAGAAGTAAATATTCCTTGTTTATGCCCTGATGGTTTATTACGGTATTTCATACTCGCCATGTTCCTAATATTTTCTACAATGTTGTCTAGAGATTTAAACTTATGTAATAGTTAATACGAATCCAATATTAATATATTCTCGCCTGTTATAGCTGTATATGCATATAAACTATGTCACCTAATTATGCAAAATCAACCAACACGAGATAAACTGTCATCGGAATAATACATAATATTATATTATCGGACAAACGTTCGAGACATAGTTTATTAAATTTATTCATTGATCGGTTAATGGAAAATAAACATGTAGGTATATAATATATTAGATGTTTAATATACGTGTAATTCCTATTTATAGTTATCCTCCGTCATTGATTCATCAATATATATATATATACAATATGCAATAATATGTGCAACATTCGCTTAATTTTATAGCATAATTATTATCGTGTTATACTGCGATCGTATATATATATATATACGCAATACTGAATGCATATTAAGTTTGGTTCGTCTATAAGTCGTATTATACCTATCTTAAATCAATAAAATATATAATAACGTTGTACTTATTACTCACGTTTACGTAGTAAATATAATTGCAGGCAAAATCGTATCGATATAACATACATATTATTATCATTACCTTTGTGCGAGAACGTAATAATCTTATAGTACGTATATAGATATAATAATAATATCTCAATAAATACGCTTTTCGTACTATTATTATTCGATCGTCCATTAACAAATGCACTCGTAATGCCCATCACACATTAGCTTTATCAAAACGCACGTAGGTACCTATAACGAGGAAATCGTGTACCTATGTATACGTTCGCTTAGATAATTTGCACGCAATTAAAACGACTAATAACCGTAGCTATCGCGTACTATATATATATATATATATATATGTATATTGGTAGGTAGGCATATTATTATACGCTTCCACTGCGGGATGACCTCTGGTGATGTTTAATTTAATCGAATGTGCAAACAACGGCCGATGGAACAAAAGTAGGACGTACTGCAACAATTGAACAAACAACCGTATAATGTGCGGTGCCTATATGTTGTATGCATATGTATGTAAATTGTGTAGGCCCACAGAGAAATAGCCAAACGCGACGACGACGACGTTCACTTTTTATATTTGTAAACCAATGTAAATAATATATTATATTATATATTAATTGTGTGTGCGCATTACGCACTGAATTAATTATTACTACGACGAGTGATGTCGTTTATCAATTCAAACGCAATCCGTAAACTTTTCTATTTGATGTTCACTCGAACATTTATCAAACACAGTAGTCGTAGTAGATATATATATATATACCTACTATGGCAGTTATAATAATAATAATAAAATGTAATGACGAAAGTCGCGTAACCGCCAGCTCGCAGGAAATGGAATTTTTAAGTTCACGTGCACTTAATCACCGTTATAATATTATACCCACATGGTTTCAAAAATAAATACATAGGTAAATAATAAAAGTGCAAAGCATCAAAATAAAAATACTTTTGACCTGCCGCAGAGTTCGACGCTCGAATAATTATTATATAAATTAGTATATAATATAAGAATATAAGTGTACATTAAAATGTTGTTTGGGAGGCGTATAATTTAACTGCCGTTCTTGGGAGGCGTATAATTTAACTGCCGTTCTTTTAAGAGCAGTTTCTAAAAGTCTAAAAGCCGTTTGAATTAAACTTCAAAGTTTAAATTTATCTACGAATAATATATTTTCTCTAAATAAATTATACCCTTAAGCCCGATTTTCACTACACCGCGCCGTGTCGTGTGGAGTTGAATGTATATTCAACTCTTATATAGGTGACGTACACAATGGTTTAGTATGCCCACCTAATGAATTATTCTATAATAATGTGTTGAAAATAATCGGGATATTTCAGATTTTTAATAAAATCTTATGGTTTTACAATAATAGAGTGTTGTATTTTTTTATTCTTTTTTTTTTAACCTTATTTTGTCATGTTTTTTTTACTCCAATCCCATTATGTTCTTGTGCATAATAATATGTATACAATACGCTCAACAGATGGAAATGTTCATGCAAATGTTGTTTCGGGCGCACTCGAATGAATAAATTCTCCGTCTTTTTGTTTCGGTATACCTACCTAATAACGAAGAAAACAGCTGAAGAATAAATTTTTTTTATAATTCTCGTGTGTTTTTAAGTGGCACACAGTCGCACAGCATAATTTCATGCATACCTATCTTTGTAATAATAATAATATATTCGTACGAATTCAGCAAAACTTAAATCACACGATAGGCGTTATTATACGTATATATAGGTAACCCTAAAAACTAAACAATTTTATATGCATATATTATTATCTTGATTATTATATTATGAGTACATTATTCGATTCGCTGCGTGAACGTAAAACGCGTACATCGATTTAATTGTTAATTATTTTTTTACGAAAATAGGTATAATTAATATACAATTATATAATATTTATGCACATGATCGTAGTACACACTGTATAAATTGTATAGGCATAGACACTAGGCAGTACTTGCTCGCGAATTATTATCGTTTTATCTGTGCACGCGACTCGATGCGATCAAAATAGTGACATGAAATCTCCGCGTCTTTTCGCGAAATCGTCCGGCGTTCGATCGCAAGTTGAGTTTGAACCAGTTTCGCAGCTGATTCACGGTCATCATATTACACCTAATTGATAATGATATCATTATAGCTGTACGATGGTGTATTGCTATCATTCACTATGTATATTCAGCAGTGACAACACGAAACATATGCGGTCTACCCGGATCGACCGAGCGCGGTTGCGTGTTTACACACTTTTTCTTTTACTCTGTAAGAAAATATCACTCTTCCGACGAAACCAAAAACCGAGTTATGTGCAATAAAATACGTATATATATACACAACACGTAAGCTGTTTTGCACAGTTGTGCACACATCCGGTTGAGCGATTTAACGTGTTTATAATATTATATACGTTGGTCGGACATTACAGACAGCTTATACGGCACGGGAGAAAATTAAAAGTAACTAGGTATATATATATATATACTCATACACATATACACCATAAAAAAACGCACACACAATACGTATTATAAATACCTATAAGCGCACTAAGTCACGTCAACGGAAATACGCACAATGCGTTAAAGTTGTCGTCGTTTTTTGAGTATGTCCACATAAAGTCGTGTGGACGCGGCTTATTAACGGAGCGACATAAAAGGGATCGGATGTCGTATAGTCCGAAACGAAAAAAATAATAATAATATAGGGACGGGAGCCAATTCCGAAATGTGAGATAATATAATATTATTATACATTAATATGTATGTGTGTGTGTGTGGTGTATATATATATATATATAGGTACTCTGCGCAGTTCTTGGCATTATAAAATATAAAATATTTATAATTGCTTCGTAGGAAAAAAAAGTTATCTTTATGAGGTTTCAAAGTGAAATGTTATACGAAATTTAAGGGAACATTGTGTTCGGTCGAAACAATTAGCATTGTTCTCTCTGCAGTGGAGATATGATAGCCAAAATGGGATTTGTGCGAGTTTGAATAGTAAATGGGTCTTATTGTTCTACCATAATTTATGTATAACGTTGAAATGTCTAATTTCACAAATATATTTATATATACACAAAATGTGTGTGTACAAAATCTTTGCATTGATCAGAAGAAAATTTAATTTAAAAACCGGCTCGCGTTGAATTTATTTAAACGAATATTCACTTTATATTATTATAATATACGAGTCTTCGAATAATAATAACAATTGACATTTGAATAGGAGGTTATAATTAAAAGTTCAACGACTTTTAAAACAATAGCTTAATAAGCTAGGCAGTACTGATTTTTAAATAAACAACAAACAATTAATACCATAAGTCACTTAATGTGTTTTAATAACAGTTGAATAATTGTGTTTTATATTATGAGTAATGTTCGACAGCCAGCAAGTTAAATTATTCTTGATCTCACGAATTGTATTAAAAAACTTAGTTGAATAATTAATAAATATATAATAGTATAGATAGGTACCTAATGTACGTAAATTACACATACCATATAACTTATACAAGCCATATGGTATAAAATACTTTAATTAAATCAGCATTCAAATTAAAAAAAAAAAAGATTTTTTTATCTCGTTCACACGTACAATATTATAATAATCATAAAACTAAAAACGGAGTAAGTATAAGCCATAAGCACATAAAATAATATTATGTGGTTCAGTTATTACGAATGATATTTTTAATGAGGAACACATAATAATATATTATAATGTTTAATTTATTTTATTAAAAACTATACAATTATATCGTTTTATCTATTGTACGTCGTATTGAATAACATTTCCTTTTAGAAAATTCTAAAGCAAAATAAAACCATTTCGAGACTTAATTAAAAAAAATTACTTCATGTCATAAATAAATATGTCTATACAAAATACTTGCCAACTGTGTAGGTATAATGAATATATAAGTAATATATAAGTAAGGTCGTTTGGAATACAAGGTTTACATTACGCGATACTAATTTTCACGAGTCATGTAATATAACATTATAATAACATACTAATTGCGATGAAATAAATATTAATTAATGTAGAAATATAACATTATAGGTAGGCGTATAATATAATATTTTTGTTGTAATCCATTAAAATATATCTCAAATATGGTTGGAGTAACAGTGTAAGGCATATTGGGAGTACACTACCTGTATAATTACTAATATGCACGCGAATAAACAATATTAAATTGTAATATTTTGTATATCTAATCACTTAAAAATTGTAAAATGCCATCGTGCGCAGACACACAGATAATAATGCTGTGGCCTTTAAGTTTGATATTATAATGTACACCTGCTATTGTTCACGGTTAATATTAAAGGCAACAATATACACAACATATTTTGTTCAGCTGAACGCATATTTGATACGATGCACGTTTGTATAATGTTATAAATTATCATACTTAGGCACAAGTAAATTACATAGGATAGACGACAAACGATATAGTATATAGTACCTAGCTTATACATTCAAATTTCAAACCGACCGACAAGCCGCTGCAGTGGTGGATACGGTTGGGTTAGACAATAATATATTATGAGGGTGCTTATCACGCGATACGAACAAACAAACGCGGCACACTCATCATATTCGACTCCGTTTTGAACGTAATTGCTTTTTAGTCTTAACTAGATTTTAAGTGTCTGTGTATGTATCGTAATTACTTATTTGTATTGTATTTTATTTTATTACGACGTGGATTTATAGAATAATTTTGTTGAAAAATGTCGCGAGACGATAAAAATGACTGCAGGGGATGCCCCAAACACTTCCTATATATTATCAGCACTACGGACGGCGGAGAGGAGAAGGTCTCTCAAATATATAGGTGGTATAATAATAAGAGGGGCACTATTCATACATTAATACATATTATATAGTCGATGGAACAATGGCCGGCGTCTCGGTTTACACCGCATTGTCGTATTCGTCGTCGTAGGTATTATCATTATTATCATCATTATTATTATAATAATATATCACACGTCGTCGGTATATATATATTAGTTATCATCGTTCCATACCGTGAGCGGTATAAACGTTCGAAAACAGACGACCTATATCATGCATCGCATTCGAGCTACCCAGAAAACTATACAGGGACGGATATCGCGTATATTCGGAAAACAACAGACTACGAGCGTAATAGTCGCATGAAATTAAACTCTGCGCCTCTGGATTTCAAGACCCGCCGCCCGAGGTGGCAATAATAATCGTTTGCGTACACCGGCACATGTATATATATAGCTCTGTTATTATTATATAGGTACTTCCGGGGCTACGTGCAGAGGAAATGACTTGGGCCGAGGCAGCGGTTATTTTTCGCCGCACTACGACTTGCGGAGCCAAACATACCTTTTTCGCGCGTGGGGTGGATTCGCGGTGGAAGTACATGGCACAAACACACGCGCGCACACACACACGCGCGCGCATATATCTAGTACTAGAAATCAACCCCCAATCGCCTTACCCCCACGACCAACCCTGCACTCCCCCGAGAGGAATCCCTTGACGCGTCACCTGTGCATACGTAATATATATATATATATATAGGTATTGTGCATCGGCGAAAAGGGGATGACGTGCGCCCGGGGCCGTGTTTGAATAAAAGTTTAAAAAACAAAAAAAAATAGCAATACATAACAACGATGAGGGTTATTTTCAATTACGTTTTCGTCCGCGTTCCGCTGTCGCGGATTTTCCCCTCTCGCGATTATGACGGATTCCCCCCCCCCCACACGAACGGTCTGCACCACCCACGTGCAGCGAGTGTTTCAGTTTCGCCGACGAATTCGCAGTGGAATCCTTTGTAGTCTGTTTGCTCACCGCGCACGACTTGAGCGGCGGTGCCGTCTTCCGGTCCTGTCGCCATCTCGACGAATACCGTTTTCGATTAAGCGATAGTCGTTGGGCACGTCGAAGATGCTGCCCCCATTCGTGTGCATGTGTGTAATATAAGACGTATTATTATGAATTGCATTGTATTTTATATTATTATTAATTGTTAAAGCAGAATATTTCATACTCTGGACGCAAACGACATCGAATATCACTCTGCGTATATGTTATATAGATACAACGGACGATCCCGACGATATAGTGCTTACACGATATCGTTGAAATTATACGACGAAGATTAAAATAAGTATAATAATAATATCATATTATAATGTATCCGATCGACGTTACATTTTTAATTTCAATAAACCAACGCAAGAACTCACAGTCGTATATATATATATAGTGTGTAAGGTATATTATTATTATTATATGCATAAGTAATGTATAAAATGTTATTGTGCGTGACGCATCGCATCGCGACCATTTATCATACACCTACCGCTATTAAACATATTACGTATATTATAATATATTATTATATTTTATCTTCGAATCGAAAACACGCCGAATAGCATGTCACACTATATTATTCGATTCGTTTACCTGTAGCAGTAACGTCGTATATAGCGCGTATTATTATTATACAAAATATACTGTTGTCGTTGTGGAGGTGGGTCATCGTGGTCGTCGTGTTACCCTCCGTTTTCCCACCTATATAATACGTGTATTGTGTCTAGAAACCTAAGGCGATAGTTGGCCGTATATGGACGCAATTACGGGAGACGCCGTTGGAGAGGTGCTAAAATATTGTAAAGTCTATTATATGAGTACGACATTTTTTTAACGACTTGGTCTCGCTGGTTACTGTTGATGGTCTCATCGTTCGAACCCGCAGGAGTGCTCACCAGTCGCGGCAGTCACCATTATAATACCAAACCAACCCCATATAGTTAACAGCGGTATCCACGAGGTTCGCCCTTACCCATATGATAATTTCGGCGTGGTATAACATCGGTATACGCGTTGCGACACTATTATATGCGGTACATAGGTATATACCGCGGTACACGCTGTTCGTCGACTATATAAGACGTACGATGAATTAATGCGCTCGTATACCGCATGATAACGATATATAGTATACCATAACCTCGACGTGCCTATACTTATACGAGCGCGATCATAATTTTAGGTCACGTTTGGTGTTTTTTTTTCCGTTGTCGTTTCGCGGCCAAACATCACTTTTAATGATTGTTTTCAATAGGAACCCAATCCGTATTGCATTGTTAATGATGTATTCATTCGAATTGACCGACAGCGATTACCACTGCGTAGGGCGTACCCGTACAATTTTTTTTTTTTATACATCCACTCGGCGTCGACGTCCGCTATATACATACGATATTTTCGTATTATAATTATTATCGTCGTTGTTGGAATAATAATACATGGTTTATTAAAAAAAAAGCCGATTACACTCGATTAATTTTCGATTATTATGCGCGGCGAAGGTTTCGGCAGACTAGAGGACTACGACAGCATAAATCATCGTGTGTGCCTATACCTGCAGCGGTCGTGCCAGTAGTATACTGTACGTCAAACGCCACTGCAGTAATCGCTACGATCTCATCGGCGATGGCAGTTAAATGCGCGGACGAAAAAAAAAAATTATAACCGAAACGATTTTTCTACACCGCCTCGGCATTTCTACCTACGACTCTTACGTTTCGTAAAATGATTCTATCCTCGCATATATAGGACCTGCAGTGGCGTACACAGATATTTTCAATGGGTGGGGTTGTATTAAAAAATGATATAAATATAAAATACGTGTATAATGTATTGTACATAATATATTGTTGTACCTATATATCAAAATATATTTTTAATTTTATTCATTTATATATATATCAGCAATAATATACATGAATCGCTAACCGCAGAAAGGGGATAAGTCCACTTTTTATAATTTGTTTAGGAAAGATAAAATACATCTTATGGACGCATAATATCATGTCCCTTTTTGCTAAGTTGTAAACTGTCATGTTCGAGTGATATTCTTAGATGTTCGGTCAAACGGTCTCCTTCGTGCAGTGATAACAATGACGTGTTAATCACGCGTGCTTTGTATGGAATGGTTGTAAAATCAAAATTGATAAAAATGCACTCGACCTCTTTTCGCAGTTTGCATTATTATTATTATTCATATACTTACCTATGATATATTACATAATGCGTGCGAGCGATACGATAGGTCACGTCCATAATATTGTTTTTCACGGTGGCCCACTCTGTATACACACACTGCAACGTGCACGCCAGTGACTCTGTGTGCGATAATCCGTTGATACTGCACCGTAGGATACCATCATATTATATTATACTTTGTGTATATAGAATATCGCAAAAATAATAAGAACGGAGAGCTGCGCCGTCGTCGCATGGTCTTCGCAAAGCATTTTCGAGAAGTACCCCCCGCCGCGAGGATGAATGCTGAAAATTAATTTTGTTTCGGTGCATTGTCGGTGGACGGTGATACAGAGAGAGAGATAGGATAAGATTATGTTTGATATTAGTATTATCGCATACACGAATTTGGGAAACAATCGTTTCGAGCGCCTGCGCACGAAAAATGCTCATGCATAGCTATTGTGTGTACTGTGTATAGTTTGTGCGCAATATAAAGCATTTTATATTTTTATTATTATCATTATTATTATTAGTTTTTATAGTCATATTTTATCACGTGTGTTTGGCGCCGTAATCTTTCCGAGAACGATTCCAAATGCACCGCCCCAGCTGCAATTATTATTATTATTCCACGAGTATTCACACTATTTAGCGTTTACGAATACCACGTAATGTGTTGCAGCAGCTGTCCGAGTAAGCTAAATCATATGTTTTATATTTTTAATGCGATACACGTTTACAGGCTGCAGAATATTTATAATATGGACTAGTAGTAATAGCTGATGAGTATGATTTTAACTCGGTTATATAATATTATACGATGGAGTAAAAAGGGTATATTTTTTCATATTAAAACGAGTTAAAATCGAATATTCAATTCTTGAAATTACTCGCAGTCAAGTCGAAAAAACTACCCGCGTGGAAAAACAATTAACCTATAGTATTATATATATTATATCGACTAGTAAATCGAATTAATATTTCTGGCACACGGTTTCGTCTGTACAGTATATACTATACAGACGGACGGTAAAACCGTTTCCTGGCTCGGATCTGCACTCCGACTGCAATCGTAGCGGATGTCAATACATAAATTACTTACAACAAATCTTAAACGTGATTAAAACTGAATAATAATTGTTATTACAGCTCGCGTTGTTCCGTAGGTAATATTATATCAAGTGAATTCGTATACGACCCGAGCCGGGGGGGGGGGGGGTGAGTAAAAAAAAAAAAAAACCTATCGTTACGAGTCAAAAAGTTCACGTTTCGCAGCACACATCCGGACCGTCACATTTCGTCACAATATTACGCGAGATCGGTTTTATTCGCACGAGGTAGGTATAGTATTCGAATTGCGTATACCTTTATCTTAATATTTACACAAATATATAATATTTATACACATCATGTGCTTGTGCAGAGCCACTATACAGGTACACCGCTCTGCAGGGTATAATAGTATTTATCTCTCTCATTGCGACTTCGTCGTCGTCGTGGGTATTATATGACGTATATATATACGCACAAGTTTTATTGTGATATTATAATATTATTTGACTGCGATGAACATCATATTATTATTATTATACGTCTTAATGGTTTATTACGACGTGAGGTTTTATTTTTTAATTTTCGCGGCGTGTAGAAGGAGGCAGGTACTTTTTACGACTATACATAGCGCATAGCGCGCGGACCCTCGCCGATCATATATTATATATATATATGTAATTTTATTATACTCCGTACAGGCGTTTTCCTAAGGTTATACAATATAATACATATACCTACCTATATATTTAGGTAAGTATACATACTTTAATCATATACGCGCTGTATAATAATGCGATCGTTTTATTACGCAAAACAAAAATTTGCGTACGTTTCGTCCTCGCCATGTACGTCTAGGCGGTACCCTACACGCACGCATGCATAATATTATTATAATATATTATTTATATTATTATACACACTTATATCATATATTATGCGTGTACGGTCGCCGGCGATCAATCTCGCGTAATTCGGGTCGGCCGAAAGGAGGATATAATATTCTGTACCTATATATATATAATAATAATAATAGAATAATATATATTATGTACGCATTTATACGTGTAAAAGCAATAACTTAACGTTTTATGATCGCCCCGGGCGTGTACAATAATGTAAATTGTAATATAAACTATATATAGGTACGCTGCATATTATATTATTATTATCGCGCATAATATATACGTAAGAATAAAAAATAAAAATAATACGTGTCGTGGATATGGGAGTAAAAAACCAAAATGTGTGTTTGGCGAGAGCGTTTTTTTTTTTTTCGCTTATACGGTAAAATTATTATGTATACCGCGTTATTATTATTATGTATATTCGGTTTGGGTCGTAAACGCGACCAGTATACCGACCGGATATACCGGGAAAAATAAGACCACTGTTGGGTTTATAAATGTATTATAATAACACCTATATATACGCTCGTAGCACGGTCCGATCAAAACACATATTATAAGCGGCGAACCTAAATTATATTACAATATTATTATGACGATTCGTGTATGTAGATGTCCGCGCTGATTTAAATATTGTTCGTATATGAGCTATAGGTACCACTCTGGTATAACAGATTCGTATAATATTGTACTTATATAAATACCCACTACTCGTACGCTCGTACTAAATGTGCGAGTGAATGTTAAATAAGAGATTTCCATCTCTCGTCTTCAATACTATTAATAATAAAACAAGGGAAACAAAGCGATGGTTTCTCGGGCAAATATACATAATTCCCACATCGCCTCCCCCGAAATTCATTGTTGTTCCTCGTATCGTGTACTGCGTAAGTATTATATTGTATAGGTATAATATGTACAATGTGGCTGCGAGCTGCGCAGAATATTACCTTATAGGGGAGGCGCACAACATGGTCTTTAGTCGTGCAAATAATATCATGTTTTAGCGAGAATTTTCTACTATATATTATTATGTACAACGTTATAATAATATGATGTATAGATGTAATAAATAATATAAATTTTTACACGGCTCCGATATTAAATCCTTAATGCGTATTATGGGTACCTACGCCTATACCGCGGTCCAACAGCTGCACGTGTGGTTGCTGCAGGGTGCAGGCTCGGACTCGTGGCGACCGCCCAACAACAGCAAACTCGATATTTTGGAATCCACACAATATATTATGATAAACGAGAATTTCGAAAAAATAACATTAGCTGCCCACACGCCTTCCTATTCGTCTATATATAGGCCATACAATATAATACATGTGCTTAATAATAATATATTATAATGCGTTATTATACCTTTTTTTATAATAACGAAAATATTATTGAAAGCGGAACAAAAAAAAAAAAAACATAATCACATGCGCCTGTATGCAATCAACAGAAAACGATCAACACGACGTTTATACAATATCATAGGTATCGTAGGTAAGACACTCACTTTAAGGTATTGATACGTAACGCGTGTTTATACAATTTGTACGTGCCATAATGTCGTATACTATTTGTACACGTATGTTGGTTTGCCTAAAATTGAAATTTGAGATACCAATTTGTGTCGAAAATGTTTAAAAGAACGATGAACTACAACTGCGATCTGTAGCTGCTGTTATAAGTATTAAAATAGGCGTACCGTATTATAGACGTATAGTTGTATTTATTTTTAAGTTCTGGCAGAAGCTGGTAAAGCTACGGTTATATACACTGGAAACGGGCAGATATTATATATTTATCATTAAATATCATGTTAATCAGCTGACGTCATAATATTATATTATTACACTCTATGTTGAACGTATCGCTATAGATATATTTTAAAGTTGCGTACGACTTTTAACGATTATAATATGTAGGTAATTTTACTCGCGGTTCGAGAAAATAAAAGACTATATTATTAATATTATCATAATCGTCAAAAAACCGTGACTAGACACGTTAAAAAAGTCGTCGTCGTCTTTCGCGTGTTACGGCTAAAAGGATATTTCTGGGAATTACGGACGTCAAAACTTGGTAATGTATTATGACGGTTAGACCGCGAACAAAGACTTCGGTATAAAATATGTAATATGCGCCCTATTTGTAGAGTACAATGACGTTTTGAAGTTTTTGATGTTATTCATCATATTTTATATTCGAGTCGACAGTCTATCTCGACTGAACATCGGCGCTTGTTACGAAAGATAATTCGAATATTTTTGTGGGAATGTACGACGATCGTATTGACGCGATAATATTATTATTATTATTATTATATTATTTTATGCTCCACCCGCGGCGCGCTCGTTTTATTATCGTCAATATAATATTATACGCTTATTGATATAAAAATTTCGGGCAGTTTATGATATTCGAACAGTCGTCGTTGACCATTTATATTATGGACGTTGTCCACCGCAGACAGCAGCAGCTGCTGCCGCGCGATTTTCAAACGATGCACGCAATAATATATTGAACTGCAACATTAATATTTTTATTACGGCCGTATTATATATATATACTTACTTCGTATTTCGTATATTATACGTCGCACACATTGTTCTGGAACGCGGAAAATTGGCACGAATATTGTGTGATAATTCCGAATTTAATGTGCATTAAAAACGCAATATGTATACACCCACCGCTGCCGTCGGTATATTATAATGCGTGTGCAGTGTGCATATAATTGCATATTTGCATGTATTAATCATGCGCGTGTTATGGTAAAATAAACCGTTTTACCGAATCCCAAACCAATTTATCAGTGTTTCCAAACGGGGCCATTCAAATTTCGCGTGCGATTCTTAATGCCCATGTGTAATCGCCACAGCGGTTTTGATGAGCACAATTTGCAGAGCGACTCTGTAGCGACAGCTGTGTAGGCAAATATCGTACAATATTATATGGGAAAAACTGGCGAATTATTTTGAAAATGTATTGTTTTGTTCCAAGACAAATACTGCGCACGCGATATCGGTCACAATATCTGTTTTTGTGTATCAATGTATAAATAGAAATACTGTTTTTTAGGGTCTTATATCATGTAAAAGTTCAAAATACCAGGTCACTGGTTACCGGTACCTACCAGATCATGTACGCGAAAGTGTTAAAGTGTAAAGTATTGATTTCATATCTATATATTTCTACGCAATATACTACTGTTATAGTATTTTTGCAACAACCGCGGTATACACGTCGCACATATTTTATTCGAACGTGCACGTATTATTTAGTTGGCACGTATTTAGCTGAGCGGTTTCTGACGGAAACCGT
Source organism: Sitobion miscanthi (assembly GCA_008086715.1). Classification (NCBI taxonomy): domain Eukaryota; kingdom Metazoa; phylum Arthropoda; class Insecta; order Hemiptera; family Aphididae; genus Sitobion; species Sitobion miscanthi. The sequence continues at coordinate 21,021,234 of CM017799.1, read as the reverse complement.
TATGCAAATTTTATTATTTCTCTTATAAAATTAAAAAATTCTCCGAACACACATTGCGTTGGCCATTCCACGTGAATTGGGAAATCATTGCCTATGGTGCAACAAACAGTTTAAGTTTTTCAGCCGCGAGTAGGCGATATTTAAAACTATTAATAGGTAACTGTATATATTATACTGTTTATACAATTATTAATATCACACACACACACACACACAGCCATGGCGATTTCTCCGGCAGCGTACATATATTATAACATCATAATATAATATTATTATTATATTATATGAAACGCGACGCCGACGTAAACGCGTTTATAGTTTTTAGCATTATATACCTACGATCGGCAAATCGAGCTGAAAATTGAACAGGTTTAAAAAAATGTATACGAGTAGAACGACAAATATTCCAGTCGCGGTTTGACGGACATGGCACTATAAAATTAAATATTATAATTTATACTTATACACCTGGTTCGCATGCGCTTTATGTGAAAAAAGAAATGGCAATGATATAACAATTCAGACGTTATAGAAATGCAATTATTTATTTATGCGTAAGAGACACGAGAGCGATCGGACCCAACCTAATTGAACCTAAATATTATTATTGTCTTGCTCTGTTTCTCTGCGGCGCGGCGGCAACTCAAGATACGGCAAATTCAATATTTCTGGCTGCTGCAGTGGTCGAGAGACTCCACCACCACCTGTTTGACCGGTGGCAGATCGATGATAATGATGCCGCCGCGTCGCGAATGAATAACAATAATGATAATAATAATGATAATAGTAATAATTAAAATAGTAATAAAATAATGCAAACGTCGGTTCTTCTGCGCAAATATATAGGTCTCCGGTGGCCATTATAAAATATCACGTTTTTTTCCATCAGTATACGACGCCACCGCAGGTGTTTACAATAATGATATCATACACTATACACATACATATAAGGTAGGTATATAATGTTATAATGCACGCTCGTATCGTATATGATGTTTATTAACTACTATAATACATCATCATATACACACTTTAATTGCGAACGTTTTTTACGTTCATATATTATTATTACTGCTATTATTACTATAACCATTATTATTACACACATTCCGGTTTAATTAATCGTTTCGTTGACTATACATATATACCTGCCTACTGCGTATTATATCTAATAAACATATAAAAATACTAATAGTAAAAATCGTGTACATACCGCGGCCGTGAGTTTTAGTGGAAATATTATTCATATATTATAGGTACATACGTCATACACTACTATACACATTTATATATAAATGATTATAAATTAAATAATAACACCTAACCGGTGTGTACCTACCTATATATTATAATATAATAGTGTATATACATGCACACACACCATAGTATATTATGATAAAATGTGGGCCATACACCAGTACATTATAATAATATGAAGCTGTAGGCACACGCGTGAATTATGTGATTTCCGTCGCCGCTGCAACTGTAGGTACTACCAATATATAGTATTATGCGCGCCATTATCACGGTCTGAAATATGATTTTAGTTTTGGCGTTTTTCACCGTTCTCTTATTATTTTTCATACCATCGAAACGCGCCGACGACCAGCCGTCTGCAGCAGCTGCTGCTATCGCGATCACGAGACGAGTGAAAAAAAAACAGCCCCAAATAAAGTAACTGCAGTTTTCCGCCAGTTAATTAATATAAAACGCGTCCAATCTCTCTCTCCAGACACACACACACACACACACACACACACACACGAGGGAGCGTGCAAGTACGACAAGCAGATTTATATCGTAAGACATTTACTCGTATATTGTTTATATTAGTATACGAAGAGGGAGAAAAAACGACGTTATAATAAACTCGACGGTCTTCGCTCGCGCGAAGTATTATTATACGTAATTAACGATAGTGCGGCGTCGGCCGATATAAATCGCATATAGATACACACATGTATAAATATATATATAAGACATATTCGTGTATTGCATTATGTTCTACGTACCATAGTAATTGGTCGAACTCGTCGCGATGTTTGCGATTTTTTGCAAATCCGGTAAGTGGCGCAAAATACCAATCATCGTACATTACAGCCAACTATATATCCCCTCGTCGGTTTTGTTACGCAGCATCGTTAATTGGACGACGACGACGACGATACCCTTTGCGCTCATATTATTACTAGCCTGAATATTAGGCATGTAAAATAGGAGTAGATCCTAAATTTGAATTTTACTTATAATATTACCGAAGGTATATTTTTTATTTCGAGTTCTTTCTTGAAATTTTATCTGCCTTAATGTTTCAGTAATACCAACGATGATGATACGAGTGAATTAATTTTGAATAAAAATTAATCATGAAAATATTATGCACTACCACGTGGTTTATCGGGACGAATCGTTATATCTGCACCTGATCGAACACGCTCCTACCTTTACTAGGTACCTTTACGGAGGTACTTCACGCAGGTATTATGGTAGATATTGTGACTGAAAATGCATAATCTTATGACAGTATGATAAATAATAATATATGACCTGAACAAATGTTGGCCCGCACAGAACAATATATTATATTATTATATCGAACGAACGAAGTACTCCGAATCAACGTCTTAATAATAATATCATAAAGGAAACTGTGCATACTCTCTCAACTGTTTAGTACGTAAATCTCAATCTATACGGCGATTATCGCTATCTGCTTAATTAATAAAGCGTACATTATATACTTGCAGTTTTGAGCCTGTGGTATCGTGTCATCAGCGTGTGCTTTTCGCTCGGGAATACGACCGTCGTGTGAACTCAGCACACCTCAGTCGAAGAGTGTTATATGTTATTATGGTTAAAATTATTTATATATAATACGCGTTGCAGCAGTGCATATACGTACATTATGTATATACATCGCGTGCAGTATCGATTTTTGCCGACGAGACAACAATGTATATAATAATAGGTATATAATATTTGATAATATAATACTGCTACTGTCACTTCGACCGGAATATCATCCGCTACGATATTGTGCAGTAGCTCGCGGTCAAAACCATCACGCGACCCTCTCGTGACATCATTTTCGACGCGTTTCGCCTTTGAATTCCTCTTCGTCCGCGATCGCCATCTGCACACAACCGCGGTATCTGCACACTGCAGGTGTAACATTTCGCCCGTGGTGTATATCATACACGTACGATATAATATAATATATTATTATTATAAGTTATAACGGATCGCTCGTGTAATCCGAGAGACTTCTATATAATATATAGGCATTATTATTGTATATAGGTAGGTACACAGCGGCGCGGGGTATTTCAGACAGTGAGTGCCGAAATCGGCGGGGATTGCGTATAAGAACTTAAATCGCGTAATCCCGCGAGCACTTTTGTCACACGAAAATAATATAATACGAAATACTCAACGTTCGATGTGTACGCGTTGTACCCTATACTATATACTATGATATTTACGACGATGTCATTCGATCGGCATAATAATAACACCATATGTGTGTACTCTGTTCCATTTGAGAATTCGATAATCGAGCGTATATATTGCATTTTTATCGGTGTACATTATTATGAAGATCTTTTTCGTTTGTTAATGCGCGCCATTTAATTAGGTGTTGCGTGCGGTACCTTCACGACTCTCCTAAAGTCATTGAAAACAGTCATATACCGAGTTGTCGATGCTGCGTTCATTTTACCGTTAACGGCAGAACTCGCTGTAAAACGTTTCTTTCTTTTTTTCTTTCTTTTTTTCTTTTTGGTCTCTGTATTTCTTTCAATCAAACACGCGAGCTATATATACCTACGCACAAGCAACGTTAGCAACGTCGCATTGTTGACGCGAGATCTCGTAACACTGAAATGTTTGACGTTCATATTTTGTCGGAAACATTCTTTTAACTATTATATAAATACATTTTTTATTTAATAAAATATGCATATATTAATAACGAGACCTACATTTAAAAAAAAAAAAACTGTTTCAAACGACGACAATATTATACATTATATTGTTATTATATACGTTTCTTCCATCCCGGGCGCTTTTCTCTCCCCTCTCTCCTCCCACACACAATCCAAACTCGAGCTTCATCGCATATAGAACATCGTGAAAGTTTACACTAATTATTATTATTATTATTATTATTATTATCGGCGCGTGTGTTTGTGTTCACACATGTGTCGCAATTATTTGCATTTAGTGTCGAGCGGCGCGCAACGGAAAGCGCGCTCGTCCGACTTACGAGGGTCGGACCCTATATGCGTGTGCAGTGTGTTTGCCGAAAAAGGTCGACGACCGTCCCGGGCGGCGGCGGTGGTTATGAGCTGCCGCCGACGGCTAATGTATAAACGGATCTCTCCCCGTCCATCTGCAGGGTCCATCTCCTCGCATCACCAATATTCGAAATAAAAAAGTTGTATGATGTTCCATGATGATTTTCGAAATATAAATAACTAAAAGGAAGATCACTTTCGAGAGAATTCTCAGCCAATCTCCTCTCATGGTGTCTCCTGAGTACCTAACTCTAAGTCTCTGGAATCAACTCAACTACAGCGGAAGAATTACAAGCGGAGGCATATTAAACAAAAATCAAATTATTTTTATTTTAATCATCAGTTTTAACCTTTAACTAGTTAAATCACATTGTGAATCCCAATATAATAGTAAAATGTATTTAAAACCTAAATATTAAAATGATATTATAATGATACCAACTGGATTATACAGTCAACAATTAAAACGATTACTTTAATAACAACATTAATATTAATTGTTACTGATATAAACTGCGCTTATGATTTTTATAAATTACTGTTATTCGAGTTTAAACTTTAAGGTCAAGGATTATTGGTAACAATAGCAGGCGTAAAGTAAAAAGTTGAAAGTCACTGGTCTGTCTGTATACCTGTATAACTTTGCAAACGCCAATCGAATCGCGACCGGCCGCCCGCCGTATAATGATTGTATTATTCTTGTTTATGGATTTATTACTATATAATAATCTGTGGTATTACAATATAATATAATATAATATTTTGCAGTGGCGGCTCGTGGTTGCTGGTGGTTGGGGTACGACTTTAAATATAATAGCGGTGGCCATAGGTATAACAAATTATTTAAATATACGAAAATATACATCTTACCATGACAAAATAGATCTATTTTGTCATGCATCTTACTTTTTATACAATCGCGGGTCGGAGTAGAAAATGGAAATTAAAATAATAATAATATCGATTAGCAAACGACAACGCTGTTAAATTTAAAAATAAATTACCCAATATAGTAATATATAAATATTTTACTGTATGGACTGTCCAAACCCGTATGATATAACATCGCAGCAACAATAAACGTACCCGCACGCACGCGGTTGCTTATAAGTTACTATATACGAATTCTGAATATTGCTTGTACGACGCTGTCGGTCGTCCAATATCCATAATATATGAGAACGCAGCTTAAACGTACCCGCACGCACACGATTGTGCGCGTCGCTTACATGCGAATTACGAGTATTGTTCGGACGACGCTGCCAGTCGCGGCGTACCCATGTGCTCCTGGTATCTGAGAGAAATAACCAGTTCGCACACGCAATTATTATTGTAATAGACAAAATATTATATAAAGTAGGTAGTAGTAACTAGTAGGTAATTTATAACGATTTTACTATTTAAAAATTTGCAATATTTTTGAAAAATGTAAAACTAAGAATATCATACAATTAATTGTCTTCGTTTAATTCATTTTGGTGCGATCGTCTCGTCGACGAATATTCGAGCGGTTTTCCAATCGTCTGCGATGTACAGTATGTCCTAAATTACCTATAGGTTAGGTTAGGCATATATATACAACTCAAAAGCTCGTTTCGACAGCCTCGAGGTATTACACCGCGACGCATTATAAACTCTGTTCGGACCGAGCGCAGAAGCTCGTGATAAATAAAAAATTTTAAAAACGCACCTACAGGCCGCCACTATCATTGTACACGACGGATACCCCCGGCAGCGCATGTTCGAAAACGTACAATAATATATTATAATAATATTATCGTACACGATATTACAATGTCCTGCAGGCCGGTCGTTTTACGACGATCGTGAATTATTGCCTCGCCGCTCGGACGGGACCGCGACGATAATGAACGCGTATCGCAGTTTCACGAAACCCATTTCGGCGGGTTCTCCAGCTGATTCCCATGTCGTATCATATGTATACTCCCACCTACCTATTACCACACGAAGTATCGTCGTGTTGCTCGCGTAATTGAACGGCACATTGGTCGTGTGGCCTACTACAGAATGATATATAATGTTAATATAAAAGTATGTATACCTAAGTATACCTATACGAGCGCCGCGCTATCGTCCTCGCCCCTTCTCGTTCGAACATTATTTTCATAGTCTATCGCCGTACCCATTACATTATTTCATACAGAGGTATATACATTTGACACGGGCACCTGTATAATTTTCATTTTTTTCATCCGGCCTTCGGTCGGTCAAACCCTGTGTGTATTATTAGGTAGGTATATGCATTATAATATGTATATATTTACCAGATTGACGGTTGGGGCGTGTTATTATAATATGTTATTACAACATTCGAAACACTTTGCTTACATATTGGAGTGTGATTTATAGATTTGGTTTGGCACAGCCGGCCGCATATCGCAGGATAATGTAATGGTTCAATCGAACCGAATCCTTCGAACGACGACTTAAGGACCGCGGCGAGGTGGTAGGACTACGTCACATCGCGCACTATAATGTTATTCTATAGTATTATTACTTACCTACTTTTATTGTTCGTACGTAATTATATTCAATGTTATATATTATGCTAATGATATATAATTTTACGTTCGGCGGAACCGTCTTTCTACACATAATAATGTTACAATAATATACTGATAAAAACACGTTTTGGAAATGTGTAATGCCAACTCCAACTGTCAAAACGCATTGGAAATATTAACGCTTTGTCGCCGGACGACCATGACGCCACATATTATTTTTTTTTTTTTTTTTTTTTTATTAGATGACCCGCGGCAACTAAGGCATTGGGTGTGGGGTGGGACTGTTGGTTTTTTTTTTAAATTGGGTAGGTTGGTACACGTGGGGGTGTTGTTTTGGCAGAATTTCTAATGGGGCACCGTAGGTTTCTGCCATGCCCCGGGTGGGGGGATGGCGGCACTTGTTCCCGGACACACCGTGACTGCCCGGAGAAAAATGCCGCCCGGTGGCCGGGAATCGAACCCGGACCGGCTGTGCCGAAGTCGACGCGTTGACCACTCGGCCACCTCGTCCCCCCACATATTATTATAATACATCGAATAGGTATGCAAAAATATTTTATTATTTTCAATGAACTACACTGACATTAACACAATATTGTAAAACGGTAAAAACGTTTATATAATATGTATTGATATATAATACTAAATCCGTACATCGCAGTGAGTTATACAACTACAACCCTAATCACTCTACAAATACGTACGATGTGTGATTTTACATATTTTATAATACAATATTATATTTTAAGCATTATCACATTTTTCATACATCACGGTTACTCGTAACTTTGGTATAATGTACATAATGACTATTATTAATATATTATGATATGACATTTCAATATTATCAGTAAAAATTAAACAAATACATTATCAGTTGACATCGTTATAGGTAATATTATTATTGTCTTCGCGTTCGCCGGTACGTCATGCAAATATCGTTCAAATTGTTTGCTCCTGAAAAAAAAATAATTGTTTTTTTTAATGACAGTTGTTTGATGATCCGTTGAAACATTATTAATATTTAATTACATATATTCGACCTCAGCGTACTGTTGGAAAAACACAAATTATTTTCCGCCTCGACCGAGAAAACCAGGAAGAAAATAATAATATGCTGATTAGTATAATCACGATTGTAATAAACCATTATTGTTTTTGTATAGAAATTACAACAATTTTAATGACTAAATAAATTATCGACGCATATCATAACTATATTTGATCTACTGCGCGTTATTTTCGTTTAAATTTAATTACGTGGTATATTATTTAGCCGCGAGCCTTTTTTCGAAAGCACTTTAATTTTTGTAATTTACATGTCGTATACTCTCAGAATATTAATCCTACAGTTTATCTTTTTTTACAAAAATACACGTACACTAATATGACACGGCAGTCTTATTTATAAAGAAGACCGCGACTGTACGCCTTGTATAGTCGCTGTAGACGCTAGTACGGTCCCACTTATGCCATCTACTGACATTTCCGTCTCTCAGTCGTTCAATATACAGGAATTAAACCAGCTGAAATCTAAAGAGTAAGACTTACATCGATGTAGCCATTATTAGGTATTATAATAAATAAACAAATAAATAATAATATGTTTCCGATATTTTAGTTTTAAGGCCACGCGACGTGTCATGAGAATTAATATTTTTCTACGTTAATTTTATTGATTTTTTTTAATGTTACTCGTGTTATTTTGCTTTGAAATTATTAAAATATCGAGGGAAAAAACTGGCGTACGATCGCGCATTAAGGTCCCCTTTTCGTAGTCGACGATGGGCGATTTTCAGTTGAAGCCTTTAAGACCCGCTCTGATGGAAATATACGCGTAGCGAGGTTTTTTCTATACTAAAAATGTAAAACGTCAGTGCGGCGTCCTCTTATAAACGCGCACGCTATAATGGTATTATGTATACAGAGTGTGCACTAGCGCATGCGCGTTTTAGTGGATAATATAATGTTGTTCAAAATCCGTAAACAAACTGCAAAGTCTCGCGGATTTCGGCCGACCTGTTTACGAGTACACCAATATATATAGTACTACAATGTGGGTACGTACAACGCACACGTACCCACACACACATAATATATATTATATGGGTACATTCGATTCATTAGATGTCTCGTCGGGAGGGTGGGTACATTGTACGAAAAACTTTTTTTGCTGTCAAATCCCGTCTTGGCCGAATCACAACCGGGTTAATTAAAATAGCCTTCGCTTGGATTAAAACCGAGCCGCGTTTTGGCCGCCGGCCGACATAACCCTTTTGTGGTTTTCCCCGAGAGAATCGTCTGCCCCCGCCCCCGCCTGCAGCAGCAGCAGCACCGCTGCATTCAATAAGCAACCCCCCCGATCTATCTTCACAATGGAACACCGCGCGCTATTCGGAGGGTGTGGTAATCGTTATATGGTATCCGATACGTACACGCCACGCCATACATTATATTATGATGTGATGTATGTACGGTAATCACGTATAGCGAATTTGTTTGCGGGGAGACTGCCGCGGGAGCCGGGAGAAATATGTCGAGCCATATAAAAAAAAGGGGTTAAATCGAAGGTGAAATCCGTATTAGTGCCGCGGCGGAATATTATGCGAATATATAAAAACCGCTTATACGAGCGGAAAAAAAAAATAATAATAATTTAAAAGGCTGATTACCTCGACGCGGACAAAAGAATTTCACGTTATTGTAATAATAATTCCGGTCCACACCGATGGAGCCGTCGGGCGCGCGGAAAAGTATTCATCGCATGCGGCTCCGCGGGCGGGAGAAAGAGATTGATATTGTGAGAGAGAGAGAGAGGGTGAGCAAGAGTGAAAGAGAAAGAGAGACGGAGTGAGAGAGGGGGCGCGTTAAGCCAAAAATAACAATGATTGGCACACAATTCGCAGTTAATATCAGAATATTTTATCGGTTCTTGTATTGCGTTCGTAAAAAATATTATAGAGTCGTCCGCTGTATAGAAATCGTTTCGCTAAAAAATGATATTACGGCGTTTCGCGACGTTCAATTTTGAAACGGGTAATTAATTCACTATGATAATCGATTCTAACGAGAAAATGTCGAGTGTAAAATACGATGTTATTAACGACGATGGTGTGCGTATTCGCGGGCTCCGCATAAAAGTTTAAAACGGGCCGGTTTTCATATTATTACGGCTTCGTAGGTAGATCGGTCGGTGGTACTCACCCGGCCTGTGTAGCCTACACGACGGGCACACGGCCATAAAATAAAAAATTGTAATCTTTATTTTTAATGCCCGGTATTTCGTGGACAATCGTAAAAGAGACCTTTCCAAATAATATATTACACTCACGCGAACGGGTTTTTATACTATACATAAGTATATAGGTAGGTAGATACGCGTTGTTGTTATTATTATCGTTATACAATAATTATACGCGTTTATTGCCCGGTGCGTCGTATATTATAACATTTTGAAAATAAAATGGACAATTGCGCCAGAAATTATGTCATTTATTTCGTCTAGTGGTGGCTACCGACCGTGTATCGCGAGTGTATATTATTATTATTATTATAGCGGTTTAAACGGACGGAACACAAAATTACGTCAAATTGTCGTCGAACAAAGAGACGGTTTGACATTCGTGTGGGTCATTATACACGGAGATAAATGAATATATTTTAGAAAAATTCCCCTCGCGACCTAAAACCGTATTGCACAATAGACCGCGTGTATACGGGATGCCCCCCGAAGATTTACTAATTCCAATAATTAAGGACCGAATGGGCCGCTTTTGAATTCTGTACAGGGTGATTTACTACCAAGGTTGCCGATGTTTTTAATGGTAGCACAATAGTACACAAAGTATAATAATATTGTGTACGCGTCCTTTGTGCGACGACCATTTTGGATTTAGTAACTTTAACGAATCGCCGTGCGTCGAATAATTATTATTGCCGTATATCTCGCAGCTTATATTATAATATTATACATCGGACGGGGGTCGCCTTATAACCATAATGCAAGTCGGTTTTTATTACAATTTCACATCCGCTCGAGTTCATATTATTATAGAGTATACATAATACATACAACTATTATCATACAATATTGTTATTGCGACTCCGCAGCAACGTGCAATGTTTGTATACAGATTACCGATAAAGTGATGTATATATGCGCTGAATAATATTTCCTATACCGCAATCTATATACCAATATAATAATAATAATATGTAGGCACGCGCGTGTACCGATGATAACAACCTCGCTATGCGAATTCAAATTATCGACTAAAAATTATCATAATTCATAATACTATATAGGCAGGCGGTGTAGGTACCTACATATTATAGTTAATTTATTTCGCAGATAACATTTCCGAACACGACTGTCGCGTTGTACGTAAGGCTGAGAAAAATGTTTATAAACATAAGGTTCATACCTGGTTTCGAAACTGTACGTGTAAAGGATTAAACGTCGCCGAGCATAAATATCGTATACTGCACTGCAGCGTCGTATATTGCGTTCCTCCGTAGGTGGCCGTGCGGAAATGAATCGAAAGTTTGGTGTTACACGCACCAGGCTGCATTCACATATTATATGAAACAAACAAAAAGTTTAAAAATAAAAACACAATGAAACGAATTACATACATTTATATATATATATATATATACACCTAGATATGTCCTATATATTATACACACATATATTATTATGTGTACATATATATATATATATTCAACAATTATACGCTTTGTACAAAGTTTTGATGTTTATTTAGTGCGTACAACGGAGCGTAAATGTATAATTTATTCAATTTTAAACTTTGAATTGTAGGCTGGTAATTTGGAAGTTTGTTTTAAGAGCGCGCGGGTGTATCCTTTATATTATAGTCGTACATGACTTGTACTAAATAGCCGTTTGTTTATTGCAATAATGATTTTTGATACTTTTGTTAATGATAATTTTACAACATGTTATACGATAATGATATAAATAAATTGCACATATTATAAATTATACGAACTATTACATATATAGGTACTAAATTATATATTGTAATGCGCATTACAAGGAACACGCCTCACTCTCAGATAATAATATAATATTTCGCTGTCGGCGCGTGTTTGCATCACATTTAAATCGCGACGGCGGCGGGAATGTCGGTTTTGACGCTAATTAATGAGTCGGTTGACTCGAATGATTTACGTACGTTAATACTTGAGCATCGGATCGGAAAACACGAGCTTAGAATCATAAATGAGATGTGTCATCGTATAACACCCTCCTGCAAGTCGCAGGATTTCAGGCGAAGGGGCTGAAATATATATCAAGATAATGTATTATGATATGCGCGATGTTCCGCGGGCAACACGCGACGAATATCGGAATGCTGATAATAATTACGAAGATTAAATAAGTCAAATAGGTAAGTTTTATTTAATCTGTGATAATAATCATAATTCATAATAATAATAATAATATTTTAGGTATGGTATAATGCATTTAAAACCAAAAAAAAACTTCAAAAAGTCCCATTCAACACGACGCAAACGGTTGTTGTATTTTGAACCAGCCTATCATATTGTATTCCAAAAACACATCACGATTTACTAAATACATATATATATATTCACATAAATAGTTTTTTATACTGATGTACACAATGACCCGATTTAAATATTCGCGAGAACTGTGCAGCAGGAATGTGTTTCGGTCTTGGCGTGTTCTGATAAAACTTTTTTCTATAATCAATATTTTTGAAAATAACAATTTTGAAAAAACATTGACATCTATATATAAATATAAAAAAGCCAAACAATTTTTGTCCCCGAGTATACCTGTGGTCCTATATGCGTCCTAAACCGTTCATCCGATACCGATGAAATGTGGTACAGAGATATATTAGACCTTGCAGAGGAAGAAGATAGGCTACATTTTGTCGCAAAAAATGTAAATAAGAGTTCCAATCCGGGGAAGTTTACCAAACAAGGATTTTTAGATTATTAATATTATAATTTTTTTTTTTGTTTGTTTATAAATGGTTGCTATTGCAGGTTTTAATAATAATAATTATTATTATCAAGTCGACTTTAATTAGTCGAAATAAATGCCGTTCCCTTGCCTAATCTAACCAAACCCAACCTAACCATATAAGTAAAAAAACTCGACAAGTCGAAAAAATTTCATTTCCCTTGAATTTCGACTTATCGATAGATCCCAGTGTATGTAATATGTGCCTATCGTGTATATTGCACCTTCGAGATAATAATATCCATCGTTATAAAATGAATGTCCTCGTCCTCAGAACCCCCGCCTTAAAATTACGGTGTTGGTACCAGCCTTATCAATCGTTTCGTTTGTACCTCAAGCACCATCGTCCGTATAGTTCAACGGTTTTCAAATGATCACAGGGTCACTTATGGAGGACACAGAAACGTACAATTGTATTATTTTGTATGTCGTATGTACATAGACGTCGATTTGAATTAAAATAATCGAACGCCTCTCGCGAAATATTCGGTACTTGTCGGGGCTGATCAATATCGAAGGTTGATAATTAATATCGGTGGATCGATAATATCGATGATATCGGTGGACGTGCATCTGCCGAAGCGAAATCGTATTTGAAATACGATATTTTATAGATCCAAACTGTCCGGAATAATAATATATATTTATATTATATCGTGAATAAATGATTAATGCGGACGACTCCGCAGCAGACGTCTCAAACGTGTATACACGAAATACGTTTTTACGACTCGACCGAAACCACTATACGCAATTGGAGTTATTTTTATTGTCAGCACACCACCGGATATCGGGCGTGTGTATGTTAATGGCGCAAAGTGCATTTCACATTATTACGCGTCTACATAATATAAATACAATATAGTATATATTATTATTATAATAAATACACGTGTTTGTATATTATGTAGATACACGGACGCCGCGCGGCCGAAGCAGAAAAAAATCGACGATTTATTAGTATTTTACTCATTATTGCCCGGTGTTCCGTTTTGGTCGCGGCGTCGTATTATATTATTATTATTATTATTATTTTCAAAAAAAAAATAATTTTTGCCGATCGTGACCGTTCACCAGACGTGTATTAAATCGTCCGTGCCGGCGGCGGCGCGGGACACGTGTATGATATTATAATACACTTTATAGATATTATATATTATATGGAAAAATATCCGAGTCGACGAAACGTCGCGACATCGTAACGCCACTTCGGCACAAAACATAAAAAAAAAATAATAATAATATTACATACTTTGTATAATATTATGATAATACAGGCGCGGTGTGTGCAGCTCGTGCAGAGTTTGAACAATAACAATAATTATATTATATTGTACGCGCGTTTATTATTTCTAATAATATTATAAGATGAATGCGGAGAATAGTGCTGCGTAAAGCGTAGTAGCCGTATAGTTCGCACGCCATCATTGGATTGCGATTTCTTCGCTGCGTACACATATTTCGTGGTCTGTGTCGGCCCGTTGCGCACCACAATGGAACAATACAATATTGCCATGACGTTATATCTAAAGATAATAATATAATAACAACGAGCATACGACCACGGTACATCATCAGCCGGTATGGGCGGGTCGTGCAGGGCATATCATATATGGGTATACCGAACGCGAAGGGTGTGTATACCTGCCTACGATATCATATTATTAGCAGGTATAGTTAAACGATATGAAATATATAATGAAATACATCGCATGTGCAGTCTGCGCAGTTTATTTACGCACAAACGGATGGATCCACCGAGGCAATTGGGGTGGTGCAGGGTGCAGCAGCCAGCAGTGGTGTGTGGGTGCCTGCGTGCGGGTGATGTCGTCGTCGTCGTCGTCGTCGGAGGGTTGGAGCCTGCAGGGCATAATGATAATATATACTCGCGTGGCGGTGGCGTTAAAAGCTCCGCGAAAAGAGGAATCGGTTATTAATTATTTACATGTCGCGTACCGAACGCGTTCGTTCCCGCGACCCTGTGCACAAATAATATCGTGTCGTCGTTGCGCCTCAGAGGGGACGACACTGCTATACAGTATGATATAATATATACGACATTACACTGCACCAGTCAGCATCGTATCGTCGCCGTCCGTAGTCGGAGGGCGGTGCAGGAGACGATACGATAATAATATAACAGTCAAAAGGACGATGCGGCGGAGCGGCCGTGTCCTGCGGCGACAAAGGAATCCATCGTCGATATATAGGCGCACAACTATATTCTATACACGAAGACGAGCCGAAAATACTTAGATCGTGACGACAATCTATGTGACAACGACTGTAATATAGTGTTCTACCTCTCCGCAGCAGTATAATGGGACGGGGGTGGAACGTATAAAAAAAACATGTATAGAACATGATAATATATCCGTCGTAAATGCGCGTGAGATGACGATACACAGATAATATTAAAAAATATGAGGTTACGAATATGATATAGAACGATGCACAATCATTACAAAATATGTCCGCACTGCAATTATATTTTATAAATAATAAAAAAGTTTTAGTGCGGCACGGTGAAGACCTAAGGCTTAAATAATATAATTTATTAGTTTGCGAATGAGCTGCAATATATTGCAGCGACGATCTATTATTTTTTTTTTATCGTGTCAAAAAATCATATAAGAACTATTGACTTTCCAAAATATAAAGTATGATAATAAAATATATAATATATTACACCTTTAGGTATTATATATTATAGTATCCGTACAACAATACACCGAACCCCGAAAAATTGTTTAACGGTTTGCTGAATTCTTGAAAAACCTTGGCCGAAAAAGTTTATTGAAGTTTCAATTCGTGTGGATAGCAGGTAGATAAAATGATAATGAAAAAATAAAACACATTTTCGCTTACTTTCCGTCGAGCTTTTCTCGTGTTTTTTCTTAATTTTTTTTTTATGTGCAGCTTTAATATAATATGCATTGCGATTTATTGCGTCGGTGCAGGGTACATAAAAATGTATAATACGCTCAGAGTTTAAACGAACAAACGAATGAGACTAATAGAGGTGTGAAAAAAAACTTATTTTCAATATAATTGAATTCCATCATCGTCGTCCGTTAAGAATTTAAGATCCTCTACGCGCGAGGCAGCGTATTACAGCAAATGGCGGACCGTATTATATATAGTTTTTACTTTTCTCTCTAATAATTCCATTTTTCACGATTGCGTTGAAAACATCCGATTGGTTTTTAGATCAAAACGATTACACGAGTGTACTTATTATAAAAATATTCTTCGGGATAATAACGTTTATCAACCGCATAACAGCGTGGCATGCCGCAGACAAGTCAATTAAAACAAAACGTGTTTGTTTCTAACAACCCGCGGAAACAATGTTATCATAATTAAATATTATTATTGTGCATGTGATACGTGTGGACAAAATACACAAGTACATTGATTATATTGAAAGGAGGACAACATACTTATGATTTTTTATTCGAAAGCGGTATTGCTTTTGAAACGATTATAATATATAATGTGCTATAAATTACTATGCATTATTATCTATTTGTTAAGTCACGAGCAATAAAAACGAATGACAAATATCGATGAAATGACGAGTGAACTTTAACAAAACAATAGATATTTTTTCTAGTAAAAATATTCGTTATGATAAGTGGTTATGAATAAAAAAAATTTAAAATATAACAGATAAGATGTGGACTGAAAAACACTATAATGCGATATTTCAAGCATGTTCAAAAAAAAAAAAAAATTAAATATACGTGAATGACTCGATGAATGCGAGTGATAGCCGATGAATATGTAACAATAAAATTATGTATTATATAACAGAAAAACAACATTAATGCATATATTATAAGAAAACCGTAAATGTGTACATAAAAAAAATTCAAAATATCGAGAGTAGAAAACGATATTACAAAAAAATTTGAAATTAAACTTTTTTGTAGGTAACATTTTTGCTTACTATTCTATATTTCCTATAGTTTTCTAAAAAAAAAATATTATCAAATATATGTATATATATATATCATATAGGTTCCGCCTACAAAATTACTGTAGCTACGACTGTATAATTAATTGTTATTATACTTAGTATATTATTATGAAATAATATTTATAATTATAGCCTATAATATATAGGTATGTAATTATACACAAATTTAGCTTCTGCTGCTATACAAATAATAATATACAATATGTCCATATTATGTCCAGACGTGATATACTGATATGATACGAGCATAAGTCTCAGGTTGTATGCATCCCGCATAATATTATGTGTTCGATATATTGCCTCACCGAACGTTTGACGGTAGTAACTATATTATAATATGTATAAATACGACCAATAATATAATCGGGCCAATACCTGACCAAATCCAGGCTATAGTTATGGAATCGGAT
The DNA here is from genome assembly GCA_008086715.1 of Sitobion miscanthi. Lineage (NCBI taxonomy): Eukaryota > Metazoa > Arthropoda > Insecta > Hemiptera > Aphididae > Sitobion > Sitobion miscanthi. The sequence goes on along the minus strand of CM017799.1, from coordinate 21,004,003 downwards.
ACCTTATGGCTTATATACATTATACTCATTACTCATTATACATAATATGCTTATACTGTAGGTATATATTTTATCATAAATTCTGAGGGGAGGGGGGGAGTTGTCGAATCGGTTCCCGTTTGGAATTGGATATTTTTCAAAAAGTGAACTACACGAATTGCTTCCTGTGTAAAAATTTGAAATGCACTCAACTAAAAAATTGTCGAGCTGTTTCCCGCATATAATATATGATATAAGTAGTCGAGTACGCATATTTTCATTACCATTTTAACTGCAGCTGGCTTATGGGACTGGCAATATATATATTATATTATAGAAATGAGGTAAGTATGCAGACATCATGGTAAAACATGTGTGCGTTAGTGAGCTAGTCTGTGGAACCGATTCGGTATCAACCGTTTCCGGTGCGCAGTCCACATTGACATCAATCGAAGCGATCGCGATCAACCGAAAGATCGTGCAAAACTTTAAACCAGCTAGGTACCTATGTATATAATATTATATTTTAAAATTCCGTCTGTCACAGTTTGCGCATCGTGACGTCATGGCATATTATAATATATAGTATGGTGTACGAAAAATGCACACCTCTAACAGGTAGGTGCACCCACCTGCGGAAGACAATATAATATTATCATAAAATATCATAGCAGCGGTAATGGGGGTTTACGTATGCACGCGCGTAATCGAGTTCTAATCCTGGGCACGGCGCGCGTACAGTTAAAATCGCGTTATCACGCCACGCGGTTATGATTTATTACCGGGTAATAAAAACGCATTTTTCGGTCTCGTAGACTCTTTATCATATTTTATATCTATATGCCCACGTGACATGTGTATATAGCCCCACGGTGCGTTATCGTCGGCCGCGAGCGACACTTTGGTATAATATCCGATTGCGCAACCGGATAGGTTTTATAATAATAATAATAATACTCGCGAATATAAGTCAGACCGCGGTGCCCTCGGAATACGTATTATAATACACGGATAATGACACTGTGCGCATAAAATATAATATATTATTATCCTTACTCCGAGTATAATATTACGCGCGTTAAAGTTTAAACCGCCGCACTGCACCGCGTATTATGTACAATGTACATAGTATAATATATACTATAGTGTAACGCGTGTATTATAGTATTGTGGGATTGTTTTCCACAAAGTTATAATATCTTATTTTTAACATCAATGAAGATGATTATTATTTTAGCGAACGTACGCATTCCCGCAGTTGCATAACCTGCAGTGGCGCACGCAGGAGGTGCTGTGACTTCCAACCTCACCGGAAATGTCTTATTTATATGAAAATGTATTTCTAAAAAATGCCCCTCTCCTGTATATTAAGTAATATAGGTATGTAATTAGAACACAATTGTTATCAGCTACTTCAGGTAGTGACAATATAGCAATATTATGTGTATCTGCACTCATATAGACACCCACAGAAGTTTATTAGGGAGGGGCGTGTTTCAATGTTTATCACGAATATAATATTATAACATTATGAAATATATAGCCACGTCTCATCACCTTTTTCCGGACAGCTTGTAAGTGGTGTTGTGCATTTTTACATGGGATTTCACAACTGACCAAACCATTTTGACGGGGTCAAGTTTACAGCGATAAGGAGGAAGACGTAGGACGTCCTCGTTGTGTTGTTTGGTCAATTCGTCTACAACATATTTTCGTCATACAATGGTTTAGTTCTGTGAACTATGGCCATATGTTGACCATTGGCTTGTCAAAAACTCCGCCTTTGTCCTGGAGCCACTTGATAACATTCAAAAGGAATGTTAAGGTGGTGAAAGCAGCCACCTTTCTAGTCTTCGGAGCTTTGTGAAGGTGTACCAAATGGCAAGGAACATTGTCCATATACCATTGAAAGCATTGTCTTTTATATACGTGACAAAACACTTACCGACCACTCTTTCGGATACCTACATGGATTCGGTATTTTTAATACATCGCCGTTTATTTCATCTTGGTAATCTTTTGTGTCTATGTGTATTTGTCCCAAAAGACCACCTGCACGAAATCGTTTCCATTTCCGATGTGGACAACAATCACATGTTTACGGCCGCTGTGATTAGTAGGACTGGTTTGAAAGTCCCTTTTAGCAAATTCTCTGGTATTTTCCCTTGTCTCGTCCATATAATAAATTAGGCGACCTTCGCTTCGGTATTATTCTTTATTGTTTACAGGTAGTTTCTAATCCATATAATAATATCGTCCTTTTCGATCATGGCATTGTTACCGTCTACGTTTCACATATTATTAAAATCCCAAATATGTCTACATAAAAGCAAATAGGTAGGTACCAATATAACGGTGGTTCTGTGGATCGTGACTCCTGGTGAAACGGCACTTCAATGGCATTTATACGCTACAAAGTCTTATCAAATGTAAGAATTTGTTTTTAGAACCAAAAACCGCGAATACTGTTCTCTCTAGTTGCATTTTTGTCGAACTCATCGATATTAGTGTTTATGTAGTTCCTATTATTATTCCCTATTGACATCGGAAAAAAACTATTGTCCATTGACTATTATATATAATGCGTGACGCATAAAAAATTAAAAACTGAATTTTCCTTTCTGGTTTATTACTAATGAAATAATTTTAATTTCAAAATAAAACACCAAAAGATCGTTATTGGGCGTTAAAACAATGTCGAAAAAAAATTAAGACATCACAAATTCTACGATATGTTATTTGGTAGCGTTAATTTTTTTTTTTTGGATTGCAAATCCCCAATTAACCTTATAGGCTCGCCAATAATTTTGGCTCATTTTGATCGTTTTTACGTTACAAGATATCATGGTAAATTATAGACACGATAAACGTCACGATAAGCATTATTATTAGTGTCGACAATCGTTCGCATCATCTGTGCAGACTTGTTTTCTATAGATGGTTCGTAAAATATATAATATGCTCATACATTAATAATAATATAATATAATAATATATACCTACGACGTACGGGTCGTCTGTAGGTCGTCATTAAAACATAATGTACCGGATACAACAAATAATAGTAACCCGATTGTACCAGTTTCCTCTTACCAATTATTATATTGTTGTAACCAAAATGGTTTTGTGTACATTATATTTTTGACATAATAAGAATACAGTTGACGATCAACGTCCGCCGTGCAAGCATTTCGTTCTGTAATGGTGCGATAAACCATAAATATATTATAAGCTGTTGTAGGTTTATACTTTATACCGTTTGAGACTCAAGTATAACACCATTATATATGATTATAATAAACGAAGAAAGGTTACTTTTGAAGTAGTGCCTATTAAGGGGAGTGGACTCAATCACCATAGCTTCGTATACTCAATATAGTCCACCCCTTGTGTTCAAAGCACTGGTGAAATTACGACTGTAGTTTGATGTTATAATTTTTTTTGTCCTTTTGTGTTATTATATATATTTTAGTACTTATAGACAGAGACTCGAGATGAAACACATAGGTACAATTTCACAAGATTTCCGAATGAAAAACATGAAAAAACGAACTATATGTGATTACCGTGGTGTCTTTATATATACAATAAACACGTACTTAGTACTCACGTTTAAAAACACGCGAAATCTCGTAGCACACGTTCGGGTTTATACCGTATGGCTTATATACCTTCATGTCGTAATAGACATGTCCGTTTGGTAAGGCCGGTCTATACAATTTAAGTTTATATTCTTCGTGTTCGTATAATACATATATTATATGTGATTGCCATGCCTCTACAATATTATCATTATTATTTCTATGATAGACGATGCGACGGGCTTGCCGTGAAGTATTGAACTAAATATATGGTGACTGACTGCACACCGCGCGCATAAATTACCAGCTCACGATTTTACGGTTCGAAATCGATGGCGGTGTTCGTGTATATATATAATATATAATATAACGAACATCACAAGACGCGTGCGGAATTCGAAATGCGTATAATAATACGAGTGCGTCGGAAAACGTATCTTTACGTACAGATGCGTATACAGGTATAAATTATAAGAGCGCATATACCTACGTTTAGTTTTTCAAAAGGTTATTGTATAATGTGTATATAGTCTCCGACGACTCGGGGGCCGTACGAATATAATACAAGTCCTAATAATAATAACAACGCTGTAGCTTGGCAATCCGAACAGCCGAGATATCGCACGCTCGCGAGGGTCAAATCCGTTTAAATATTGTATAGGTATATACGCGCACGAGTGAATAGAGTAGGTAGGTATAGACTATTACGCTGAATAGTAACCATAGTATCCAAGTGCATTGGTGTTGGACCTGCAAATAAAAATATAATATACCCCCGGTATAATTTGTTCGCAGATGAAAAAATATCGCAGATGAGTATCATAATCGCGTTTCCATTTTTTTTTCGATAAAATGTCATTTTTGTAATGAAATAACAGCCGTCTGCAAGTAAGTAAGTAACCTTTCTGATGTACAGTAGTTGCCAAGTGTCGAGTGTATACATCGCCATTGGGTGGATATGGACTAACTATATTGTAATCCGTAATAGATGTGTTGAATTTGAATTCAATAATAAATTATAGTATACTGCACGACGAAAAACAATTCTGACTTCTGAGCGAAGACCGTCTAACTTTTTGATAAACAAATAACAATAATACAATTTTGACACGTTCATATTCGATTCTGAACTTGAGCAACGGAAGTATATTGATTATACAACGATGTGTACTTTTTAACGTAGATATGTTTTTGGGCTGGTTATAACTTTTTTTCTCACCGATTTTCCTAACGCTTTGTTTATATTGTCATAGAAATACAAATCAACAATAAAAACCAAAAAAAAATGTATGTAGGTAGCATACTACCTTAAAATTATGATTCCTCAAATAGTGTTGCAGAGCTGGATAAATATCAAGTTGCAATATGCTACTTAAAATAAATATGAACGACATAAAACTTATTATTTTTGTGCCTGAAGAAACTTTTTTTTAGTAGAAGAAAGGCCCTGATCATCAACTTTTATAGAGGTTTCTGGTAGGTAGTAAATTGGATCTAGTCGGTCTAGTATTAGCTTTTAAGGGGTCAATATAGACAATTTACGGTACCTACATTTTAAGATAATCGAGATAAGTAAAATCATTTGTTGAAATTATAATAAATAAATATTAAAATAAATAATAATTGCAATATTTTATATTTTAAATTCAAAGATTTTAGTATTATATGTAAGTTATGAAGAATTCAATAAAAACTTTATATCATTATATTTGTTTTTATAGGTATACTGGTATACTATAGGTATGGTGACCAGACGTACTTATTTTATAAAGACAGTACTTCTTTTAGAAGACATGTCCGATTGTCCTTATCCAAATAAATTGCTGAAATACACCAAAAAGTACTTATTTTAAATTATGTAACAATTCCAAATGAAAATTTGTTTTAAAATAACCCTAATTATTAAATACATAACATTTTTGACAACTTTAATATCTATAGAAAAAATAAAATGCATCCTTATCAATGTTTTACAAAAATTCCTAATCGACAGAGTTGAGGTACTGTTATAACAACGTTGGGGCATGATATTATTTGTTATCTATGGCGGCAAGCCTCCTTGTTATCTTGATTTGTGGTAATGTTTACTGTTTTTAATGATTACGATTATTGAATAAAATATTATAATACAGAAAAATTATTTTTTGAAATAGCACCGCTTCATTGGAAGTGTAATTTTAATGGTGATCCACAAAAAGGATTTTTGTTTATAAAGTCAACTTCAAATTCAACTAGCATTGTTGCTTGTGAAATATGTTAATGTGAAATCGATATATCGAATAGCGGTCGCAGTAATATTAATACACATTTAACCAAAAAAAATCATAAATTGGCTCTAAAGGCTGCTTTATCGAATGGAAAGGTAATTATTACTTTAAAGATAATACTTATTCTTCAGACAATTTACTTATTGCGGCAAATAAAAATGTGTTAAAATAATATTATGTCAAAAATACTTAAGTTTTTGAATTTTTTTTAATAATGAAATGTGTTATGTAGTGTTTAATAAGTTGAAAACAGATCAAATGTACTTAAAGAAATGCATAGAACTCAAAAATATTTAAAACATTAATATTTGTTCCCTTTTATAAGTTAGTTATTAAATACATGAAGTAGGTAATTTAAATGTTTGGGTTAAAAGATGATAATATGTAAAAAAGTTTTCTCTATTAAAAGTTTATTATTTTTTAAATTGTTTTGTTATGAAAGGTCACACGATTTGTAAAATAATAAATAGGTACATTTTTTAATTAACAGTAAGATTAAAAATGTATGATATGTTATGTCAGTTATGTTTCAAAATGAATAAAGGTTTTTTAATTTGTATTGTATTTTATATCTATGTATAATATAATAATATGTTATATTGTAAAACCTATTGGCTTTATGCTTCTTTTTTTTTAATAACTGGCCACCATGACACTGTAGGTATAGTGTATTATCGTAACGCAATATCCAATATAATAAGTTTCTACCTCTGACGTTGCACTCCTGCACGTCTGAACGCCAATGTATACGTTTCCGACACCCTTCCGGTTATAAATATAGTTGTTATACTATATATATATAGGTAATCGCAACTTCGTACTACGGAACCTAAAAATGTTCTTATGTTTAATACTATTACTGTTGCAGTTAACTCAGAATTCCAAGAATCGTTACAAACAATACAAACATAATATAATATAAATTGCACAGCTAGCATATTACGATATATATATTTATAATGACGTCGTAGGCGGGACACGCGCGCGCGTTCTTCGACTTGCAATTATTGGGTCTTGGTCGTCGGGGGAATTCGTTCTTCTATAATATAATAATATTATATTATATCAACGGCGAGCGTAAATCGAAGCAAATATCGCTATATATCATATTGTGTGCATTTAACAACTGCAGCACACAGTCGACTTTGATGAATGCCTCGTGGGGATACGGATGTTAAGTTTGTGTATACCTATATGTGTAGGTATACGCGATATTTTGTTTAGCGTGTATACAAGGTGTAACGGAATGACCTGACAAATGAAATGGTTACCATTTGTTTTAACTTTTAATCGATGTATAAAAATGTTTTTTTTCTTTAGAATTTACTGTAGATGCTTGCGGTGCAAGTACAGTACACATTTTTTTTATTTTTTTCAATATTGAAAATTTAATAAGATTAAATTTTTTTTTTGGAAAACTCAAAACAGCCTCAAAACGTTCATTTAAGACGAACAGTATTTTTTGAAATATCAATAATTTTTTGGATAAAATTACGTAATTTGAAACGCAATAACTTGATTCAAAACTTTATTCATATTGGGAATTTTCAGACACAATAGTAAATCTCAAATAATTAATTATTCTCTATATAATTTTCATAATTTTTACACATACGTTTAACTATATAGTATCGATATTACATTTTTAATTTGTCAGGCCGTGTGTAACACGTTCTGTTAATTTTGACCGAGCGGGAGCTATACAAGGTTATTGGGCGAAAATGCGTCCGAATGAAAAATATATAGGTACACTGTGCTAGAGTTTGCTATATCATTATATCCGTTAAACGAGCTTTCTGTCAATATCATAATAATATCGTCTGTATAATATTATGTTTAATAACATACTTGTTAGTTATAACATAGAGTACGATAGGTACATACCATCGGCCGGCTATAATATTATCATGTTTTTGTGATCGATTTTTGACTGCATTAAATATAGAGTAAAATATAATAGATACGCGTCTCTGCAGCGTTTAATATACTTTATATAGGTATATATACCTCATATACCGACTATATGGTAAACTGAGATCCGACACGCAACATATTATAATATTATTATTATTATAACACAGAGTCGTGTACCTATATAATATTATAATAACCTCACGTGGATTGCGGTTTTCTCGTTCTACGATAACTGTGCAGCGGCGGCGTTATCGGCATTGTCATCGGCGGAGGATTGCGTAACCGCGTTTTAATGAAACCGCGCTCCGACACATGCCTATATACATGTAGGTCATAGGTAGATACCACGGTTACCTAGTAGGTAATATACATATATAGGCGCGCATGTAGAGAACCTTACGGCGGGACGTGCGCAGGTCAGCCGCGACATCGTCGTCGAACATGACATTAACCACGGTAATTAATATAGTGTAATAAATATGGCTACAGAACATAATAATGTAATAATAATATTGTAAGCAAATGGTCGATTTAGCTATGGTATCTGAATATGAACAGCTTCAACGTGTATATAAAGCAAACTTTTCGTACAGTTCGCTCTTTTTTAAATATAATACCTATTGCGCGTCTTAGAATGACAAAAGTTTGACACTTCCATATTTTTCATCCTGCTATATTATTATATGATATAAGACGGATTACCAAAATCATCGACGCTACATTTCAACCACTAACCGTGTAAATGCGTTTCGTTTCATACTGATATTAAATAATTATGGGAAAACCTTCTCCGCTTTAAGGTTGTAGCCAAATATTATAGCCATTATAGGTTTACAGTCGGTATACCCACGCGTTGTAAAGAAAAGATAAATCATCGTCAACGACGCTCGGTCAAACGTAGCATAATCACTATAGTAATCCTTTTGAAAAGTGGAATTCTTGTACATCGAAAATATGATAAATATATGCGTGTGTGCATGACGTGTGTATATATTTAATTTAATCAAAAAGTTTCGTATGCGTTGAAACTTGAAAATAAAAAAAAAATTGTTTGAAAATATTTTAGTTTTATTCGTATCGGCGTCTCAAAATTATTCGACAAGGCCTCTGCATGTTGTTATAATATCATGGAATATATTCTTTGAATAGTTTTTCAAATTGAATTTTCGTTGGAATTAAAAAAAAAAAAACTAACCTAAAGAGTAAAACATTTCACATTCCAGCTGACATTCCGGGAAACAAAAATAATTTTCTAAATTAGTTTAATTACACCCCCTGGAGGGACATTAGATAAAATCCGGACACGACAAAACAATAAATGCTCTTAAAGAACATTTTTAAAATTCGTAATTTTGAGTCATTATAGTACTATTCAACATAGCATAGCTATTATTACGAAATAATCAATAATAAACAACAAAGGGTCGTTACATAATAATATTAAAACTAAAGAAAAAAAATAGTATAAAATTAATTGGATATAATCACGTATATATAACAACAACAGAATAATTGAAATTTTATCGTTTCATATACATAATATACATTATGTACCTACTACATAATATAAGTAACACGCGTATATATATATATATAAATATTTTTAAATCCGAACACACTTAGTAAAAAAAACATTGTTATTAAATTGCTCGTCCGATGGAAATTATAAAAATATTCATGTAATATACATGTCATAAATAAACGGCCTAAAAAAAACAATAATAACGAATTATAATAACAACAGCGCAGCGTTCAATCAAAGTTAACTTTAAACGTTATAAACGGAATAATACACATAACATAATTGTATATTATATACAGATGGTTGAATAATTACGTGAGTTATAATATACATAAATATATATATTACTTCAAACGCTGGACAAGCGAAATGAAACAATTTCAAACTCGGAAACATTGAATAAAAAAGGACATAAATAATCGTAATCACAATTCACAATGCGCTTATACCTTATATGTATAATATTATAAGGCGCGCACCGCGACGTATAATCATTTTCTATGGTTATTCATTTCAAACGCCGTGGCCGCCGCCGCCATTACCCACAACAGTAAAAGCGTCCATTATAAAGTGAAAAAAAACTTTTGAGTACGCATATTTAAACTCTTGACATTTTAAACCTCAACAGAATAACTTTGAAGCCCGAGAACTGCACAGAACAGCGATGTAATTACGAATAAATAATTAATAATGCAAATAGTTAACGATATATCCGTTCCATATATACACGCGGCGCGGCGGGTGCTGCAGAAAAGTTTCCGCGTACAATTATTACTGAATTTAAACGATTTGCGACGTTAAATCGAGTATAAGCACCGAACATAATAATAATAATAATAATATATACCATAGGTATTGTTATATTATTTTGAAATCAGACGTGAAGTCATTTCAACCGTTTATGTTTGCAGTCTGTTTACAAAAAAACATTACCAGCCGGCAGGTGCAGCCATGCAATATACATACTACCTGTATGTAGGTACTCGCGTTTAATTTAGATATTATTCAATTTGATGTTTTCCATGATAAATCCAATTGCGCAATAAACTGAGGAAGTAATTGCTAATTTGTACCTGCGACGACAATATCCGCACGAATACGGATCAAATACAGTTTAAACATGTAACTGCACTACTGCAAAGAAAAAAAACTCTATTTCACAAAAAACAAAAATGTCAATTCTTATATGAACTCCGAATTTGACAATTTCACTTTAAAACGCCGTATAGATACTGAATGGCGTCTCCCGCACGACTCTCGATGTATATGGACTTGTGACGTCCTCAGGTCCTATATCATAATATTATAATAGATCATTTTACATCTTCGTCGGCGTCTTCGTCATCCTTATTGTGGCACACGGTGTCCATAATTCAGCCGTCTTCTCGCGGGTTCGGAAGAAAAATGATCTGCACGACGAGACGGACGCGAAACGACGTCGAGTCTTGTCGTCACGTATGTGCATAATTATAATATTATACCAGTGCAACGACTAGGAAATGCGTATTTCACCTATGTTATACGTGACATTAATGGAAAAATACGTTGTGAGCCGTACGTAATTTTGTGCTGCAGACGTCAATTCCGAACTGCACATGCACCCGCCGAGATCGTTATTATTTGTCTGTCGGACAGAGGCACACGTGTATATAATATAATATGATGCTGGCACTGCATCTTCGATACGTTCACTTACTATTATAATATCATATAAATATTGTATCGATATTAATAATGATAATACTCGAGGGTGGTCGGTGCGGAGAACGCACAAAAGAAAATATTATGTTTAACGACAAGACGAAATTGCCGAATGTCGGGCCTAACCTAACCGGGCGAATCGGAAGCGCATGCTGCAGCCAGTGTACGTCGTGCTCGGTGTTTCGCCTTTATATATTACGCGTAAATGATATTATACGATCGCGGTTATGCGCATCTCCGTGTATATAATATAATAAATGTGACGCAATTAAAAACGATCGACTAGAAAAAACTATAAATGTGATGATGGTATCTCCACTCGTATATAATATAATACGTATACGAGACACATCATCGTGCATGCGGTTATAATAGCATCATGACGTAAGGGAGCGATGGGAAAAATGAAAAAAAAAAAAAAACCCGAACCAACGAAGAATTAAATTATATATAATATAATAATATATGTGTACAAATATATTATATTATAGACTGCGACGTTATAATATTACATATGTCTATACGTCGAGACGAAGAATATAAATATTTTTTTTATTATTATTATTATTATTGCACTGTGCCCCCGCGTACATCATGTGTGCAATCCGCGGCCGGACGCATTACGAACATCTGTTAACCGTCGTGTTTATCTCTCCTTCGGATAACGCTATGGAGGTCTGTCGTCCGCCCCTCGACGCAGAGATTACACTCTCCGTCCGTCCGTCCTCCATACGCCACGCGGGGTGCCGCTGCAGACTCGCCGGCAAAGTCATTATTATTATGTATATATATATATATCGTGTGCGACGACGATTCCGAAATACGATTACGCGCCACAGAAATACTTACCTATATATATATATATATACGCCGCACGGACGCGAACTCGATCCGGTCTCCAGAGCCGCAGAGGTTTAACTTCCGCCGGTCGGGAAAGGAGAGGAGGGGTCGCATTATATATTGGACGTGCTCGAGTCACACACACACACACAGATATATATATACGAGGAGAGGAGAGTGGGGAGGTAGAGTTTTCCTAACGGCAATTAAACGCGTCTCGGTCGTCGCGCGTGTATAATGCGTATGTGTGTGTGTGCAAAATACTCGGCCCGTTATCGTTTTCCGGCACCGGAAAAGTCCTGGTCGGGTCGGGTGCACACACAGAGCTAGTGTGTGGTCTTCGTCGTTACGCTTCGTACGTATACTATATATATATACATATACGTGCCCGGCGAACTGCAGGGGACAACGACAACGAGGGAAAAAAACTCCTCTCATCCGCATTATCCAAACAGCGAATCTCCTTTTTATTCTTCAAACATGTTGACGTATCATCATCATCATCATCATCATCATATTATTATTATTATTGTATATTATTAGAATATCGAGACTTACGTCGTCGCTTGTCGTAGAGCCGCGGAGGAGAGTATACGGAAAGTATATATTTTTCGACGTCGCGGCGGCGACCGGCTCCGGGTTTTTATGTGTACCGTGAACTGGTATATAATAATAATATGTAATGTACGGCTAAAGTGTCGTAAAACGTACGTGCCTGACGTCCACTTTTCCTCTAAAATATAATGGCGCGTAAAGCCCCCTACCCACGCAATGGTGTACATAAGTATACGTCTGCTGCACGTCGTGCGCTGCAAATCCTTTAACGATCCGTCCGGAAACAAACGAATGACGTGTTTCGTGTACACGATGCGTAATTCCGCTAAACCCGCGACCGAGGGCTATAATATTATGTGGTGCCTATATATTATTATTATTATTATTATTATATTATTACGATATCATGTACGACGCGACCGTGGTTGCGGTTTCTCGATTGCTATAATACGCACTGTATTATAAAATATAGGTACCTGTATAGGTATTTGATCAAATTTTGATGACACTTTTGCGTCGAGTTGTAAAGTACGAATAATAATATTTTGATATCTGCAGCGCGTGAGAAACCTGCAGTGAGGTGGATAGTATATCCGGTGCAGTATAAGACTATCACTGGTCTGGCACTCCGGGGGGGAGGGGATGATATGATGATTCGCCGTGTACAACATATAATGTTATTACAGTATAGTGGATATTATAATTTATTTATCAAAACCATAGTATGATATATTAAGGTTTTGATAAACTATACAATATTATCTATTTGGAGAGGAAGTTTCAATAATCATTTGTCTGGTCTAATGTCAGCTACTGTCCTACTATGAACTGTATTATGAAATATTTATTACATTTTCCAACGCAAACTAGCACATATTTAATTTCTAATGAATTTAATGTGAAGAACTTGAAGACTTAAAGTGATATTTATCCGTTTTAGTTGAATTGTTCAAAAATTTAATTTCACCATATGCAAGCAAGATATTTAATTTACCCAATTTTAACAAGTAATATTCGGTCAAAAAAATTTGTTTGATAATGTATGTCACAGATAAAATATTGTTATACATATAATTTTAAAAGTTTAAAGTTGTCTGAGAAGAACGTTGAACACCTAGATGTAACTATTATTCAAATTGTAGTTTCTTTACATAGATATGTTAGTCTATTAAATGCAGGTTGTTAAAATCTCAATAAAGGTGAAAACAAATTTAGATAATTACTTTTTATCAATACAGTTACTTACATAAATTTAACTTAATATTTTTTTCTTATGGTATATAAATTAGGCCGTCGACCAATTGAATCAAGAGTAAAAACAAACGGACATGATGATGATGACGATGATAATGATGATGATGATTATGTGCAACACTAAAATCATAACATTTACCACGCGTTAGTGTATGGCTTATATTTTTGTATGGATAGATGACACGTGTGATACCGTGTGCGATGTCTTACCAATAATTTATTGTGAATTGTGATAATAATAATATATCTTACGAAACTCGTAAGCTCACCAAACTGCTGATGTATATATTTATTATTTTTATAAAAACCATGATATTGTAAACTTTAATGTTGATTTGAGTTGATATATATATTATATAATAGGCATACTTGTCTAACAATATAATATTACTGTTACGCCCAAACCCATTTGCTTTATGGCCGACAAACGTTTTTTTTTTTTTTTGTTTACCGGTTTTTGTCGTATAATAACGTTCCACATATAGTCGCCAGAATATATATTATACGACCTACGTTGTGTGTATACATACATGCGACAAGTCCTTAAAACCCCACCGAAAGCATCACTATACGAATTCGTTGTTATTATTATTATACGGCTTATTATTACTGCCGTGCATAACAAAAAAACTGCAACGCGTGTGTCGCGTTTCACGAAGGAATTTTCGAACATTTTTTTCCACTCTCTAAACCTTTTAAGTTTTTTTTTTCGTAAGACACACGCCGCCGCCGATATATGCGTATAGGCATGTTAGGTAGATACAATACGTAGTTGAAGAACCGCATAGTTACCTACTCTAAATTCGTCTAAATTATTTCAAATACGCGGCGATAGCTGTACGATACGATGGTAATAATAATATGTAATCAAATAATAGAATAAGCGATACCTATGTTATGGGATTTTATAAGAACAAAATGTCTGTTACGATAGACACAGTATAATATTGTACAAGTACCTGCCTATACACTATTATAACAAACGATTATAATGTTCATCGCCACTCACTTTATATCGCGGGTATAATACAATATATAAGACGCAGTTTTAAGTTGTTGTTTGTGTTCTGCCGATTAACATAAACACGTGAAATTATAATATTATAAAGACCATCGCGCACGTTCGATGATAAAAATTCACATTTTAACCGACAAGTAAACAACGCGCACTCTAATATGGCTGCATATAGGTATACGAATGGTGTTCCAATAAAACTTTTTATAAGTTAACGAATTGAGTCACTGATTGTTTTATAGACAGGTGGTCGTAGGTCCATGATAGGCACTAAATGAGTACCGTGAAAATTAAAATACATTAATAATCGAGTGCGATTATTGATGAAAACATATAGTCCCGTCAAGCTTTAAAATAAATCTGTTCCTTCCCAGTATAGACTAATGTATAGACTAAAGGGACTGTCTCTGTAACAAAATTTGAAAATAACATGCTACTATAGATATTTTTCATCTACGAAGAAAATTATTGAGGAATCATAGGTGTGTTTTTGGATTATAGTGCAGTGGAAAAATGTCTATATAGTAGCACGCTTCATTGCTACGTCTTGTTAGGAATTTTATTTATATATTTTTTTTTTAACAGACAATTTTTTTGGCTGGGTATAATAAGCAACTGCAGCTTCTGTTTTTACTGTAGACTTGCGTTTCTATGACAATAAACAAAGTGTTACGAAAATCGGTTGGTAAAAAAAAAGTTGTAATCAGTCCAAAAACTAAATATATGTCAAAATTAAAATTCGATAGGTATGAAAAAATAATAATTAAAAATGTTTTTTTTATGTTTATTTGATAAAATTTGATTAATGTATTTCATATTATAATTCAGTAGTTAAAACTAGTTGATATTTATATTTTACGTAATCACTTTTGGTTTATACCGCCGGTATTCGATTAGTTTAGGTACTATATATTTATTGTTCAAGTATGGAATTCAATTAGTATGCACCGTCTAATTTAATGTATATTATAGGTACTAATAATGTTATATTATATAATATGTTCGCCTTACCTGCGGATTTACGTAATAACTATGTATTTAATAGATGTATATTGGTAATAATCAATCATTTTTTTTTCAAATCTTTAATTAATGTCGTTTGCCACTCTCTCCCCCTCCCCTATAGATCAAGTGCTCAATGACGCCCCTGGTTATGGTTTAGCTGACGAAAAGTATTAAAATCATACAATTATACGGTCATCATCATGATGTACCTATATATATATATATATATATATTATACTTATAGTGAACCTATACCTTATGTATTACATTACCATTGCAGTCGGCCGTATAGGTATACCTACATGTACCTGTATCTATATAGGTATCTACTTTAAAAGTTGAATCGGACCAATAAAAAATGTTCATGTTCTATGTTTTCTGTGTGGTTTTTTTTGACACAGGTACCCATATTGTGTTATTATATTATTATTATTATGTCATGTGTAACCTACGCAAATCCGTCCGAACGCACTACAACAGATATCACGACTGTTTGTAATCGTTGAATATAATATATCTAACACGAACACCAGTACACCACAGTACATTACGTGCATTTGTTTCAACTCGAAAATAATATAAATAGTACATAAAACAATAATAAAGCGTTATATATACTTATTATTACTTATATATAACGCTCTCACAGAATGTTCGCTTGTGTATTATAGTTGCAGGGGACGTGGACATTTTAAAATCGCATACATATTTTGCCCACACAACGATTGCATAATAATAAGTTTAACTATATTATGCCAACGATAAATATTCCCGTATTAATTTTTATGCGTTATGCGTGTAATTTTTTTTATCACGGTAATTAACTATTACTGTAATTCACGTGACTGTTGGCAGTAAAAAAATAAAATAATATAAAAAACCGCTAACAAATAATAATCAAATATGGATTATGTGCGCTACTATTTAGTGCCACAATGCCATCACGCCCAATTTTTTGTGTTAAGCTCAACCGACAACATTGAAATATCGTCTTTCTGCGATTTCCTCGCTCCATTATAATCCAGGTCGATCGACGATTCATTTTTCAGTAGATTTTACTCCGAGGTGAAAATTGTAAGTCCAGCAAACTTAATATAATATATTATAGTCGACTTGATATTATAGCTTCTTAAACTATACCTATAGGTATATAAAATGAAATTTGCAACCGATTATAATATAATAAATTGCAACGCGTCATATAATATACATATTTTGTATATTATGCGAGATTTCTAAAATCACTTATATAGTTGTTATATCGAATGGTCTATGCAATTATATATATATATATGCTTGCAACATTTTAAATATTATTTAAAATTAAAAATAAGCATATTATTATATAGGTACGACTTATTATGTTTTGCATAGATAAAGTCGCGTGTACTATTATCAAGCGGTTTGTCTACCTACGTTTAATACGTTTGTATTCCGGTTTGTGAATAATATATTATAATCGACATCACTCTTTTAAAATACGCGGGCCGTTCGAGGCGAGACTTTAAATTAAAATTTTATGTGTACACGCAATATCCGAGAAACTATTATAATATATTAAAACGCATTATGTGTTATTATCTATTACACAGATCCGTAATTATTTTTTAAAGCTCTAGAGCGTGTGCCTGCTCGTGTATGACAACATATTTTGACAAATGGAAAGTCCGCAACGGTATTCGACAAGTGTATAGGTACCTCTATTAAAATACATGTAATATAATATTTTTCGTACAAATATTTTACGACAAGTGTGTGTGTGTGTGTCTGCCCTTAAATAGTTTAATATAATACTAATAATAATATATTAATATATATATATAGTATATAATAATATAATATAATAAATAGTATCCGGAGGTAGATACTTGCCTGAAGTATACCGCTGTTGCAGTCGTATACCTACATATATATATATATGCATATAATATAACATATACTCGTGAAAATATCTCGCGGTCGTGTCAAAACCTGTTGTTGAAAATGGTACTTATATTGGAGAATTTAATATTAACGCCGCAATACGCGATCTCTATAGGTATGTAATACTAGTATGCGTGCCGAGTCTGTTTACCTACCTATATATCTAATTATGTGCGAGTTTAGAGTCCTTACGAAAATGCAGATTGACATAGTTCGCGCTCAAACGAGGGAGGGAAACGGCATTTTTCCACGCTTGCGAATTCCCATACCACCGGCGAGGGCCGTCGCCTGCGGAGTGTCGCGCGGGGGTGGGTGGTGGAAATGACTTCGGCGAAACGATACAGACTTCTGCGGTACAGAGTATATTATATTATATTATTACTATCGTGGATGAGGGTTTTTTTTCTGCCATACATAGAGAGCTGCTCGGCTGCTGCTGCTGCAGGTAGGTATTTTATTTTATTCTACTCGTCGACGAAAAATCGTAAATTGAAAAACAATGAGAGAAAAAACTACCTCGATAATCTTTTTCCCACAACATCGTCGCGTGTATACTACCATATACTTTATAAAATATATAAAACGCTCGTATATCATTATTATCATCGCTGCGAGGTTTCGCATGCGTTTGGACTTATGACATATAAGGTGGTTTCCGAGAAATCGCTTGTGCCCGCACGTCCGAGTGGTCCGACGAGATCCACGCGCATAATATTACTATCATAATAATAATAATAATAGCAATAATAAAATCGTCATCATCATAGATCCCACTCGTTCGGCGAATGGTATTTTGTAATAAATATTAATCACACGATTCGGTCAGTGTTACAAGTGTGGTATTATAGGATATGACGAAGCTCGAGACTAGATGTTAATAATAATAATAATGAATAATACGACTATTACGAATTATTTTTTGTACAGCGTCAAAATCCGAGAATCGCGGGTTTTTCGCGAGAAATAATATTATGCATATTTGTATTATGCGATGCGTTCTATTGCGCGATGGTGTAAGCTCGATGATCAACCGGGGCGGCGGCGTCCGGTGTGGCGATGACTATACGTAGTCGAAATATTAAACATTATAATATGTATATATTATATACTATTTTGTATGATATAATATTATCATTATGTACTATTATAGCACTATTATTTATTACACTGGTACGTTAATAATATGGTATTAATTATGCATAATAAATATCGTACAAAGGAGGCTGCATCGATGATAACGTTTTTTAGGAGCTCGAACGATAAACGACGAGTAAACGACTAATAACGGGTGCGGTGTCGCGTTATGTAAGGCACTATAATATTATACAATTTAATATTTATGGATTAGGTGTACAAGGGAGATTCTTTAATTCATATTTTATTCGTCTGTTGACAAGTACCAAAGTTTTTGGTGGTATTTTATTTTTTACATAATTTGAAGTCATCATACATAAACATTTTTTAAATAAAATAGATTATTTAATATTTTATCGTAATCAATGTTTGTGTTTTTACTTTTTATAGGACAGAGTGCATTTTTAATTTCGTATCAGTGTTTTTTTTTCTGAAAAAGTCCATAATGATAACTACACGTTCGTATTTTAATTTCTATAAATACAAATTCTCAGAAAAATATTCTATTGCGGAACGTGTAACTAAAAATTATGTAGATGCTATCATTTAAAAAAAAAACTTAAAAATGATAACTATTAAAATTGTAAAACATAACTTATCAAGAAAATTACTTTTAAAATACCTAATTGCTTTGTGCATAGTATAGTTACGCGATGTAGATATATGGTGTATAGTAAATCGGAAAACCATTATTATATCATAGTTATTCCTCTGTCTGGGCCACCCGACACTTGAAAAACAGTCAATAAAATATCATAAACGTAAAAAAAAATTAGATTACATGTACTAAAATTACCGTGTGCCTATATATTACTTTATAATATATGTTATGCAATGTATTTACCTCGTTCCCTAACTGCATAATATATATATCATCAGCTATACCTGCTGCTGTTTCAGCTGCATCAGTCATAAAATCACTTCTCGTCCGTATGCAATATTTTTAACAGTCTACAATAACGATATTGTTCGTCGTATTTAATTCATATGTCTTTACACGATTTATTATTTCGACCGATAGCAGTTCTCGCTCGTCGCCGCACACCAAAGTAAGTAATGACGTAATAAGTTTAATTTAAAGCGAACGGAGACGAAAAAATAGTAAAAATCTAAAATTTGCAGCATACGATAATAATACGTCGTGGGTTCTCTATATATTATTGTAATAAACCAATAACTAATAACATACAATAAGTATCATATTCTTGTATTAATAACAATAAACAAGTCAGGAAAGGTCACTCTGCGAGCATGCTACATTCCCGGTTTAAAACGTATTTAAATACAACGCGATAATTTGTGTTTCCATATAGATTATAGAATGTATATATGTATGGTACGTATGCAGTAACTACGGACAATAAATAAATACAAATCAACAGTATATATAAGTATATATGAGATATCGACAGTTTTAACAATATTATGTACTGATAACGAACGGACACGACCGGGATATGATTTGTTCTAAACATTTGCTTGGATATATTATCTAAAACGTTACAATGTATTGCATATATAAACCTATAGGGAAAAAAATTGCATTATTATATTTCTATATCATGTGCTTATATAGACGTCAGATTTGATCAACCCCCCCCCCCCCCGTCACTCCGCACTACCCTTTGAATATAATATATATTGAAAATAATGTCCTAATTGCATCCACCGCCAAAAATCGCGAGTAGGCGTTCGTGAACAATATATTATGTATGATGCAGTCACGTGGTTGCAGCATCTCTTCCCTCCGCCAGCAGACCACACGCGCCGCGCATTGCCGCCGAGTCACGGTTCGTATTTTATTTATAATAGACTCGACTGGGTACTTTTTATTTTTGTTTGTTCCCCTGTGGACACAATAGTGTTCGTTTTCGTCTGACCATTAACTGCTTAACGCATCCATGCCTTTAATATATTACATACGTTGTACGCGCTGTACGCATCATCATTTATTGTATGTTTTTAATGCGATCCATCGGTATAGGTACATATATATAATATAATATATTTTAAATTTAAGCTTAGGTATACTATTATAGCTATAAAAAGATAAAATACATGCAGGTATTAATATTATATTATTATATATGCTGCACCCAAGAATGACTAAAATATGAGTTGCGCATTTCCCTAACCATAAATTAATATACTCTACAAGACTACAACGCAAAACACTAAGAAAAAGCACTATGAATCTAGATAATGCGCAAATGGCAAATATAATATACTTTAACAATTAATTTATAGAAAACAATGTCTAAAATACAATTTTGAATTTAGATTCCTTTTATCTCAAATAGGTTTTTTATTTAACACTGCTTTGAACTATCAAAAAAAAAAAAGCAAATGTAATGCTAGATGCCTATATTATACTATAATTAATGTTTATACAGCGTTCGTTTATAACTAGACATTAAAATCATAGCGAAAAAACAGAGCATTTATGTATTATAATAATAACACAAAAATGATTATATTATTTCAATATTCGACTGTTTATAATTATTAATTTGTATAAAACATATATTATATATACTGCACTGTCGTATCATCGTTGGCGTTATCATAATCGTATATATAATGTATTCTATATAGAAATTTACATGCTATAAATTTTAATTAGGTATAAATGTACAGCATTAATATGGACTTAAGTGCGACGGAATCAGAAAACACTGCAGAACAATAATATATACGTGTGTACGTATATAGATTTCGTTTGAAAACCAAAACGGAATATAATTATACGTTATGTTATGTGTAATACGCTTTTGTTCTCGTATATATTATATTATATATCAAAAGTGCGAAACGCAAACGTGACCGGACAATTTTTTTTTCAAATCTGAATACGCTGCACAGCGTTACACATTTCGAAACGGCGCACGCTGCTCGGGGATTTAACAGGAATTTAAATATTTTAACATAAATTAAACAGTCAAGTGTGCGTGCAATTTCAATATAATATACAATAACCCTCAGACGAAAAACATTCAAACGCGCGATTATACCCTGTCGCGAGTGGATGTGTGATATATATATATTATATTAATATCACATGTATATAGCGCTGCCTGCGGTATGTATATATATATATACTCTCGATTAGATCACGCCTATCGATATATATATATATTATCATATAGTATACCTATATGTGCATAAGTGTATATAAGCGTCCGACATTATATTGATATTATTATTATATATATATATATATATGGGTTTGAGACGTATTATATATATATATATTATACGATACAGCACTTCAACCGTGGAAATACCTGGAGGAGCGGACTCGAAAGCGCGAGGGGGCGAGGGTGGGTTTTCAAAGTTTGGTGCGTATACTTATATACCACCGCACGCAGCGAACGAACGCGCGGTTATCGGTCATGTAATAATATATTTTATGTACGTATATATATATAGATCTGCGTATACGTATATAAAGATATATAGATACAGTATCGCATCGTCACGCGTTATCGTCCGGCGCGGAGAGGAAAGTTTTATATATATATATAATATTATATAAGCCGTATATAGAAGGAAACGATTCCGCAACGGTAAGGGGTTGACGGTGGTGGCGTGCTGCCGGTGAGGGGGTAAATGCGGACGGACGTTCGTTCCTCCGTTCGCCGCGAGATAACATACGTACAAATATACCTATATATACGCGCATATACATTTAGGTAGGATAAGATACGCCGTATAAGTTTTATATGCTCGTACCTATGTGTATATACAACGACGACGACGACGACGACGATCCCCATATTCGAGTGGACTGCAAACAGTAATACAATTTGAACCCCTCGCCGAGTATTGTGGAACGTGCGCGTTCCTACGGCTCCAGGTCTTATAGGTATGGGGTACGCGTACCGCATAATCCAGACGAGTGTATATTGTGTACATTGTGCCTGTATTTATCTGGCATTTTATCGTTTTTAGTGGCCCGCCTATATATGATATCTCCACATGATGATATTATACCGCACCGCAGTGGTGCAAGCTACATGCGGCGAGACAATAATATATACATATTATATTATTATATACAGAGTGATTCACCGGGTATGCTCATTGCTCGCCATCTCTATTTTTTTCCTTTGACAATGAATATTTCTTCACATTCTGATTTTTAGAATTTTTAAGTATACTTAAGGGCCACATTTCTAATTGTTTAGACTTTTATATTGGAATGTCATTATCGATTCCATTTAGTTTTTTCCTATAAATTAATAATTAAATTAAATTACTTTTTTCAAATGTTAATGTTCCCATTTAAATCGAAATTCGATAATGACTCGTTAATACGATGTTTAATTTTGTGTAATTAGGATAATAGGCCCATTATAAAGGGTTCGAAAGATATGGGGCCTATGATGATTTGATAATTTCCGTAATTAATATTCATCAACATCAACAGACATTTATAATTGGTATACATTTTTTATTAATTATATATAAATAAGAACTATTTTAAATATTACATTTATTTTATATTTTTTTAAAACAATTTTTAAGGACTATTATATTATAAGCATTTTGATAACTCAGAAACTGTTCTTTTGATTTAGATATATCAACATTTAAAAAAAAAGTTAATATCGCCACATTTACACTCGTTACGAATGACTTACAACAAATCTAAATAATTAAAAATATGCAAGGTCTTTAAGTATACATGTACTTAAGAATTCCAAAAATAATTATTAAAGAAAAATAATATGGGATTCATAGTAAATTAAAGATATTATTGTGTATCGTGTGCCTATTATGCATTATTTTATCATAATTTATATCGACGATGAAATATAATTGTCATCGGAATGTAATTTGATGGTTAGATATTAAATATACATATTTTTACCGTCGTCCTGTGGGTCTGCGTGGTGGCATAATACTACAAGCCGCGTATGTGTGCAGTCGCATATATACATATAATATGTACGTCAACTCCCGACGCTGGCGCCGGACCACTATTGTATTTATATTATGAACACACATACACACACCGTGCCGACGGACGTGGAGTCCAATTTCAAATTTTTTTTTTTATAGTCCACCAACGTCCCACAGGCATTCCACGCGTAGGTTAATATATATTATATACACAGACGCACTGCAGTACGCATTAACTATCCCGAACAATCGCTGCCGGTCCCCTAATCACTTTAAACAATACGAATAGACCGATGCGAAACTATATACTATAATATACAATGTAAGTAGTATGATTTAGGCGGTTCCAGAACCTAGCCCCTAGCCCATGCGAGTCAATGCCGCGCGTTGCCATTCCTCTCCATGCCGTGACTTTCTCCAACACATATCCTATACATTTTTTACCCCCTCCCAATCACGTGTCATACCATCCCTTTTATTTCCCTTGTAAAGTAAAAAGTATAATAATGTGTCAAAACCATTATAGTTAAAACTGTTATACATAGTGAAAAATAATATTTACTTGTTAGATAAACATATAAACAATAATATATGAAAACAAACTAGTAGTTTAATAATATGTATTATATAAACACAGTTTGTAAAAGCGTTGGTGGTTCTTAATAATAAAAACTCTGTTTAAAACTACTAATGATTTCCCAATACCTCATAAAGTGTCAAAATGTAAATATTATACCTCGCTACTCAATCGATATTAGAAAATCACAGTTCCTACATCATCAATACATCGTTAACGAATCGTTACAATATACATTATGAATAAAACCGCTGATTTAACGTTTAAAAAGTATATAAAATGTTACCACTACTAAAATATATCATAAATCCAAAGGTACCTACAAATGTTAATAATCAGTCAGTACGTTCCCAATCGTATACTACATAGTACACAAACATTTATCGTTCTGTCTTTATAGTGAATATTTATTTTCAAAGTGTTTATTATTTTAGTATATCAAATATAACTTTTATTTCGTTTTCATTTAAAACAATATCAATTTATTGTAACCGAACTCGGTTAGGATAAAGAGTCAATAACGATAATCCCCAACAGTGAGGAGGACTACATCTCGTTCTCGAAGCACGTCTTGCCCGACTTCAGTGTGAGGTTCTTGGACTCGTGCTGGTTCATGGTCTCGGAGTCTGGCAGAGTTGGCAGGGAACCTCGTCACGAAGCCCGGTGAGTTCGAGAAGTTCCGCGAAACCGCCAAGGCGTTTCAGCCCACCGACATGCCACTCGTCACGCGAAAGGGCGTGTTTCCGTACGAGTACACCGACAAATGGTCGAGGCTCGAGGAGACCGCCCTACCACTGAAACTTGACATATAGTGTGCTACTCGAGAAGCATGTGACCGACGAGGACTACGTTCATGCGATGGAGGTATGGCGACATTTCAAGTGCCCGACCCTCGGTGACTACAGCGACCTATACCTGAAGGTGGACGTTCTTCTTCTAGCCGACGTCATGGAGAACTTCCGCGACCTCTGCATGTCGACGTACAACCTCGAACCCGTGTATTATTATACGGTGCCGGGGTTTACGTTCGATGCCATGTTGCGGTATACGGGTGTCTCACTGGAGTTGTTGATCGATTACAACATGGTCCCCTTCACGGGACAGGGTATCAGAGGGGGGTTGGTTTAGGCTAGTATATTTCTAAAAAAATTATATATTTGGAATGGATATTGTGGGTGGGTGAAGGAGCATTTATTACATAAATAACCCCACCGCTTATTTGAATATACAAGTGCATCGGCTAGCCAGTTGAACATCAAGTAATCTCCGAGTATCGCGAATAAAATGATAATCTATTAATATCGAAGAGGCAGGACCCAGTTTTTAATTTAATTCTTTATTAATTTCCTCACGATAGATATTAATCCACCTCTCATCAGGAGCGGTATGCGTACGTGTGCACATTTTTTCACACACACATCGATTCGTTGACATACCACTCCTGATATAGTTTAAGTGATTATTATTATAACGATATGGTTCCCTTAGCCCTTAGCCTTAGCCCACTAGACCATGAGCCCACAAGTTATTTAATTGATATTTACGCATATAAGTTGAAATAACGAAGAATCGTTTTTAAATTAGTAAAATACGAGAAAATCTAATATTCAATGTTTTTTTTTTTTTTTTATAGGGATTGAAAGATGCTACGAATTATACGAACGATAATAACGCTACTGCAACTCAGTCTTCCTATGCTTATGTATGGAAGGCAATAAATTCACCTCTTATTTTTCGGATGGTTACAATTATAATAATTAATATTCGTAATATTGTTGGTTATATTGTTATGGTGGTTAATTTCTGATTGATTGGAATTATTAGTAATTACATCAGTAATTATCGGGGTACTTTGCGTACTTGTGCCGATCAGTGAATTTATTGCCTTCCATACACGGTGAAAATTTCACCTCTTATTTTTCGAATGGTTACAATTATAATAATTAAAATTCGTAATGTTCGTAATATTGTTGATTATATAAAAATAATGTAAATATGTAAATATGCAAATGTAAAAATATGTAATATATGTAATATATATAAATAATTTTACACATGCTAATTAAATACATATATATATATATAAATTAAAATTAAATTGAATCCTTATTGAGTTGACGGTAGGCGGTCATATCGTTCCGTGAGCGGCCGTGCCGTGAGTGTCCATAGTCCATACCGTTCCATGAGTGGCCGTGCAATGGTTTTTATTAGGGGTTTAGGAATTATTTTCAAAAAAAAAAAAAAAAAATTTTATCAAAAAAAATCCAATATTTCACCAATAAATATGTGTATCTAGTATATATGTTTACATTATCTTCTAACTATATATGTATCTGTTTATTAACCAACAGTATACATAGATATAGGAAATACGATGATAACTCGATTAATATTTGACAATCGGATGTGGATAACACTTTACCACCGCGTCGTCGACGTCGACGATATATTATTTATTTATTTATTTATTTGAGGCCGGAGTGGTGCAGTGGTCACGCAGTTGACTACGACTCACACAGTTATTGGTTCAATTCATAGCAAAGTGCAAAAAAATGTGTGTGATTCTACGCAGTCACCAATTTCCCGTGCTGTCGTCCGATTGCGTCATCCGGTTTCCAACTAGGTCCCACTCCACCCTACAATCTTATACCGTAAGTGATCACCCCCCCCCCCCCCCAATCAAAAAATAATAAAACAACTTGAATAGTGTTGAATAAGTAAATTAAATAATATTCGAGCGTTTAATACAACATAAGAATTAATCCTCTACCTCCAATTAAATGATATTGGGGGATATGAAACGATAGTATAGAATAACAACAGTATAATATAAACATGATAAACGATTAACTAATAGTCTGTTTAGCAAGAACTTTCTTATTTCATAATTTAGTGAATCGCTAAAATATACATTAAGCATGTATATGAAACTCTCAAAACTTAACACTAATTTGAAAATACTTTAGATATACTCAGACCTATAGCTATAATGTATAGAAAGTCGGTATGTGTAAGACCTCATCAGTAGTTAATGCTTTAAATGTATCCCAAAATAATTGAAAATATTATGTGAAACAAACATTTAACATAGTAAATTACTGAATAATATTTTAGTAATCTATGGCTTAAAATGTCACCACCACTAAAATATATCACAAATCGATAGTCGCCTAGTCATACAAGTGTCACTAGCCAGTCTTTAAATATTTATAGTATTTATTATTATTATTTCCAAGTGTTTATTATAATATTAAGAATAAACTTAGTGAATTTTCTCCAAGTGGTTATTATACCTAGTATAAATATGCTTACTATCTTTTCCTTTATTCCGTATATACTTTATAAATTAAATAATGTTTAAATGCGAGCAATGCGTGTCTACCTTTACATGCAAAGACAATTTGGTTGCCCGCCAGAAGAAGCACAGTGGTGTGTGTGTATCATGCACTATATGTAGCAAATCATTCGAAAATAAATCAAATCTAAATAGACATATCAAAAATGTTCATAGTATGTATATTTTATTATATTTAAAAATTGTACAACATAAATATCCCCAATAATCTATTTTTATTAGGTATTGCTCGATAACCACCCACCTAGTCCTACAAATGTCACTAACCAGTCGGTATGTCTCTAGTACACACACACACTCACACATAATTATCACACCACTTTTAAATATTTATAGTATATTTTATTATTATTTCCAAGTGTTAGTTATACCCAGTATATATATATATATATACTTAGGTACTATTTTTAAGAAAACATTATTATTTATACTTTATTACCTACTATCTACATATAAATATTATATATATGTATATAGAGATGTAATGAAATTAGAATATTTTAGAGAATATTCTTCTATACCGTCTAATAATATCAATAACCTAATAAATCCACTCATAGGTATATTATTCAAAACAGTTTGTTAGAGTTAAAACTAGATTATAAACAGATAATAAAATAAATTATATACTCTAATCCACAACCCATTAAAAATTCAAAGACAGCAACCTCGCATTTACTAGTATATGGAATATCGATACAATATATAAAATATGATATTCGAGCTATTATACTAATATCAATCAGCTACACTTAGGTATATATATACATCTTACAAACATTACCTACACTTATATATTATTTTATATATAAATAGCACATACGTTATTCCTATACATACATATATGAATGTGCCATTCTATTCCATTGCAAATATTATACTCTGAAGTTCTATAGTACATGGTTTTCACCCATACTTATATACAATTGATCACTATTCAATTATACGCATTATACATAAATGGTTTAACAATACTTAGTTTGATTGTTAGAAGATAATTTTTCACTTATATAGCACATATAAAGAGGCTCGACGAACTATATATTTCTTCTTATAATGTATTTGATGAGTGATAGGGGGGGAGGGGGTCGCGCACGTCCGCGATAGGGTGGGCGGGGTAATGGGATTTGCGGGATTTGCGGGGGATACACAACTTAACAAAACATACTACTAAAGTACACAGTATAGGCACACGATAAAACGTTTTATTTGATGTACAGGTATTATAGGTACACACAATAATTATTACGGCGTACCTACCTATACGACCTTCGGCGACGAGAAAACACAGTGTCGAAAGCAATTTTTTTATTATTGTCGAATGTCCGCTTCATAACCAAAATTTACTCATGAGAATGTATATACACCTATAGGTGTATAGTGTATACAGGTATCTACTATATATCGTTATAAGACATCGTAATATCGTATTCACGTTACGCGCGCGCCCGAAGGTAATTTAGAATGTATAGAAGGAAGCCGGTAAAAAAAAAGTTAAAATCATCGGTTTTTTTCGCATTCTCGGATCGGGTCAACTACTCATAAGTTAGTTATGTGTAAAATATATAAGCCATTTATAACCATCGGATGGCGTTTTACGACTGGCGGCGCGGAATTATAATTTCGTCGTGATTACAGGGGCACGAATCGAAAGGCCCGTCTCGGACTGCAGCTGGACCCCCGGGTGACGATAGATTATTTGTCAGGGGCGTGGACTAACCTATGTGTCTAGTACCTACGCATAAATTATTAAAAGTTACGTTTCATAAACTTGCCCGGACATTAGGGGAAAAAATGAACTTGTTAAATTTGTTGTCCACTGCACGTGTCCGCGGGAAGGTGTGTACACATGTAATAAAACGGTAGAGTCGAGAAGTTAAATAATATACAGGTCCAAAGTGACACGACTCGGTACGAGTAAAATGAACTATTTCCAGTATTTCTGTACAGGCGATTGCAGCATAATAATATCGAATCGTACCTATATATAATATTATACGGTGTATGTGCAGTGGTACGTAACACGTCTACGCTAATTCGCGGCAGACACTTTGAATGTAATCGAATACGATTATACATTATAATAATTAAAAACTGTAAAATATGTAAGTAATGTTATCGTGGGGGGGGGGGGGCACGGATGAAGAATGTTTTAAAACTAAAGCGTATGAAATATTATTATTCCGAACACAATAATAATGAACGACGATAATGAGCTAATTATTCAAGTTTAATGTGTTTCCCGCTGCACGGTACACCGCCGCACCGCACCACTGAAACGCGATTTAACTTTATAGCTTATTCCCCATAATTCGTGGTTGGAGGTGCATCACAATATAATAATAGTGGGTGCACATTTTATAATAATATTATATTATACCTCTACATAAACACATTACACGATTATCATTCGGTTCGACCTGATCGAATTCACGTCGGTAAAACTACCGCTGCGGGCTGTGACTGCTTTCCCGTAAAAGGGATTATGCATCGTTACTACGGCGGGGCGGCAACGCATTGTATTATATGCCGAGCGGCACCGCGACGACAATGGAAAACGAGAACAAAAAGCCCATATCGATTTTCGTTTCTCTATTATGACATTCAAATCACCTTTTCGGTTCAATTATAATTATTGTTGTACACGATCAACCGTAATTATTCATTGCGATCACGTGCGATTATTCATTTTAAATAATAATGATAATATTAATATCATAATGTGTACATTTAAGATTAATATTATACTGAACATCGGCACACTAATATTGGCACTTCGAAAATAACCGTTGATTGGCGAACATAATAATAATGTATAGGTACATGATATAATGTTATATATTATTATTATTATATTATTTTTTATTTGTTTACACGATTTTAACCAAATTAATTGTAGATACATAACAATATTAAAAACCTTGTGATATAGATTATTGTAAGTACCTACATAATGTATTTTATACGCGCGGTTGTGTACGTATAAACTAGTAATTATTTAATTATTTTAATACGGTACAGATCGCATATACGTTCTTTTATTTATTAAAATATACCTTTGTAAATTATTGATAGGTTGGTATGTTGATAAATCTATAACTCCGTCGATTTTTTTTTGGTTTTTTTTAATTGAACTTACGTCCGGCGTCTATGGCCTTAGCTTGTGGGGGTTATGAACTATGGTTGGTAAGATTGGTACGGTAAAGTGTTGTTACAATAGGTAGATAAACAACACGTTTATGTGTATCAAGGTTTTAACTGCTACGAACCCGAGTGGTCACCCATCCGAGAGCTAGTAGCTGAGTGCTTTACTTACTCTCAGTCGCATTGCGCAACTGGGAACAGCCAACGCGCCGCACCAGGTCACAATATTACGATAATATCGTCTTATCTATCAGTCTTGTTTTTACCGATCGCGATGAACGTAATAATTCAGCTGGAAAAAATAGTTCACATTAATACAATAGTACATTAAGTATTATATTCAACAACCACAGATAAACATAATAACTACGACGTGCTTCGGATATCAGCTTCTGGCTCTTTACCACAGCATTTTTGTCAACCACTTGTGTCGGTCTTGATGAAAAATTGATAGGGTTGCAAGGGTCTCAAAGCAATACTTTCGGGAACCAAATTTATTTAATTCCATTTAATACATTTCTCTAGATGTCATAAATTTATTTCGTTTCCCCGGGGACTTCGTAATAATATCGAAGTTTCACTGCACATATCGTAATATGTAAGGTGGGTATGGTAAATCCGCCAATCCCGGTTTAAAATCAAAACGAATCCCGCACCGAAGCAGTCTGCTGCCGGATAACCGAACACGAACCCTACGCGCAAGAGAAATAATAAATTACAAGGCCGTGAGTTATGCGATTCTATATATAGCTGGTTTACATAAAATTATAACGATATCATATAGGTACCTACCTACCACTTCCCATGCGTCAATTTTCAAAAGCCGTAAAATACAACGAAAAAATTACTCCGAATGATGTATTATTATTATTCGTTGTCGTATTTTTTTTTATTTTGTTCGGCTATACGCAATAATATAAATTGATTGATATCTTCGCACAATACGATATTTTTACTATCGCCGCCGCCGCCGTCGTCGTCATCGCCATACAATTTTGTACGATATCGCATATTGTTATAATAGCTTACCTACCTATAAGGTATATTACTATACGTGACGTAGTGTATAGAAAACTGGTAGAACGGTGGCGGCGGCGGGAATTTTACCATAATTTTATTATTATTATTATTTTTGGAGTATATCCCCTGCGTCGCGTTATATTATTATAGTGGCCCTGGACAATAGCCAAAAAAAATCGCACGCACGCACGCACTTGTCGTTCGAAACAATATATAATAATACGCATATCTCTATACACACGAGTGTACCCATTACACGACATAATACCTTACCGGAGGGATTTCAAACGCACCACCCTCCCCCTGCCGGCCGGCTGCGTTGCCTCGGTGATCTGCAGGCGAATTTATAATATTCGTGCGTGCACAATGCCGTCGAGAAATCCACCGGGGCGCGAGAGGACGAAAAAAACAGGAACCACTCTATATATATATATATATATACATAATACACACGTATATATATATAATATATTGTGTGTTTGTACCGTTCGAATTCACAATTCAAAAATGTGTTCTGGCGAAATTAAATATGGTAATTTGGGCGTCCTTATATATACGACGACGACGACGACGACGCGTTTCGTTCGCTCCCCGTTTTCACGGCCCATTTACAATGAGAATGCATTAAGAGAGCGTATCAAAGCGTTTTTTTTTTTTTTTAATTTATGCGACACGGTGCGAACTTCTTATATATGTATATATGTATTATATTATAATATTATTGCGACCGACGTTTGGCTGACGGTTTACCGCCAAACGACTCGAAATAACCCTTCGCGGCGACGAGTGGTGGCACCGTAGAAATAAAAATCTGCACTCGGGCGGGAAAGACTGCGGGGAGAGAAAGAAAGAGTGAGACGGAGTCTCGTACAGTATAATGAAATAGACCCCCCAGAGTTGATTTTTTCCAGAATTTCAACACAACCGCGATACGACCGCTGCACAATCGTTCGAAAACTATTATTGGTACATATATTATAAATTATAATATATAAGACGTGGTGAGTACGTATACATGAAGAGTGTATAGGTACTCTGTGAACGAATTAAACACGACTTCGCACCAAGAGTTTTTCGTATTCAAAACATCGCATTCTACGGGTATATAATATTGTACTAATGTACCAAGGTAAAACAAAGTGTAAACGAAGTGTCTTATTTAATCATTGTCGTCGTTTATTATGCGATATGTGAAACCGAGAAAACTGATAAAAATAATAATAATTTATTTTCTCTAAGTTATAGAGCCGATTATTAGCTCATTATATTTCCATAAGTCGTATAACTCGTATACCTACCTACAGTATAACGACTATTGGCGATTTTGTATTTTGCAAATAATAAATGTATACATACTTATAATTAATTTGTAAGCCAGTTCATTCGCTCTGCGTATATATATTTAAGTTATATACGCTGATATTTAACAGGCAAAGTATACAACAAATGTTTAGAAAACAAAAATGAAAATAAATATTAGGTTAGAGTTTGATGATTAATACCCTACATCTATATTTTATATTATAATTTCGTAACTGACTGACGGAATAACAAAATGTTTTAAGGCTCATTCTTAATTTAATCCATTTGTTTAGATACCGGCTATGTATTATTATGAAAATCGGTAAGGACAAAATTCGAAAACCAATACGTGACAATGCAGATAAACATTAAACAACCATTATAAAGTGTAAAGTAATAGCAATACAGACTTGAATTTTTGAAAAACTTTTCGTATCGTTCCGAAAATATAAAACACCGTATATAGTATGTTTAAACCGTTAAAACCGGGAATTATTTTTAACTATTCTCACCAGAAGACGTTCGCGTTGTACGAAACAGGTAAGTGTTGCTGCGCGGTAGATCATTAATAATGGAAGACACGCTCCGAATGAAATAAAAATATATGTATAATATCTGACCTGTACCTGCCTATACCGCGAACACGAGCTAGGAGCGGCTTAAAATAGTCGCAAACTCTAAACGAGATTTGTTTCACAGCCGCCGCCGCCGCCGAGGGATCAAAATGCGGAGAGACATCACGAACGCGACGAAATGAGACGAGGCGTAAATATAATAGTAATATATATAGGTGTATTATATGTATACGCGATTTTTCTGCTTTTAACCGCAAACCCATTACGGAGACGGGAATGGAGCCAAAATAATAATAACGAGTGTATATATATATATACCGACTACTACTTACTCCCGGAGCGCGTCATTATATTATTATGTATACATATGGACGCACCTATATAGTAAATGTATATACTGCTTAAACCTATATACCTATATGTGTGTGTGTGTGAGAGAGTTTATATACGTGACCGGTGCGTTAGATGGCAGAGACGGTTTTGTTGTTACCAACGAGCACGATATATTATTATTATTATTACATTACGAGGTGCGATAATTTACGGCAGTCGCGCGTATTTCAATTAATACTAGCCGCCGGACATACGCGCTTGTATGTGTGTGTGTGTGTGTGTGTGTGTATGTGCGTGTAATATATATATATATATATATGTATAGGTGTGCATGCCACTGGAATAGAGTGAAAGTCGGATTTCCGATTGCGAACCGTGTGTCAAAGTCGATGTATCTGCCTTATATCTAGCTGCAGGATGTGACACATCGAACGATCGTCGGCGTGAAAATGAAAAAAAAAAAAGGTCTTACCTACAAACTTTGTATATTATGTACTTGTCACCTTGTGTGTATAAAAAAAAAATTGGTGTGCAAACGAATTTTCCCGACCGACCTTTTCAGACGAAGACGACGGTTTACGATTATCTATATACATATACGCGACGGAATACGCCTACACGCACGATATTATATTATTATTATGTCGTTTGACAATACTGTAGCCCGGCCAAACACTCGCACGCGATAAGAGGACATTTTAACTTTATGATTTATGTGTTATTGTTTCCGTCTAGTACAACTTTACGTCGAGAATAATCCATTTTAGTCCGTCATTTTTAACATAAGATAAAATTAATACAGGAAACCCCGCGCGGTTTTTGTTTATATTTAAATTTTGAAATAAATTTCAAGCGTTTTCAATTTATAAAAAAATATACAGTGTTATAAAATGCTCATGACTTGCTTCAAAACTAAAATGTAAAAAAAGCCAACGCGATGGAAATGGATGATAACCCTACTTTTAGATTTCATAATAGGTAAAATCATTGTAATATTAAAAACAGAGTTAAATGGATTATTCCACGAAAATTTCAATGCCGCGTGCGTTCCAAATACGAATACAACATGCGGCTATAACGTCCTTATAAGACACGATGCGAATATAAAGATAATAATAATAATATTATATTATTCAGTAACCAGTAATGTATTGTTAAAAAAATTCATGAGTATACGCCTATTTTACGTAGGTCCTTATTATGCAAATTATAAGACTTACAAGTATAGCTTATAATATAGTATACTCTAAGAAGGTCGATTTTGGATATATTTTCTTGTAGTATTTTTCCGACAAAAAAAAATCATGAAAATTGTATAAATTACACAACATGACTTTTATACAAAACCAAGTTGAATTATAATATAATGCTAAAAAAATGTGAAATTTCCACACATTATTCGTACTAAAAATATGAGCGTAATATTATAAGTACCTACTCGTGCCCACGCATATAGGTACATATTATTATTTATTGTTATTCACATGCATTACAAGAATATAACGAATTAAAAATAATTATACGAAAAATACCGAGTAGAAGACAATCACCAGCCTATATTATAATATGTGCTCTTAGAAAGGAAAATTGCAAATAATTATACAATATTCTGCTTGGGTACGTCACTTAAAATATTCTAATATCCACGTATCATCGTATACATTTAGTGAGTACATAGGTATTATATACACTAAAAAAAATACTAGTTAAGAGTGCATATTATAGTATACGCCTATTATTAAACCCACGAGTATAACCCACCCTGCAACAATACACCTCCCATATAGTCGGTATAACATGTATATATTTTATAATGATACGCATATATGTGTTGTAGGCAGTGCTTTTTTCGCGACGTTTGCTCTAAACTTTATCAATATAACTGCAACCCCTTTGCCGCTTTTGTTCGAATTCTTTAGTCGCCGAACGCATTTCTTTCTCGCGAGTGCGTACAGCTCACCCTCGCCCGATCTCTATACTTATATATTATATAAGCACACGCGTTAATATTACGTCGTAGCCGATATCGCAATACATATATATATATACGCCAATATCTGTATGCGTATAAACATCAGCCGAAACGGTCATGTTTTATCATAGCATATTATAATATACGCAGCTGAATCTATACACACGAGCATTGTGTTTCTCCCGCGGGCCTTAAGCGTTCGTCTCGTCGCATTATCACTCGTCGTACTTATATGTATACAAAATTACATCAGCTACAATATGTACGCTGCAGTGAATACCGCGCAGAGCCGAGCACTCTAGTCGTAGAATGTAACAATACAGTATGTCCCAAAAGTCCCGTATCACCCTTAATATCTCCATGTAAAATCACAATATTTAAACGCGGTTTTTTTTACAGTACTAAGCATGAAAATTCTGATTGAATGGCATAAAATTTATTTATTTTTTTTTAAATTCAAAAATGATCAAAAAAATTTTTTACGCATTTAAGAATTTAAAATTTTTAAGATAGCCATTTTGTTGAACATATTTTTTAAAACAGTTCAAAAAAAAAAAATACTAAAATTAAATAAAAATTGACCAAGTTAGAGCAAGTTATATTTTTGAATAATTGTAGTGAAAAAATCAATTATTGTTTTACATTTCAATAATGAAGTATCTAATTTCAGCACACGACAATACTTTTACATTCCTAATTAAAGTTTAGATTTGAATAGAAATAAAAATAACCACTAATAATTAGATGTTTACAGATTACCATTAAAAACAGCATACCTAATTAACTTATATTACAATTATTTATAAACATACTCTATTCAACTAGCTCTATCTTTATTATAAATCGCATTAATTATAACTGTAAGATTATGTCCAATATCGTAACTTTAGGTTCACTTCATGATAATTAAAATACTAGTAATCTGTTCAAATAATTACTATATTTCACTCTGCAGGAAAATTTAGAACCAAAAGTAGTTGGACACTTTTTGAGTTTATATAATATTGCATGAAACAACGTCCATGAACTTGGCCTACCCACGTTAACCAATACAAATAAAAAGTATGCCAAAAAATAGCGAAAAATTAGCAATAGAAAGTTGGTTTTCCAATCGGCAAGTTATTTTCACATTTTATATGATCAGTTTTTAATTAGGTGGCCCAAGTTCAGGTAGCCCATCTTCTTTATCCAATCTACTCCAAAAATATGCCAAAATATAGCAATTAAGTAGCAAGTAATAGCAAGTTACTTTGTCAAAACTATGCAAAAAATTAAATAATATTTAACTTTTAAATGCAAATTGGTTCCCTGGTATATATATTTTGAACTTATAAACTATGATTTACAAATTATGTTTACCATTTACATGTTACCAATGGTATTATTTATCCAATATTTTTTTTTTGCATGATTGTTTCTTTTTCCAAAAAGCAATTATTTATCGAATAATATAACGCTATTATAGCCACTAACGAGTGACAACGGATTGTAGCAGACATCGTAATATCACGTACATAAAGTTGCCAAAAGTAACAAGGTGTTAAAACTGGAAAAGGTTGATATTAAATGGAAAAAAGGTGATGGAAAATAGAAAAAAGGTGATGAAACCGGAAAGTGGGTGATGGAAAAATATGATAAAACTGAAAAAGGTGATGTAAATGGAAAAAAGGTGATGTAAATGATAAAACTGGAAAATGGAAAAAAGTGATGAAACTGGAAAGTGGGTGATGGAAAAATGTGATAAAACTGGAAAAGGTGATGGAAAATGGAAAAAAGGTGATTGGAAATGACAAAAAGGTGATGAAACCGGAAAGTGGGTGATGGAAAAATGTGATAAAACTGAAAAAGGTGATGTAAAATGGAAAAAAGGTGATGTAAATGATAAAACTGGAAAATGGAAAAAAGGTGATGAAACTGGAAAGTGTGTGATGGAAAAATGTGATAAAACTGAAAAAGGTGATGGAAAATGGAAAAAAGGTGATTGGAAATGACAAAAAGGTGATTAAACTGGAAAGTGGGTGACGGAAAATGGAAAAAAAGGTGATGAAACTGGAAAGTGGGTGATGGGAATAATGTGATAAAACTGGAAAATGGAAAAAAGGTGATGAAACTGGAAAGTGGGTGATGGAAAATATGTGATAAAACTGGAAAAGGTGTTGGGAAAAATGTGATAAACTAGAAAATGGAAAAAAGGTGATAAAACTGAAAAAGGTGATGGAAAATGGAAAAAAGGTGATGGAAATGGTGATCGGAAATGGCAAAAAGGTGATTAAACTGGAAAGTGGGTGACGGAAAATGGAAAAAAGGTGATTGAAAAATGGTGAACTGGTGGTGTAACACGGAAAAAAGATTATGGAAAATGACAAAAAGATGTTAGCTGGAAAAAAGGTGATACACTGGAAAAAGGGGAATAAAGGTCATGAACTGGAAGTATGGTTAGGTTAAATTATACTGTTGATTATAAAAATATCATTTAAAATGACATAAAGGTGATAAAATAGAAAGAGGATGATGTAAATGGAAAAATAAGTGACAAAAGTGGAAAAAGCTGATGAACTGGGAAAAGGGTGATTGAAAATGACAAAAAGGTGATAAACTGGAAAGAGGATGATGGAAAATGGAATGAAAGGTAATACAAAATAGATAGGGCTGATGAACCTTTTTTCCATTTTGCATCACCTTTTTCCAAATTATTTATGTTGATAAAATAATATATACAGTTGTCCCAAAAGTCCCGTATCACCCTTAATATCTCCATGTAAAATCACAATATTTAAACGCGGTTTTTTTACAGTACTAAGTATGATAATTCTGATTGTAGTAAAAAAATCAATTATTGTTTTACATTTCAATAATGAAGTATCTAATTTCAGCACACGACAATACTTTTACATTCCTAATTAAAGTTTAGATTTGAATAGAAATAAATATAACCACTAATAATTAGATGTTTACAGATTACCATTAAATACCTAATTAACTAATATTACAATTATTTATAAACATACTCTATTCAACTAGTTCTATCTTTACTATAAATCGCATTAATTATAACTGTAAGATTATGTCCAATATCGTAAATTTAGGTTCACTTCATGATAATTAAAATACTTAAAAATAGGTAACCAGTTTCTAGCAAACGATATGACACGGCTATTTTTATTTCTATTCAAATCTAAACTTTAATTAGGAATGTAAAAATATTGTCGTGTGCTGAAATTAGACACTTCATTATTGAAATGTGAAACAATAATTGATTTTTTACTACAATTATTCAAAAACATAACTTGCTCTAACTTGGTCAATTTTTATTTAATTTTGTAATTTGTATTTTTTGAACTGTTTTAAAAAATACGTTCAACAAAATGGCTATCTTAAAAATTTTAAATTCTTAAATGCGTAAAAAAATTTTTTGAAAATTTTTGAGTTTAAAAAAAAAAATGAATTTTATGCCATTCAATCAGAATTTTCATACTTAGTACTGTAAAAAAAACCGCGTTTAAATATAGTGATTTTACATGGAGATATTAAGGGTGATACGGGACTTTTGGGACATACTGTAAATGAATATAAATGATTTTATTTTTCTCGTCTAGTATAAATTTGCGCAAAGCCATCGTGCGTTATACCGTGCATAGTATAGCAGCTGCATAAGCTCTCGTCGCGCGGCGCTAGACCGACTTTCTCATAATAATAATATGACGTATTATATTATAAACAGCAATCCTTGTGGTTTATTGTTCGCCGCGGTGATCCTACGCAGTTTATTCACGTGACCAGAAGGATAAAAAAAAAAATACCACCACGGTGTGAGAAATAATACATTGCAAACATCGCGGTTCCGGAGAAAAAAAAATGTTCGCGTGACGTGTATCTTTCGTATCAGTCGTTCCAACACGCCGCTTTGCAGATTACCTGCAGGCACACCGTTTCTTTCTACATAGTCTCTAAAAAATATACAATATATGTCTTATAAACACGGGTTTATGTATACAAATTGAAATACAATATTATACATAAAAGGTATACAGTAAGACGCGACGTTTTGTTATTGCTGCGCTATTTTTTATTTTTAATGATCGTCACGCGGCGATTCGCGATTCTAGTAACCATTATATTATTATATATTTCATACAACTGCTGACGACGGCCCGTTTTTTAAAACCGAAAATCGCGAATACGTATATTATACAGCTTATTATTATTGTCATCACATATTATTGTAGAGAATGCGCGTGATGAAGAAAACGAAATTTCGTACACAAAAACCGTCGCGAAATGAGAGCTGTTGGAACCATATGTGGTTTTAATGTCACTATAAGTACGTGTCAATATACGTATACGACAAGCAGGATTGCATATTATACGAATAATTGTCTATAATATATTATACGTACGTCAGACACATTTAAACGCGGGCTCGTATAAAAAACTTAAATTCGGTGTAAAGTTATTAATATTATTTTATTTTTATTCGATATGTATAAGCGTATTCGCACAACTGTAGCCAGTGGCGTATTTAGGCCGGGGCCCCCAAGTTAAGTCCAAGTTGGGGGCCACAGGACTCACCTCATAGAATCACTGTTTAAATTTTACACTAAAGAGGGCCTTCCACTTGTATAGGCCCCAGGGCCACAAAGTTTAATGCTACGCCACTGACAGTAGCGATATTGCACGTGTATCTTCTATATATTTACATCGTAACATTCGTGTATTTACGCGTGTAAACAAAATAACGAAGAAAAAAATATTTGCCAGAGTTTAGGCCTTGTTATAGCATAGGTAGTGGTGTAAACGTAATATACGAAATATTGTAATAATATTAAAATATCCTGTGGGATTTCGTAATTTGGATTTGCATGATTAATAAATAAATAACACGGTTTCAGATATTTATCAAATAAGTAGTGCCTAACCTATGCTCTACCTACAAGACACACGAACAAACACACACCTATAATATTTAATATCTATGATAATAACAACAACAACAACAATATATTATTATATACACAATACTTGTATATTAAATGAGCTGTATTGCATTCGAAACGCTCATTCGAAAAATACACACGCGCATACAATTTGATATATTAATATCGTTATAATAATATATTACACCCATACGCGTTTGATTTGCATTTAATCCTCACTCGTATCAAATAGCAATAATTGATTTTTGTACATTTTTTCCATACACATAATAATTCAAAACGTAATGTATTATAAATAAACACACGACGGCTTTCTAAATACACGATTACACGAAATCGTACTCGGCGTCCCCCCCCCCCCCCCCCCCCCCCCCCCCTGAAGCAGCATCTGCCGCATGACCACTATAATAATATTATATCTACCTACCGCTCGTTAATCACCTCGTATATTATATTATAAATAGGTACGCGGTTGTCCATTAATTTTACAATCAATTAATGTAAATATCTTCGACTGTAGTTACGTCGTCGTCGTCGTGTTAATACGATTTTAATCGTAATGATAACCGTCGACGTTGATGCGTGTGATCCTCCCGGAGCACTACATCCGAAGCAGGTGCAACTGACCATATAGGTATATATTTATATGTAATTGGTATATTATACGAGGCGCGAGTTCAGACTATATTATGTACGCTGTTCGGGTATAGTAGATGATCACATTTTTATTGTGTCATCTTTTCCTAACCATTACCAAACCCGAAAATTACAAGTCATACGTGTCCAGGTCAGTTAAATTTCACAAATTATGACGTTGTTATATTTACAATAATATTATTTGACATTGTACCATATTTTCTTTTTGCATCAACATCTATTGGAATTTAATTTCGGTGCTCCGAGACGTTTTCCATGAAGTTTCGGCACCGTTTTGATTTCGATACCCCTACAGTTTCAGGAGACTCCTATATGGCGCAGCTATTATTTTTACGACTTATATATTATATCAAATGTGCGCATTATATCTAATCCTATGCCTACCTGCGATGTATCTATATACTCATAAAAGCTTGGAAGTTACAACAAACCGGTTAGGGCCTCACACATAACTGCATAAGGTAAACGTATATATGCGTATTGAGTACCAATGGACAACATAGGATTTGATCTTCGGAGGAGGTGCAGTTTATAGTTTTCAGACGTAAATTGTGTAACTCGTGGGAGCATATACACGTTCGACGTACCCTATATATATATTATATACTCTACCAGTTTTAACTTTTGTGTCTGATGTAGACCGAAGGCGGTAGACAGATATACTGTATAGGTACGTATTTACAGACGACTGACGAGAACAAATATTTATTGTGAGTTTGATTGATTGTTGGGCTGTAATTTTTTTTTCGGGCGAAAGGTGAATTATGCCATACGTCTGCAGTGCCCTGCACCCTTGAGGCACCTCTGGCTCCTACATGATGTGTGCACATACCAGAGGAAAATGTATATTATATATTAAATTCACGCACCGTGCTACAGCAAAGTCATACGTGACAGTGCACGAGACCTGAACACGAACGTAATTTCTCGGTGTGCACTTTGACGACAACGACGATAATAAAATAATAACAATACGATAAAATTTAATATGTAAAAACGTTTTTCCGCAAACTACTCACATAATAATAAAAAAATATGAGGAAAACTGCTGCAGCGTTCGAGCTCGTTTGACGATCGTTTGGTAACGACGACGACTATCATCTATGTCTAACACGTCATACACGCATAATATGACGATTATTATTAGTAGTGCAATGTACCGTGTAGCATATATAATTTAATGTATACGTTTGCATACTGTATAACAAAATATATTTTAATATTATGTAATATATTATGTTTATGTATAGACGCCATCATTATAATATACATTTAGACGGGCGAGTGTAAAACGCGCGTGTTCGCACATAATATACTCCGCGTGTGCGCCCAGACGTTTTGTTCCCTCTCTCACCCCCCCCCCCCCCATCAACACCACGACTATTGTGTGATGATTTATACTTTTGGTTGAAAAAAAAGTTTTTGAAAAAAAAAGTAATAACAATAATAATGACAATAAATATAAATAAGCCCCCACCGGGAGGCCGCCGCGGGGGTAACTCATTATTGTTTCGTATATCGTTTGCAGTGCCGCAAACACATAACATAATGGGTATACGGCGGGTATCATGTTATATAATATTGTGCATAGCGATTGCCGTAGAGATTTCGAAAATTTCACCTGTGCTCCAAAAACGAAATGAAAACGAGCTGAGCTACCTATATATACCTGTACCATATGTATATCGTAGTAATTGGCCCCAGGATAAACCACGCAGCAACCCCATATAATACGCTGCAGTTGAGATGGACTGTACAGGTCGCGCATAAGGTACATAATATAATATATGTTATATACCTATTGGTATATTGTGCATAAACAAATTCATTATTATTACTTATTTATCATGCAAGACTGTTAAAAAACACGTTACAAGTACGAGCGCGGGGACGGACGTGTTCGTATATACAATATATATATATATATATAGTTATGGCAATGGTTCGGATAATATATGATGGATTGGATTTGGTTTGTCGCGGTGATGGTGTTCATGAAAAATCGATTTTCGAGCGTGGTCGACGTGAGGGTGGGGAAGAAAAATTTTTACACGGTAGCACGTTTTTTTTTCCGAGAAAGATGGGAGGGGGGCAAACTAAAACGGTGCGATAGTGCCGCAATACGTGACGAGGGGCGGCAGTTGTAATAACGATCGGAGGGGCGGACACGCGGAGGGACAGGGATGATTTATCTGTGTTCAAAAGATACACACGCACACACACACACACACACTTGTACATATTTTTGTGTAGGCCATGACGGATTACCTCTTTGACACGGTCGTATATATACGCGCACACATCATATATAAGCTCGCACACACTCGCATATAGTACCTCATACAGTCGCTTTTCTCTGACCCACACACAAAGCCTGACAGCCATTTTCTTAATGGATTCTTCCCGCAGGTATGGGCTAATAATACACATACGTCGCGCGCGCGCACTCGCACCCGCACACGCATAATATGATGTACACAATCGCGGGCGCACGGTAATTTAAAGGTAGTTGCACCGCGAGTCCGGCGGCGGGAGAGGGATGGTCAGGTTATTGTGTGTGTGTGTGTGTGTGTGTGTGTGTGTGTGTGTGGTGTGTGTGTGTGTGTATACTTGTGGATAAAATACTATTCGGACTCTCGGGTTTCGAAGCGTATGAAATCGAAAATGATTGTTGTTCGCGGCTCGGGTACTTTGGTACTTATATAATATTATACTCGTACACCTATACGTATACATTATGTACCTATATAATATAATATACGAGACGTTTTTAAAGGCTTGTAACCGCACAACCGCCACCGCAGCCTTATATTATATTATTACATATATACACGGGCATATTATATATATATTATATTTTTATACATAATACAATAATACATTATATTGATGGATAGACGGACGTCGACGTGGCGCCGCCGCCGCCTCTGTCGGC
Source organism: Sitobion miscanthi (assembly GCA_008086715.1). Lineage (NCBI taxonomy): Eukaryota > Metazoa > Arthropoda > Insecta > Hemiptera > Aphididae > Sitobion > Sitobion miscanthi. The sequence goes on along the minus strand of CM017799.1, from coordinate 20,959,604 downwards.
CATGTTTGAAACACTCGTGTATAATGCACAACATACAATAATAATAATAATAATAATGATACCTACGTACCTACTCGTATTTATACACACATATATGTATATAATGCACGGGTTGATTTTTGAGCCCTTTTTTTCTTCGTGCCGTTTTTCCCGTTTCTATTGTACCGTATTTTTCTCTCGTACACTGCGCATATCTATAGCACATAATATACATATTATAATAGTTAATATAGTTTTGCTATACATATATATTGTATACGCATCCATCTATATTTATATATATTTATAATAATATAATACTTCCTGCTAAACAAACGCACTCGACGACGGTACATAATAGTAAATATTACTATTATTATTATTATTTTCGCCGAATTATAATATTATATTATAGCGTGGAGAGGTGGAAAATGCATTATTACGTGTGTACATAAACGATTATTATTATTATTATTATTTTTATTATTAATCACCGCCGCCCGCGTCGTATGGTCGCGCGATATACGGCCCGTGTCGAATTTGTTTATACGTCCTACCTACTCTCGAGGAGTCCACGTGAGAAAAAATAACGCGTACACCTATATCACGATATTATTATAATATTATTATGCTTGCCAACTCCAGTTGCGGAAAAGCTCGCGTGTGAAATTTCCGCCACCGCCGCACATTTTACACTCGGGCCGTTTTAATTGACCGGCAAATTGTCTTAAATCCCGCAGCGAACGTTATAATAATAATAATAATAATTCATTCTAAACTAGTCTAACGACTCGACGGCTTGCGCAGTGTATTTTTTCCTACCTGCTATGTATATTACAATATTATTATATACGACGAAATGTTAAATTAACATAATAAATAGGTATACAATTAACGAAATGACTTTATATACGCATGGCGAGCTCGTGTTGCTGTACTTACACACACACACACACACACCACACACACACACACACTAGCTCACAAATATTGGTTTTGCATAATTATTATTACTATTATCATACCGACTACGATAATATCATATTATAGAAATATGATTGCGAAACGTTGCATAATAAATATCACGGGCGGGTAATACGGATGATGCGGCAGGACCGTAATTAAAATTCGATAATAGGCAGGAACCTAACCTCTATTTATTATTATACCGATGACGCGAATAATATGATATTATATTAATATATTATTATTATTATTATTATGTGAACTCGAGTCTCAAAAAGTATTATGACATCATCACCACTGCATGTACGACGTGTCTATATATTATTATGTTGCAGTGCCACTTTCGAATTAACATGAACAACTGTTGAAATATTGTATCAAATTAAAATGCGAAGAAAAAATATTCGAAAATAACAACACACAGAAAGTATGCGGAAAAAACAGATTTATTTAACTACAAAAAAAAAACCCTCGTGTCCATTACAGTAATTTTTATTTTTATTAGTCGTTTTTTTATCGTAAATATTATTTATATGAACGCGTGAAAAGATTAAATTTCTAACATTTTTTTTATTACAATTTTTGAGGAAAAGCCTCTATAAATAAAACGAACGCAGAACCACATCAAAATAAATCGTATATATATATGAGCATTAAACACCATCCATAGATAACCATAAATTTGTTGTTTTTTTACAAACAGGTTTACTGAGTTTATACACTACTTTTTATTACAATATCTAAATTGATGTCTAATGGTAGGTACATAGAAAAATATATTACTCTAATTAGTTAATTATCACAAACATGTTTTTTTTAATCGATAAAATATTTAATGTACATATGCATAGGGCATGGTATGGGAACTGACATGTTTCGCGTTTATTACTATAAGAGTACAATTAATACTTGTAAAATGAACAACACAATTTCGTCGCTGCCCGCGGTGTGCAAATATTTACAACGAGTCTTATAGTTTAATAATAAAAAAGTATATTTATGAAAGATATCAAATTGTACGATTTAGTTTAAATAATTTTATTATGTATAATACAAACCTGTATAATGGTCTTGTTGTATTGAGGATTCGACTTCAATAAAAAAAAGTGTTTAACCAATCGATAAAGAATACCATAAAAGTAATAAAATAAGTGCACGATCATACAATAGACGTCAAATTTATGTTAAATCGGTAGGTAAGAAGAAAGTTTTCAGTGCGCATACATATAACGGGTTTTTTTTCATGTTGTCGTTTTGTATTCACCCTTTTTCTTTATTCCTGCATTCTATCGGTTATACATTTTTACTTTATGATTTGTATTGTCTGCGCGCAAAGAGACAGCTACAGAAAAAAATATATAGAACGGAAAAGCACACAAAAAATACCGCACAAGGGTAATGGGATAATCAAAGGGAAAGAAAAGTATAACAACAACGAAAAAAGGAAATGTTTTGTGTCCGTGTTTTCACAAGCGTTTTAGGGTCTGCTCGGACCCGAAAAACTGTACATAAACAACATGTGCTCCGTCTATCGCTCCGTGAAATGATCGACACATATTGGGTTAATTTTTTTTTCCCATCAAGTACAGACGCCCAACAATAAACACTGATTGATATATGAACCTCAAAATTGTATGCCTTCAATGCACATAATATTTTAAGACTGTATAAGTGCGCGTACAACAATACAGTGCATTTGACATTTTAAATGTATAATAGGACATTCACCCGGCCCAATGTCCAACACGCTTTATACCATCATATATATTATGGGTTTATATATAGTATAATAACACACTAGAGTTTTTATCAACGTCCACGAATAATATATTATGCGGCGTATCTATATTATATACGTATATTATATTGTATGGGTAGGTAACCTATCAGTTTTAGAATTCCTAATGGAACGAAATAATAGAGATTAAATGATAAGCGACTTCGGATTTTTAATTAAAAACAACTATAAATCCGTTGCGGGAACGGGCAGCGCGCAGATGAGGTGCGTGTACCAGATACCGTGTATTTATGTATGTTTTTTAAAGAAAATCCATCTTATTTTACATATTATTATAATATTATATAGTCGTATAAATAACACGAGTGCGTGTACAATAAATAACAAAGTATAATACGACCAATAATGTGTATTTAGGTACCTATACGCCGCTGAGGCAATAAAATGTAATGAATCGAACGAACGCGAGCGGGACATCGAGACCGACGAGTTTTGAAATTCGTTTTTATTTTTCGTCGTCGACGACTGAAAGTTAATCGCAATAAATCGCGTGTATTATGATAAATTATACACACACACACTCATACCTATATATATATGTTATGCAAGTGTGAAAATATGCGAATTCTCGTTGAAAACGTTACAGAAATAAACTCTACGAGCTTAACATTATAATATTGTGAAGTGATATTTCTCAAACACGCGTGTGACGAAGTAACAATAAATATAATTATTATTATTTATCTGTTGCCGAGTTTTTAGGACCGACTTCGCGAGTCGCATGTATTATGATTTATACAACAATCTTGTGTAGCGTTCAAGTCGTTTGCAATCGCATACATTGTGCGTTTATCCATTGTATTATATTATATTATTTATTTGTAAAGATATTATATTTTATATATCGCGCCGTTTCGCCGAACCTTTTGTCGCGCGCCCTGTTATTACGGTATACAATATGATATACGCACGGCGCGGTCTGCCAACTGTCCAGTCGACCGGAAAAAATAATAATCGTCATTTTTTTCCCAAATTTCCTCTGCCCGCAGGAGCGCCCCCCCCCCATCTTTGACGTCGGTCCGACGTGTGTACCGTAGAAAATATAAAATAGAATTATATTGCTATCCGACGCGTTTCGTGCACGCGACGATACCGTCGTAATTCGTCGTCGTCGTCGTATAATATGTCATACACTTTCGTGCATAATATTATATTATATCGAGTGCGCAGTCGTACGTGAATCGTTATAATTCGATCGCGAGCTCGCGTATTTATGACGAGCGCACGAAATCGAGTTCGGCGGCGGCGGTGAAGAGGTAAACTTAAAAGCCGGAGCGACGAGGTAAGAAACATTATACGCGTGTGGGGCGACAACAGATGGCCGCCAAGCACGGTCGGACCGACGGCCATTACGACGCGGTGGCCGTGTAAAAACGATTGTCATGCCGTCGTCGTCTGAATCTGAATCGTCGTGGACTTGTATATAAAAATAATATGTATATGGCATTTGAACGGCGTTTCGATGTCGTTTTCGGGCGGCAGCATAATTTCGGAGAAAGACCATAACCGCGCAGAGACGACGGGGGAAAAAAATAAACGTGTTTATAATATAAATATATACAATATAGTAGTTATATACGTGTATATATATATATATATTAGCCTGCCGCCTCTCCACGAGTATATATACATTATAATATATATATATATATATACCTACAGACCAGCTGTGTTGATGATGCCGAAACGGACATGTAATTTAAGTCGGCTCCCCTAAACACTCGCCGCACACTCGCGTCTGTGTATTTAGATTGATGGAGAGTTTTTCGCCATACGAACGTTTTATATTAATGCATTTCCGCCCTTTGCAGCAGCAGCAGCAGTAGCTATACACGCCGTACGCAGCATTATATAATTTATACCGTCGGCGAGAAGAAGAAGAAAAAGTACACACACACACACACATCCTTGTGTGGTATGCGTGATATATGTGTACTCGAGGAGCGTTAGTATATATATATATATATGTAGGTACGAACTAGGCCGAGGAGAAAGGAAATTTAATCGATTTATCGGGGTGTAACGGTGCGCGGTATACGAGTGTGTGGAAACGAAAGGCGTAGACAAATGGACGTGCGTGTAAAATGGACCGGAATGGTCTTTGCAGTCAGCCCCCGGGGAGGGGGGGTGATAGGAGGCTGCGAACTGAAAATAAGTGTGCGGCGAAGGGGTTGCAGCAGCAGCAGGAGCAGCGACGGCGGCGGAGGTGCAGGCGTGGGACGAGGTGGTGCACGGCCGCGAGAGAGGGTTAAAAGGTTTTTATTTTATTTATTATCGTTATGTATTTTTTTTTTTTTTAACCAGTTGCCCTGACCGTGCGCTGTAATAAATCTCAGCGACTTACGTGCACGCACAATAAAACATCCCGGAAAGGTTCCGTTTTACAAATGTCCACGGACGAACCTCATTTAAGGCCCCGCCGAGGCCCGCGTACGGTGTATAATAATATGTGTGGTACCCATCGTACATAACTTAACCTGACCGCCTCTCCGAACGCGCGCATAACATATTACGTGATATTCACTCACACAAATGTATATTTTACAACAGACGCACACACACACACACAGACACATCGAATAATGCGTGTACTTTAGGTCTTCGGCAGACGAGGTCGCGGACTGCGATGGCCGCGCGCCGTGGGGTAGTTATTTATATTGTATAAGTTTCTTTATTATGTTATTATTTCTATTATTACTATCGTGTAATGGTTGAGGTACGGACGAGAACAATATAATATATAATACTGTCCGACATATATATATATATATACAATGTAATGATGAAAAATGCTGGGATATTAAATCGCACGCAATGTATTAGTATTCCGGTCGAGGTTTTCGTCTCGTATATCGGACAGACGAACCGATGGAAAAAAATTAAAAAAAATAAAAATCACAAAAACATATTTCAAACCATCGTTATAATATAGAACAATACTATTATTGCTTGTCGTGTGCGTGTGTGTGTTTGTGCGTAGACCGTATACAAATAAGATAAAAACGTATAACGACCATCATATGGGTTGCTGCAGGGTGGGCGCTGGCTCGCATACGGTCCACCCCGACCGGCAGTGGCGGCAGACATTAAGATTCCATGAGTGCGATAAAACCGAAAGAAAAATTCGGTAAAACGAACGCACCGACGACGATGACTTGTCCACATGCTGCACCACATAGTATACACACATACACTATTATTCAGGTATATAGTGGTTGGTGTTTGTTGTCTCAGAGCGTTGTCACATATCATTAGGTCTGTGTCCGATGTGAGGACGGGGAATATTATTAAGAACGGGGAAAAGGATCGAACATGTACAAAGATCGTCGGATAATAGCCGCCGTATAGGGTATTTGCGCAGAGAAAAAAACCGATCGAATAACAAAATAATAATACACATTGTATACAATACGATGTTGATAATAGACGCGCACTAAGCGGCTCCGGACACGTTTCCGATTCGATGATTTTCGCGGAACCGAAGGGCGTGTAGGATTCGTAAGCGATTTTCTCACGCTCGTAAATAATGTCTTATCGGGAACACAAATAGGTGGGTAGGTAGGTACATACCTAGTATAAAATATAGTAGTGTAAAAACTTCACAGTGGACACGGAAATATATCACTGTCGTGTCACTGTGCTGGTTAAACTGGTTATAGGTGTGAATTCGGAGACCAAAACTATTCTATACTGTCGCAGTGCCCTGCATGCGATGTATATGCCACCCCGTTTTGCACCACAGCTCGACGGGGCACGCTCAATTCTAGTGTAGTGCAGTGGTTAGACGTCACTGGAATCGGGATGACTGCGATTACGAACAATAATTATCATTCTGTGGCCGAGGAAAAACGGCCTACGCGTGGTCATCGAAAAAACGATTTTTAAATCTCAAGTCGTACCACGGCCGCCCCAGCGACCTATCAAAACATAATAATATTATGTAATGATGTAATGGTATTATTATTAAATCTACGACGTGGCTGCTGTACCTGTGTGCGTTTCGGCAGGTCATCGTGCGTAAACATACGGGCAGAGGACAAAACGCAGAAAGACATGGAGAGTGTATGTGTGAGAGGGAGAGAGAGAGTGAGAGAGAAAGAAATCTCATTCGATCCATTACACACCAAAATATACCGCTGCCGTCATATAGTTGTCCGAGGACTATGATGATGATAATAAAAACGATAATAACGAAAACCCAAAGAAGACCGTATTTATACGATAGGTACCTACATATAGTATACCCTGGGGCACGTCGTACGTATGAATGTTTGTATACCTTTAAGGCTATAACCTACCTCTGAACGTATACCTGACCGCGCGGTACATGATGACTTTTCATCGCCGTCATCGTCAGGGATTTGGAAACGTATTAACGCGTTCCGACACGTTTACTGCATCAGACTCGGGCTTTGGGCATCATATTTTTTTCCTCGATTATACATTTCTGATATATCTATATATAATAAAATATATTATTATGTGTATATTATTCGACGTGTTACTCGAAAAATGATTTGTGGAACACTGTATACATATAGTACCTATATGTTATATTATATATTGCTGCAGTGGTGATGAAATGCCCACAGCCGCGGAGGTCACTATAGCAGCCCTCCCCCAACAATTGTTGTCATTCGTTTATTACATTTCGTAGCGTTATAATAGGTACTCGATTCTCTCTCAGAACACCATTCACTGTCTCTCACGATTAATGTATTCGTATATGACGTGCAGCTGCACTGGGTTCACGCACAAATGGAATACAAAAAAAAATGTCGTAAAAATCAATGTGCATTGCGCATATACGAAAATTGTTTTTTTTTTTACATATCCTATCATACGTGCGTTATACCTAGGTGAAATCCAAATTCCCAAATTTTTACACAAACTTTCGTGCCTACAATTTAATTATGTGCATGCATGATACATACATTATGTGTTATATTATTATAATATTAAGCGTTTGACAACAGAGACTTCAATATTATTATGACGTATAATATGATATTATGCAATATAAATAATATAAACTATAATTATTGCTGCGGCAGTATGTGTATAATCGACGACGCGCATTATTGTGCGCGGCCCCCGCCACGGGTAGTTATATACATTATAGCCGATGGTGTATATGTGTACCATTATACCGCGGTATAATAGTGTAATAATACCGCGGTTGCCGAGCCGGCGGGCGGTTTATATTAGTGCGCACATAATACAACAATAGTGCGGGATGAGATGATGCTTTGGAATTTACAGGCCGCCGCGCCGTGTGTCGAGGGACAAAAGCTGTTCACGTCACACAACGCACATTCGAGCGCGTAATATTCTCGGTGGACTATCGCCGCAGTCGGTTGTCGGCGGCGCGCACTGATGATAATAATATCAATAATAATATATTCGTCAGATTTCTCTGCAGTGTAAAAGTTACACAATAATAATAATAATAATAATAGTGCACTTGCTGGAAACGATAATAAAACGGTTTCGGAGAACCGCACCACCCCTGGCTTAGGTTTTATCCTTGTTTTTTTTTTATTTTTATTTTGTTCTGAGCGTTTTCTATTTTCTTATTTATTCCCGTCATAAAGCGTTTTCGTACGTTTATAAATGAGGGCGTGCGGATGTGCGTGGGCGCGAGGAGGGTTACACCGATAAAACGCTTTAATACAATTTTTTTTCTTTTATGTTTGCATAACATATATATATATATGCCCGCGTAAAAATGGTATATATATATGGGACGTGGGGAAAGCTTAATAAAAACGTAGCTATATAGTGCGACAAAATGTACATATAAATATATATGCTGTATGCGCTCACCTAACAAGGTCTGCGACGGAAAAAAACTATACAGATATATACTCTTAAAGTATTACTTGTAAAGTTTACAACCGTCTAATTTTATGAAACTCGCGATTTATTTTTACTGCGTCGGTTTTTAAATGTAGTTGTCCGATCGATGTGAAACGACACTCACACGCTCCACCGACGACTTAAAACATGTATGAATTCAGGGCCCATGCTATTTTCAATTGCATTTCTATTACTTCTGAGAAATATATATCGGTTTTTCACCGACTGCTCCAGGGTATCGACGATCGGACCGGTATACCGTTCTGCAGTTCCATACGAACGCGGCTCGTGGGAAATTCGTGCACCGAGAAAATCCCTTCTTATACATTAAATATATCCAGATCAAACGCAATCGTCGTTCTACGAAACGTTCTATGCTTTTCGGGGGCGTTTATTGCACTAACCATAATTTTACGACAGACCACGTCACGCTGAGGTCGAGTATGGTGTCATCTCGGATCCAGCTGGGTATTTATCATTTTGACTATTCGACGTCTACTGTGTAGCTTTCATATTTCATTCTAGATAAGGTACCTCTTTGGCTCTTTAATTTTATATAATTATACACCTACCTGGTCCCGAAAATCGTAAATCTGCAGCCCCAAAACACGGGTGTATATAATTTATAATAATTTAATAAAATATGCAACGGTGATGTAACAACACGACGCATCCGCAAGTATCCGTCGTAATATTCACACGGTTATTGCGAGAAGGTACACGGAAACGTGCGCAATGTTCGCCTCGCCGAAATATAATATAATACTATTACCTATATATTATATTTTCATATAATTTTACAACGATATGTGTACCCAAGTCGTTTCGGTCTTGTTTTCGGAAACCAAGGCGATTGTCTAAAGCGTGGGTAATGGAGTATTAAATTATATTTATTTTATTGCACGAACGATCGTAATGTAATTTCAACTGCTCGCTACGTAACCTCAATTCGGTCTTCAATTATTTTGATTACTTCAATTTCAAATATTTCTGAATAGAAAACAAATTATACCAAGTGAAATAATACGTTCGAGAGCCGGCCACGACCAACAAACAACTGAATAATCGTATAATATTGTGACACGGACTGCAGTACGAAAATATAATATATTATGTGCGAAACAACAATAAATTTGTCAATAATATACGTCCATATTTATACGTCCATCATAGCGTTTGATAATATTCACTATAATTGTGCATAGTTGGTCAATTTGTTTTCCGTTTTATACAAAACAATTTGTCATGCTTAAATATTTAAACCTATATACTGGCTCTCCGTCAATTTTATAGAGATTAGTTCCGTCTTATGATAAAAAAAATAAACGACAGACGCTAAGACATTACTTGCGTATTTATATGATTCACTGTTAAAATCGTTTCTATTCATTAGTCAAGACTTTAATTCATCGCCAGTGCATTGTGATATAAATAATACAAGATATATAGTAATTCGTAACGATTATTGTTGTATATCTGAAGACTGCTATTTCGCCTGACAACTATTATTATTTCTAAAAGAATAAAACGGCTCCCGCCGAGTTATTATTATAATATAACATGTCTTATTTATATATTATAGTCATAAAAAAAACGAGCTTTATGTCTTTAGCTGCCGGCTGTTTTCCGCCCTGAAACTCCCACCGCGGTGGCGATCTCGTCTGCATGTATAATGATTACCGAGTCGACGATGGTAGTTTATGGTTATCGGCGCCTAAACCACGAGGTGACTTGGTCGCAAAATTTTCCAAACTGCGGTATTGGTATACAACGCTGCACAACATAATATCACTTAATTTATATATATTATACTTACGTCTAGTCGACCGCACCGCGGGAAAACTATGCGTCTATGTTTTATCATCGCTGTGGGAAAACCGTACTAAAAATATGTATATTATTTTTCTTGGTTTGCAACGTCGTCGTCGTCGTCGTTGTGACGGCTCACACAACCCCTAACAGTCCGCCTCACGCAAGCACCAGATACGAAGTAGGTACAACTTCTCTGCTAATACCGGAAACGAAAAGCCAATAAGGAGCATTGCAATAATAATAATATTATTATTACGCATACACGTGCCGCGCCGTACATATTATTACGGCGAGTGCCGAGAGTATGTACGCGGCGCACTTTGGCCTCTATACGGGAAAACTATGCGTCTATGTTTCATCGAGTATTCGCTGTGGGAAAATCGTAACAAAAATATTCAAGTATATAATTTTTCTTGGTTTGAAACTTCGTCGTCACCGTCGCGACGGCTCACACAACCCCCGACAGTTCGCCTCACGCATTTGGCACCAAATACGCGTATACGTAGTAGGTACAACTTAACTCTGCTGGATACCTACGCGAAGTGAACGGAAACGAAAAGCCAATAAGGAGCATAGCAATAATAATAATATTATTATTACGCGTACACGTGCCGCGCCGTACATATTATTACGGTGAGTACCGATGAGAGTGTATGTTGCGAGGCGGACTTGGGCATCTCGTCTCGCGGTCCCTATACGCGCGTAACAATATTATTATTATAATTTAGATAAAAAAAAACGCGCACAAAGGACATAAAAAATGCAACGAGGCCCGTTGCACCACTGCTCCGTGCATAACATAAATAATAACATTATTATCGTGGATAGGGCTGCGCACAGATTTTACGTATATATAATGTACCGAAATAAATTACACGCTCCACGGCGTTAGATTTATGTGTCGAGATTAGAAGACGGTCAACCGGTTATATATTATTACTACGTTTTCCACGGATATCTCAGAATAATAATAATTCCTTACAGGGTTATTACTTATATTACTGTTTCGAATAATGTGCAGTGCTCATCTCACGCGGGCTCCCATGTCGTGTTCGGTATTCAATATTATTATAATACCTATATGCGCGTATAATTCACGTATATGTGTAGGTACGCTGCACCTCGTGCGCATATTATTATGTACAACAACGTTATATTATTATTACTATAGATTGTCCGGCGATAATAATAATATAATAATAACGAAAACGCGTATAAGATACACGTCACACACACGCATATCAATAATAATAATAAGATGATATAACGTCATCGTGGGCCTGGGGTAGTAAGTATCGCACGCACCCTAAATGTATTTTCCGAACCGATAAAAAATTTTTTTAAATTACCTGACGGGACGCGTATATATATACATTATAATATTATTATTCTCCGCGCGACCGGCAAAGGCCCCTCCCGCACCCGTTTCCCGCGTCTTCCGCTATATTATACCCCCACGGTCCACAGCGCGCATTATGCGCTCGGAAATAATGCTCAAAAGACCTTCTGCAGCCACTCGTCGTGTTTTGTGTGCAACGGACACTCGAACGCTCGCATAAAGAGCGCGAGCGAGGGAGACGACGGCGGCGGAGAGAGTCGAAAAGCATATCGAAAAAAATGAAATAAATATGTATTATCCGCACGTGAAAAGTATTATGCACATGCACGCCGTGAATAAAATAATATAATGAGTAGGTAGGTATATTATGTGCATAATGTGTGAGAGTTTCCCCGCGAGAGTGGCTTTGCTGGTCGCATAGGCCGCGGCAAAGGAAACGGCCGAGAACAAAAGCGTCGATTACGGCGATTATCTTTTTTTTCTTTCTTTTTTCTCGTTTCTAAAAATGTCAGTCGTTAAAACGTCCGTGCCAATAACGATAAATTACCCCCGCAGGGACCGGCAATTACAATTTTTTTTTCTGTTCGTACGAGACTGTACGAAACGCGCGGGGTTGCCAAATCGAACTATTTTATCGCGTTCGGCCGCCTTCCGCCACCCCCCCACTGATAACCATTTCAATCCAAAATATCGTTTTTCGCCCGTAGTTAGTATATTATTATATACATATAATACATTGGGTCCTGTAATCACCTAACCGTAAGACCGTTTCACCTCTAATGACGCCATTAATTTTAAACAAAAATATATATCTATACAAACCTATCTAATTGTTCCACTCGGTTTAAAGGGTTTTATGCCATTAACCGATTTGATACACGGCTCCATTTTATTTCGTTCGTGTTTGTATTTTTTTCGACGATATTCCAATTCAAATTTCTTATCGTACATCACGCACGCCCTATTATTTCCGAATTCATTCAGTGTGTGTGTGTCTGCGCGTCAATATTTTAAATTATAATATTATGATCGACGTCCGTCGTTAAGTCCTGTCGAACATATATTATATTTTATGCGAATATTACTTCTCTCTCCGCAGTATAATTTCCCTCACAGCGATAACACAATATTATCCGATGTACGCGACCGGTATAAAATCCATATATCCTACGCAAACTATATTATTCAAATAAATCCCACGAGATTACTTTTCATTCCTAGTGTGTATGCAGGAAATGCACATAAATCTGAAAATGCGTCTTAGAAGAAGACTTTTCTTTTCAATTTCCAGCAATAATACTTTCAGCGTTCTCGAAACGCAAAGACATGGCATATAGCATATATATATACATATACATATACGGAGTAACTTGTATACCGATGATTTATTCATCAGACTCCTCCTCGTGATCCGATCACGGAGCAGCGAAGACATATATTGCTCCCATAAAATAAAACATTCGGGGAAAAGCAAAACCGAAAACGCCTTTTTTTTACCTGCGTATACGTATCAAATAAAAATGGTCAACATACCTATACTTATTAGATATTATATTATAATACAACGCTTTTATGTAATTCCGCCTGGTTGGTAATCACGTATACATATTATAGGCACTATTTAAACACTGCACCACGACATCATGTAAATTCATCCACAGTCCACAGGTTAATATAATATTGTACCTATATATACACGAAATAGATACCCCCCTGCAGTGTTTCCAGTTTATACCGGCTCTATACCCCCTATACTTCTGTATAGGTAATGCATGGAATGCGCATCGGCATTTTACATTTAATGACTATTATCGTTTTATCGGGTTGCTATATTTTATAATTTACAATGTGCAGGATACACTGACATGTAAAGGATACAAAAGAAACTACACTACACAATGAAATCGTTTGAATCTAAAATTGCTTTCATACCTTTCATATGCGACCCTTTCATTCTATACTGTCCCAAACCCAATTTCCTACGAAATATGTTTGATCTATTTTTTTTTTTTTACTTAAGGCGATTATGATCTCTATACCTATATGTATAGGTACGAAGTTACACAGGCGTCAGACATCGCCGGAAACGTTTGACGAACATATTGAACGTAACTTCACAGCCAGAATTTATTACCTATATAATATATTATGGCTATATAACCTGCGCATACATATAGGTACCTATACATAATATATAGCCATATATAACTATTCTGACCTTTTTCAAACTCCACATAAAAACGCCATTATATTTTATACCGTAATTTTCCCCTTATATATGTGTATGAGATATAAACACAGCGAATTTTAACGGCACAATTAATGTGTTGGAGCCTTAAGATATAAATAATGACAAAGGACTAAACTACTTTTCTCGGCATTTTTTAACAAAACGGTTTTATTGACACACGAAATGGTCTTACGAAAATGTAAACTTGCTCTATAGATGGGACACTATTATGGACACTACTATTATTTAATTTATATTATATAGTATACACACGGTTCTTACGATTTTTACTACAATTATAGATGTAAAACCAATTTTTTTGTAGAATATTACTGTGTATAGTATAAAATATTTGTAGGCATCACGAAATATGAGAAGTCCCATGTACCTATTTAACACAGATACGACATAGCAATTTAATATCGTTGCGTGTTCGAAATGTTTCCATTTACATGTCGTCTAAAGAAGACTATACATCGATACATTTTTTGTGATACGTAAAATATGTAAAAACGGTTCGTGCCCTTAACCGCTTACTGCAGCCGGAAGTCAAAGCCATACGACATTTCCTATAAGCTTCTATTGAACCCGCACATATCATAATCATAAACATATAAATTCATATTTATACTTATAGTTTTGGCGGTCTTGACGTTTTGAATTAAAATGATATTTTATACGTACTTGTATAGTTGTCAGTTTTCGAGTTTGCACCTATACCTTATAAATTTATTATGATATCAAAGTATATGTAAAGCAATGTCACGAAGAAAAACGAGCTTTGTCGGTAGGATTAACGATGTCGGTTTTTCGCCAAACACCACTCGCCACGATAACCATACAATATTTTATAGGTATAGGAATATCTATATACTCTACACGGTATAAACGACGACATATCAGATATAGTTACCTTGTCGTGCCACCTTTGTGCGCGCAAGCGGTCTTTTCGAGGATGTAAAACCGGATGGCACAGGGCCGGTGTACAATAATAATAAGTATTATTATAATCCTCGACGGGCGTCGCACATAATATTACTACATAATATACGATCACGCGAGAGTAGAGAGAGAGAGAGAGAGAGATAGGAAGAGAGCAAGATAGGCAGACTGTCAGCCGATGAAGATTCGGTAGAGCAATAGTTGAACGATATAATAATAATAATAAGAAGAAGAAGAAGGTGAAGAAGAAGATGCTAGGACTATGAGACGAGCCGCTGAAGAATGAAGAAAAGGACCTGGCAGTGGTTCTATATTCGGTCTGCGTGTGCGCGTTTGCAGTTCATGTTTCACGTAGGTACCGTATAGTATATAATGTATATTATGTCTGCAATGAACACATATTGTTTATATATATATATGAAATTCGTGGTGCCGCTGTGTTTATAAACAAAGATACCGAGTGCGTCTATATACAGACGTATAACATATAATACTGGTTCGTGCACATGGCGGCACTAAATTAATTTTTATTGGACGTATCGCGTTTCTGCCGCGCTCGCGTCCGAACTGGTAATTTTTTTTTACTATTATTATTATTATTACTATGCATTCCCTCCCCTGCGGCTCGGAGGGACGCGACGACGGCGTGTCCTCTCCCCCTCTCACACAACTCCTCCTATAATTTCTTGTGCTCCCCGCATGCCCGCCTCTCACCGCCGAGTTCGTGTTTCACGGCTACGGCATTTTAATTAAAACTAACCGAAATGTATATGTATATTAAGCACACGGACGGCGGATGCGTATAAGGCCGACCGAGAATATCGGTTCGTAATTTTGAACCGTCGTCCGATGGCTATACAGGGCAAAAAACCACACGCACGCACACGAATACCGGTTCGATCGAAAAAGCCGCGTTCGGAAATCGCAGAAAAGAAATAGACGGAGAAAAATGCCACCGCAGATCGAGCGCGTTCTGTATATAGTGTATATATGTATATGTATATACATATATATATATATATACGTAACAGAGACGACTTCTGCTGTTCTCATCGGTTTAAAATGTAGTACGTATATACGTATATACATGCGTACACCGTATAGTCTGGCAGTCTGCGATAAATCGATCGTAGCTATAGGTACGTGGCAGGCGTTGTTGAACCTTGGCCAAAACACGTACCTATACGCACCGATGAACGGATAGTTGGAAATCCAAAAACTGTTTTATCCGACGTCAAGACGCGTGTCGTCCCGTGACCGATATAATATATCTATACGTATCCAGGACAGTCGGCATCTGGGTAGGGTCCGGGGCATTAGCCCAAACGTAACAGCGGCCCTAACCTGGTCATATAGGCGCAAATAGTTGGTATAGCTAGAGGGTCAGCCAAAATAATTTTTAAAATAGTTTAATGGAACATATTATTAAAGAGAGTAATTTATTCGTCACAAAAACTGGAGTCATTCGAGTTTCTTTGATATTTACTATTTAGGTTGGTTCCATATGCATTGTACGTCTTTGTGTCAAAGCCATGAACACAAATATATAAACGTACGGGCACCCGAGTTGTCGACAAATAGTTACGTAATCGACCCACGAAGTATAGCGGGGTCAATTTAACGCGGTTACACGCCATAATAAACGGCAAACCCGCGGACAAGGTACATACTTCGAGGCATGCAACTATAATATAGTTAACTATAGTTTAAGACCTCAACTGAATTAAAAATATTATTCAAGATGCTTAATGACAACTACCCCATGATTGCACTCCAAAATATAATATGACGCCTGTGTGCCTCATATATGATCCTATATTGTGTATCATTACTATATGTATATACCTACCATCGTACCGTAGTACCGGGATCGTACCACTTACAAGTTACAAGACAACGGCACAAAACCCAACCAAAAACAGCCGACCACTGGGCCAGTCAGGCCCTGTAACACACCTCGCCAATAGATAAATGGCGCACCACTACACGACGGACCACGGTATCGTTGGTGTAACTGGGGTCTTTAGCACCCCCAAGTTCTAATAAATCACTCTTAGATTTTTTTTAGGTCTGACTATCATTATTATATTGAAATACCATAAATTGTATGTTTTTAAAATATGAAATATTATAGCAGCCCACGTTTTAGAGGTCTAGTTGCGCCTATCCACGGTATACGTTCTCGAACGTTGCTATAATCAAGTAATATGTTATACCTACGGATTACCATAGAGCTGGTGCCGGTGCGGTTATAACAATATCGCCACGGCGGCAAAACGAGATCCTTCAATAACCATAACACTATGTTGTGCCAGTGGTCGAGGTATTGTTAGGAACGGGTGATCTCGCTTTTTGCACAGTTCTGGGAAACTGTCTATAGATAAATACAGAACACTACCCGTGAAAAGTAAAATATAAATATAATATAATAACACGGTATTCTGCGTCCAGTTTCCAATCGATCCATTATAATGTTATTTCGAAACGATAATGTAAAATGAATGATCCAGTGGTTTTCGAAAAATAAGTGAATAAAACCACACGTCATTATAATGGTGTAAACTCGACATACGGTGTCCGCTATAATAATATACGCTTCGCTTGGAATCTAAAACAAACAATGGGCGGCATTATCGTTATAATATTATATTATATCCTCACGAGAACTCGTCAATAATAGTATGTGATAATAATAATCGAACCAAATTGAAGAATTCAAATAACTTCCGTGGAAAACGTGCACACTATAACCGCTGCCGCATATTGTGTTATTATATTATTATTGTTATTATTACTATTATTATTATTACCACGCTTTATACCGAGTTTCGTCGTGGCTTTTCATATGTACAAACATTTTCCGTCGGTTTACGAAACGCGCATTATAATCATCGAGCGTTATTGTGTTTTTCCATAACACGCTTGTGTCTTTTTTTTCTGTGATAATATTGCGTTAGGCACATCACAAAAGTTTTTGTTTTCTTTTAAGCACACATACACACACACACACACACATATTATTATTATTATTATTATTATTGTTTACCGTTGGCAGCATAACGTTTTCCTTGTGCTGCCCGAGCACACACAACCGCTGAACCGCGTATACAAACAAAACGCATAATAATAATATTATATACGAAAAGACATAATAATATTATATACGCTGCACAATGTTGTGTCCTTTGCAAACAGTCTTCGCAGACGTCGTGTCGTGGCCTCAATATGATATAATAATATGAAATACGGTGGACTCGATTATACGTAATTTAGTAATATATACTAATTATATTTTGTTATAGGTCACGTTGGGCGAATGCGCGTGCAGTATATACCTGCACTATGGTATTACAGTAGAGACTGGTCAGTAATTTTTCAACCACAGGTATATAATATCCATAATACAGCGAACGATATCACAATATGCGGTCGTAGCATTTATAATATAATATGTGTTGAGTTGCATTTCTTACTTCGGCATACGTATAACACTATAATTTATCGCGCGGTGTATGGAGGGACACATAAATTTAGCGTTGTTTCGGACTTTTGCGACAAAAAAATATATCATGATACGCGTATGATCGTCGTTCGTAACACAATATCCTTATGACCCTATCGCGAAAACCTACTTGATTTATAAATAATTATTAATGTATTATGTCACGGGACTGGCTTTAAATACTAACTTATAGTTTATAAACACCACTTTGCGCCTGCGAGCGGTTCGTGTCGTTTCGTTCGCCCGAAAATCAATTCTCGAGGACGAGAACGGCGTCCGGATGAGTTGAGTCGGGCGTTATTTTTTTTCTCCCCCGTTTCCAAAGGACTTTTAATTATTATACTCGTCAGTCTGCGGTAAGCCAGGCGGATGTAGGTACCTGCCTATATATCTCCTAGCTATTCAGCCACGATACGTACACGTATATTATAATACACACATCCCGTCCATCGGACACGCAAAATTTTCCGGCCACGGCGTTTTCATTATAAAGCACATCGTCTCTGCCATTGTGTGCGGACAGTGTGTGTGTGTGTGTATATGTGCGCGTACGTGTTCCCGTTCACATCTTTGTTCGGCGTTTTGTAAAACCGAGGAAAAAAACCACCAAATTTACGACGGGCAATCGTTTTTTTTTTTTTTCGAAACCACAACGTTTCGTGAGCGAGTGGTCGAACAAAAAAAATATTATAACGACCGTGGTATATATATTATATACGCTGGACTCCTTGTACACGTCGTGGACGTCGCGTTATAAACTTAAACGTCATGGTCGTCGTCATATAGTTGTCGTCGTCGTCGTCTTCGTCTTCTAGAGTCGTATATAATAATAATAATAATAAAATATTATGTACAGTCGTCGCGTCCCATAGGCCTTTTGTTCGGGAAAAATCACGCATTGTTGTTGTATATATATTTCTATATATAAAATATATTGTATCGCACGCGTGTAGTACTAGGCATGCATTATATTATTATATATACCTACGTGAAATGAATGATGGGAGAAGAAAAAAGACGCACACACACCACGGTGCCACCAAGGTCGGTGTTTTTCCATTTAGGATTCGTCGTCGTTTTATGGCGCGCTTAATGTTTTATATATGTCTGCTATACATATTATTAGATAATGAGAGCCGCCGCCGCCGCCGCTTTTGAATAGGGCGAGAAGCAGTCGGAAATCGTTTCTATTCTTCTATAGAAGTCTCGTCCTCGTCCTACATATATACCTACACATTATACTGCACGCACATAGTGTATACAATATGCGTGCCTCGCAGTGTAGACGAGAGACCGCAGCGCATTGTGCGTATATTATTATATACACCCTCTTCCGCCGACTTTCCATGTGCGGCCGCGTCGTTTGCGGGCTGTATTGAGGTCTGCTGCTGCTGCTGATGGCGATGCCTGCACCCTCCGCACCCCGTGGGCCCCGAAACGACCCGAAAACTTTGGTACTTGCTTTCGGAATTTCGGCGCAGGGTGGAATCGCGTCCGCCCGCGAGCCCCGACGCGGCGCTGCGAGTGACTTGCTGTATCCGCGTCGTGCGTTCAACGGAGGGCGAGAAAACAAAACGGGAACAAAGAAAAAAATAAAAATAATAAAAAAATATTCTACATTATGCTGTACGAAACTACGATGATTAATATTATAATCGCGCGTATACGCCGAAAATAATTGCAGCGCCCGAAACTTCCACGGCACAAACCCTTTCCGGCAAGAGGCGGCGATGAGGGGCATAAAACCACCGCGGAAAGGGTAGTAGGTGCCTAAAAACAGTGCGTCTATATCGTATAATACATTATGTATATGTTGTCGGTGGGGGGGGGGTTGTTTTGTGTATATACGCACTTCCGCCGCCGCCGGGTGCGGTTGGTAGGTAATTAAACTATCTTTGATTTTTTTTTTTTTTTATATTATCTTTATCCCCCCGCCGGTAATAACAATATAATATACACGACGCGCGATATCATTATAATGTGCGGTCTTATAATATGGGATTATACGTTTTTCGTTCTACACTTACATAGAATATAAAATATAATATTATATTGTACACATGATGCGCGCAAGTAATATCGGGTCTCGTTGATTTCGTATTGCAGTCCATCCGTGTATACCGCGGTATACGTCGGTATATAGGTATAATATATAACATTACATATTATACGGAATGAAAACTATACACTGTCGATTTCACGCACGTAACCGTTTTTGGTTTTGGAAATTATACCGACCGACACACGGCCGTAATAATAACGACGACGACGACAGTAATAATAAATAATAATAATTGATCTATTGCGTGCGACTTGCTACAGCAGAGAGGTATACGGATGCGCCTTGCACTCGAAAATGAATACGTTTCGCACAGATAACCGTCGTAATACGGTTATATTATACACGCTAACCTACCGTACCGTGTACCTACATAATATAACACTATGATATTATTATGTATTATAATAGGTGCATACGCATAATATGACAAGTCTCGTTGAGCAAAATAATAATAATTATACACAATATAATATCTATTATATTGTATACGCATGCAACGCGTACTGTGTTATTATCCGGCCTAGAGCAACGGGCGGTCGAGTCTTGTGCATGTGTCGTTATTATAATTATTCAAAGAAGTGCAATCGAAAAAAAAAAAACCAAAATTTTAATACCATAATCTTTCCGTTCCCGAGGTATGGGGCGACATGAAATTACACACACACGCGTATATTTGTATACACGACTCATTGTTGCTGCTCTAGGCTGTTCAATTATTATACTGATCATATTCACAAACTATGATATTTGGCCTCGATAAGTCCCGTGTTACGAGTACACACTGCACGCATTCAATTTAATGATATTCCGTTTTAATTACGCCGGCAATAAGTTTGGATTTTAATCCTATCATGTTATTATTACTATTATGTATGATGTGTATGGCCGAGGCAATTTAAAATTCATCGTTTCAATTATTCGATTCAAATTCTTCGTCTAGTAATTAAATTATCTCAAACAATTTATTTTTTAAATCTTAATTTTCAAACATTAATTTTAAGCAAAAGATTTTAATTAATTTAATGAATCGTATCATTTTGTTATGTTGATTGACATGTGTTCATTAATTATTGCAGTAAACTCTTGTTCCTCTCGAGTTTAAACTTTAAACTATTACAATTTATTATTTATTCACAGCGAACGTACCTACTATCGTTACTTATTCGGATAGTATATAAATTCCATCATCATTCGTTATTAATCACAAATTTATAAGATGTAAACATATTTATCAATAAAACTTTTAGATAGCGAACAATGATAATTTATTTTACGAACAAAATACCTAATCGAATCATTTTTATTTCCAATGGACATGTCATACCTATATAATACACGGTACTTTAATTAACAAAAACAATTTTTCAATGATATGTTTTGTCCATTGGAAACAACTGAAAAAATCTTCCGAAATAAAAGATGAGTATAGATTGATTGGTTGGAACCAAAGTAATTTCTTTGTAAGACCTAAAAAATAAAAAAATAGAAAACATCCATTAAAAATCGAATAATGGGTTATACAATTGAAAACCATAGCCCGAAGACAGAAACTAGTGATCCGCCAATGTATATATAAAAAAAACAATTACTACTACTCATTTTCGTACACAAGATTGGCGAAATCTAAACTTTCTCCCTTTGTTTTTTTTTTATCATTGTTCGTAAGCGAGTATCACAATAATCGGCAGTTTATACTTTATAGAATCATTGATAAAATCCGTCAAAGTACCCAATCGATTTTTTTCTTTTAAATAATAATTCGTCTCCGTATAAATGATTCATCGTCGTCGATTACAGACAAATCGAAACGAAATATAATCATTACAGACATTATTTCAGTTACCTACTCAAGACGTAGACAACTACGACATTATTTTACCGCATAAATGCGTATAATATTAACAATAATAGAAAACATTTGAATTGACAGTAAACTGCCGGGCGCACAGTAATTTGGTCCATATAATAGGCATAGGTAAGGGACTATAGTATAGGAACTATAAGTATAACGTATACGGTATTTGGGAAAAAAAGCCGCACCTATAGGAAAAAAAAGCCCCGTACTAACTAAATACATAACTCATTTTCATTATAGTGTACATTTTATAATTTAATATTTGTATATAGGTAACCTAACCTTTTTTGGACATAGATATATTATGTACTATACATATATATATAGTATATAATTTTACATCATAAAAATATTTAATAAGATAATACACCAAATATTTATTTAACTATAGATATAAATATACATTTGAAATATAAAAGATTAAAATATAGTAGGGTAATAAAAGTGATTGCAAGATAAAAGATTGCAGCTATACTTGTATACTTTATAATAATTAATAAGTAATACATAATATATACTATGTTATTGAACTATTTATTATATATATTTTGATTTATGGTTTATGTTATATTATTTTTTAACTTTGATTTAATTAGTTATTGTTCAATGTCATATACTAGATGTAATTTTTTTATAGTTACCTTTTAATAAAATAAATGTATTGTCTAGTATAATAAATATTAAATTAGATACATACCTAATAATATAATAATTAATGAAAAACAATTATTACTAAACTAGTATTTTAGAATATTATATATTTTATGGTTATAGCTATTATATTAAAGAAGTGTATTTACATTGATAAATGTAATGATTATATTATGATTATAATTAATTATGTAAATCATAATAAAAAAGAATAATGTATTTAGTTTATACGGGGCTTTTTTTTTTCCTAGATTCACCGTATACACGGCAATTATTGTTTAATATAAAATACGCGTGTGCATTAATGATAATCAGAACTGCACGGAAGTAGGAAAAGTATATGAATATGATAGCGCAATAAAAATAATAATAATAATAATATACGATTTACTCGCAGCGAAATATGAACAAATATAATATTGTGGAATGCATATAATTATTATTTATTATTATTATAATATGGACAGCGTTTAAATCGAAATTCAAATCCTCATAGCTAGGTATGTACTGTTTAGTAATATTTGTGTCGGGTCAGACGCACAAACAGTGGCGGCTCGTGCACGGGCGCATGTGCCCCTCCCAAAGTGTTGAATAAAAAGAAAGAAATTAAATTAAAACATCAGACATGCAGACATAATACGTCACATACCTAGTAATTATTTTATTTTATCTTTTCTTTCTTTTATTTTTACTCAACATCGACTACAAGCTTACATAAATATTTACATTTTTACATTATAATGTAACCCAGTACACAACAATTTTTTTAAGATAAGACATTATGTTGAGGGGGTTTGAAAATTGAGCAACTATTATAGTCGGCATAACTGACATTCATCGAAAAAAATAAATGCTATCAGAAGTTTCAAGTTTTCAATATTGTATGATACGATAATGCACTGCAGGCACAGATTATTGATTTAGATGCAAGTCCTCTATGGTTATTTTAAATAAATAGTATTGTTAGTTGTTAGGCAGGCTATAACAGTTTAGCCCCCCCCCCCCAGAATTTTAACCTTGGTTATACCTATGTGATGTCCGCAGGTCCTAACTTGTCGGCACGAATCACACGGTTAAGTTCGGTACCGGGCACAAGTTCTATATTAATTCATCGGCCGTCTTCGGTCTAATCGACTATCGTCTTTATTAGTTATTATTTTTCCACATAATTATGTTCGAATACGAAAACAATAAATATATTATTCGAATTTGTTGTTATATATTATATCCAATATTTTCCTTTTAGTAAAATATATTATACTATCATCAGTGAATAAGTATAATGTTTATTTAAAAATTATTAGACATTAGGGGGGATGGAGTAAAATATTCGTATAACATGTGCCCTCGCAGGATGCCGTGATTTTATTAATTTCATAAATCGCCACTGATCACAAAACTATAATATATTATGTTTATGTATACATAATGTTATAACTTAAAATCCTGTTATGTATATAATATACATCCGATACGTATGGAATGTAATATATTTATAATAATATACATAAAACACATTTATAAATTAGAATATATGTATAGTAATTTGTACGAGAAACGGCCAACTAAAATACAGTCTATAACATATTATAAGATAATATAATTTATAATATTATACATTTCCACTCGCGTTTGAGAAATGGGGCTCCGCAATGGTTTCCCAAGGCCTCCGTTCGTTACACAACGATTCATACTTTCCAAAGGATGTTCAAGAATCGATTCGAAAAAACTATGAGTGGATTCTAAATCCATTTTCAGTGACTTCAAAACCAGCAGCTCTCGATGCAGCAGAATACGATGTTCTTATTGATATGGTTTCGGATAGCTACTGTAACGTGGTCGGGGGAACGACCAGTTAAGTATAAGATATCCAGGGAGAATCGTAGGATCCTATAGATATAAATACCGTAGCCAGGGGCAGATATGTAGATATCAGGATCTTAAATATATTTAAATTACTAGGATTCCTTTTCAGTTATAATTATATTTTATTGTATACTAAAACACTTACAAATATTAATACTCACAAATACATCAACTATGTTCTATAATTATACTAGGTAACTGTATCGTAGTCATACGGAGTCCGGTAATCGTAGTGTGTATTGAGGTCTAAGGTGCACAGCGAACTGCCTTGCTAATACATTGTGTATGTTGGCCATATGCCTTACAATCATGTATGTGTTTTAATTTTAATAATATATCGGTTAGCAGTTAATCGCACATACGGTAAAGTTCGTATTATATTATAGTACAATATTTTCTCCAGTTCTTTTAAAACCATTGTTTCCTTTATTCATAAATATAATTTTATTTTGACTTCCGTATGTTTACAGTTCGTGTTAAATATGCTTCATAGAACATAGGCAAATGCAAATTAACGTTAAATATTTCTTGGGGCTCCGCGAGCAATTTCTCCTTAAAAAAAGGCTCCGAGGCTGAAAAAGTTTGGGAACCACTGATTTAAATAATAGCTGTTTGGTCGACTGATGCGTATAATACGACTTGTATAAAATTATAACCGGTGGTCGGACGGAATTGACGTGGCTGTGGTTTTGCCGTACTATTATTACAATTATTTATTTTTTTTATAATATATATATTATAAATCCTTATCAACCGAATTATTCCGACAACACCTATTTTATTATTACTATATACGGTGTATATTGACCGACTCGCGGTTCGCCTCGTTTGACCCAACAAAAAAAAAAATTTAAAAACCAGTTCTCACGAACGGGACCTTACATAATAATTATTGGTGTGCAGCATAGTCACGTGATAGGTACCTACATCAAAATATAACTATTGATAACACGTTCAGAATTTAATTTTCTTAATGAATGCCCATCACCATCATCAGGTCGGCCGATGTAATCACCTTTATTTATAACTGCATGATTATTTATATAGAAATCGAAACTTTGGGTTAATGAATGTTTTTTCGTTTATAATCTATCGCACGAAGGACATGTAGGTCCATCATGCATAATTAACGCTTTTAATGGAACCAGAAAAACGCGTCTTTTCTCGAAATTTAAACGAAAGGACCCAAATACATATTTTTTTAAATTATTATTTATTATTATTAATAACCCGTAAAATGTTTATTCATCACGGTCAGTGGACTTCCTCAAGGGCGATAAACATTATACACGAATGAAAAACAAATAATGATCTAATATTTTTCACGTAAAACACAACAAAAAAAAAATACCGAGAATCACAGCGAATCATTATAATATTAATTATTCACATAACGAACTTTCAAGAATAACACGATAAGGATTTGTATTGTTTTTTCAATGGCCGTCAAAATTATTATCTGCCGATTAGTTTTTCGAAACAAATTAATTTCGAACTATTGTAGGCCCTTCAATAATACATCATTCCGTTGAAATAAGCAAAAAAAAACAATTCTAACAAGTTTCCAAGTAGAATATCTTTCTATACGTGATTCGATATCTAAAACGACCACTCCCGTTTACGACGAAGAAGAAATTGATATGCATCGCGTTCGAGGAAATCGTTATGGACGTCTCAATGGCATTCGCTACTCGAATCGCTATTCGAATAAAAGATAGGGGTAGGGTGGTGGGGGTGAGAGAAAGAGCGAGAAAAAAGAGAGGTCGGTCGTATGACCGTCGTGCCACAGCAAAAAAAAAGAAAAAAAAAAGCGCAACGTCAATGTTATTTTGTTTCCTGTTTCCGGTATTTTGAAACGAGCAAAAGTAAAATAAAAATAACAACAACAACAACAATATTTCGGTTTGTTTAAAACATCTCTCGTATTCTCTGCTCGCGGGAACCCAAAACTGACCCCGGCCCGTTTCGCATGCGAAAATCCCCTACCCGGCGATATCCCCCCACGAAAAGAACGGTTTAACCTCGGTCTCGCTCCGCTGTGCATATATACACACTTAAATGCAAATAAGTCTAAAACGTTAAGGGACGAGCGCTCGAGCGGGAAAGGCGGCGGAGAGGGATGGAGAGCCGGCGGCGGCGCGGGCTTTAAGCCCTACGCAGATTTACTTCCGAACGACCGACGCTCCTGGCGCACGGCAGTAAAAACTTTGAAACTCGTTTTATCTCTCTCTATGTATATATATATAAAAGGGATTATTTAAAATTGTAACGTAGTTTGCATAAATACATTACTCCGTGACGTAACAGCTGATACAATTATTATCAATGCTAATAAACAATCGTTAATAACAACGATCGTTATTATTATAATACATAAAAACATTATTAAAGAAAATAATAATATAATGATAGTCGTCGACAATCAAATATAATCTATACACGCAGGTTAATATGCCGCCTCGTGTGTTGTTTGTGATGTAATAATTGTGTCGGTTACAAGTTTAGGTGATAGTACCTATATAGGTTAGTATAGGTACTTTTACAAGTAGAATTATTTTTTTACAATACTATTATCGTATATACCTAATTATTTTTGATGTATTTATTACATTAAATAAACCTAAACGATAAAGACCTGTGTAAAAACAATCAACATCCGTTTATTATACTATACTAATAATCGACACGAACACGTGGTTGGTATATTGACTATAATATAATATATTTGAACAATATGCGTATTATAACATATTATACGAACCTCACCCGTGACAACAATCGTCCCAAAGCTAGTTGACTGGTCGTTGCGACAAACTTTTACGTGATAAGTTTACAAGCTTCTCGGCGAAAAAAAGAGAAAGGAAAAAAAATAATCGATATTTTATGGCTGACTGTGATTAAAACAACGGTACATTAATATATGCGCGAGAAAAATGCTCGCGCCGCGGGGGCGCTGTTTCAGGTTTTCAACAAGGGGTGCGAACGTTATACCTAAGCAGGCCAATTTTTCCCATACGGGGATTTTTTGATGAACAAATCAAGCACTTGAAAATGATCGCACTATCGCCCGGCAAATCGGGATTCGAAAACCATCATTTGTTATAAGCTGACATTCATTTTTCTTCGGTCACGCAGATGAATATCGTATTTTGTGAATATAATATACGTGAAAATAACATAATATAATAAATCGACTGTGCACCGACGATGTTTATCTCTATAGCCGTATCTCCACGGAGGCAATGATATAAACTATAATTATTTATTGTAATCCATTCAAAAACTACAGCCCCAAAGTACACCCCCTCCCGTTGCACACACACGACGACCCTAATAGCTGGTGTACACATTTTATACATTATAATATAATAGTATAGGAGAATAGTATCTTTTGAATACATCACAAGCCGTTTTTTTTATTCGACGCAATATCGTCGCGCACGAAACGCAGCGTGATCGCGCAACCAGAAGAATATATAAAATGTAAATTTCGTAATAGTATACGCGAGGACCGTACAGTGCGTAGTACATACAGTCGACAATGAATTTAATTAAATTCGTAAAACGCATTCGTGATGATGACGATGACGATCCACACACATTAAGCACGTTCAAAGTGACCCATCCCCTTTGGAATATATGCGTGGTTAATCTACCTATATATTATATATAAGTGTGTGTGTCCGTATATAATATAATACCTACATTGTATCGCGTATATATTATACTATGCATATTATCGCATGTAGAGCGCACAACAATGTATAACGTCACGGCGGCGCGCGTACACAAGGCAATAAATATTATATATTATGAATTACGATCAACGGCGAGAGCACCTACCTAGCATATATGTAATGCAAAAAAAAAAAAAGGTTATTCGAAATCCTAAAATAAAAACGAAAAACAGCGTCGCGATTTCGTGACAATAATAACGCTGCACACGTAATCCTGCGATAGGTAATGATTAGTATCCGTCTGGTTGGTCGGGGTTGCACGGAGAGAGTGGGGTGCTGGGGTGTAGGAAAAAACTCGAGGAAATATTAGGGTCTATACGTCATGTCGTAAAGACATTTCGCGTAGGACGATGTGTGTGTGTGTGTGCGCGGACAATGTATAAGCCGACTTGCGCGCGAGAAGAATGCGTTTCGTGAAGGAAAAACCGTTCGATCCCCTTCGGCGCCGCGCGCGGAGGACGAGTGCGAATTCCAGAACACTGCAGTGACGGGGAAAAAAACCGAAAATAAAAAGAGGGCGAATATCGTGCGGTATATATATTTGCGCGCCGTATATCCGGACGATGGGGTGTGCGCGGGTCGGGTGCCGACGTCATTTTAATCGACCCTCGTTTCCTCCCTCTAATTGCCCATTACCCCCGGTGCAGAGGAATTTCCCACGTACTTACCGAGGCGTATACGTGTATATGTATACGCGTATACGACTGCGGAACACGAGTGGAATTACGCGTTACATAAAATATATATATATATATACCTATACCCGAACAACATATCGTATATATACGGCAGTTGCATATTATTATATTTAAGGTCGTTTCGCGCCAAAGTTTTACTGTACGATAATGACACGTACAAAGGCACTTTTATGTTTATGGTATATACCTATATATATATACGGTATGCACACAGACTTGGATCCACACGATCGGAAATAATATGGCACGATTGTGTGTGTGTGTGTGTGCCCGGGGGAATCGCCGACGATTGGCGTGTATCGTTATTATAATAATAATATATTACGGCACTACCATAATACGCGGGCCGATTAAGCTTTAACCGTTCTGCCCGCGCGCACGCGCATCGTCGTCATCATGACGGCCACGCTCACGACCGATCTTCGCGTGTATTGTAATATTATTATTATTGTGTAATATATTTTCTATAATTATGAATATTGTTCGAACGGCGCGTGTGCGTTTCCTCGCTGCGATCGCCGCGAACGACGACGACGACGGCGGCGGCGTCGTCGATGTATAATAATTACGTTCGTTAGCAGTTTACGCGGCGCGAAAAAAAAAATCGTGTCTGTGAAATATGGTAAATCGTTACGCGCGCTTTCAATACTCACCGCTGTATATAATACACGCCTGTAGCACATCCTGCGTGAATCCGACAAATCGAGCGTACGACAACGTAAACAAAATAATATACATTATTGTGGGTTCGATCGAGTGTGTGTGTGTGTATCCGTTGTTTTTAAGCACTGCTGCGAAGAAGCAGGACGCGGACGTGATGGATTTCGACAGCTACAGTTTCGAAGAGTCGTGTCAGTGTGTCACCCCGCTCGCATAAATCGAAAAAAACGAGTTTCCGCATGTTTTGCAGTTTTGCACACACACACATAGATAAAATAGAGCGACTTGAGTATTTTGTTTTTCTCGATTATTACTACCTATAATTACTTTTTCATTTTATATTCTTCCACGAGGCGTCGCGCGTTTCGGTTTTTTACCGGCTCATTGATTTGTTTTTTGCCCGGAACGACCGATATTCGCATTACCTCGGGACATTATTCCGTCAATACCTTCGATCACCAAAAAAATTTTAATTTTCTTCCCATAGTATTCCCCTGCTGTTAGGAATTGCTTTCCGTCCTGCGGCGCATATGTAGGCGGGCGGGCGGGCGAGCGAGCGCGTTATGTACCTATATATATATATTTATACTATACATAAAAAACACGTCGTCTCCGTAGAGTCTGCGGCAGTCGGTTGGCGTGTATTATACCGGTTTTGCTTAAGGTGAACACCGGTAGTTGAGAACGAAAAAAAAAACGAATTCATTGGATAAAACGCGTTATAAAGGTACTTGTACACATTATAATTATTTGTATACATATATATATATATATACGTCGTGTGTATAAGCACGCGTATAGGTAGGCATATTATCGAATTACCCGTGGCGACGGTCGGAAACGTGTCATAAAATATAATAATCGAATTTTTTTTTTTTCTTGAAATTATTACTTTGTCGGAGGGTACCCATTGCAAAAAAAATTTGAAAATAATAAAAAAATTTGATGTTTCCGTTTTTTGCTTTTTTTTTTTTTTGACGGCGTGCCGACCCGCATTTATACACATCACACACACAAGCCCATACACAATACGTTTCTGATTGTGTAAATGTATATTATGTACCTACGATTATTTATTCCAGACGACAATAATGCCGGTACCTGCGTCTGCCAGCATGCCGTCGACCAAATCAAAAAAAAAAACTGAAAAAAGGTCACCACCTCGCACACGGTCGGATTACGTTTTATTTGTTCTCCTCCGGTGCTTTTTTTTCCTACACACGCGTCGCGAGCTCTCGCAGCACACGCTCGCAGAGCACACCCATAAAAAGAGTATAAAAAAAACCGTAATGCTCATACACACATACACACACACGATTCCCTTGATTACTCGAACGGAATTCTAAAAAGCGTATAATAATATGATAATATATCATATTATGTGTCCGTCCGTCGTCTACCGTGGATTACGCGCATATGGGTATACACGACTATACAGGAAGACGAGGGAGAGGAAGGAACAACCTCGGTGTAATAATAATTATAAAATCTAAAAACCTTTATTATTACTATATCGTGTACATTATCCAACGTACGTGCGCCAAAATATCCTCGTCTCGTTATACGCGATTTACCCTTTACACGTATGGGCGGTGGGGGATCGTTATTGTATCTATATATTAGGTATTATCAATCTCAAGAAACACTGTTCGTTGTCGCCAAAAAAGAATAAAAACTTTGCAGATTATTTAAATTTTTTCCACGCAGTGATTTTTTAGCGTCTTCGTTTAGATATAGGTTTATCCGGTTCAGGTGCCTTTTTTCATTTTGTAGTTTTGTACCTACTTCGGAGCTGAAAAAACAAACTTCACATTCGTCTACATTATATCGAGTGTCACGGAAATTCTGACGCCAAATGTTTACTTTTCCATCAATCGAATTCAAAAATAACATAATACAACCCATTAAAAGGATGACGACTGTATATTCAATACCTCTGATAGTCGCACGAAGTCACTCGGCTATGTAAGATAATATTTATTTAACCACGACGTGAATATAGACGCTCGGAACAAGTAAAGTTTAATTAGTTTACGAGTTTACGACCGATTTCCGGAACGAGAAATTTTTAGGACATTGTCCGTCGACGCGTCTGCGTTATTTGTATACAAACATAATATTATAATATATTATAATGGTAATAATGTGCGCACGACGCGCTTGTTGTATGGCGAGCACACATTATAGTAACAATGATGTTATACATCATACACATAAAATATGTTTACTTTAGGACCAGAAAATGTTTAGAAAATATAGTTAATAATAACATACATAATGGCTGATGTAGACGAACCTAATAAGTAATAATAATGTCAAGCTTATTTCGTCGTTCCGTGTTACTCAGAAGATGTGAGAACGCATATTTTTACATCATATTATTATTTATGTAGATATACCAAGAAAAGTTAGAGTGAAGTATCGAAGTTAGTGGAATCACGTTTCCAGCTGTAGCCTGTGTGAATCTGTAAATCGACGTGGTTCACCGAAATGAAAAACTGAATTCCTTGATATTTCTTGTTATAAAATATTGTGAAAATCGCTCACTTTTCATGAAGAAAAGTATGCTATAACATATATAAACTGTAATATTATACTATTAAAATGTAAACAAAATTTTAATTAACGAATATTCAGGAGTATATCCTATATGACGAACGGGTAACAACCCTTAGCTACCTATTATTCATCATTATTATTTTAATTATAATATAGTCGTTTGACACGTAGGTAAATTATCCTTATGAACGTATAGGTAAGTATATGTATATATATTTTTAATTGTATTTATTTTCAGCTATAATAATAATGATGGGCGTTCGTGCACTTACAATTTCAAATCACGTATTTTCGATCTCCTCCACAACAATCATGCCGGGAACATCAAGATATAAATGAATTTTCCATTTTTCAAATTTTCCATTTTGTTTAGTTTTTCTCTTATTTTCATCACTAACGATGCACGTCTGCGGCAGGCGAACGTTTGGTATACCATATCCATTATGAACGGACGTTTCCTGTTGTACTCGCTACATGTACATAAATATATTAAATAATATAAAAACGGAATAATACCTGGCCATATAACATGCGCACAACGTATGGTACCGTACGGCGGACACGAAATGCGTCTTATTGTCGAAAGAGTATACAATATAGATTTTCCACTGTGTACATCATTATTTATACAGAGGTACGTCTTTAAACGTTCCGTGCCGACACGTGTGTGACAAACACACAAACATGCACATGCGCATTAAACGAAGACTTTGCAGCGGGTCCGGCTATGGGGTCCGCCGATCGGCACACATTGTAAACACCGAACAAACGTCATATTCACGCGCACATAATAATATATTATACACCTATAGGTACAATACAAGTGTATAATATAATGTTATGTTATATTATGTGCGCGTTGGGTCGTGATGCGTGTCGGCCGCACAAAGGATCGCGGGTCTTCGGCACGGGCGTTTTCCGTAGAAATCGTGCACTCCAAGACAACCGCGCAGCAGCCGCACCCCCCCGCGGGCGTTAAAATCGCTTCTCCGGCCGAACCTCCAACGACGGTTTTCCGGGAGAACGCGCTCGTGTCAGCTGTACCTACACTATTATTACCATAATATGCGTATATTGTGTTATCGTCGTCATTCGCCAATAATTGCTGCCCTTTATCAGCTAATACATTATTACATTATTAATTATGTTATGCCCACAGACCTTATGCTTGTAGACGGAACATCCTTATCCTCCCCCTAGTGTGCTGGTACGGTCATGAGAAGTTGAGATGCAGTGTTGCCCATTCTTTGGAACAAATTTTTTTTTTTTAATTTTATTTTTTTTAAAGTTTAAGGTCTATGGTTATACCCGTGTGCCTATAATAACAAGGTCCATCGATGCGCTAATATACGACAACACTCTCGCGCGGCGACTGTTGCAATTGCCGACTGCTGCGGGGCGAGGGGTATATACGACGTCGACAGCGACGGCAAAGGAGACAAATGCAGCACTTTCGACCGCGCGGGACTTTACTCGAAACTTTTTTCCTTCCATGTATCCTGCAACGTGACGTGCTATCGCGGTGTGGTTTGAATCGATTTACACATTTTATATTTATTTTTTTTTGTTACCGACACGACGTTCGAATGAAATGTGCGCCGTCGATCGGACGATCGTAAAACGGGGTCGGTGTTTATAATAATACGTATAAGGCGGCGAACGACGCTGTCTCGCGTATATATTATATGCAGGTACACTCGAAAACATAAATATAAGTGTATATATATATATATGCCAATTTCAAAAAGGTGTTGAAAAAAACACCGTGAGACCATAGAATTGATTTAAAGAACCGTACAAAGCGCTTTCGAATTATTATCATCGTAAGCTATAAACTCTACTCAATATACATGCGAGTTATAAAAGTCACGTCCGTCGCAATTAACTATATATACAGCGTACACACGAGTAAGTCGATCGTATACAATATAATAATTTATACGCACACATCTGCTGCACTAACAGGTTTAATCGAATTTTGTGAAGCGTATCAAATTCTTAAATATGTAAAAAAAAAAAAAATTACACGAGACGTACTATAACGGCCGGCGGGTGACTCGCTCGAGTGCAAAACGGATAAAATATATGAAACATTGTAAAGTCGTTACGAGTTTGCGACACGACTATACGCGAAATATGTATAGGTTAGGTTAGGCCGGTGCTGATGCATTTACGCGATTAATATTATATTGATACATATTTAATAATACGACGGAAAACTGCCAATAGTTGGGCGTAAAATCCATCTAAATTTTTTTCGCATTATACCCGACAATCGAGCGCGCGCCCTCACGCCCCCCCCCCCTTTCGAGAGCCGCCGCCGTTTTATGTTTCCGATATATATACATAATATATTATGATATTATCGTACGCTCGCGGGATAACCACATAACGTTATGCCGCACACGCATACCCGCACACGTACATATGACATATACGAAGCATAGTACCATTATATATACCACATAATATGTACCACCCATATACATATATATATATTCGCCGCGTAGCTCTACAGCCTACAAAATTATATACATATTATGTATGATATATATATAATATATTATATACGTGTGTATATATGCGGTGTGCGTATCTAATTCGAAATGCATTTCTCGCCGCAACAGCAGCTCGCAGCAGCCCACCGCCGCCTGCACAACGGCCGGTTGCACGGAAATAATGGGCCTCCACAGCCGCACTCACACCGGGACACTCGTACAATCTATATATATATAACGTATACCGAGGCTAATGCGTACATTAATTACGGGATCCTTATCTGGGTGTATGCGTGTGCATGTGTGTGTGTGTATTATCGCGGCCATCCGAAACGAACTTTTAGTGTGTATGTGCATATCGTCGTTATACACATTATTATTATTATTATTGTACGCCGCTCCGACGTATCATATATACGTATATATATGTAGCAGTCGTATATAAATATTATAATAGTGATAATAATGACGACGATAAAAAGGCGGGCGATGATTTTCGGCTCGCAGACTTCGCCGCGTGTACGTCATAATAATAATAATAATATAATATTCGTTTTGCCGCACATGACGTCGTACACGATATGTATATAGGTCAAAAGCGCGGCTTTCGTTTTTCCGCGACTGCGAAACGCTCGCGAATCCGACGACGTCGTCGATAAATCACCGTCGCGGAATTTTCCGCGCGCACGCTGCCACAGCTGCAGCACCGATACACGGGTATTTACACGATTAATCGTTCGACATAAATCTCGGGGCGAGCGTTCGACTCATATTTCTGCGCCTATATATTATATACATCTCGCACGTAAACGACAATAATATTGTACAGGGCGATTCGCCGAGCATGCCCGGCTCCGCGTTTTCCCCATTAATAATGAATTTATTCAAATATTATATTGTGCTTGGAGCTTTTGAGCGGGGACCGAGGATTTAATTATTTAGATAGGTAGTTTATACCATCTGCAGTGGGGAAATGTCCCGTGGCGATGAATAAACTTATTATTTTTTTTTTTCAATTGACAACCGCATGCTTTTTTACTGTAAAAAAAGATTAAGCAGATGATTTCGTTTTGAAAAAGGAGGAAACTAAGTAGGCATAACCGCTCTGCTGTACGTTAGTAGTCGAGTGTACCTGGTAATTGAGTGAGCACCGTAATGCGGGTGTATTAAACTTGAATTTAATCATTATAAATTGTATTCGATGGAAAACGATTGTGAGCGAAAACAGTCTAGCTGGTTACCAAACAATTTTACTAACAAATGTTTGTATTTTATTTTAGTTTTTCCCGATTATTTTAGAAAGTACTGATAGAGTTTTCCATTTTTACCTCACAAATAACCAACTATGGATTCAATTAGCTACGAGAACCCCATTTGAGAGTTGATAATCGCTACGCTCTGAATTTAAAACCTAAAATAGATGTAATATATAGGATCTAGTATTTAATATACTAGTATAATTGTTTACAAATTATATTATAATGTTGATAGTTAAATATTAATTTTCAAATCATCAAAGCCAATCTCTCGAATCCATTGCCTTTTATACTTTTATATGAATATAGGGCAACACTCATAAAAAATAGACGTTGGTATCGCCAGAGGACACTCTGATAATTGCTACAGACAGAAAATGCCTAATCATTTGAAAATATCGTCTTTAAATATACAAAAAATTCCATAAACAGAACTTGAAAAGATTTGTTGTTGAATAAATAATGGGGGTGAGCATACATGGTGAATAATTATGCTGTACCGACACGATGCGTCTGTATATTTTCCAGGGCATTGGGCGCATTTTCCGTGGTTTTATTTTTTACGTGCCTACCTACCGTATTTCAAAACGTTTTCCGTCGTTTCCTTCTCGCTAACCAATATATATATATATAAAGCTGCTATATATAAATATCTCCTCCGAACCCTAATCCAACCGATGATAAAACTATATCACCCCGACGACGGCGATATTCATATTTATATCTATATGCATGCATAATACATATTATATTGTATACCTTAATGTTATACAGGTTGAACATAAAAGAATCCACCGAATATGAAATGCTATATCACCTATATAATATGGCTAGAATGTATTGGCAACAAAACAACGGGGGGCACCGCTTTATCAATATCATTGGAAAGGAAAATGTCTTGGTTTCCTACACATTGCTAACATACGTCGAGAAACTGATAATGAGAATAACAGCAGCTATGTCCAATTAATAACGTTGAATTATCGAACTATCGTATTGTACTGGGACTTCTCGTGACTGTCACATTGATAATATTTTCAGATGAAACTGAATACGCCAACAAATAATAATTTAAAATATACTTTTTAAATAATTTATCAACAGAGACTAACTTGTTTTTTTCTTATAAACAAAACATGGTTAAAAATAACTTATAATATACCTACTTGTGTATACCTATTATATGGAATATATTATACAGGTTCTCCCGTGAGTATTTACTCATTAGCCGTAAAGGGGGACTTACCGCCCGGACAAAACAGGTTTTTTTGCGTTTTGCCTGTAAACTAAAAAAATTATTAACAATCATGAGATCAATGAAAATTAAATGTTGAAAGTCAAAATTTTCACAAAAACAAACCATAAAATGGCTATCTTTAATTGTTTCAAAAACTAAAAAATAACGCATGCGTAGTCCTTGTCTCTGTGAGTCTAATAAAAAAAAAAAAGATTTATGATATATTTATTATCTCAGGAGATATGACAATAGGTAAATCCTCGCGGGACACCCTGTAAACGAAAAGGTACCTACGTGATTGATGCTAATCTTTGACGCACCTGGTTTTTCTTTGAAATTCAAACGGTGTATTTTCCCGACGCGTTGATAAAAATCTTCGAGACCGCTCTGCATCGCATCTCACCTATAGGTACAGTCAGACCATAATCCAGATGATAGTAATATAACCCTGTAACGTGGTCAGTGGATGATATAAGATATCAGGGGAGAATCGTTATTCGTTGGACCCTGTAGATAGGAATAGGTGTTTTCCAAGCATATATTTATTTATTTGACCCATTTAAACCCACACCATGTCTCATCTTATGTCAACGACACGGTCATTGGAAAAAAAGATCTTTAAATAAGTAACTTCAATTGAAAGTCATCAATCCATCATCTATAGTATAATATATTTTTATATACTTAAATAGATATTCGCATAATTATACTCACAAACTTGGACGCCTCGTGGCCTCTCCTCACTGATCGGTGTCCGTTAAGAACAATCAGTAATCACTATTGGCTGTCAGCAGTACTATTATTACCTTCCCTGCATACATATAATATTATATACACATACATAATATACACACAGTGTTGCAACCCCACAGGCCCATCGTCTACTGCCTGCCACGATAGAAACGATATTAATATAATTACAAGACATATTATATACAATCGCGCCTATTTCGAGGAGTTGCATAGTTGTATAATAACACACACTTATAATAATATTATGTATAATTAGTCATATATGGTTTAATATTATTTATGCGTGACTACAATATGCACGAAGACAACGATATGGTAGTTATTCAATGATTCAAATTCAAAAACGAATGTATATAATATTCAGAAATTATCTCGCTTTGTGTTTCAATAATAGTATTTTATTTTTTGATAAAAGGTCACAGTTGTTCGTGCGCATCGTTATCGTCGGTTATACATTATTATGATATCATAACTCATAAACATGATATACTTACATATGGTGGTTCGATTACTCATATTTCGATTAACAATATTAAAATCTATAGGTCTGATATAGGTATATATGCGCACCTATAATGATGCAGACTGTAACCTAAGCATACAGTTGCAATAATAATAATTTGAAAAAAATAGGTAGTTGATTAGCATTGAATGATTTTGATGTGTTAAGTAGTTCCTAATGATATGAGAAAAAAACATATTCAATCATTTTTCATTAGTTTATTACTTCAGAATATCTCATTAATCTAACACGTGTTTCACATAAGCTAATTAACATGGTTCGAACCACCAAGTACAATAAACAATAAGTGTTAATGATATTTTTTGTCCAACAGTATTCTTATTAGGAACAGTATGTACTCTATTTTTGAACGTCTGCAGCATAGCTGTGACAAGCGACGTTCGGAGGAAATTGGGAAGGCATTGTTAAAAATTGATTTCCCACGATTTAAACATCCTGCAAAGGTTGCTTTAGTAATAATATTGTTACGGTACACATTAAATATTTTAAACAATAAAAACAAACAAATGCAATTGTAATATAATATAATTAGTACCTATATGATTCAGGTGTAAATGCGTAAAAAAAAAAAAAAGTAAATGTAGTTTGAATAACGAACACGGTACACGATTCAAAATTAATATGTCGAAAACAATAATTCGTTTACCGACACTTTGTTTTTTTTTTTTTCGTTCCATAGTCGTTACAGTAAAACAGTCGTTTCGTAATATTCCTAACGAATTCGCGTTAAACAACACCACCACGGCGTTATACAATTATGTTTTCAATGTACGTGACCAAATTATATTCAATGCATAGAATTCTACGGTTATGTGTATACAATATACGCCCGCACACACATATATAGGTATAGCGGGTATACGCTTTATGCGGTAGATAAATAAATAAATTGCACGTACCTACCCTGAAATTTCCCTCGTGCACGCATCGTATTATTGTAATCGATCAAAAATAATGAATACGTGATTGTTACCGAGAAACGTTGCCAAAAAAGCGATTTGCCAAACACACGTCGTTTCCAATGACACATACATAATACACGCGTATGATGCCTACCTGTATATAATGATATTACATTATATAGCATTATTCACTACCTATATATAATATATTATTTTTACTACACACGAGTTCTCACGAAAACTATTTAAACAAAAGAAAAACCGAAACACGCATTTTACTCGTATATAATAATACATAAGTGTGTATTATATATTATTATTACCGTCGGACTTGGACGCGACGGAACCACCTAGAATTATTATTTCTATATCGACAGTTTTCACGTGCGGCGTTTGGTGTTGTTTTTTTTTTCCCAATACCATTGTCAATTAGCATTCAAATTGCGAATCGGCAACCTTCACCGCATTAGAAACAAAAAAAAAAAATTGAATTAAATTAAATCAAAATAAACTGCGCGTATAGGCTATGCCCATATAGACATAATAGTATAATGTTTTCTAATACGTATTTATATATTATAAACACCGTGCAGTCGTATTTCATAAATGTTTTTCATTTCTGTACACGCACAACCGGTTCGCATATAGGAGAAACACACGTGATTGGTGTGTAAAACACTATAAAAAAGGTGGTTTCAGGTCTATAGTATAATATAATGTTGAAAAGTTTTGGCATTAGAGTAAATTTGTTATATAGATCCAATTTGAATTTGCATTCGGATCGTGACGAGCGGGGAATCGGCCAAAACAAAAAATGACGTTACATTATAGAAAGTTTCTCTGCGAAAAAAATTGTATACAATAATATTACTACATTATTATAACTTATGAAGGTACAATATTACGCACGCATAAGGATACGACGAATCGTATGTGTCTGTGTGACATGGAATGCTAATGGTCCGAGAAAAACACGCGCTCACACTGTATATTATAATAAGTACTTAATATTATATTATGCAAACTCAATTTTAGGATTTATCGCGCCGCCGCAGTGCTATAATATGCCTTATTATTATACCTATAGACACATTATATTAATATGTGTATCGACGGCCGAAAACGAAGTGATTACCATAATGTATTACATTGATTACTAAAAAATAATTAGGAAAATAATCGCTTTTACATTTACATAACATACTAGGTAGATTATATTATTATATACGAAACGTACATGCATATTATTACGATTATTAATTATTATCATTATACTGATTACTGAAGAACCGCACGGCGTTCTCTCGATTTAGGGTCACGTAGTTCCAAATTCGAAGAAATACCTAGGTGTTTGCAATTATATTGTTCAGCTCATATTATATACGAGCTAATCACGTACTAAGTAGGTATACTAACAAAATATAATATACATTTAATAATATAATAATAACGAGAACACGAATATTGCGACTTGCGAGAGCGAGATTTGTTATTTTTTTTTAATTTGTCTCGTCCGTCCGCAGCATTGCCGATATTATTATTATAATTAACATAATATAGTGTTACAGTTTACGATAAAATATGTATATAGTGGTACCCGTCGATCTGTGTACGCCGTCCGCACTGGTGTTTTCGACCGCTCTCCGAGAAAGTTAAACCGTTTAACCGCGTTTTGGTCGATCGATTAGCTGCAATCGGCATAATCACGTCGACAGCAACGACAGCAGCTATACTGTATAAACACGAAATAATAGGTGTACGGTGCATAACCATTAACCGGTATCAACCAGTAACCACCGTCACCTCCATCGCCGGTGTAACTATCACCACGATGATGTTCTCCTCTGCCAATCACGCGTTTCGCCGGGAAGAAGGCCGTGAGTAGTGACACGTTAAAAAAATGTGAAAAAAATAAAAAATATTAATAACAAGACAAACAAACGTCCCGTACTCCGTGCGACATTATCATTATTGTTGCAGCGGTAAACATATTATTATAAAACATACATATTATATTGATGTAATTTGCGTACGCCCTCCCCCCCCCCAGAGATATTTTGGTTAAATAATATTTTGTGTCAGCCCGAGGCTTCAACACATACAACAATAGCCGGACACGATATGGACGTGTAGTGCTGCTGTATCTATTGTTATAAACGTATGTATATAATATTATAATGACTACAAATTATATTGTAACTCTTCTGGCCGAAATAAAACGACGTTTGACTTTGGACGGATTCGCAAATCGATGGATAGCAGCGGCAGGCAGGCGGCGGCGGCATAATATATTGTGCAACTTCCACACACAAATATTTTATTGTTCTGAAAACCTTATCGTGAACGATTATAATTTATAGTATTATACAGTGTTTGGAACGTACACTAAAAAGTTGAATTCGTTTACGGTTCAGTGCTTAAAAAAGGAACTAGTTCACGTTCGCTGAAAAAATTAATTCGTTCATTCAATGATTTTAATTTATTTCTATGAATCGACCAAAAAGTAATACAAAATCGTGGAAATCATAATATTGTTGTTGTTTTATGTCGAGCCATGCTCACTGAATTTCACATATATATTATTTTCATGATTCGCAATCAAATAATTATAATAGGAATGTTATTGTACGTTAATCAATATTCATACATATTATATTATATCATTTATTAAATGGTAAATAAGTTTGAACGACGTTCTTTCCAAACACTGATTTTATATTGTATTATTAATACGGGGGTAATGTTATAATAATTGCAATGCTAATGATATAAATTATAATATAGGTAGCATAATATAATATTATGCACAGGATTTCTTCGCGTGCCTCGATGATTCATAAACATTAATACATGCAATTAAAATGATTTCAAATAACTCGATAAGTAATGTACTGTTGTGATTAGCTAGTATAATAGCCACCGGCGGAGGTGGTGGTCGCAGAGGATGTATTTACCCAAATTATGAACCTACTCGAGTGTATGCGATGCAGAGACGACATATTATTATTATTACCATCATTGTGACGTGCGCCATCATTACGCCGGTCGGTTTCTTTGACGAAGAAATTGTTATTTCCTACCGGACAATAAGTTTCCACACAATTTGTGTTCTTTTAAACGCAATCGATTAATCATCGAGAAAAAAAAAGTCAAGTACACGTAATGAGTGTTGCACACACGCGTTCGTGACTTAAATAAGAGTTAAGTTCATTAAAAATAAAAATACGTATACAATATTTATTTTATGACTCGTTCGTAGTAGGCGTATTTGCTAGGGAAATGTCGTAATTGCTATTTTCGTCTAGTAAGAGAACATTTAAAACGGTAATAATAATCGACATTCTGCTTCTGTGCAGTTTATTATAATAATATGTAACGCACACTGCACAGTGCACAGTAGGTAACCCTATATTATACAGCAGCTCCTGCAGAAATGTACGAAACGTTGTTGCGGTGTAGGAAAATCGCAAAATGTCGGTGAAATTATGACGACCATAGTACGATTATAATAACAACATTATTACACTAAATTCTCACGAACCTCCTCTGCTGCAGACACCGAGCGGCGCCGAACCTAAAATCGGAACGCCAATCGCAAAACGAAAACATAATAATATATTATAAATTATAAGTAACATTTAACATGTATAGCCTATAGGTAGGTAGGTAGTACGCAATATACTTTTAAATTATAATTATTCACAGGATTGGTATTAAACGATAAAATGTTATTATACTATATCATAATATATTGTATTATCGCCGAATGTCTGTACATTTCGGAACGAATAAGTTGTTAAAATAATCGGATTATTAATACGTACATAATATTATTGGTACTAAACGCGTGTAAGGTATAAACGCGTCACGATTAATTATAATATCATAATTTATTAACTATTCGATAGTACCTACATATCATTATTATAATATTATACATGAAGAGGAAAGACACATTCTGCAATTGAAGACCGTAAACAAAATAATAACAATAAATAAATAAATATTTTATACGGACGTTAAAAAAAAACAAAAACAATATTATAATAATATGTAGGTTAGGTATACTTATATAAATTACATTACACGTGTTATGATATATTAGACGATATATATAACCAATTAAAAAAAACGCGATGCTGTTTGTTTCTATAGGTATGATATATTACATACAGGGTGATTTTTTTAAAGGTAATATGTATAGGTAATATTTTTCACAAAAAGCGTTAACGTTTTGAAAATATTTTGTTTTTTAGGTAATTTGAAATTGTTATTATAAAATGTACAACAATTTTTGTCATTTTTTTATTTCATCACTTAATGTTTTCTATACTATTTTGAATGACAGTACCTGTATAGGTATATCTAGTATCTACATTTTGAATTTAAGGTTCCAAAACAGAATAATATATTTCTGAGAACTTTAACACATACAATCGATATTCCATAGAATATTTTTTATTTGGTTACATGTATATATATTTATATATAAATATTTACGTTTTGACGAGCGGTGTATATAGGGCACAGAAATTTTCGGGAAGAGTAAAATCTACCTCTAAATATTAAATACTTAAGACATTTGGGTAAAACTAGGTATAGATAGATTCCTTGGAAATGAATTTTTTTCACTTCGAAACTACTATTATCATGTGAAAATAGATTACATATTTATACGTGTTGCGATGATGCGAACGTTCTAAATAATGAATCACTCAGTATCATACATTATTAGAGTTTATTCGCCGGAAATCAACTCGCGCTATCTCGAAAGGCATCGCAATTATAATTATAATAAAATAAACATTGCATGATAATAATAAAATAATAAACACGCACATAACATTGTATGGAAGGTTTACCTGTACGCCGTACCCAATTCAAATTAGCAGCAGACGAAAGGGCGGTGTTGAACAACCACTGATCA
The DNA here is from genome assembly GCA_008086715.1 of Sitobion miscanthi. NCBI lineage: Eukaryota > Metazoa > Arthropoda > Insecta > Hemiptera > Aphididae > Sitobion > Sitobion miscanthi. Next base: position 20,914,993 of record CM017799.1, on the reverse strand, counting down.
TCGCTGCGAGACGACGTTTTTCTTTCGGCGCCGAAATCGAAATCGGACCTGTGCGTCGTCGTCGGTGTCGAGATAATAATATTTATACGAATTCGCGTTAAACGCTGCAAATATTGATTTACAGTATAGCGGACACGGCTGTTTTATAATTAAATTGCCACTCGAAAACGCGTTTCGTATTCCTACCTTGTTGGCATTTTGCGCGTTGGAAATGATTCTTCGTATTAATCTTTTTGATGTGCGCGTGTGTTTGTGTGTGGATATTACGCTTGTTTAGACGAAGACAACGTTATTCTGCGTACGCAAGTTCCGCAAAAAAAGCAAATCAATTATGCCAATATTATTATTATTATTATTATTGTTATTTTAATCCTTACTATTTTTTTGCGCATGACGTATATCCGCGTGCCACGATTACCTCTTCCCAATACATTACTTTTCTATATATTTTGTTTATTATTTGCAGGTCGTTTTTTCCCTATACGACACAATTCGTTTCCCCAGGTACTAAATTATCGCTTTCGAGAGGTATCACAATTGTCGGTACATTTGAACTGTATTTCTGCGAGCAAACACAATAGGTACCTATTATAAAATAAAATAAAATGCAGAATTACACGAAACGATAATCATTATTTCAAATAGTAAATCGTTGCGAAAATCAACAATATTAAAGTTTAAAAAATAAATGTTTAAAAATGTAGGACATGGCAATTAGCTGGCTCATAAGTATCTCTAAGTGTATCATAAAGCCGATGGTGTGATGTAAAACGACGTATGACGTAAAATATGCTATGAAATTTCGATCGGTCGCCGTCATCACTGTCCGTACGTCTTCTTCTATAAACAGTATTCTATAATATAGACACAGAATATATTATTATTATTATATTAATTATATCGTTATATTATGTATAATGGCCCATTGACATTACATTGTGTTTTATCGCAATATGACATTGGCAATAACACAGAAAGCACATCTCATAATCCGTTGCAGTATAGTATTATAATAATATGGTAATAATTGACATTATTTCGATTATTATTATATTATGATGTGCACACATGAATGCGGCGACGGCTCATCCTGTTTACGTCTGGATAATTTACAAATACGTATTAAATTTATTCCGAGCCAATGACGGCGCGCGCATGTACCTATTTTATATACCTTGATACCCGTGGATATATGGCGTTGACCGGAATGCCAATAGAGACTCACACATTCCCGCCGTTGATGCTCGTGCTGCCTTGCCCCGTTTCATTTTTGATACAAATCCAAAAAAGGCGAATTTCATACACAACCCTATTACAGTGCGATTGTTATTTTCAGTACACTCTCCGCAGACCCTCTCTTTGTGATTTTCTCTCTCTCTCTCTCTCTATCGCACTACGCATTCCGAATAACACGCTCGGTGACTAAATCCGTTCAATACTATCGTTGTACGTATAAATAATTATATTTATATAGTGTATCCCACGCACCGACGACAGGCGAACACGGTTTGTCTTCTTGACTTACGACCAGCTGGCTCGTCGTAGCGATGGGCACGTTATCGATGTACATATAGTTATTATTATTTATATATAACTCACTACCTGATCAATATAGGTTACCTTTATAGGTTGGCCACCGTAGGTCGTCCACATGGTTTTCGGCCGACGACATTAAAACGTAGCGTTCCTATATTGTTCCGCGTTTTTTCAATACATCGAATACCTAATTGGATCATACTGAAATCGTCTTACCTCGAGATTTTCAAATTTTGTATTCGCCGGTGTTGGTTAAAAATTTGCGAATCGAAGACAAAAGCGTTCTCTTGATATAGTTTACACATAGAGATATACATTATAAAAACCCTCTACAGTTCATAAATCAATAGCAGTATTATAACATAATAATATTAAAATATTTTGCCTCTGTTGGTCAACACAGCCACACTATTTAAATATTATAACATGGGATAATAATAACTGTGCATAATTTTTTAATAGTACAGTAATTTATTTTTAGAAACTTTTTAATAGTTAGGTACATTAGTTTTTTTTTTAATTTTATATACATATTTTTTTTATTAGTTGTTACTTGTTCGGGTGTGTTATTCTATTTGGTGTTTTACAATAGCACCAAAATGCAGAGCAACTTTCTTGAATAGTTGGCAGACTAAAAAAAATCATATTATACACACATACATAAAAACGATACGGTTTCGAATGATACATATTAAATATAATTTCGGTGAAATAACAAATAGTATAGGTACTCTAAAAAAAAAACCACCGGATCGTAAAATTTACAATAAACAGACATTAATAGGTTGAACGTTTGAAATTTTTTTCCGCATACACATTTGTACACGTACGAGACTATTAAACTACAAATTGGTTTGGCAATTTAGAAACTTTAAACGTTCGCATTACACATTTTTTTTTATCCGTATTACTTAAAAAAAAAAAATAGTCTATTAAAAACAAAGCACATTATTATTATGTTTCTTATTCGAAATGGCGTTCTTTGTCGTCGTCGTCGTCGTACCACGTGACCGTAATATATTTTTTGTGTATGTCATCCGACGTTATTATCACGACCGGCAACAACGTTTGTATTTAAAATGAAAAAAAAGTCTATTACATAATACCGCGCGTACAGACAAAAACGGCATTGTTGTTTTTAACCACAGCGGCGGCATAAATGCTGGGTATAACTATATATATATATAAACGTATACGATTGTCTTTTTAGTTTCATTGACCCAATATATTATATTTACACGTGCAGCTAAACTATCACATTTTACTCGGTCGATTCTTGTGATTTGGAATAAAACGTTTTGAAGTAGGCACCTATGACAATAGTACAGGTACACATAATTATTGTCACTTATCACGGACATATTCTCGACGAATAACTTCTTTTAGGTATTTTTTTTCATTTTAGTGTGTATTTAAAAAAACCGATTAATGTCGACACCCGCACAGCATACGTCATTTTTATCTGATTCTCCGAAAAACATTTTTGAACTATATGAAGATTTAAATAATTGTAAAACACATACCCAGTCACTAAAAACTATAAAAAAAGTTATGTGCAAAATCACAACAATCGATCGAGAAAAATTGAACACCCTGCAAGTTTACATGCGTGTAAATGATAGATACCTATAATACCCTTATATACGTATGCATAACTAGAACGACACATTTTATATTATACTAAATCTGCATTATTATGTAATATAAAATACTTACATATAGTTATTTATGATATCACACAATATTATACCTACCTAGTCATACTCCGAAAGGTTTTATTTTTCTCGTCGTGATCCTTCCGAAAATGGAGTAGGTACCTACGTGAATAATTTACTTCACCTACCGATATATTATAATGTAATATACATACTATACAGCGACACCGTCTCACGTCTTCTCTTTGAAAGTTTGAAACATTTAGCGTTTATTTTTCGTTTGTGTGCGTGTAAAAATATAAATTATCTCGCATCGCCAGAAGCTGAAAACGAGCAGATGCCTATAAATATGTCAGATACCTATTTAATATATTGTGCCTATGTATATAATATATGTTATATTATGTCGTGGTTAGGTTAAGTCATAGGTTGTTTTTAAATTATTAAAATACACAAAGTCGGCATATCATTATGTATAGCTAACGTTAGGCGTAAAAAATATTATTATACTTCGTAAATCGAGTAATCAACAACATTGCGATCAAATAAAAAAGTTACACCCAAAAAGCAGAATAATTAAGTACGTCCGTAATGGTTAAATGAAACCAGATGAATTAAAATTATTTTTTTTCTTTCCCGTGTGATTTAGAAAAATATGTGACTAATATAATATTTAAGTGATCTTATTTTTACCGTCCGTCTGTTATTATAGGACGTAGTCTAGCCTCGTATATACACATCATATGTGTGTGCCATTAGACCGCTCTACTTACCGTATCATCCCGCGGCAATTTTTTTTTTAAGTCTTATACAAACACAATATTACTATTAGCTCGTATTCGTAATAATTATCATTACCGCTGAAATTTCCTCTCAGACGATCGTTATAAAAACGACAGCGACCATCATGGACACGGGCAAATTTTTGCAGCGAACTACCGACGTGATGAGTTCTGCCCGTATTGCTGGACAAACGTTCAAGATGATGACGCCGTCAGCCATCGTTTATAATATATACGTACGTATAAATTTTTTTTTTACGCAATATTATACCTTACACGCATCGACTCCCATCGGTCGCCACTAGTACGTAATGTAATAATATAGTTATTTATGTGCATAACACCACGTCGTGGAGAGTCGAATGTGCCGCTAATATTGTACGACTGCTGCAGAAATCACAGCAAAGTTGTTAAATATTGAAATAATAATATCCATGTATTATATTGCGTTCGTGAATCTGCTATCGTAACGAGCGCTGGAAAATCGAAAACAATACAAAATATGTATATTTAGGATAAGCAACAGCATTTCGCACACCGTATTATCTATTCAGAGTTGTACGGCAAACCGCTGCAGGTCGTCGCTTCTTCCAATTTGCTGCCGCGTTTTATATTAATTAGTAGGTAATAATATATTATGTCGCCGTTTCCACGTACAACCCATATAGTCAAACACCACCGCGACAAAAATCTGTTTTTTTATTTTTTTTTTTTAAATATACTTGCTTGTTTTGGCATTTCCGTGATTTCTCCTTATACCGAAAGACCTTCGAGTGCAAGAAATCGTATAAACGCACGCGGGGAAGGATGCGGAGGAAAAATTCCGATTGAATCTATAATATACATTGTATATATATATATATATAGGTATTTGTTTATATTATGTTATATAGAACTCGTCTATATTGCAGTAGCCGTGTATTGTATAACGTGGATAAACGATCAGCGATTCTTTAAAATAAAATAAAGTAGCATTTTTATCAATGCAGGCAGTCGTGTTGAAATCCGTACTCGTGAGTAACATCTGCAGATGTTATATAAAAAAATATAGTGAGCCGTACACGGCACACAATTTTTTAGACCCCGGAGCATAATATATAATAGTTGGTAGGCATATAATAGGTACGCAGTGTATGAAGAATAAAAAACGAACCAAATAGCGTTTCCTTTATATAATCTCGTGTATTTATTAAATTGTTTTTTCTCATGTTAGGTATTTTTCTTTTAACAAATAAACCACGTCCTGAAATTAGGATAATTACAAAAAAAAAAACTTTTGTACAGGCTAAAAAAAAAATAATAATATATATATATGTCTAACTTCTAATTTACAAATAGAATGCTAACATTACGTGTGGTATCTAAAAATAAATATTACAAATACAATATAGTTATATATTTCATTCGTTTTAAAATGTTATTCAAAACAAAAAAAAATTTAAACGATAACGAAAAAATGGAAAAATATGTCAAAGAATCATTATTAAGGTGTATCACAGGCCGACCATTTATATTTTATTGTTTGTAAAGAAAATATAATTTATTATCTAATGTGTACTCGGTGTGTATTTATTTATTTTCGTTTTTTTCCTCGACCTATTATCGTTATTATTAGGCCTGTGAGTGATTATTCCGAACGAAGCCCTCCCCCCCTCCCCGTGAACCCGTTGTAGATTTTGCGCTATCGTAAGAAAAAAATATAATATATTATTATTTATATAATATGTATGTTTAGCTCTTTGGCCCGTTATCCAACCAGACTAGATAAAAATTACACAAATTAAACAGGCACACCTAATAAGTCGTAAATATGTATAATGATAAAATTATATAGGAATGTACACTTTTATGTATATATATATCATATATTATTATGATTTATGACGATGATGATGAAGATGACGACGTTGAATCGAAAGAAAATGTAAATAATTTATTTTTTTGTCGTTTTTTTTTTTAACAATAACGTCTACGTTTGATATCTGACGAAAAACAATTGTCGGTCATAACACGTTCAAAGTTTGAAATTGATTCCAATAAAAACAAAAAAGGGTAGGTATAATTTTCATTTTTATACATATAAGGAACTTATACAGTATTTTCATACCCCCTGACTGTTTTGTTATAATATATTATTATTATTATTATTATTGTATTATATATACTGTAAAAGGGCTACAGTCTTTTATTCATATAATTTTTTTTTGAAGATATTATATTCTTTCAGTCTTTACGCAAGAAATTTATTATAATACAATATATTATTAAATATACCCTTGGAGAAAACGGTGGTTGGTATTTTTCTCGATTTATCGAAAAACGGTGAGTAGTTAATCTTTCGTGCGTTTTCTTCTTTTTATTTATTTTTTAAAATTTTTATTATCACAATATTTCACAGCCAACACAACAAAAAGCGACACGCACGAACTATAATATAGAAGAAGAAAAAAAAATTGGAATCATCATAGTAATATAATGTAATATTATAATATAATATATGTACACGACGACGACGCACGTTCTCTATACCGCCGGGTCCGTGCGCCGTATTTCGAAAAAATGAAATAAAAAAATAAACATACACAATAATATTATATTAAACGTGTACCTACGCGTTCGGACGTCCGGTGGCCGTGGGGAGGGGGTGTCCGCTAAAAACAAAACAAAATCTCACGTTTGACAACTTATTACTGCGCGGCGGACACACCACGACACCCCCGCCCCCACACCAGGGTGGTGGGCCGGACGCCGTTTTCACTGCACGCGCATACATAAATAATATTCATATTATAAAATATAATTATACAATATAAAATATATTTGCGTGTGTGTTTATGTTTATCATGATTATTATTATTATTATTATTATTGCTATTACAACCATGTATACATGAACGATATAATGACAATAATAATAATAATAATAATAATACGATCACAACACAATATTACACACATCATCGTGAAAACTCGAACGGCTAACACAATATATATATTTTTTGTTTTTTTTTTTTTTGTTTTTTGGTTAATGATATTATTATTATTATTATCGTCGTTATATTATTATATATTATATTATATTACCGTGTTTGCGGTCTACAACTATGTATAATATTATTTTGTCTATACACGACACGGCGCTAAACGCGCGCGCACATGACATATTTATTATAATAATTATTATATTAGGTACAAAATTATAATGATAACACATATTATACTCAGGTGTATAGTATATTATTATTATTATTATTTTCACCTCACAAGTCCAATATAAGTACCTAACATTATTATGTTTTAATATTCTTCTCGTATAATATTCTTCTCGGATCTGTTCGATCCGAACGCGGTTTTTTTTTTTTCAAAAATGTTTTAACAGTCTAACTATCACAAAATACAATAAAAATTTCATCGCAACTTCGACGCTCAGAACATGTACGTGGGCGTCAGGATGTTGTTGATCGGGTCGGTGATACGCCCCAACGTTTTCGTCGGCTTGCCACCGTACTCGTTGCGCAACACCGCGGCGATGGTACCGTTGAAACCCCACAGCTGAGGTGTTTGAGGTTCGTTTTGCCTCGACTTGTGGTACTCTTGGTGTTGTTGTTGCTGCTGCTGCTGCTGCTGCTGTTGTTGTTGTTGTGTTGTTGTTGATGGTGATGATGGTGATGGATGTGCTGCTGCTGCTGTTGTTGTTGTTGTGTTGTTGTTGCTGCTGCTGCTGTTGTTGGTGATGGTGGTGTTGCTGCTGCTGCTGCTGTTGTTGGTGATGGTGGTGTTGCTGCTGCTGCTGCTGCTGCTGCTGTTGTTGTTGTTGCTGCTGCTGCTGGTGGTGATGGAGGTGTTGTTGTTGTTGTAAATGAGGTGGTTGCGGCAGGTGTTGTTGTAGTTGTTGTTGGTGAAGGTGGATATGGTGTTGTTGTGGTTGTTGTTGTTGTTGTTGTGGCACCGACGGCGGTTGTTGGGCTTTGCGCTTTAATAATTTCGCCTGGCAGCAAGAACACCCTTTCGGCACTAAACATGGACAAAAAATAAAAAACGCCATCAGAACACGTTTTTTTTCTTTACATTTTTTTTGCATCGTTCTTTCTTTTAATTAAAATATTTGATCCTTTTTTTAGTTTCCCTTTACTTTTAATTATTTACTCGAGCTCGAAGAAACCCCGACGAATTAATAAAAAGGAGACCCTTCATTATATTTATAAATGCTATATATATATAATGTTATACATTGCGATCGGCGAAAACGGACAGGAAGGTAAGTTTGTCGTCGTCAGAAAACTTATTATATACCTGTAGACTATTCAACTGTGAAAAAAAAGTTTTATTTCTTGTCACGAGATAAAAGAGAAGAAAAAACATTTTACAGACGACAAAATTACGACGGATCCGAAGTAACGTACCTATATAGTTTTTCTATTCGCGGACAAAACGTGAGTACTTAAATCAAAAGATGGTTCGTCGGATATATAATTTCTTCTATATTACGTCAGCTCGACGTTTTTTGATTTTAAACGTATAATTCTGTACAATAACATCAAAAGTACCTGTAACCTAATAAATGTAATTTCATGATAGAATGTGTTCATCAAGTCGTGTGTAGTGCGGCCCTCAAAAAATTGTTTATCGGTCTTATTAAACGTCATATTTCCAACACAAACGACCAACGATTTTACTCGAAAATACTTTGAAACGCGCTAATTAAAAACAATATTCCGCAGTCAGGACGAGAAGAATTAATTTTACGTCGGACGAATAATTATTAATACCTACCTATAGTAGTATTATACCTGCATCAAAATTATGAAAACGCAGTGTTTTTTAATTTGAATGGAAAAAGTTTTTTTTAAATTTATATTACTTTAAAATACGACTAAAAAGAAAATATTTTCTCAAGACTATATAGGTATGAGATATAAAGGGTATGCGTCACTTTTTCAACCTTAAAAAAGAAAAATACTGCGTCATCTGGAAATCATTGTTTTAAAAACTTTTTTGCGATTAAATTGAACCACAATATTATATGTAAATAGGTACCTACATTAAACGAGCTGACGACTTGCTGAATTATTCATACACCCTCTTAAATCAAATATTTAAATATAACATTATTAACGTCCGACCGAAGCACGATAACAATAATTATTGTGCTCGCAAAATTATAGAATACCGCTGCAAAAGTACATATAATTATATACACATTTTCAATTATTACAAACTTACAGCGCCATTCGATTGAATATCTAAAATTCATTTTTTCACTATATATATATATATAATACCTACAATGGCTACAATAACGTTTTACTATATATATATTAATAGGTAACGTATTACAGTGCTTATACTGCATCTACTAAAATGAGTACTTAAAGAATCTTATTGTTTAGACGCACTCAAAAGTATAAGACTGCAAAGGCGTTCGGTGCAAACGGCGTTCAGCCATTTCCCTATAGCTCGTGTTGCCGAGAAGGATTATATTATATTATAAACGGAAACAAAACATTTTAAAATAAACCAATTTGATGTTTTAATGCATAAAAATTCAGTGGCACCGCCGAATACATATATATATGCATATCAACTGATGTTTATCTATACGAGACGGAAGAATAGGAGAACCAAGATTGTATAAAAGGCCAAAGGGGCCGGGAAAAAACACGAGAAGAAAAACAATGTAAATGTAAATTTTTCTTGGGCGTAACAATACAATAACCCGACACGATGGCACGTCTCTAAAGTCTAAGAAACCAACGACTACAGTGTGCTACATATGTACGGGTCGTATATGATTTCATAGACGTTTTATTGGCTAAAATACTCGATTTTTACAGAGGACTACGGCCGGCCGTGACTGACTTATTTCCGTTCGTAGTGTGTGTGTGTGTATGTTTTTTCGCTATTTTATGTATAGATAAAATTTTAACATCAATGTTATATTTTCAGTACCGCATAGAACGATGATGGCGTTCCGACGGTTTAAAATAATCATTAGACACTATTCGGGCCTTGTACGATTTTCTGCAGTCGCCGATGAATGCCTTAAAACCCTGTGTGTACAGTAAAATACGACGCTTATAAGATTGTATATGAATTTTTTATCGTGAGCGTAATACGGGTCGTAAGTTTTTCTGATGAAAAAAACCGCTTTTCACGCGTAATTGCCGCCCGTAGTGTGCATATACACACATAGAAGTCGTTGATGGTTGCAGTTTATACTTTATAAATTTATAATAATTTATACATATATATAATATATATACGTCATAAACGCGCGAGCACAGCCCTGTTGTATAGCACACCATACACGCGCACAATACACACAATATCTATACGCGAACGTTGAAACGTCGGTCGGTCGCCCGTTTTAAAATTATCATTTTTCCGGTCCGACGGTTTATCGCCATTTATATAACATAATGATAAAAATATTATACACATAAAACACGCACATTCCGTGGACCACATAAATATTATCGCCGTCCGCGCGAATAAAGGAATGACCTCTCTCTCTCTCTCACTCCTTCCCACCGGTAAAATAATAAATATAATATATATTTGAGTGTATTGTATATATGTATTATTATTGTACAAAATATGTACATCGACCGTGTGTATCGTGCAGTGTGTGTGTGTGTGTGTGTGTGCCCGCAGTGTACGAGTATTATAAATGTGTAACGATTGTAAATTATTGCAATAAATCGCCGGGCCGATTGTCGTCGTCGGGGCGGCGTAGACCGGACCCGCGTATAATGTTATATTATAAAAATAAATGACGCACTGCAACCAACCGATGGGGGGGAGGTGTGCGTGGATTCCGCGACGAAGGCACATGAATGGCGGGGAAAAAAATTGATCAAAATTTTCAATAAAGGGCGCGTGCATTATCAATAGGTACGCCTCTTTTGTCGACGCGTTCTTTCTTCCTTTTAGCACGGGGTCGTGTTCTCGGTATGTGGTGGTGCATGTGAATATGTGCTCGTTCGCGTTTCGGGGGACCCACCGGGGGATTTGCGCAAAACGAAAATAAACCTTTGAATATTGTAAAGACGCAGCCGTCGTACGTATCATCCTCGTGCCATTATTATTATTATTTATTATATGAACGCGAATACGCCATTCGATGACGATAAATCGAATTTCGTTGTGCGCTGCATGCGTTCTCGACGAGCTACCGACGAGAAAACCTGCAGGCGAGCAAAATGAAAATATTGTACAGACCCGTCTAATTGGTGAAAAAATTTGAACGCCAATAGACGTTAAAAATAATAATCGAGAGGCACGTCTTTAGAAAAACAACATAATCGCATAATAATAATAATATAAAAGCAATTTAGATCGGTCGTATCGATAAACGCCGGTCGAGTTGGGCGGCGGATCGCGGGAGTAGGTTACCGGCAGTCGTAATCCCAACCGACGAATTCGCTTATTACTTATTACCTACGCATAAAATAATATAAAATATATTATATTATTATAATAATAATACAAACGTATAGTGAAATCGTTGTACGTTGTCGGTATAACAGCTATAGATACCATCTGAGAACAATTAAACGTTTTTTACCTCCGTCTGTCCGCGTCTTCCCTCGAGTGGTTCCCTACGAGAGTTAAATAATTAAAAAAAACTCTATGTGACGACATCGACAAAAAAAAAAAAATCGAAAATTCTGTGAAACCGTTCCTAGGGGGGGTCGTCGAGTCACGAGCGCACACAGTAATGTGGTCGGACCGCCGCCACGTCCTTATATATTATTATGCGATAGACGTACAAGCTGCGTGTCGGGTTTCCCGTCGTCGTCGATGTCATGTACGAACAGGAACTCCAAAGACGGCCATCGCCGGTCGACCGACTGTTTATAATGATATGCGGACATTTACTGATACGATATTGTAATATTACGAGTATATACTTGTATTATACACCCCATACCCCACCACGGCGGGTTTCTCACTCATTCACTCTCTCTCTCTCGTAGTTTCACAACACGATGGATACAAGCGCGCGATAATATAATAGGCCGTTGTTGACCAAAACCCAACAACCACCTCCTCTCCGCCGCAAACACTTGAACGATATTTTATAATAAATCACTCGACCGGCGGGCGCGATATCGATTTTAATGAGGCCCAATTGACGACCGAACGCAGACGGAAACTAATGAACGACCCGGACGACCGCTGCAGGGTTGCGGCGGCGGCAGGGGGACCTCGAGCGAATCGAGAGCGTGCGACAAAAATTAGGGTCAAATGCTATTTATTATGTGTATGTTATAATATGATATTATATACACAGTGTCGAGTACGCTGTACAGGCAGACCGACAACGTGAATTTTTTTTTTCATTATTCCTTTGGCTGAAAGACGAGTGCGGGAATATTTATTTTTTCGTCGACAAATGATGTACGTCATCGTCGCATGCGGGATTGATGTTGAAAAAAATAAAAACGTTTCGCGCGTGGCTGCGGTGGTGAGATGGAAAAAAAAAAGTAAAAACAAAAAAACTCTACACACACTGTTCTCGACACCGTCGCACCCCACTCACACGCTCGCGAGCGTTTCGATGAAACGTGAATATTATGTGAAGCGAATATTCTCAATATTATGGTCGTCTGGGAACCGAACCTTGCGACACCATTTCTCGTCGACGCGACGCTGTTGGATTTCGTTTTCAGCGCCTCCATAATGTAATATTATTATCATTATATTATGTTTTTACACTTTTATTATACGTACGTAGCGGAAATAAAGTCACTCGCTTCTGTGGCCTATATTACGTTTGTGTGCGCGTGTTATTTATGGTATACGAGCATAGTCGAACATACGAGTTATATTATTATTATTATACCCCACGGAGGCACAACAGATAGCTCGCGGGATAGGGGGGAAAACCGTTTGCAAATTATACTGCGCGCCTTTACTGCACCGGTCTATATATAATACCGGAAAATCGGTTACTGCCGCAGTAGATTTCGTTGTAAACAAAAACTTTACTACTACTACTACTGTACGGCGATAAAAACGGACGCAGCGAATTTCTGGGAAAAAAAATTCCGCCGACTGCGCGCATATAAAATCATTTTATAGCACGATAAAAAAAATTTAAAATATATGATGGAACAAAAAATCGGCCGTCGGTCGAAATCGGCTCTCCCGTCTATTATCCGTGTAAAATGTGAAAAAAATCATAAGTACTTTGTCTACAATGTGCAGCGTACACGCAAACAAAAATATATTTCGAAAATGTTTTCAAAAGTCGCAAGAAAAAAAGGCTGTATAATATGATATTGCCATGATATCGATCCGGACGAGTTTTAGAAATATTCTGATGATAAGGGTTTGAAAATATTTGTATTTTTCAATAATTGCGCTGTGTGGGATAATAATGGGCGGAAAGTATAATGATATCGTGGTAAAATATTCGTTCCTCCCGTCGTCGCCGCCATAATATGGGCACGCCGCGCACGACACGCTCGTACAATTTTTTTTCTCCACATCATATTATCATAAAGGTACTATCTTATCGTTTATCCGTCGTCGCCTTTTTCGAAGGCGATAAATTTCGACACGACTCCCCGGGCTCCCCCCCCACCCCATATCACCCCCGCCAACCATCATTGTGCAACGTATAATATTATACACGCTCAGCTTGCTCTAGCGCATTGTCGTCGCACGCGGGACGCGAACGTATGCGAAGCCATTAACAACAAGTGACACACACACACACATACTCGCGGGTGTGTTTGAAAAGGATGACCGAATGTGTATGTGTGTGTGTGTGTGTGTGTGTGTGTGTGTGTGCCGTAATATCTGAATACAATGAGCGTATACACCGTATCCGTTTCAGCCGTCTGACACCATTGTGCGCCTGTATCGGCGGCGGTTCGCGCGTTATGCATGAGTCATGAGCAAAATTTCAATAGACACACACACACACATACATACTACTACCTATATATGATATTATGCTATGTACACAAAACACACACACTGTTATTATTATTTTTCTTGCCGCAGACGTGTTAGAATAATAATAATAATACGACGACGATGACGGGTTGATGATGATAATTATGACGAAAAAATAAATAAAAGCGATTATCATCATTAGACAGCTGTTGCTGCAGTCCGGGCACATCACATACACGTAGGTAGGCTGGGTATACCGCGCCGATACCGAAAGTTCAGCGGTAATGTCATTATAATATACCGCGGTTTGGACATTCGGTCCGGTTTCCGCGCGCGGCATTATATTATTTTATGAAACTTTTAATCAGTCATTCCATTTTTTTTTTTTATCATTGTTATTATCATCGTCATCATCGCCGCCGCCGACGGGTAAAATATCTGTGCAACTACAACACACCTGTTATAATGATTGAGTGGGTACCTATATTACGCTACGGACGCTAAATATTAATTAGTATTTAAATGCTACAGCACTCCTGCGGCTGACGATGTGAGATTTATAGTGGCTGTTCAATTAGCCGAAAAAATATATTATATATTGACTCGGCGTGTTTTTTTTATGCGCTAATACGGATACAACATTCGTGTGCAATTAAGAACAAATTTCAGGCACAAGGTCGTTTGAAAGTTGATACGCCGAAACTAATCTACATATTATTATTATATTGACCAAGAAAGTTCGTCGGTTCGTGAAGTCTGCGGCGGTCCACTGTGGAGGGGGTAGGGGGGAGCTCTCTTAAAATGCCGTTTGGATTGTGGAAAAAAAAAATGAATAAAAAATCGAAAACGTTTGCATGACTTGTAATTTTGGAGGTTTATAAACCCTAGGCCATAATAATTTATCGGTGACGGTGACGGCGGCGGCGTTGTTATTATTGTAATTTATTAGCGAGGCCCCCCGAGGGACAAGGCCCCACGTAACCACGGGTGAAAACAAAGCAGAATTAAAAGAAATACGCGAGCTGCGCCCGACAAAAAAAAATAAATAATAATAAAGCGCACGTAATTAGTGTATACAGAGTTAAGTGAAGTCGGCACTGCTGTGATTTAACGCGCGGCCCTGGCGCGCTAGCTCTTTGACGAGGGGTGTTATTTCCAGAAAACTTTCCGCCGCGGAATTTCTCTCGATTTCCGAAACGAAATTATCCGAAAAGAAAAAAAAAATGTAAAAATAATAATATTATACAGACCGGGGTTTCAAAGGGTATACGTTTTTTTTTTTTTTTTTTAAACTCTCGCAGTGTGTAATTAACAAAGGTTTCTTCTTTATACTCTTACCTAATTCTTTTTTTTCTTTTTCACTTTTTCGGACCTATAAATCAACGTTAATTACGGACGTGAATGTGATAAAAAATAAAAAAAAAAACCCTGCTCTTTTCCGCCCCCTTACGTGTACGGGACTCGCGTTCTTTGTGCGAACGATGTGCCCCCTCGCGCCGGAGGAATACTAATTTTTCGTTCGCCGACAATACGCTAAAAAATTGGTATTTTTTTTTTTATTTGATAAACTTTTTAGACATTAAAATGTACGGGCGACACGACCCTCCGACCTTCGCACGTTCCGCCATCAAACTGTAAAAATGCAAAACGAAACGGAATGCTCGCTTGAAATAAAAAGTTATAGGTGTATGTGAGAGAACGAGCCAAAAAACGCGACGGGATGACATAATTGGTTTTTGTTTTTAACGTACACACGCTTTTCCCGGTGAATATAATATATTATTAGGTATATAGAAAAAAGAAAACTCGTAGTGGGCTTTAAATATATATAGGCCTACGATTGCAAACGTTTATTACCGGGCCAATATTATTTCCCACCTCGGACGAGAAGACGAACGATCGTAACATTTTTTTTTTTTTTAGCACCTATCTATACTTATTATTTTTGTTTTTCGAACAAATTTCGAGCAGCGATATGACAAAAATGTGGGCAGACAAACACGTACGACCACGACGTGGAAATGCGTTCCAAAAACGAGATTAAAACGTTTTCATTCGAAATTTTTTTAAGCACCAACTGCGATAATAGACAGAATAACAAACGATCGGCGCACAAGGAAAATATTAATTTTGAAATAATATGATAAGTGAGAAGTTGCGACGATCGTGTCGGAGAAGAAAAATATATTTTGTTGACCTGCGTCGAAAGCATTGCAGCAAAACACGACGCGGAAGACTATAATATTATTTTAATACGCGAGACAATAAGCGAAATAAAAAATTGACCGCAGGAATTTGTGCAGCAGTCGGCAGAAGAATACACAGTCGACGCGAATTACGTTAGACGTCAGTGGTTTGACGGTTAGAAAACCTAATTTTTTCGACATTTTTGTTCATCCAAACCCGTTCATTCTAAAGCTACAGACGCACACGAACGGATCAGAACCGTTCGCGCGACATCAGTAATAATATTACTAATCGATTCGACGGCGTTTTCCGCATAAACTTTACTACATCATATTATGATAATGACAATATTAAAATATAATATCATCGTAGAATTCGTCAACTAACCTGTCATGTGTGTTTTGTCGGTAGGCAAGGCGGCCGTCATCATCGGCGGCGGCAGACTGGCCTGCAGGTGCTGCTGGTACTGCCGCTGGACCATGTCCAGGGTGCGTTTGCCGTCGTGGTGCTGGTGCTCGGCGCTGGAGCCCAGCGGGGGCCACTGGGACGCGCCAGCGGCGGCGGCCACGGCGCCGGTGACCATGCCGTAAACACCGGCCGCGGTGGACGCGGTCACTCCGGGCGCCGGTCCGGCGTACGGTTTTTTCGCGGGCGGCGGTCCGTCGGCGACGTTCGCGATGGTAGGTCTACCGCAGACGCCACCGACAGCGGCCGCGGCGGCTGCGGCTGCGGCTGCCGAGGGTCTGCTCCGGCCGGACGACGCGGACGCGGCGGCGGGCATGTTGTTGACGAACAGGCTGCGGGTCCGGCTCTCGGCCTTCCGGTAATACGACGGGTGGATCATGAGCAGCGGCTCGACCTTGCCGCCCACTGGCGGTTTGGCCGAACTGGGCATTTCGTACTCGACGCTACAGTCAACGTGCAGGGGCACGTTGAAATCCTTGACGCGGTACCCGGACGGCCCGCTGCTGGACCCGGACGATCCGGATCGGGACGACGGCGATCCGCCCGCGGATCCGGCGGCTGCGGCCACCATCAGGGAGGACGGAACGCCGGCGGAGGCGGCCAGCGGACTGGGGTACGAGGACCCATAGCCCGCGATCACCGCCTTGTTGTAACACGTAGTGGCGTTTAGGGCCATCGGGTGAGACGACGACGGTTGCGCGCGACGAGATCCCGCGGCGGCGGCGAACACACGCGCCGAAGATCACCGTACGGCGACGACACACGCGCGCGCGGTTAACAACGATATTCCTCCTGGAGACAACGACGTCGAAAATCACTGGCGACGATTACTGCAAGCATCTGGCGCACGAAACTCGATTTAATTATAATAATGCTAAATACTTTATTAATTTAGTTATTACCAAATTTTATTTATTTTTTTAAAAATAATTAACAATTTTTTTTTATTAGATCACTAAAACAAAATCAAAAATTTCAATAGATAAAAAAAAAAACAGTCGCAATAATTGAAACAAACAGCGCAGGTGTTAGAGACGAAATTAATGTGACGACCGGACGAGTACACTCTCGTTCGACGACAAAAATAATAACAAACAAAAACACGTACGAGCGACGATTACACACAACACAAGTGAACACGGTCGTGCGGCGGTGCGCTTACTGAAGAGTTTGACGACGGACACCGGACTGACTGGTGACTGGCGCGCTCCGTTCAGACGTATGCGGCGGTACACCGGCTGGTCGGGCGCGCGCGACCGGCCGGGCGACCGACGGTGGCGCGGCCACGCGGCGTTTTCCCAGTCAGACGTCCGCGCGCCAAACATTTATTTTTTTCGGTAGAATAATAATTTTAGTAATTTCCTCCTATACGCTGTTCTTCTTATTGTTGTTGTTGTTGTTGTTATTGTTGTGTTATCATCGTCCTTATTATCACCATCAGTTAACGATCCGCGGCCTGCAGACGGGAAGGGGTGGGGAGGACGTCGTTAAGGGCGCGAACGACTATTTTTTTCCACGACAGTTATCGTTAAGTACCTACATACCGCGAATATATTTTAATTTTTTTTCGCCGATCTTCTGTCGAGAATTCACCCGCCCGAGACGAATCGAAGCACCGCCGACTTGGCAATGACAAGACGTGTGCGGACGCGGCGGCGACGGTGACGCTCCCCTTTTCATTTTATTTCCTATCGTCTGCTAAATACAAATTAATATAATATATCATGATATTCGGTAAACTTTGTTTTTGTCTTCTTCTATACTTGAATATTTCCCTCCTGCTTTCCGGCCAATCGACCAATCGTACACCGTCCGAGAAAAACGCGACTCGCACACAGTGACATCGACTGCGACCCGAAGAAATCTGTTTTCCTGGAAGTCGTGGCGTGTGCGTAATACCCATTATTTCGCGTGTTTTAAACGAGAGCCAACTATAATAATTAATAATACGATAATAACAATATTATTATTATTACGATCTTCGACCGTCGCTATTTTAATTGTTTCCAATATAATACGCGTTACGTTTTTCTTTCAATTTTTTTTTTGTTTTCACGCCGTTCGCGATTATTACGCAAACGCATTGTTTTACGACTTTCTCGCAGCGCCGCCGGTTCCTCTCCGACTTTTTTCGTATTTTTTTTTCGCCGATTCGCGTGACCCAGTATTATGTGCCATTATAATAACAATAAAATATTATGGTTTATTTATATACATATATATAGCTGTAGCGGCGTTCCCATATATTATACTGCTGCATGAGTGGAGCTAGCTAATAGACGACGCGGCCATTGTTCGTTTGTAAATTTAACGCTGACGAATAATATAATATATGAATATCGGCGACCATTATTGTAATATATTACAGTATAATATTATAAATAGGTACTTGTCGGCGACCCTGTGTCGTGCATTATCCAGATAAAAATAGTTTTAAGTATCTTTTTATCTACATCAATCTATATAGTTAAAGTGGGGGTTACCCGAACTAAATTATTCAACTAATCTTTTATGACAAGATTTTTTTCAATTTTTTTTTTTAAATTTTATTTCGTGGGATAAGACGTATATGTTGTATACCTAGGTGTTAATAGATTATTTTATTTATATTTCGTTTTCAATGTCTATTTATTTTTTTATTACGTATGTTTTACTGAAGCTATTTTGTAGCTTATTGCTTATATTCTCTGCAGGTAACCACCGATGGGTAATCTTAATTAAATCACACTTATTTACGAGCGTAAAAATGTTATCTTATAATATAATACAATATATTATTGTAATTTAAATCAAAAATGCTATTTTACAAAATATGCAACTTTTAAATTATGTTTTTTTTATCTAGATACATTTGATCACCCATCTTAATATCTGTTGCCTGTGTATATAGACTATTTAGATACTTTTCGGTTTATCTTTGTACGACACTGTGCTCGTCGCATTATCAGTATAATATTATAAGAATATATTAGATATATTATATTATATTATATAGTTAGATTTAAACAACTGCAGCACACAATTTAATACACAGGTATCTATAAGCTGCACACAATAATATTATATTATATTATAAGAGCGACGGCTGCTGATACCGTTTTAATCGTGTCGATATCATATATTATTATTATTATTATACACGTGCATCATCCGCAAAGCCGTACAATAATATTATAATATTAATGCGAACGTTCACGGTTTAATAATGATTGTGTGTATTGTATTCGATAAACCGCCTTCGTGTAATGTATATATAATAATATTATAAATTATAATACATTTGACAGTATGACACTCCCGCGCGTAATCCCTGCGTGTATATATATATATGCGTAAACGGTTATTCTCTATATAGGTACATCCTGCAGTATAATATTACTGTATATATACCTATTTTAATACCTTTATATTATACGTTCAAGTTCTACATTTTATTGTAAGCTGCACAATCGACTGCATTCGCGATAACACCGACGATTTTTTTGCAAATATCCTCGGGCGTAGGACGACGTCCTTTTTTATTCAAAATTACCATCATAATCATAATATGTATAGATATCGCAATACTGCTGCAGCGACGTCGTAGTTAATATTTCTCTTTATTTAGGTGTCTCGCCGCCTGCACTAGATTTTGGTCTGATATATTTTGGTATGACTTTAATATTTATCACTTTGATGGCGTTTTTTTTATATAGACGCGTAACGTGGCTTATTACTGATGTTCGCAATATAGTATACCTAATACCTATTATGTATGTATATATATATATATATTTATTTATTAACATAATACGTTTGAAGTAGATTAGCACGAGAACGTGTCCTATATAATATTTAAATTAAAAAAGTAGTTTTTAATGGCGCCATCCACCAATTGTGAATATTTTATATTGTAATGAAAATTAATCACAACAAATACGACATGAGACTATATTAGCCTACGGCGCGCGCATTAAAATGGTTTATAACAATGTAAAAATATAAACTATCAAGTAAACATATTATATTAATTTATCGACTGATCTTTTGATATCCAGCATACTCGTTAATAATTTAATTAATTAAATATACCTAATTATACTTACAATGAGTTTTTGAATTTGTGATTTTAAACAAAATTTTTTTTATTTCAAAAAATTATATAATATATAGTCCATGCATGACCTAATAAATTTACTATAGGATATTCTATTTAAATTTTTATGAGCGTTTGAAATTCATATTATTACAACATTTGATATTCACCCGATTTCTCATGTAACGATTTTCTTATTTTGTTGTAATTAAAAAACGTATGACTGTAGATACTTGAAAATTTCACTGAATGTTTATATTAGCATTTTCTATACACGATAACATTTTGAAAATAATTAGACTCTTTTTGAGCTGTTTACGGACATTGTCAGTTTTCAATTTTTTTAGTTTTTTTTATAAATATCAATGAATTTTATTTGTTGGGTAAAAGAGCGTGAAAATGTAATGCAAGGCTCCTGATATATTGTTACAATAGCAGTTGAAAAATATTAAAAATACATAGGCACAATTTTTTTTATATGCATTTAAAGTTAGAATTTTGACATTTGTCAAATTTAAAATTAAATAATTATTTTTTAGCTAAAAATTTATAAAATGTTTTTTATATCTAAGGATTGAAAATTTAAAACAAGGTTCCACGTAAATAGGTTATATATAAATTACTTTATTCACAATAATATTATCAAATATACTTGGTAATATCATAGACTGACTGACCGTTTGCGCTCAAAATCGTTTTTCTTATACAATGATATTATATCATTAAATTCAAATTTAACACCATCCATTACAGTGACCCACTTGTAACCTACTGTACAGCAGAGCGACATTCACTTACCCACCTTTTTTTTATTAAAAACGTTTTTAAAATAAATTATTTTAATACATCTAATTAATTTACATATTATTATATAATCAAACGATTCAAACATTTAGAAATCGTTTATAAATTATTTAAATAAACATAATTGATTAACATATTATTATATATTCAACTGTTTGGTAAAATACGACAATAAAATGAAATTTTTGGCACTGACCATATTGTTAAACTATTCGTATTATAAAAACCAATTATATGTATATAATTTAAAAATTTAAAATTAAATTATTTATATTAATTTTAACTGATTTTGACTAGGGACATTTATGGATTAATTGTCTATTAATTAATGCAATGTACAGTCGTCTACTTGTATACACACAATACACATAACCGTATATACCACATAAATTATGCCACTCCGTATGACCGTATCCCACAGTCAAAAGAATAACAAATCCTTTCAATTATATCGTTATACTAGCATTAAAAAAACAATATGCAATCATCAAACAAATAATATTATACTGGTGGTTTAATTTATAATTATTAAACTGGCATATTTAAAAAGCAATTGAACTTGATATTGAAATTTAAATAATTCAAAATTAAAGTTAACCATCTAATTAGTAGGCCAATTGGTACTTACTTTGTTTTACTAAATTCATACAATAAAATAATAATATTGTTAAAATATTTAAAAATGTTAAATGTATACATTTTTTGTTTTTACTGTAGTTGTTATACTGTTAGGTATACGCATTATCGGATTTGTATACTTACTGTTATTCGGACGTGGTTCAGTATCGATTTCTTTAAATCTAACGTCAAGGACTTGACATACGATAACAAATTATAGTTTCCAAGAATCGAATTTTCAACGTAAATCAAATCAGTTACCATTTTCGCCCTACGTCGGTATCAAATATGAAATAGAAAGCATAATAATAATAATAATAAAAAAAAATAATACTAGTTTCCAAAACACAAATATCCGCAGTGATATAAAACCCTGCTGGCCGATCGTTGACCACAATAACGATTTCACGGGAATTCACTAAAAGTCATTTAAGGGTTGATTGTCTATCGACTATCGTCAGTCATCATTAATAATATATAATTACAGTTCGTATACGAATAAAAAGTTTTTTTTTAACAATTGATATTTAGATAGATGTATTGTTTCATGCGATTGTTCTGAAAAATGTACATTCATATCCATCTATTAAACGGTTGACAGTTCCAAATTAAAAAGTCCAAATAAATCCAATCGTATTGATATTGATTTATCGTGTCATACAAGTATACACCATACGGGTTGGCACACATTACTCACCAGTCACGTTAAATAATTTCAATAGACTCGAAAAACAAGATATTATGCTGTATATGGCACGTATAAATACTATAATGAATTATAATTTATAAATAATACAATATACGCATAGATACCTATTGATGATTTAAAAACTCAATATCCGCTTCCGTTATATCCAACGGATCATTAGGTATTATAAATTATAATATTATATGATGTCCACTGCGAATACATTTTGACCCTCAGATAAGACAAAGCACACTTGTACAAGTTGCAAAATGTCAAACTGAAATATTACAACCAGTTTGCATCAATAATTTATAGTACCTATTTATATATTTTGTGGGACCAAGAGAAATCACCATAAAATGCAAAAGCGTTAACTGTAATTCTTGCTATGTCAAAATCGTTAACATTTCGTGCACCAAAAAATAAGTTTCTTTGAGTAACCTGTATATCTTTAATCGTGTTCACAAGGAATAAAAACTTTCCCTGGATAACTAACATCGTAATTAGGTCACACGTTACAACATCCTATAATCGGTGCGCTTTTGTTTTGCACCCCGCCAAAAGCGCACTCAACACAATTGGCCAATTATACTACTTTTGGCCATGATAATCAAAATCTATTATGATAATAAGCCTGCAAATTTAGTAGGTTTACGTGATCTATATTATATTATGGTTACATATATAATATGATAATAATACAAACCGGTGATAATGCACAATAATTTAACAATATATACTTATACACCTCGTAACTATTGTACCAAGGTTTTACTTGAATTTTCCAAATCTATACAATATACATACTATACATATATTATTATACTCGTAAAAACACAATATAAATTTAAAATGGGTATAAGCATCGTAGAGAATTGCATTATTTGCAGGAATAATAAAGAACCTGCGGGTGACTAATATCCACGGGAAGGACGCGGTCGAAAAGTTGGCACTGATGATACATTTATCGGCACAATTCAATGAGGTTGTATAATCGCGATGTTGGATTGTGGTCCGAGGTGACTGTATCGCCGACCATGTTGGTTACGGTACTTGCAGTGACATTTTTCATCAGCTATTTTCCCGACGTCCTTCTCCGCGCCATCCAACTAACTAACGATTCCATATTTGGTAATTTAAACATTTTGAAAATGTCGATTCTAAGGGCCATTTGTACCGTCTACGGTTATACTTCGATCACGCTTAATCAGCTGATAACAGATTTAATAACCGGGAAAATTCGATCAGTTAAACTTCGGTTAACTTTAATCGGAGATGGTACAACTGGCCCTTAGTGTTATCGTATTACAGTATACTATTGCATAGCGACGAAATTTCGGGCGTGGATCTCGTCCAAGTGTCCAGCAGACCATTTTTGGGTCTCTATCACGTTGTTCGTTCGCTGGTGTCGTTTTTAAAGTATATTAAGTGTTTGCCGTTTGGAAATGACGAAACCGTGCATTATTATTCACAGGTTCCTTGTAGGAAATAGGAATATACGGTTTCATATATGCCTCTACAACTTTTGTTT
The DNA here is from genome assembly GCA_008086715.1 of Sitobion miscanthi. Lineage (NCBI taxonomy): Eukaryota > Metazoa > Arthropoda > Insecta > Hemiptera > Aphididae > Sitobion > Sitobion miscanthi. The sequence continues at coordinate 20,890,743 of CM017799.1, read as the reverse complement.
AGAAATAATTATAATATATGAGATATGAGTATATAGGTTTAAAAAATCCAAGGAATACTTTGGTTAAATAATCATGAACCGTATTCTATGATGATTTTTAATATATACAATAGCTTATAAGTAAATATTATAAATATGAGGTATTTTTGATAATCATCGGTTTCTTTGTATGATTCGGGACACTTAACAACTATCCAAACTCCAAAGTATACTTGGCTCTTTGGCCATGTCGCGTTGATAAAAATAACATTTGCAAGTGATAAAACTCAGTCTTTGGTCTCGTCTTTGTTGGAATGACGTACTTACTTCAACTTCATGTCCTCATAATATTATACAGTTTTAAACACATCTCGTTTCTCGATGACGTTTCGTGATTAACATTTCCTCCGCGTACATAAGACAAGTATATATATACCATAAATACATTTTATACGCGATTTCGATAAACATGTTTATAGACGAATAGTATATATTAATATGTATCGTTTTTAATTTACATCTTTATTTCTTTTCGTTGAGATATGGGAAGCATAACCGCCACCGGCGTTGACACGTTCAGTGGTGTGAATCACGATTTCCTCATTTGGACGGGGTATAGGTGTACAAGTACACATATATTTTAGACCGATGTCTATCATCAAATGATTTTTTCAAAAAAAAAACATTTTTAAAGAGTAGGTATACAGTTTAAAAGAATTTAATTTTTTTTTTTATTAATTAACAATAACTTGATTACTACCTAAACGTCCTAAATATCGCTATATCGAAACTAAAAATTGTTGTAAATGGTATAACCATATAGGAGTATAGGACGCACGCGGAAGCATGGATAAACAATTCAATAGGAAAATATTATATTTTATCATTATATCTATAGTTGTTATACCGTTGTCCAGAGAAAATCTAAAGGATTCGGTTAAACGCTATGTATAATTGATCAGGCAGTGAGCGCTAGAGCGTAGTTAAATCTTCGGTTCCGAAAGGAAATTATGGAACATTATTTATGGCTTTTGCGAGATACGATTGTTAAATAGAAAACGAAAATCGTTTCACGTTAATAGGATTTAAAATCCGTTTTGAACGGATGTCACCGCCACCCATGTGAAACGTAGGTAAACACATAAAACCGATTATTGCAGTGCCAAGCGATGAGAGGCTCAATAATATTTAAATTTTACAACACAGCTGAGCGGGTATTTGCCGGTGACGTGGACGAGTACCCTTCAATTCGAGCAGTAAACCAATTTGTTGTGAAATAATAATAATAATCAAAAGAAAAATATTATAGAAATATTATGAGAAACAGAGTTTCTCACACCTCACTGCAGCCGCCTCCGACGACGTTCGCTTAAAAAGATTGAATCTCGGGGGTTCGCGTAGGTACCTACATTTTGTTTACCTCGTGTCAACGCCGTTTACATTTACATATTATAACGTCGACGTTATTAATTTTCATTTTTTTTTCGACCGTCGATGTATACCGAGTGGCGCAGACGAGGGTAGCTCGAAAGGGATGGGCGGATTCCACGTTTCTACGCCGTTTTTTGACAGGTCACGTTAATATGTACAAGAAAGAAAGTAGAAAAATCGATTATTGCGTATACGCGCACCCCTTTTGCGTTTTTAGGTCTTTGACACGTGATGCGTCGTCAGCGTCCGCACTGCGGGTCCCGATAATGTGTAACAGATGAAAAAAATAACCGCACACAATGGTATTATTGGTATCACAAAACTCGAACGCGGCGACGCATTGGGGAATTATTATTATTATTCACCTGCGGTGATGCATCGGAAAAGAATAATGGAATGAAGAAGAAAATAATAATAATGGTAACGCGACGGCGTCACGCGGTTGCCGCACGGCCACTGCACATGTTCTCTGATGTACACAATATTATATATATATACTTTTTAATTACTGAGATTCGTTGTATTCTCGTTATTGCTTTTTTCTTACATTACATTTTTTTTGTTGTTTCGTTCGCCGCCAACGGATTTCGAGGATAAAAAAATTTATAATGACCGTGTAATACGATCCCCGAAAACCAAAATCGTTATTATTATTCGTTTTTTTTTTTCACTTCGATGATATTTAAAACCTCTGACTTGCGTATATAATATATATATATATATATATAGGGAACGAGTTGAAAACCGACCGCAGACGTCGGTCCGTAGATTCGTTTCGCAAAGATGATTTCGGACGTCGTTACCAAGAATAATGTAATACAATATAATATACCGAAATATTATAACATAAACATCTCACAATATAGGTATTATTATAATAATATTATACGTCATATCGCAATTCGCAACGTTCGGCTTTCCACCGATTAAACCGATTTATAAATCGCAGAGTAGTCGCCGCACACTAGAACCACAGTCCATATTATAGAGATTAGAGATGTACAAAACGCGTGTCGTGTGCGTTTTCGATAACGCACAATAATAATGTACGAAATTATATAGTATTATCATGCATTTATCATACGGTATACGCCAGACAGTAAGTAAACACTAAATTTAAATAGTTCACCTACCTACCTACAATATTTGATAAGTAGATAAACCACGTATATCGTATACACTGCAGGTAATACGAGCAGAGTCCAACGTTCCAGAATGTTAATATAGTTGTCTGATTAATCTATTGTTTGAAAATATGATAATGTATTTTAATTTTTAAATGTTATAAGTTGTAATAAACTGAACTTATAGAATATCATATTATTACCTAAAATGTGTTCTGATTTCTGATATTGTATTAATTTGGTCTTGCGTACTAATTTTTTTATTCAAAATGTCTAAATGCACTTGAAAAGTATTCACAACAGTTACACGAGAACCGTGTGCACTGCATTATAGATAAGTATAGTTTTTATTCCAACACACATAGATTTTGTTTTGGTGGGAAAAAGGACGGTCCCCCTACATAAAATGATTGTTCTATGTTTCGCAGACCCTTAAAAAAAAAAATAAATAATTTGTTACAAATAATGACACAATCGGTCCGTATACCACGATAATAATATTCTGATAGGGTTTCCACCCGAGCACTCAACCAGAATGTTTTTTTTCTATACTCAAAAATATCAGCCGGATATGACTGCAGACGTACGCCCGGCACTGCATAACAAAACTATACAACTATTATTGTCGTGTGACTGACAATTTGATTGAATACGTTTTATAAAAAGTATTGTCCAAGTTTATAAATAACAAATTCCCCACGTGTTTCCGCAACACGATATTGTGTAGGTAGTGCCTATTGTGAAACTTGAAATATTTCATTCAAGAAAAATACCTTTCCGATAGGGGAAAACAAAAGTATCTAAACATTTTTGCTGTATAAAATATATTTAAATAGCAAGGTATTATAGTATTGGATTATTGTAATAATAATATTTACATACAGGTAGCCATAGTATAATATAGGTTATAATTTATAACTTATAAAGATAAGATCATTGAAATTTGAATACATTCATTATTCATACGGATTTTAAAGATTTTTTTTGATTTTCATAAGTAAAAAATATACTATAATTTTAGATTAAACTAAACAAGTTTCTTTATATTTTATAGAAGGTAACGTATTATTATTGACAACACAACAATCACCTTTTACGTGAATTAAAAATAACCTTACAGACGGATGTGATCATAATAAATTGCGTTTTATACAATATATTATAATTACAATGATTATTATTGGTGTAATAATTAATGACTAACGAGTGAATAATTCTGAATAAAAGCACATGTTATAATTTTCAACTTTGATGTTTTGAATAAAAGTATTTAATAGGTTTAGTTAAAAATTATACCTTAGCACGTCTAAAATCATAATAATAAAAATGTTTAATAATATGATTATAATTTTTAATGCATAAAAAAATATCTGATAATTACAAATGATATTATAAATTATAGATAATATTATATTAAGGAGTGCATATGTGATGTTTTCTGCAAATTATTGATGAGTGTCATGGTATAAGTGTATAACACAACTAAAATACCAAATATTATTATTTTATCATTGTTCGAAGCATTAAATTTATAAGACGTATTTTCAAACTATGCAAAATAACGAATTATCATTATTACTAATTTATCTTACGAACTGTTCCGTGTTTTGTATATTTATTAATCATTATATAATATAATACGGCTGTATAATGTAGGTACATATATTATATTAAACTAATCAGTTTCGTGTGTGCTCGACCAAAATCCTTCGATTAATCCTCGGCATTTGTATGCTCATACGAAAGTCATGTCAATGTTTTCGAGAAATCAGCAAAGTACATTCCGCCTTACGTAGTCAATTATTATTTAGTATTAAGCGTATTCGGATTGCGTATATAGGATTATTAAGGCTTCTTAGAGGTTTACTGGGCAAACAGACTTTAATACACATAATATATACTATGTATGTGAGTACAATATTATATTATGTATCTACGTCGAAAACCTTACTAATCAAATTATCTGTCTGTTCTGACATTATAATATAAGTAGGTATACAGTATTATACATTTATACTAATCGCGTAGATATTATATAATATATAGTGCACTTCGGCGTTGTGGCCACTCCAATATAGTTTTTTTTGATTTTGTGAACTCATTATACTGCATGTTATTCATACCTATATGTATATCATAAGTCATAAGACATAAGTATATTATAACACTATACTGCACTAGGTTTATAATTTATATTGTTATATTATTATTTTTTGATAATATGAAACAATGCACACTTTACAAGACAGTATAATATGGTATACCCAATAGAGTGAATATTAATTGTAAGGCTATATACATATGTACCTATTAACTAATTTGTCAACTTCGTCTTTCGGTGACGACTTGTGAGTCTGCATTACCCTAAATTGTTTAATAATAACCATATATGTCGTTTAAAGATCAAACTTTGAACAATTCAGCTCTCAAAATTCTTAAAACTTAAACTTGATATAATATCTCTACAATTTATCAACGATTTGCATTACTAAACGTGTGCGTTTACATCTGAGCATACACAAAGTGGAACGATACGGTGAACTATATATAAAAACGAAACGAAAATTGTGTTATGTCACATATGGTTTGTTCAATTTGCCCACCAAACGTTAGGCGTGTGCTTATTTTAATATGTATACAAAAACACATACAGCAATAATATGTACCTATATAGGTACTGGGTAATTTTTTTTTTTAAAGTAAGTACTTACCTGAACACTTATTTTCTTGAAAACAATTCGCACTGGCAGGTGCAAATATAATTTTAACTTTATTATCATTGTTTACGATGTTCCACTTGTAATAATATGATCAGGTGTAAACGCACCATTAAAGCATATTATTCGATAAAAGAAATAGGCTGTATAATATTAACATACCCAAGTCATTTGTACTCAGCAATTTTGTATATGAGATAGGTTCAGATTGTGATTATGGTAATATAGGTGACAGTTATCTTTTCTTTGAAATATTTTTATATTTCTTACAATACAAAACCCGAGGTGAACGCACGCAGATATATATCGTAAATAAATTTTTAAGTAATTATACGTTTTGATCACGTGTCATAAGAATTTTTATTAAAATAAAATATTATATTTCAATATTTTGGGCGTTTTGATTTCAGGTGGTGTATATTATAATATAATATGTATTATTTTTTTTTAATTACGTACGACTAGGTTATATATAAGCTGGTCAATGAAACAATCATACACATCAGAACTTTTAACAAAAAAAAAAAAAAAATAAAATAGACGTCGTTGAAATGATGAATGATTCAACGTCGGTGCTACTATAAAGTCCTTGAATTTTTCCGACGATCGGTTTTGTTCTAGGTCGCCCTTTAAGACAATTATTTATATAATCGATCTGCGAGAAATTTTTCTTCGATGCGGTAGCGCGACGCTGCCGACACTGTATACCGCACAGGACAGAAATAACAAATTTCGGCATAACTTCCTCCTTAAGCACGTGCCAGATGGCAGATTGAGATTGTCGCTTGCTGTAACATTGCGATCCTGATTTCTATTTGCAGTTTAGGTACTGTCTGTTCATATGCGAACACATTGTGTACACATATCCAGATATGATTGACACGTAGGCGTCTTTGCTCATCATTCGTTATTCATATGGATACATATTGTATTATAATTATAATAAGTTAAAATACATGTATAAAGCGTGGTCGAGTCTCTGTATCTATATATATTATGTACGATAACGGACGTTACAAAATGTACATAATTTAAAAGCATTAAAATGTTCAACCGAATCATAAAATTATAATTTATACTGAAATATTATATTCGACGAAAGCATATCATCGTAATTTATACTATATAATATAATCTATATTATAACTGATATAGTATCGTATCAGTATTATATTATAACTGGTATAGTACGAACAGTATTAAATTATTTATTTGTTATCGTTTTATTAACCAGAGTTTGATATTAAATCTCGTAAAATCAAAATATATGGTAATTTTTCAAGTACGTCATATTATTAATTATCATTTAACCCGGAGAGGAACATTATTCATACCAGTTCTAAAGAATTCTATGTATAATATACATCATCACTAAACGTTCCAAATCAATTTTAATTGAGTTTCGTCTAAAACATTTACAACACCGTGATGGCTATTTTCGGTCAAAACTATATTTTGCTCAAAAAATTTTCGTTTTTTGAAATATTTATTCCGACTTTAAAATCAAATTTTTTTTATGTATATTGTACAGGTACTTACTATTTATAATTATGTATTTATAATTTATTACCTGTACAATATTATTTTATGTCGAAATGACAAAAAAATATGGAAATATAATATATAGTACAAGTGATACCTACAACCTAACTATACCTATATGTATATTGAGATACATTGATATATTATACTTGCAGCGGTACCTACATATATATATATATACTTAAAATAATGTAGTACCGTCGGACGTCGATCAACAAATCATTCGATATATAGCTGCTGTCCTGAAGGCACGAAATGTTATTAAACACATAAGCGTGTAACATATAATATTAAATAATATATGTAACGTATTATTATTATTGGCACGAAGTTTTTCGGGCGCGGTGCCGCGGTATGAGTTTTCCAGAGCTGGCTCGAATTTTTTTTTTTTAAACAAACACGCGCAGTGTACACAGTAAGTATATACATCCGATGCACCCCGATAGTGTGCGTTTGCCGTTGTTGTTGTTATAAGGTAGGTCCACCCATACGTATATGCGTGAAGTACCTACGTGTACATATTATATAATATTATTTACGCATTAGACATCTGCCAGGTGTAAAAACGCGACGGGGGAAAAAAACTGGAAAAAAACACATTTTTTCCAATCGGGATACCGATATTTTTCAACGACACTATATTAAACGCCCGAAGTGTACCTACACCGTATATCTATACCTACACACGCGAGTCGTCGTTTTGTTTAATCATTTGGGTGCATCGTTTTGTAAACCGCGTATAATACAGCACCTACCTATTATAAATTATAATATCATAAAATATTCTACGCAGGTATACATATACACGTAATGCCTGCACGCATCTATATAAATGCAAGTGAACGGGCTTTAGGTAGGTATCGCATAAATTCACAGGTAATCTTTTTAAATCATACATGCCCGAGCATAATACCTATTATATTATTATTACGTACCTATACGTTGTGCATTATCGTAGGTAATCAAATTATATACAAACGATGCACAACGATCGGTGCGGGGCATTTAAGTGACGTCGAGTAAATCGTTTTTCTATGTATATCGTACCAATAATCCACAGTCCGGCCGATGTATAGGTATAAACGAAACGCATTTATAATAATACTGTAGTGCGTTTTTATAAGGACTCTTGACATATTACGTCGTCGATGATAATATGTGATGTACGTGTACTTGGACAATAATTATTTAGATATATATATATATGTGTGTGTGTTATTACTATAATAGTTGTGGTGAATTCGACAAACGTCATTGTTGGGAAGTGGACGAAACGCATAACGCCTGTTTGCGGGGTACTATATATTATAATACGCGAGACGTATTTCATGGCGAGAATTATGACGCCACGACGGTGCCGATAAAAATGGCGATCGCCGATCACTTTTGAACCCGTTTTTAGAACGTATAATATTATAATATTCTATAGGAGTGTATCGGATTGACATTTCGAGTCCGCTTCGCCGTGCACATGTGCTTAGTGTTGGTAGGTACTCAGCTGCAGTACGCATATTATACAACGTACCCACTATACCGTATTATGCATCATATATAATTAAAAAGGTACATATTATAATATATACACTCATATATACATCATAATATGTATAGGTACTCGACGATCATGACGAGTCGTGCGAGAGCGGTGGTCCGAACGTGATTTTGGCCATATCGCAACCGGCTGTAAAATGTATGTTGTTAATAGCTGATGCGAATGACATTCATCCGAGAGGCGTGTTTCAGTTTATATATATATTATTATTCAGTGTTCGGTTTTGCTTTTGAGGAGAGCGCAAACGTCACGCGGGTTTTTGATTCGAAACTATATAATATTATACATGTACAATGTGCTTATGTCATTATATTCGCTAGCACGTTTCGACGGTGCATGTACATAAATTACAAAAGTATATTTATAGTATAAGACCATCGGACCAATTGAATTGGAAAACTGTTGATGACCTCTGCCGTTTGATGATGGACGGACAAAAGACGACCGTCGCTTTCGGTGAGGTTATAATCCTAGGAGCTACAGCTGTAGCCACAAATGAGAAAATGCATTACGTCCCAGTCGACCCTTTTTCACTCCCCCGCTCCAAATACCCCCGGCGCCAAACAGACATTTCAATTACGTGACGCACATAGATCATATAAGTTTCCTATCCAAAGACAAATTGATGTTAATACTAGTTAACTGCAGGTATGCAATTATTATTATTGTTATTCTCTGAGATGACACTGACACTGTACCCTGCAATATAATACAATAATGTGCGTGATTGCAGCTATTGGAAATTCAATTACAATATTTATGAGATTTTACCGAAATCGATAGACGGTCTGAGAACTTTTTATACCTACTTCAAGATGACGGAACCCGCGTGCGGTTTTTATTAACTCCGAAACTTTTTTTAGTTGTTCGATACGTTGCAGAAGGTGCATTTGTATAGGTGTACCGATTGGCATTTATTTGTGTTTGATTTTTTTTTTTTCATGGCGTGTGCGTACAATTGTTCCGTACAACACGGAAAAGCGCTCAAAAATTTCCGACGGAAAAAAAATTGGAATCGGGGAGACTCGGGGGTAGGCGTGGTTTCGTACTGCAATATGTACTATATAGATTGTGCAGAACAGTTTTTTATGACTATATGTATAATAGTATACCGTATACCGCGTATAGGTATACGTTTCGACAAAAAAAAAAAAAAACACTTTGCCATTAAAATGGGTTCTCGTATAGATGACCGACATACCGGGTACGCGTATTGTATTGATTCAGAAACGGTGTTTATTATATTATATGAAGATCGAATTACGATGCTAACATCTGTCGCGCGGTGTACCAATCACAATATCGTACGACGACAAAGTTTTCCGGACGTCGGGTGCGTAAGCCACCAACGCGCGTCATTGTATATAATATTATGTGTGTATTCAACGCGCCTATCTATATTATTTCGAACACAACAATACGGTGCGCATGGGTGGGTACAATAAAGCTGTATAGGTACAATAGTAGTATGTATAGGTGCCTACCTACCCGCTGCGACCGAAAAGCCTTGTCCGCGACTGTTCGTCATCCGTCATTATTATGAGATAGATCCGGGCGGAGTGCCGTGTGCGTCCGTATACTGTAGCGTCCTATAATGGGCGCACACAAACGATTTCCGACGGATAAAACGCGTTATTATCTCGTCGCAGTATTAGACGATATTATTATCATATTATTATAAGCATACGCGGCGGTTGTCGAGGACACGACGTCTCGTACGCGTATAATGCGGTATCGACGAAGAATAAGAACGATCTGCGACGTGCCGTATAGCCGAGAGGGTTATTAATGAAAACCTTTCAACGGGAGGCGCAGTTCGCGCCGAGGAGATTATTTGACCGCGATCGCCGATACGTCGATCCGAGACGTGGCCGGACGGACAAGTAATAATATACATTTTGTAAATCTGCGGTCGTGCGTGTTTTCATAACGCAGCCTCGTCAGAATATTATATTGTTATAATTTATAATATATGACACTTTGTACGACAACGCGTGTTATCGCTATACAACTATTATGTGTAACGTCCGAAAAAGATAAGTCTATCGGTATACGACTTCCCGGCAGCCGTCGTCTGAGACGCATCGATATTATGTATTTCATTATTATCGTAATATTTTAATATTATGTACAAATGCACAGAACGGCTTGCTATATATCCGCGCGCAGTCGTTTGCCTCGTGTCGTAGCCGACCCTTCGTATATAATATGTCCGCGTATCTTATTTATCGATTCTCCTCTCTCCAGCACAAACAACCCATTGTTTCATCTGTCTGGTTATTATACTATTTTTGTACGCGTAGGCTTTTCCACTGTTTTTCGTTCTATTGAATAAAATATAATATCATCATCATATTGTATCTGATCCTCGTGGGGACATTCGTGGCAGCTGCGGTTAATCGGAAGAAACCTATGCACACTACATAATGGTACCTACGTACTACACACGCTACCAATTTGCAACGGAGTCAGCCAACGGGAGCGTACCACCTATGTATAATACGCACATTTATATAATATTTACCTCGCATATATACGAGGAAAACGCATTTATAAATATTTTCTTCGTAATTTTTTTCCCCCCATCATCATCATCATCATTATTATTATTTTTTAATCTCCGAATAAAGTCTATTCACGTATTTCACTTTGGTTTTTTTTATGCATGTATGCGAGTATATTATACCGTATAAAGGTACTACGGCAGTGTAACTGTTGATCTCGTCCTATATATATCTCAATGCGGTTTATTTTGCGAGGTTCCTGTGCCCACGACAACTATCCGACACGACACACACGCGCGCGCTGCACACTCTATATATTATTATATTCCGGTAAAACCTGATTAAAGTGACCGGCGCGTCTTTGCGGGGCGGCGACCCTATTCAGCTGTCAAATTGAAATTTTAAGCGCGTCTCCTCTGCGGACCCTAAATCCGTCCCAGAGGTGTGTGTGCGCGCACCGCCGCCGCCACCGGTGCATACTATTATTATGCGCATTATACGGCAAACGGGATTCTTTTGGACGACGACCGGACAAAGTTTCCCATCGTCGTCACAACCACCGCCGCCGAGTGTTATACTTGCACACATTTTCGCCGCACCCGGTGGCACACAATTCGACGCGCGCACACACGTCCGGCACCCCTCGCGGGGACTTTCTACGAAATGTAAATGCGAATGCGGTGTCTATATCTATCCATCTATCTTATATACCTGCGACAATAACGAGTGTGTAAAAGATCGTTAGCGCGGTCGATTACCGGTTTTCCTATCGGAAATCGCTCACAAAACATTTGTTTGCTTTTTTCATATACCGACCAATAGCCCCCTGGTACCCCCCCCCCCCCCCCACACACCCATCTCGCCGTCGTCGGTTTAAAGGTTGAAAAACCAATACGAAATACCGACGGTTTCTTTCTTTTGTTGCTATTATTTACTTTATTATTATTATTATTATTTTTTTTTTTCATTTGCTGCACTGTTGGCCAAGACGAATCGCTCCACGACTTCTGGTTAAACAAGGGTCTCCTCCTTGCGCCATAGTACATCGATTTTTTTTCCTACACATTATACTACATAAACATTATATTGTATACACATAATATATATTCTCCAAAAGAATTTCAATTTAACGTCCGGACGATTATTTTTATTGCTCTCTACTTGTGTACTGTTATCGCGATATATCCCATTAAAATTACATTTGTCCTACATATAGTTTACACAACGTATAATACATTATAATATATTATTTTTTGAAGGTTCTTGAAATTATTTAAATTTATTACTTAGAAACTTCCGATAAACATTCTAATTGTATCTCTCTTCTCGTTATCCATTCCAATAAGCATAATATATAACAACTTCGAGTGTTGTGCGCCTGTGCATAATAACGTCTTAATTTGTATAAGTGTATGCGCATCGTTATAGATGTAATAAATAACTAAGTTCGGCAAACACACAGAAAACAGATATGAACGACTAACGAGAGTTTTTAAGATCAATTATTTTTCGAAACGCACCTTTCTTGGTATTTTATTTCTGTCTAATCACTATAACGATTCGTTACAGTTTATATTATGAGCATTTAGTTTCTGGACACAAAGTGTAATCGTAGACTACTCGTTTTACCCATACGACCGAGAATGAAATCGTTGTACGGGAAATATAAAAAAATATTATTCCTGATGTAATAATGTTGTTATATATTATTATTATTATAGTCATCACACATAATATTAGTTTTAATATATTTTTAATTGTCTATACCTACGTATAAACTGTATATTTTATTAATTATATTGTATGAACAGTGTGGATGGTGTATAAATTCTAAAGGAAAATATTGTTTTACCGTTTTATCATATTCCCATCGGCGAAAGTTAAACAATAATTAAGTGAACATTTTATATGCGACCAATTCACGGCCGTCCGTATGCTCAATTTAAAATAACAAAATTACAGTGCGCGTTTTATTTTTTACACTTTCAATTCATTTTTTTTTCCGGAAACGCCCTTTAGAAATTGTAAGTATAATTCTCATAGACCTGTCAATATGCGTTTGTACAATTTGTCACCAATCATGTGAAAAGCTAAAGCGGATCAACCCCCGGCACATAATATATTATACAATAGATGCATCATACTTTTACTAGATACTACTTTTATAGATAATGGGATATACGTAATATATTATAAAATACATTATATTTTTGTATACTACAATCGTGAACGGTTCAAAGTGTTTTGTACTTTTGTAATTTATTTTGTACATATACAAAACAATATACACGGTGATTCATTTAGCCTGCTACAAGGGTTGTGTAACTAAAAGTTGAATCTTAAGTACCGATATTTAATTTATTTTTTATACAATTTTATTTTTAGGTTATTTTTACACATTTTATTTTATAAATTATTATATTTTACTGTGGGTTTCAATTAATTTTCTAAAGCAAATATAAAAATTATTTTACAAATAATAATGCTTTATAAAATTATAAAATTTTGATCATATATATGTCACGGTTAAAAAAAAAAATAACTGTGGGCCACCGGTCCTATGCAACATGGAACGTGACACACTGACACGTGAATTAAACTTTTTGACGGTTCTGCAGCTGTTGTACGGTAAAAACGGATATCCGGCAAGTAAAAAACGAAAAAAAATTTGCAAAAAATACATTATATTTAATAAAAAGTAAGTATTCCTACAATAGTCATGTTCACTGTTTTATTAGAATGATATTTGAAAAATATAACGAAACGACCACTATTATAGCTTCGCTCGTATGCATGCTCAGTTTGTGGATTCACGGCGGATGCGTATTGCGCATGTGCAATGCAAGTGCAGTATTTTACGATATGACCTGCACTCGCGTCACAATAAGCCTTGCTCTGCCTGTATGCAGTGCAGGGCCAAAGTGATTTGAGCTCGGACTCGCGCCCCCTTGTCCCGGAGATCGTCTGCCCGCTCCTTGAGCAATTTGGTCCGGACACGGACATGAGCCAGTGTCTCGTCCTTGGTGTACTCGACATAACATCCCAGCCCCACGCACACCAAGAACGTCCGGACGTCCGCGTTGGCCTGCATGAAGAAGTCGCACCCCACGTTGACACGGGTCTTCAACGGCTTGCCGGCCGGAAGTTCGCCCGCCAGCCGGCTCATTGTGTCCACGGTGTTGCGCACGTCTTCCAGCTCCGAGATCTGGTCGTTGATCACGTCCAGAGCGGCCGAGATCTGCTTTAGGCTGTCCTTGAGCACGTCGTTGATGAACGTCTCGAACTTGGCCACCCGTTCCTCTACCGATTGCGACCGCGACGATGACGACATATTTTCTTTTTCTTACCGTTTCAGAAGTACTTCTTTCTCTTATTCACCTGAAACACATTTATTTGACACATATCATTATAACTATCCATATGACCTACTCGATTTTGAACGACTATAAGCTGGGGGATCAACTATGAAACTTCCCGAAATCGTAACAAGTCCCTCGTAAAAAAAATATTATGCGGAGTTTAAATTATATAAATAAATACGCAGCCGGGGAGCTTAAATAAGTCTCCATGCATTTATTTTCAATTCAAACTAATGACAGCTGATTAAGTACACGAGGTTTTGCCAAACGTTTGTGATTTTTTTTACCTATACCTACCATTCTGTACAAACACTTTTTCTAATATGGTATAAGATATCGGGAAATTGGGTCTGCAGTAAATTACTTTCAGATAACATTCACCACACCGCTGTCCTTCAAACCTGGGTGGACTATTTACTTTTCATACACCGTACCCATATATTCACGACCGGACATCGATGCAGCACTAACACGCAAAATATATTTAGGCGGTAAGACCCTTCCCGAACCCGTATTTCGATATATTGAGGATGTCTATTCCTACATAGGTTAAGTATACGCAAAAAGCAAATTGGCGAATAATGCGTTTTCGATTTTGTTTCCATCCCTAAAGCGTCGATTCATTATTATAGTTACGTCTCGTGCAAAAGTATACAAGCTGTAAAAGTATACATTTTATATGTTATTCAATATTAATTATACGCACCGGTCACACTATATTATCTCGTTTGAACTTGCAAATTACAATAATTTGTGTTCGTTGGGCAGTTGTAGTACCGGCAAAACTATATAGGCACCTAACTTATGTGCGAGCGCGGAAAGACCGCTGTGCCAAAAACCACTTTCATCGCATAGTTCTTAGAGGAACTCGAGGTCACGTGCTCTTCGAGAGCGTTGGTTTTCTGATTATTATTATTAAGACTAAGATAAAAAAGATAGAAATTCTCCCACTAAAATTCATATCGAATTCATATCTATCGAAGTTCGACTACTGAGTCTGAAATTAACATTATTTTTTTCTTTTATCTTTTTTTGGTAGTACATTATAGTAACTATATATTATGTGCGTGGCTTTAATGAACCGGAAATTATAAGTTGTTCTACCCTCGTCACATAAATCAGATTTATATGAAAAACCAAATGATAAGTTGCATAATAAGTTATACGGATGGTTTATGGAAAGTTAAAAACAAGCGCAGTGTATGTTTCCGTAATGATCTTTGATTTTGAGACAACAAAATGTTCGTATTTTCTCATAAACATTTTAACCCATCCAAGTGTTTTAAAATTAAAAATTAATATGTTCCAGTACAAAGCCGTAGTACACTAGGACATACATATTTATAAACACACCATTAAATAAGGAAACACACAAACAAATCACTTTATTGTGTAACAGGCAACAGCTTACATTTTTTCAAATGTTTTCAAATTATAGATTCAATAACAACCTGATAATATTATTATTATTATTATTAGTAAAAAAAAAAAATTGTGGGTGAAATGGACAGTATAAATCAAAGAATTGCAATAAATTATATTTTAGTAAGTGGTTTTATATGTATTCTTATATATTGAAGTAAATCAATATTTGCAATGAACATTTGCATCATTAAACAACGATAGTAAGCAAATAATGAATATAACACCCTACCAACTAGTTGTTAAAGAAAAAATAAAATCAAAATTTAATTAAATTTAAATACACATTTACATTTATTTTTATTCTGATTTAAATAATAAGCAGTGGTAAAATAATAAGAAAAAGGAAAAAAAACATAAAATTACATAGGAATTTATAAATAAAAAATAAGATTAAATATTTAATATTATAAATCATGGTATTTATTAATAAAAATAAAAATATGAACTCAATGTTAACTTTCGACATACTTTTTTCATTAAGCCTTGGGCTTTAATTTAAATAACATGATATGCTCCGAGTTTTTACTCATTAATTAAGCATTACTAACATATACATGTTTATAAATAAAATGTAAAGTTCTAAATCAACACGACTGTTGTTAACAACATTCATGATTTTACAGAATTGATTTTCTACCTATATTACCTTTTGCTTAGAAATATTAAATGGATTTATTTCATAAACTATTAATTCTTATTCGTTTTATAATTTATACGTCACAACATGAATATAAATTAAGAAAGTTGTACAATTATCAACATACGATTAAATAGCGATTGTAAAATATAGATATATATTATAAGATATAATGAATAATGGAAATGTAGTATTGATATTTTATATTATGAGTGCTTAATATACACGTTATGTAAAATACAACGACGTCGTAATATGTGAAAATTGTAAATTTTCTACGGCTTAGGTTGATAATAAGTGTGTCGTTAGTCGTTTCCATCTAATATTATTTACTTGTACAGTTGTACCGTATACCAAGTACCTATCAGATTTGATTTTATTAATAATATAGTTGCGTAATGCATGCGAATAATTGTGTTTTAATATACCTACTCTATATTAAAAACATTAAACATTTTAATACGTAATATTATTAAGTAAAGTTTCTATTTCTCTTTTAATTTTTATATTTATCTTAACATTTAGACATTGAATCAGTTATTGTTCGTTACCGTCATTAGTAAAAACAATGGCTTTTATATACAATAACTAACTAAATTTTGATTGCCTGTACGTGATAATAGTATACTTACACTATATAATATAGGTTCATGAACATTATACATCATTATACTAACATAAAATTCTTATATTATTATTATGGTATTAACTTTAAAAGGCAAATAATCCAGAACTGATAAAAAAACAATTTAATAGTTTCTAAAGAAATATAATATATTATTGCATTATTAAAAGCGAATGAAATATTATTTCTGATATGACTCAAATTCAATTACTAATAAAAATTTCATTCAATTATAATACGAGTATTACATTATTTCATAAAGTAAAACGGTAGAGCGTTTGAAAAGTGTTGAGTGAATTTTTAGAATACATTTATACTTTTAGCAAACTTTATAAGAATAGAGCGAAAAAAATATTTTAAAACTATTTTATAAACTAGATATTATCTACATTTTTTAATAAGTAAATAAGAAATAAGAGACGACTTATATAGGTCATTGACAAAGGCCGTGCACTTTATTTTATGGAAACGTGAATTGAGATTCCCATAGGTATATACTATATTTAAATATCCATGTACCTATCATGTTTTCTTTTTACAATTCAGATAATATATAATAATACAATATGCTTTAAAACGAGGTTACCATTGTTCTTATGTAGTATATGGAAACAATAATCAAAAGTTTTAGTTATTTCCGAACAGCGATTAGGTAGGTAGTAGTTATAATACCTAATAGTAACTTCAGATTATTACAAATTGCCATTGTCATAAACAGTCAGCCGTAGGCAATTTACTGCACAGCTGGTTTTATTTCAAAATAATTTCGAAGATGATCATTAGAAAAATTCAAAAAAAAAAATTGTAATTAACAAAATTGTTAATTATTAGTTTTTGTTCAACGTTACTAAAATATAGTACGCATAATATTTATGAGTCATATATTTTGAACGAAATATACGCATTTAAAAAAAAACAACATTAAAAAATTTAACACTTAACGGTCTTGAAAGTTGATATAAAAAATATGCATTACTAAATAAATTGGCTGTTTTAGGATATAATATATTATATTTATAATTATGATTAATCCATAAATAGTACACGAATTGCGCTATCATTATATTTTTAACAAAATTTAAAGAACGCACGTTACAGTTAATTAACCAGATAAGGTCTCTTAATTGTAAATTGTGTTGTTGTTTTTTTTTTTGTTTTTATAAGAGCCATTTATTTTTAATAAATTATATTAAGTATATAATTCAACAAATGTAGGCAGTTTTCAAGTTCATCTACCTGATGAGCAACAAATTATATGAGTGTCTTGGTATATTATGCCGAAATAAATCGAAAGGAATATTAGAGTTTAGACAATTGTTATTAAACTCATATATTATTATGCAATATGCACCAGGTTTGAGGACTTGTATCCGCTGAAACGCCGTTGCAATAAAATGATAAATATTGAATTGATATATATATATTATATAGGTACTTATACGACGTCTCAGCTTACAGTGAACCATTATTATGAAAAAGTGCCAACTCCAGAATAATTTAAGTGCGAATCGTTTGGAGATCACTTTTTTTCCTCCCTACAAGAGTGATGATCTTTACATTTTTCGATCACCGTTCGCCGTTCGATGTCATACACATGTCGGTGTGCGCGCGCGTGTGTGTGTACAGACTGAATTATAAAGACAACCACGACGACGACGACGACATTGTCCCCAAGCAAGTCTTACAAACTTCCCATAGCACTATACTTTCCCGGATCCCCCCGCCGCTCCATCATCCCCGACCGCTGCGCCACTAATGAGGTTAGTTCGGTAGAACGTTTGTACCCTCGAAGTGTAAAGCGTGTGTGCATGTGTATGTCTGTGGTGTGTCAGTCTACGGCAGTAATATTGGCAGAATGAAAAAGAGATTGCGATTGCCAGAGAGAAAAACGTGTCCAATTATCGCCGGTCTCGGCGGCGGCGGATCCTTCACCCATATCTCGTGGTACGCAGGTATATATATACTCTAGCTATTTACCTACCGTTTTTCTTCTTATATATTATACGTAAAAAAAAAAAATAAAAACATTACAATGCGATTGCCTCGATTTTACACGTGTGCGTGTGTGTGTGTGTGTGCGTGTGGACACATTAATCCTAATGAATCGATATAATTTACAAATTGAACGTAAAAATAAAAAAGAAATGAAAAAAACCTACGGAGCAATCGAAAGTTTTGCGTAGATAATGTATAGGTATATTGTTATACTTCAAACGAACATTTTGGAAACTGGAGCTCGTGATTTGTTCGATTTGTACGTTATTTTGTTGGATCTTGTTAGATAAGATTTTATCTATCTCAAATGTATTATATATATATATATATATAATAGATTATATTAAAAAAAACCGTTGTTTACGGACGATTCGTTTGATTCGTTATAGAAACGCAATTTATAAAAGAATACAAAATCAATTATCCTTTAAAAAATACCTGTGTTTAATTTGTTTAATTTACTTATACAGCGTTTAATTGTTTACTCACGATTTTAACGATTTCGTGTTATAAGGTTGATTGGTTTGAATTTTATTCTGAATATTAATTGTATCTTTAATTTTGTCTTTCATTAAATAACATGACAATATTCAGTAATATTATAAATATGCAGAATAATATATAAATTATAATATAGCATAAACATGATTCATATAATCGGTGTATAAGTGTATACTATATAATATCATAGTAAGTACATACATTATTATATATTAATAAGATACAATTTATTATTATTAAATTATTTTAATCTAATATTATAGAAATGACGAAATGACTATGGTTATTTTCAAAAATAGTAAACATTTTTATCTCACAAGTGTTTTTAAATATAGTCGTCAATTAACTTCAAGTAGAATTTTATATTATACCTATCGAAATACATCTCAAGAACGTACTTGAAGTTCTTGAAAGATTATGTCAAAAACAATTTAAACTACTTACTAGCTATTAAATCTATATAAGTCCATATTGTCGTTCCCGAGAAATGGCATTATTCGTTTTATCAAAGAACTTTAGATATTAATTCGTGTTCGTTAATTGTATTATTTGAGTATATTACCTATATAATGATCAATTAAAAACAAATACATAAGTACGTTTTAAATATTGTTGATTGTCGAATTACTGATTATAATGTATAATAAAGTTATACGTCTTAATAATGATTAATGAAAATCAGCTAAAAAGATAATATATCTCTATAAATTACCTATTTTTTTTAATTACATATTTCAACGATGTGTACATGGAAATTTACCATATTAAACATAATGTATAATTAGTTATGGTTAAGATTCTCTAAATGTATCGAAGCGAAGTGGGAAATTAAAAAAAAAAACATTTGTGCAAATACCCAGGAAAATAATTTAGTTGCTTGAAGTAAATAAATAATACACAGACAGTAATATAAATATCATGTTCACAAAGTGAATTCTTAGCATTTTATTTTCACATGAACATAAACAAATTATACTCTCACAATATTTTAATTTAACTATATTTATATATTCAATGACAATAATATGGAGGTTAAATATTTCATATTTGATTCAGCTATAGAATGACAAAAAACACATGAGATTTCGTTTAAAAATACGAATTCAATCATATTATTAATTATAATTGTTGTGGATAGCAAATTGGTATATAAGAGCAATTTATAGTGTGTACCAGTACACTGTACACTGTACCTACTGAAATTATAATACTCACTATACTACTCACTAACCTAACGAGATTTATAGTTTTTCAAGATAAAAATTGCATTTTTGTTTATGAAATCACTAAACGACCATGGTTATCCTTCAGTAATTTTTCTATAGAATTGTATTTTACACTTTTATTTGTATACATAGAATAGGCACAAAACCATATTTAAATCACACAAATTGGATAATTCCATGTGCAAACTTCGAAGCTATTTTAATAAAACACAATCCGGGTATACTAGAGGTAGAATTGGTTGACTATGCAGTCGATTTCACACTTAATACAAGCATACGACAATTGGGAAAAATCGGTTAATCAATTAAGATACGGTGTCCTTGTATTGTCTAGACTAATTAGTAGTCTGGAAGGTAGACAGAAAAAAAAGCAAGAAAAGACGAATAGTCAAAAAAATATAATGTTTGAAAAAAGTTAATTATTATATATTTATAATGTACATTGTTTTTTTTCGGAGTTAAGGGCAAGGGTCAATGGGTTTAAATAATTTGCAAGACAGGAGAGAAATATATATGAAGATATTGTTACTTTGAGACTATTTGGATTTCAAGGTCCAAATGTATGAAGTATAGGTACTATAAGTACTAACCTATCTAAATTAAAATAAAATAGATTAAAATCGTATTTGTTTCTTTCAATATTTTTATTTCGATGGCATAATAATTAATAATACAACGATTGTATAATTAACTTAAAATCTTGATAAAGTTTTTACGAGGAAAAAGATCTAACTACCTACCTATCTAAAATCTCGACAACTACAAAATATTTTGTGCGATAGGTAAAAGGTGAAAATGATATTATACACTCATCGCAATTAATGCGCAGAATAATATAAAACTGTATCGTGCGCCGTACGGGATCATAACCATTTCACGAGCGGGATAACGGAAACAATAACGTTCAATGTAAAAACAATCGGACGGTAGGTATACCTTTTAAAACAGATGGTTTAATTTCTACCTTTATCTCGGCAAGCGTTAATTCCACCACCGACAACGACCACATCAGGTATAAGTACCGCGAAATATGAGTTTAAAATTATTATTATTATTATATCTACTATCCCGCGTGCGTTCGGAAACAGTTCGATTGTTTGAACGGTGTTTGTAAAACGGTTTTGAAACAATAATCGAATTGAAGAAAAACGGGTACCTTCAATAGTCTATTTGTTCTGCGAGAACTCAACTCGAGTGCTCGGCCGTCCGTAACGATTTTCGTACGTTTACGCGCGTCCGACGAAAACTCCAGCTCGTTTTCACAGCAGACAATTTCGCATTGCAAAAACACTGTTCGTTTTATTACGTAATTCGATTATCACCGCGGTATACGTGGTACACACATATACATACCACGTATAGGTATACTGTACGACGGGCGTCGTCGAAAAACGAACGGTTTTCGCGCTCTAAGCGGATGCGCATCCCACAGTAGAGAGGGGGGGGGGGGGTTTCTTCATTTTCCAGTCGTCGGATATTATTTTCAAAAACACTGTAGAGGTATATTATATACCTTTATACTACATATTACGCACCTATAATATTATATTATTATCTGCGTTTCGGAAACGCAAGTCGAGTCCGTCACGCGGTCCACGATGATATGCGCGGCGGGTTCACGCCCCATGCAATTATTGTTATTCCGAAAACAGCTGTTTTTTGTTATAACACTTACAAACACGTACCTACGTATTTTTTTTTTTTTTTGATATAAAACAATAACGAACCACCCATATTCTATAGGTATACGCGCTCGTGTAATAATAATAATTGCGAGCACACTCGGGACCATCAATAATTATACACGCAACGAATCGCATCTGGGTTTGGGTGTGTGTGTGTGTGTGCGCGCGCGCGGGAGTTGAGTGTTATTATTATATACATGGTCGTACCTACTGTATAATACGATAATGCACTGTATACTGTAACATATATGTATATAATATATTGTGTCAGTAAACTGGGGCCGCGTGCGTGCGTGAAAACAAAAGACTCGGCTTTTATTAAATATATATTTTGGTAGTGTTCGGGGAGGGGGGGGGGGTACCCTATAGTGCCTACCAATACAAAACGAAATGTATAATATATTACATACGCGCATGTGTATATATAGTATAATATATTATTGTATAATAACCCCGTTTGTGGTTCGTGTCTTGAAAATGAAAACAATTGAGAACAAAAAAAAAACCGGTCTATTCTCTTGCATATTATATAGGTAATCACGATGATGATAATGATAATAACAATACATGTGCGTATAGTCACAGTTCGGCTGGAGAGAGTGCATGTCGTGTACCGAACAATAAAAAAAAGAATTTTTTTAATTACAACTCGATTCGTACTCGTCAAATTCGATGGATTGACTCGGTCCAAATTGTGTCCTCCGACCACCGGGCCGAAGAGGCGGGTCTCGTGATGAAGTTTTCCTTTTTCACCAAACGAATAAAAGCAGCCCTCGTGCGGTGTACGACTGCTAATAATATATATATATATAGATGATAGAAGAATATAATTTTGAATTGGTCGGTGGCGGACGACCCCGGCGGCGAGGGAGCTGAATAGAGCTGTTTTCAAAATGTCTTTATTCTCTTTGTGGGGCCATCGCACGTGTGTCTAGTTTCAAAAAGTATTGCACTTTTGTCGCGATCCATTAAAAAGTTTCCGGAACCAAGGGACCTCACGTTTGTCAATGCGCGTGATGTGATTATTATTACGCATACGATATAAACGCACACATACACATTATATATAAGATACGGTTTTTTGACGATATAATAATAGGTCTTATTTCATATCCCAGAAAACAGCATTGATTTTTGCGCTATTATCAAAAATATAACGAAAATTATATATTATAACGATGTATAGATTTATTAGTTATTTTGTTAACCTATGGGTTTTATATATTATTGCTGAATTAGTTTGTATAATATATATTATCCTCTTGTGTTATCGAAATTAATTGTATGAATGAAAAGAACAATCACAAAATGCATTCCAAAACTAAAATGATAAAATTTAAAATTTAAATTTTGTAGGTACCTATATACCTGCATAATACGATTATATTTTCAACGTTGGTTTATCTCAAACTACACGTTAAAAAAGTTATGTTATAAGGAGTGTATACGCAACAGAGTTTGAATTTTCGTTAGACAAGTGACTTAATTTTTTTTAACAATCTAACTAAAATTTTTAACTTATTCAGGTCCCAAATATTATCAATTTTTAATCACCATTTTGTTCTAAATATTTGTGCATAAAACATTTACTATACTTTATGCTATATAAATCGTTATATTATATTTCATAGTATGTGAAGCCAAAATGATTCAATTAATAAACGTGTTTTGGTTGATTTATTACAATATTCCAATCTCAATAAATTACAAATAAGAACTTAATTTTTATAATCCTCGACTAAAAACGTTATCACTACATATAGATATGATACAATATATTTGTATGCATTAACATTAAATAGTAAATAGTATTAATTACCTACCTATTTAATTCTTTATCTATATCGTGGCTTGTGAATACATATATGCTGAAAATTACACATATTTTAAACAATCCTTTATGAGCTCAACTTTTCAGATTAATTCAAGTGAGAAGGATTTTAAAGAATTTAAAGAACATTCTCAGTATTCGTGTTTAAATATATGTATACAATAAATGTACGGTTTTCTAAAACAATTTAATGTCATCCATTACATAAAAAAACAAATTAAACAAGTCATAAATTAGAATCATCAAATATTATCTAATTTTAAAAGAGACGTAATTAATTTCAAACATATTTATGATTAAAAGCAGAACAATAAATTATAGAAAGATTTATCTAATTTGAACACATTTTCGTATTGTGTATTGAATAATCAAATACCATGCTTCATAATACTCATATAATATATAATTACAAAATAAGTAAATTACAGTGTGCTATACTACCTACCTACTCAAAACTATTATTTTTGTCTATTCAAATTGTACAATGTACATATAACTAATTCATAAGATAAACTGTTTTGTTCATATTTGTAAGTAGGTACTTATATTGCCGTTATGAATTTATTATATTACGATTAAATATTCAAAATTTAATAACTAGTTTTACTTTTAAATATACGAAATACGAATACCTTAATATATGTTTAGTCGAAACTATTTTTAAGGTATGTATTTGTTTTTATCTAGAAGCTACATTGGTACGACATAAAAAAAGCAAAACAAATCACCTGTAGACAATAGCTACATTGTTTATATTTAAAATATATACAAAAACTCAGCGTTTTATTCAGGTGGCGGCATTCATTGGCGCCATAATGGTTTTTAACGAGAACAACGTGAAGTATGCCAAAACACAGCAAATCGCATAAGGCGTACCCTTTATGAAAAGGCTTAAAAAAATCGTGAATTGATGTTCGTAAAAAATGGATATAAATAGAATACCACATTATTTTAAAAGATACTATAGTTTCTATAGTCTACATGCAGAAACAAAATATAATAACATGAATACGTTACATAATTCGTTCTTAGCTATAAAGAAATGTCTCGTAAAAAAAAAAATAAAAATTTGTTCGTTCATAATATAGAGTTAATTAGAAGCGAGTACGAAAAAAAAAACTTAAATTTATACTTCCGAGTACGCGCATGGATGTCAAGTCAACAACAATAAACACATTTCACATAAATTGTGTTAAGGAACACGAATGCAAGATTGAAAGATACAACGTTGTATTTTTTACAACACAATTTTTTAAAAATAAAATGTTGGTACACATATTTAAAAACATACTCAGACGCATTAAATATTAACTGAAATACGTTTTACATTAGTGCACATTGTTAGTGATTAATGATTATATTGACGTTAAAAAAGGATGACTAAGAAAAGGGGCTTGAACATTCCTAAAGCATTAATCCCTTATAGAAAATGTCCGATATTTCACTAACAATAATATATTATAGTATGGACAAAGTAAGTGAAACGGTTTTTTAGAATTAAACACATATTGGGATTTAACCACATGGACTGATAATTCCTATTTCCAGTGCACAATTTAGTTAAGATAAAAAAAAAAAAACATATACTAAAGACATTGTTCATTAGGATTAGTCTAGTAGTTTTGACAATTCGACATACGTGATGTATAATGTTGTTACATTTATCGTGGCTCATTTTTTTAGTTTAATCATTAAATATAATAAAAAGTAGGCCAACGTGACATGGCAGGTTTTTAAGTGAAGCATTGTCAAAGTTAAAATATCATGTCAAACATTACCGAGTGACGTATGGGTAACCATGCGGGATTTTCGGTAATTTGACGTATCTCTCGCATCGACATGACAACGCGTAGATATAAATTATTTTACTAAGGAGTAAGAAATATAAATAGTCAGTATAGTTCTGTTGTAAAATGTAAAAACATTTATATTTAAATTGTCTCGCATGAATGAATTGTTAATATAAGTATATTGATATATTAAAAAACAATGAAAAAACTAAAACCTAGTGTAAAATACTTTCTACCTACCCAGCAAAAAAAGTATTACAGTTTTTTTTTATTATTTTTTTTACAAGCAATATACAATCTGTACCATTAGACACAATAAAAATATAGGCTAAAAGTAACAAATATGTCGGGTAACATATTTTGATGAAAGGAGCCACCCATTGATGACACTAAGTATATTACAATTAAAATATATTTTGTAAATAATTATAATACAATTAACATATTAAATTAAATATTATAGTGTCTATAGGTTATGTGATTACATTATATACGTCTTTATTTTTCCATCATTTTTTTTAATTCTATTTCTGTGGAAAATGTTGAATCTACGGAGGTGTTGAATCTTATAAAACTTGTAATTATAGTGACTAAAGTAATAGTAGTTTTTATGTATATTTATTATTTATTCATCAATTATGTTGATTAATGATTTGAAAATAAAATTTAATTGTATAGTGGGTATATCTATTTAATTTTAATCATTTATATGTGCGTTAAAAGCTTTTATTATTTTTGAATATTAATAAGTTATTTTTTATTTTTATTGCGGTATATATATTGTGATTGCTCATATTAAATTTATTAATCACTAATTTTACTATATATTTTATCTATCTATTAATTTATTGAGTACCCACCTATAGGTACCTTCAAGTATAATTATAATATGATATTTATATTATAATACCCGAGTAAACTATGTTAAAACCGAGCACACCTTTCAATTTAAAACCATGTAATAAAATAATTGTAATGCTCAAAATGAAAAACAAACCACTGATAACTATACATGAGGTAATTTAAGTTTAGTTAAGCTATGGAGCATTTGTCAAATTACGCCTGCGTATGATTAAAAATGATTAATTTATTATAATAATGCTAACAGCCATTGCGTTGTTGACGAGCGGCGCATACCTACATCATCCTTCATCATTTACGCTGTCATATAATAATAATATATAGGATACGGTATAGAAAACACCTAAGGTCGAATGAACAAATAAAATAGTTTATGAAAGAGTATAATGCGGTTTAATACTGTCCGAGTACTATCCGAGTCAATAAGATTTAAGCAAACGCAATTATGAAATACTATTGCAAGTGAAAATATAGTTATCTGATCCAGCGTTAGGTTGGGTTACCTATGATTACTGTTTTTTAGATGATTACCGCGTCGTTCTTTATCAATAACGCAAGTATGAACATATTATAATCGTTATTATTTTTTTTTTAATAATTGTATAGAGGGTACCCATCATCTAACATTAAATTCGGATTGTCTGAAATATCAATCGGTTCGAAGGGTTTTTCATCGTACATTCACACGTGTTTACTTCTGGTCTTGTGCAATTTTCAAGAATTAATGGTGGTATGATGATTATGAGAAAAAAAACCAATTATTTGTTAATAACTAGGTATGAGCATTTGAATTTTTACCGAAAGGAACAAACCTGCTAGACATTTGACTTGCGATAACTGATGATATTATGTTTGTCGTTCATTAACTATATGCGTCACCCGTGATCCGGTGAAAATGACAATCACCTATTATTATAATAAAAATATAGTAAATTAATGATTCTGAAGACGTCACGAGCGCACTAGAAAAGTATAATGAACACGCACGAACACTACGCACGCTATAACGATAATAATAGGAGGCACCTATGTATAATATTATTAAATACGGTGGTATGGATGTAAATTGAAGTAACGACAATTCGATATTTTCACACAGTAATAATAATATAATATTATGCCTTATTATTATATTATTATTGTTGCACGCGTAGTACCTACACAGAGCTGGTATACCAGTATAGATGTATCTATACTTTACAGTGCATTATATTATACATAATGTGGGTAGGTATATAGGTAACCTCCTACCTGTGTGTAGGTATACGCATACATTGTACGGTACAATAATACATATACGTATAATATTATACAGATGGACATTCGATACAAGTCTCGTATAATACAGGCCAAACAACAACGACGACGACGACGACAACAGACGGGCGGTGAATTTTTTTTTTTTTTTTACATTTAAGGACGGAAAAAAAATTCCTCGCTCGGCTCACGAGCACTTTCTTCGGAGACGATATTCGTCGTAAAAGGTCGTACACGGTTTTGTAATCTTCCCGATGATTTACAATATACATACATACGGTTTTTGATGAAACACCAGACACGCGGTATATACCTATGCGGTATAATAATAATACGTGCGTATAATACGTGTGCACTGCAGACACGCCGTCGCGCACGCTGCAGCACAAACGTATATTTTATTCCAGCGGTATACCGCAGCAGCAATATCTCGTATTTCTGGTGTATATACGCGGTCATAACAACATATATATTATGTAGGTATACAGGTATATACCGGGCCGGCTGTGTAAGCTGCAGCAGCAGTGCCTTACAACACCGCACGTACATAATATTACATACGTGATGACCCCGTCGGACGCATCGCGCCGCAGACAGAAGTTTTTCACATGCGCGGACGTTTCGAACGCGTGTGGTGTTTTCGTTATTATTATTATTATTATATTGTTTCTCCGCGATAATTATTATTATTCTCACTGTTGTCGCCGGGAGTTGTACGCGACGTATCGATATGTTTCGTTAAAACACGATTAGAATTGCCGGACGGCCCTCGGAGATATATAACGCATATATAATGGCCACGAAAAGAACAACACCTGAAATGCGCCCGTCTATGATATAATATAATAATATAATGTAACAACAGCATAACAATATAATGTGTACGCATATAGTATATACATACCGAACACTGCACACGATCGTGGACCGACATTATATTATGTTATTTTGGTCGCGGCGGGGTCGGGTCGACCCGTCCGAATGGGAGGAAACGATATACGAACACACCATCTGGATTTTTTTTCGTATTTAATTAATGCCATCCGGCCGGAAGGTCGATAAATGGTCGTTACTCGAATCGTGATCGATTAGCGTAGATTTTTATATTTATTTATTCTCAAGACCCGACACACGTACCGCGAACATGTTTTTCAAATAGGAAATATCGCTGGTACTTATGCACATACATGATACACACATACATATTATATAGCCAGCTGTAATACTGGTACGCATCCCATTCGCAGAACTCGTATATGCGGAATTAAAAAATTGTGGTATGGTAAAAAAAAAAAAATCGGAAAAAACCGATCGTACCCTATTATATATTTATCATACTCCGCGGGATGGCAGTCGAGTACTGATTATAGAAGCAATCATTGATGTGTATTATGCGAATATAAAATATAATCACGTGTGTGTGTGTGCACTTTTTCACGTCACTCTTGTCATTTTTAAAACAAATATTGTTGTTTGGCACACCGGCAACATGTGAACAACGGCGTTGGGAAACTGTCGTCATTATAGCCTCCGGTTTGAACTAAACCGAACGTTTATCGAATGCCAACGGTAATATACTAAAATAGTTCTTCAATAAGCTGCAGATGTCGAAACGTTCCATAATACCCACGCGGTTACGTGTAATATATTATATAGGTAGATAATCGCACAATATTGATATGATCGCATTTTCAGCGTCTGTATGATAAATTATTTTTCCATTGAACGACATCACACACAGCTAAGCGTTAGACGGCCTTAATAATATGTTCTAGGGGACGTTATTATACGATCGCCTGCGCAGTCAAGTATAATTTAGGCTGGCGACAGTTTAATAAACGTAATTTTACATATTTTATAATTTATACTAATCGTTAAAAGCAAATACTATACCTAACATATCATTCGGAAAATTGGTATATTATGATTGTCATATTGTGCTCATATAGTCTGGCAAATACTCAATCACGTCACAACAATGTTATATTTTAAAATGCTATAAAAATAAAATAATTCATATTAAAATGTTGAATGGTACAAACGTTAATTGACCTAATATTATACGCTAACACGAATTTCATAAAATTATATCAGTGATGCAGTAACTCATAGATAAATTCAGGCGGCAAAACTTCTTAGAAAGTGGACATGCCAGGAGAAGAAGAAAAAGAAGAAGAAGAAGAAGAAGAAGAAGAAAAGAAGAAGAAGAAGAAGGAGAAGAAGATGTAGTAACTACTAACTATACTGCAGCGCTACCTATATATTGTTTAGTTAATATAGTTATTAATTATTTATTGAAATTGTAATACATCTGAATAAATTAATGAATGTGTAAAACGTTACCTACTAATAGACAACAGTTTTTGATTATGTTCATTGGTGGTAGGTAACACACATTTTTTAAAACATATAATATTATTGTACGGTTATAAAATATCATTGTTTAAAAAGAACAGAAAATCACCAAAGACAAAGCAATAACTGCATACCTAATATTATATAGAATATACAGTCATATGTATTATAGTTGTCGATAAATTCAAAATGTTACACACGTTACGTTATATAAATTGAGACGATAACGTTTTATTATATACTTTTTATGTATATTGAGGACATTATATATTGATATAAAATATTTATTATTCGTATATGTTGTAGGTACCGAGGTAATGAATCACGTAGTATCTTTGTATAAAATCAATGATAACATTAATAATATTATTATATCCCTATATAGGAGGTAAAATCTTTTTTAAGTATAAATATTATATTGTTTAGGTATAACTTATAAGTTATAATTTATGTTTTATTCGTGTCCTATTATAGGGATAGATCATCATTCATCATGGTATATCTACATAAGATGATGCGCTTGCTTTGTTTGATTTCATAAAACTAAAAAAAAGTATATATAGAGAAAAATTCAAAAATGTTTAATCATTTAGGCACAATACTATAATCGAAGTAGTACAGATAAAATAATATGTTTAATCAAAATTCATTATTGACCATTAATATAATTATTATTATTGTAAGTAAGTAGGTATATTATATTATTATATTATTATAATGTTTTAAAATTATATACCTACAACCGGCAACCGTACCTATACTATTTACAATTAATTATTGCTTTAAACGTTTAATTAAACTTATCGTTGTTGATATTTAAAATGAAAGTGTTGTGTAATATATTTAACTACCGTCAAAAACCTGTATATACCAAGTGAATAATTATTAGATTGTAAAATGAATAATTTTAAGATTGTAATTGATAATTATTTAAATTTAAATACTAAATATATCATTTTTAGGGATTATAATATTACTATACATTATATGAATGAATGAAAGCATGCAGCTGAAAACGTATAAAACAGTTGCTGAATAAGTATATAATTAAAGCGATGTATACATAATCCGTTCATGTCCTATTTACATTTGTGATTATAATTCCGTGCTAAACCATGATTTATTAATTATTATTGACAAACAAGGAATTATTTCAAAATAGTTTTATCTCCATACAGTTTGTCTTTGTTATAATAACGATATTCCCACAGGTACACAACATGTTTTTTATTCAATTAATTACGTGCACAAACAGTGGAACGACCGTGAAGACATTCTGCGCATTGCTGATAAAAAAATATGTAAGGGCCGAAGAAATATAAACGAACGTTATTCCACGTGTGTGAAGTTAGCCCCCCCACTTTACTAAAAAACTTTCAAAATATTTGTAACCTAATTTTTTTAATTTGTAACTATTTGTAACCAACTTTTCAAAATTTGTAACTTCGTAGTTCAAAAGTTACAACTGGTTTCTCAATGAGGGGCCAACTTCACGCCAGCCCCCCCACTTTAACTAAATGTATAGAAATTAAATTCATTTTCCTTTTAATGTAACTATTTGTAACCAACTTTTTAAAATTTGTAACCTCACTGTATCAGAGTTATGGCCATTTCCAAATGGGGGGGCCAGCCCCCCCAGTCAACTAAATTAACTCCAAAATATTTGTAACTCATTAAGCTTAATTTGTAACTATTTGTAACCGACTTTTTGAAATTTGTAACTTCGTAGTTCAAAAGTTACAACTGGTTTCTCAATGAGGGGCTAGCCCCCCCAACCAACTAAATCAATTCCAAAATATTTGTAACTCGTTAAGCTTTATTTGTAACCATTTGTAACCGACTTTTTGAAATTTGTAACTTCGTAGTTCAAAAGTTACAACAGGTTTCTCAATGAGGGGCTAGCCCCCCAAACAACTAAATCAATTCCAAATATTTGTAACTCGTTAAGCTTTATTTGTAACCATTTGTAACCGAATTTTTAAAATTTGTAACCTCGTTGTACCAGGGTTATGACCATTTCAAATGGGGGAACTAGCCCCCCAAACCAACTAAATCAAATCCAAAATATTTGTAACTCGTTAAGCTTTATTTGTAACCATTTGTAACCGAATTTTTAAAATTTGTAACCTCGTTGTACCGGAGTTATGGCCATTTCCACATGAAGGGGTAGCCCTCCTAACAAACTGAAATATAGCCAACCATTTCATACACTTATTTGTTGGACATTGTTCGAATACTATTCAATTTTGTTGGACATAATTTTAGTCGGAATAGCTTTTGAAAGTTCTGCACTGTTATCTTAATTCAAACAGTGCAAACATTCAAGAGCAAAATTGGGGAGTGCTCCAAAATAGTAACTAACTCATTATGATTCATGATATTATATTATTTGTATATTCCTTACATGTTTTAATATAAAATGAAAGAAGTAATACAATTGGTATTGTTTTGAATATTATTATATAGATTTTAATGCCATATACAAAAATGATAAGAATTCAACGGAATTGAATTTCATAATTTGTAAATAATTAAATAATTACTTTGGATTCTGTCGATATTCTATTGATGAGCACACCCCCCCCCCCATCCCAACCCACAAGTCGGCCCCCCGACTTTGTCCGATCGACTCGGGACCAATGTCAATATTTGTAACTCATTTGTAACCAATTGTAACTAACTTTTCATAATTTGTAACCAACTTCTTTTGTACTCTATCGATGTTCTAATAATGGGGGGTCATGCAGTCTTTATTAGCAATTTAGAATGTCATAAAATATACATAAATATAGATTGGGCTGACTAACGGTCTCCAATCAAAATCATATTTCTTATACAATAATTGTATGTAATTTAATTCAAAATTAAACACTTATTACAGTGACAACTTGAAACCTAATGTACAGTGGAGCGAATCGATTCCCGATTAATATCAGTTATTACTAATCTTATTGTTGTTTATTTTAGATAAGCTTGTCGCAGTCATAAATTACATTGGAAGCAACTCAATTAACTCAATAGGACATTATGTCACTTTTAGCAAGAGAATTAAAGGACATTGGGAATGCCACAATTACTTGTGTAAAGAAAGGACGAGAATAAATCCCCTAACCAAAAATGTCAAACCACATTTACTTTTTTACGTGTTGGATACAAAATAAAACTTTATAAATTAGTTTTTATAGATGTACAAAATAAGTTTTAGTTTTTAGAAAAGAGTTCTAAAAGCTTATTATGCTTTAATAAAATAATTTAAAATTTAATTTTGTCTTATTTTTAATAATACCTACCTTTACAATACATTAGTACTTACCTAGTTCATAATATAAAATCATTTTTTGTTAATCATTTTTTAAAACTAGTGTTAAATGCTTAAACTTAATATATTATATAAGCAGGGCTTTAAACCAGTTTAGAAATCGATTTTAAATACTGGTTAAAACAGTTAAAAAACCGAAATAGATAAAAATTTAAACCAGTAATCAGTATCGAAAAAAATAAAATCAGTGACCAATTCGAAATCAAAAACTGCTACTTGGTCTGTATTTACTCATTTTGAAATTATATTAAAATTAAAATCAATAAATTCAAAGAGAATATAATATAGCCAAAAATAGTGAGTTACAAATTATGAAAAGTTAGTTACAATTGGTTACAAATGAGTTACAAAATATTGACATTGGTCCCGAGTCGATCGGACAAGGTCGGGGGGCTGACCCGATGGACCCCATTATTAGAACAAGATCGAGAAGTACAAAAGAAGTTGGTTACAAATTATAAGAAGTTAGTTACAATTGGTTACAAATGAGTTACAAAATATTGACATTGGTCCCGAGTCGATCGGACAAGGTCGGGGGGCTGACTGCATGACCCCCCATTATTAGAACATCGATAGAGTACAAAAGAAGTTGGTTACAAATTATAAGAAGTTAGTTACAATTGGTTACAAATGAGTTACAAAATATTGACATTGGTCCCGAGTCGATCGGACAAGGTCGGGGGGCTGACCCGATGACCCCCCATTATTAGAACATCGATAGAGTACAAAAGAAGTTGGTTACAAATTATGATGAAAAGTTAGTTACAATTGGTTACATGAGTTACAAAATATTGACATTGGTCCCGAGTCGATCGGACAAAGTCGGGGGGCCGACTTGTGGGTTGGGATGGGGGGGGGGGGGGTGCTCATCAATAGAATATCGACAGAATCCAAAAGTAATTATTTAATTATTTACAAATTATGAAATTCAATTCCGTTGAATTCTTATCATTTTTGTATATGGCATTAAAATCTATATAATAATATATTCAAAACAATACCAATTGTATTACTTCTTCATTTTATATTAAAACATGTAAGAAATATACAAATATATATAATATCATGAATCATAATGAGTTAGTTACTATTTTGGAGCACTCCCCAATTTGCTCTTGAATGTTTGCACTGTTTGAATTAAGATAACAGTGCAGAACTTTCAAAAGCTATTCCGACTAAAATTATGTCCAAACAAATTGAATAGTATTCGAACAATGTCCAACAAATAAGTGTATGAAATGGTTGGCTATATTTCAGTTTGTTAGGAGGGCTACCCCTTCATGTGGAAATGGCCATAACTCCGGTACAACGAGGTTACAAAATTTAAAAATTCGGTTACAAATGGTTACAATAAAGCTTAACGAGTTACAAATATTTGGATTTGATTTAGTTGGTTTGGGGGGCTAGTTCCCCCATTTTGAAATGGTCATAACCCTGGTACAACGAGGTTACAAATTTTAAAATTCGGTTACAAATGGTTACAATAAAGCTTAACGAGTTACAAATATTTTGGAATTGATTTAGTTGGTTGGGGGGGCTAGCCCCTCATTGAGAAACCTGTTGTAACTTTTGAACTACGAAGTTACAAATTTCAAAAAGTCGGTTACAAATGGTTACAATAAAGCTTAACGAGTTACAAATATTTTGGAATTGATTTAGTTGGTTGGGGGGGCTAGCCCCTCATTGAGAAACCAGTTGTAACTTTTGAACTACGAAGTTACAAATTTCAAAAAGTCGGTTACAAATAGTTACAAATTAAGCTTAATGAGTTACAAATATTTTGGAGTTAATTTAGTTGACTGGGGGCTGGCCCCCCCATTTGGAAATGGCCAAACTCTGATACAGTGAGGTTACAAATTTTAAAAAGTTGGTTACAAATAGTTACAAATTAAAAGAAAATAATGAATTTAATTTTATACATTAGTTAAAGGGGGGGCTGGCGTGAAGTTGGCCCCTCATTGAGAAACCAGTTGTAACTTTTGAACTACGAAGTTACAAATTTTGAAAAGTTGGTTACAAATAGTTACAAATTAAAAAAATTAGGTTACAAATATTTTGAAAGTTTTTTAGTAAAGTGGGGGGGCTAACTTCACACACGTCGTTATTCCACACGTGTCTGCCAATGGGTTCAAATGTCAAAAGGGATCACGGCCTTCTATTTTTGAAAATATCATTATTTTCACCATCTTTAACGTGTTCGTTATGTGTTGCGTGAACATAATATTATTATCGAGCAAATTAATCAAAAGTAATTAACGTTAATATCCTCAATGATTTTAACGGGCACAGCGAGGTTTGACCCTACCATCATATAGAACGATAATATTGTAGTCGAGAGTCGATGCTCGTTTTTGAAAAACAATCTTATCGACCACATTAAAATGTACCCTAAAAAGACGGTACACATCCTATCACAGACTGATATAATAAAATGTTATGTTTATAATCTGTTATTACCACTACAATATTATAATAACTTAACTATACACGTGTTGCGTTAATACCATTTTCTACGGTCCATATATTATTATTATTATTATCATTAAACATCTACGAGATATGTGTATATAATTTCATAAAACGCAACAGGAGTTCTAAAATAATTATTATTGGTGTAATATTCGCTGCGTGTCAATTCAATCTAAGTATAATATATTATTTATATATACATATTATATAGTACGTATTTCGGGCCCGCCAATAACGTCCCTAATAAAATATAATGTAATAATACGCTCGTAATTATCAAGACAGCTCGCATGTCTTAGTGTCGGGATACCAGTTTGAAATTATGTTCAATAACTTTTTTTAGGTACAATCAACACATGCATATTTTCCTCGGTATAATAATTTAATACCGGATTTTAAGTCCCGAGGTGTTATTTGCTAAACAAGGCCGCTTTACTAATTTAAACATAAAAGTCTTAAGATAATTTGAAAACGAAATGCCACTAAAAAACTACGTGAACCGATAAGCTTGTAAAAACTATAAATTATTAATCTTTTTTGTACCTAATACATAAAATGAAAGATATTTTCCATAAATAAATATCTTTAAATCTTTAATGCAATTCAATTTTTTTTTACACAGAAAAATTATGTAAATATATTGTTGACTTTACCTATGTATATATTAATATTATGTATTTTAGTGTGTCTATAGTAGGTACCAGCTATCGGTACATATAGGTTAGGTTAGGTTACATACATATCCACAATTTCATTTTTAATATAGCTGATAACTACCTAATTCAATTTTTTTTATATGATATTTAACACTTAATACTATATATTATTAGTTGTTAGTATTATAGAATATTATTTTATTACTTTCCTCGTTCGCTAAAATATGACGTCGACTTCTTTTTTAAATTAAATTTATTGCATTAATTAATATTTAGAAGTACCTATACGGCTACACCTGATCGAAATCATGACTGATTTAAATTTTAAAACTACACATATATACACTCAATACATTATATATATTTCATGCTTAAATTCGTCTTATAATTATATAATCATTTTTCATTTACATTCTATTATCGGAAAAACAATTCTCACACACTGAAGACTAGACTAATACCAAGAATATTTAAGTGAACAATATTTTAGTAATTATAATTAAAAAAAAAAATGTTATGAAATCTTCATATAAACAATATATACACATGATAAAGGGTAAAACGATTAAGTCTGCACCTATATATATTATATGCTGCAATGCAATTAATATTTTTAGCGAATTAATGGCAATAAACGAGTTTCGAAGTAATATAAAATAATAGTATTAATTAAAAAAGAGTAGTTTATAATTTATATACGGTTTGAGGTTGATTGCCACCATAGGTATACTGAATACTAGTGAATGCACGAATATACAAATGCACCTATATCGAGTTGTATAATATACAGGTATAGTATGTATACGAAAACCAGCGATGGGAATTTTAAATGTTTTTTTAGAAATAACAACATACCTGTGCAAATATATACGTGAAATCGACGCGGCCTACCCATATGTAATGATTAATAACCTAGAGAAAATTTTCGACATTTCTGCGTATATAGAAGGTTTCTATATAGGTACACCTATAAATCTACCAGGCTAGGTATAATATTATTATATGCGCTCCAGGCCGAAATACGCCGCTACGGAATTTGAATTTCCGCGACGTTTTGGATTGGAGGGGGGAGGGGTGGTGCACGTAGTTCGTTTATAAGAACCTTCGCAGTGCTCATAATAGTCACAATTAATTATCATAATACAACATATTATAATAGTATAAACGTACGTACAGGTACAACAGCAGCCGAGCAGCGCTGTACTTACATGTAGAAATCAAAACTCGATCAGTATAGGCGATAACGTTTTCGGGGCTCTACAGAGAGTGCAGAAGATTGACGAATCATTAACGCCTTTATCGAATTACGATTTCGTTCATTTGTCACGAGCTCGCCGCCAAAACGTGTCTCGGCTGTCGTAAAAAAAAAAAACCTCGAAATCCTCTAAACCACTTTATTTTCGGCAGTGTGCGCTATAGAGTGCTACGTAAAACGTATTATATCGCCTGTGTGACTGTGTCTGTGTGTCCAACTCGCGCCCCTCACCCGCATATCATTTATACACGTTATGTATACACAACATAATATATATATTATATACGTGTTGTACGGGCTACGAACGGACGGTATTTCGAGTGGTTCGAGATAAGCACGTTTCGAAAACGTGCTAAAGAGGCGTGAGATAATGACGATAATTTCGGCGGCTTCATTCCCCCTACCCCCCCCCCCCACAAACACACATCCTAACTGCCACCCACCCGCCACAATAAGACCGTTCAATCGTGATGTTTGCATACCCGGGCGACTGGTGGCGATGCCACAGTTTCGGCGTCCCCTACCGCGGTTGATATCGTATATTTTTGTATACGTGTACATAAGTCCGTCGAAGGCGTAGCGCAATCCAACCGCTATCTGTAGCACAGAGTGGCGGCCGCCCCGATATGACAACGCATGTTCGTCAAGTGCACCGGATTGTGTTTTAAAATGAAAAATAAACATTTTCAAAAATATATACAATACTAAGCGCGCGGGGATTACAATATCGGCGAAAATGTCAAGTCCCCCTGAAGTAATATACGTCTTTGTTCGCGTTATAATATATACTACAGTCGGTCGCCTGTGCATTGCAGACGTCTGACGATGGGCAATCACGTGAAACTTTTAGAGCGCTGCACACTATTCCTCCATATATTAATAAAATACCCGTAAAAGTGGTTAGTAGATTTGGAAAAATAAATTCAATAATACAGCTATGTAATAATATAGTTAAAAAGTCTGCAATTTATATTTTAATAACTATATTATAAGTCTAGTTTTATCAAGTTATCAAGTTATTATACATTTTACTGTACATATAATAAAGACTGCATAATATTCAAAAGTGGAAAACGACTGCGTAAAAGCATTCGTACACAGCATAATATAGAGATGATTAAGGATTGATAATTTCCAAGGGACACTTGTCGATTCTGCGCGAGTTCGACCACACCCCTACCTACCAAATGCACGCTTGTTAGGATATATTATATTATATTAAACCTATGTACCTATAAAATCTCCGGTCTTCGCTTTTTTCTAATAATGTAATATGTCATTTAAAACTGAGCGCATGTATTTACAATATTATAAACGTACACGCACGCCGAAGCCTTATATATATATATAACATATTTTATAGATAGATACGAGCCATTACGAGGGGGAAAATCAAAAAAATGTAATACGAGGAGAATAACAGAAAAAAATCGGCTCATCTGCCAGATTGTAATTTTTTCCCTCCGTTTCCGTTCGGTCGTTTTTCGCGCACCAAGATCCATTCCAATATAATATTATATTATATCATATAAAAATTCCGGACGACGCGTTATTATACGTTTTCGGCGAATTCGATTTTGTCGGTTACGCGATTTCCGGCGGCCGTAATAACAATATATTATACACGTCGATGTTATTTATATTATATAATATTATACACAAAAGTATATATATATATAAATATATTCTAATGAACGTTCGATTTATTCATTTATTTGTATATATTCTTACATAATATTATTATAATTTCTTTCCTAGACACGTTAAACGAATCGAAACGTTCAGCGGCCGACGGATGTGCGGGATGAAATAATTTATAATTTATTAACGACTGACAATAGGGTTCATTGAGTGCTTTTCGACCTACACGTAATAAATATGCATCAAAAAAATAGGCGCAATCAGAGATTTATTTTGGAAGTGCTATAGAGTAATACAGGCCGTACACATCACGCGTAGACGCAAAATTGTCGGTTAGTATAATAAAGCTTTCTGCTTTCTCATTTTTTATTTTTTTTGTTGACCAAAAATTGTTGTTGTGAGACGAGCGGCGCTTATCTCGAGCCCCACAAATCCCCACCTAGTCAGGCCCGCCCCCCCTCTACTGGGAGTTTTTGCGTCAACTCCCTCTACACCTTTCCCTCACCCATTTCCCAACCACCATATCTAAAGTAGTCGCTATATATCTTCGACGTTCTTCTGCCGATGTAGCGCATCTATTTACCGCATAACATGTATATTATATTATACATATGCGCATGGCTGCGCGCGGGTACATTTTATTCGCTCGAACCATAAATCACGCATAATAACATTATAATAATAATGATAATAATAATAATATATTATAATGTATGCCTTCGTAATTCGTGTATATATAATGTATATATTATTATAATATATCGTATGAGCGCCTATACAATATATATATCCATCCGCCCAGCAGCGGTCCGAGAGGCGCTGCACACAATGGGCTCTCGTTGTGCAGAGGTTGCCCAATTAAAGGACGTCGCCGCCACCGTGCGCTTAGCAGGGGGAGAGAAATTAAACGCACTTCACATTATAATATTCTACACACTCACGAAAACATGTATGTATATATTATTATATATATAAGAGTCGTACCATTTATAACGTTATCGTGCGGCACACCCAAAGGAAGAATTTGTTATTATATATAATAATATATATTATTGTACTTTTCCCTCCGGGCGTTTTTCATACTACAGCTTTGTACGTGTCTTTTTTCTCATTTTTTTTTCACGAATATATATATATATATACAGTACACACGCGTATCTGTGTGGAGCGCATCTGGAGCGTTTCTAATGACAGCTTGACGTTTCACCGGGGGGGAACGGAGTTTTAACGACACTAATGTTACTGCGATGTGTGACAAAGGCAAAGAAACCGAAAAAAAAAT
Organism: Sitobion miscanthi; assembly: GCA_008086715.1. Classification (NCBI taxonomy): domain Eukaryota; kingdom Metazoa; phylum Arthropoda; class Insecta; order Hemiptera; family Aphididae; genus Sitobion; species Sitobion miscanthi. The sequence goes on along the minus strand of CM017799.1, from coordinate 20,849,725 downwards.
GATGTATCTGTGACTGTTTTCCTGATTTAATAGCTGAACGTCAGAAAACGGTCGTAGGAAAAAAAAATATTATAAATCCGTGCAACTTTAATAGTGCTATTAGACATACAGAAATATGTCTCTGCCGAAAAGGCGATACACAAAAATGTAATATGCTCAGTATTTTTTTAACAGTTATGAATTGTATCATAATGTAAGGTCATTTGGGTACATTTTTTTTTTCAACAGCTGCACTATAGTTTAATATAAGACATTTATTATACAACTACCATACCGTAATGTTTTGGTGTAGCTCAACGCTTATGATAAGAAATAATGTCAATCAAAATTATAACAAAATAAGTATACCATGGTATAAAATACAAATAACGATAGAAACAAATACAACTGGTAAACTAAGTCAATGTTTGTGTTAAGAAATTTAAACGTTGGCGATTTTTTCACAAGATTCTGAAATGCTTTTTATATAGAAGAACGGTTTCTGTAAACATTATTATTGTATTATGTTTATTATTTCAAAATTAGGTATTTTAAACAAATTTTAAGTCTTTAATTTATTCAAGTTAACAATTATTATAATACTACTTTTGCACGAAATTTATCATTATTGTAAAAATGTTTAGTATTAACTTATAATACGTTTTTATAGACATTTAGCACTATATTATAATGTATAGTTGACTTTTGTTAGCTTTATTTGCTATGAAGAATATTGACATGTTTTGCAACTTATATTTTATCAGTGTAACTCATATAAATATAATATATATAAATGGAAAAAAATAGAAATCTAATTTAATCCTAAAGGTCAGAGAAATCTTCATAGTTTTTAAAGAATTATTTCAATATTATATATTCTGTTACGTGTAATTATATACATAATGATATTGAAAAACGTATACGTTCGGATAGCAAACATAATATTTTATTATACTGTTCACTCGCCTTACTTCGAACGCCCCTGCGCACGGGATTGTGTATTATTATTATGTACACTTGCACCAAGCGAATAAACGTAAAATGGTTTACGTTTTGTCAAAAGTAAATTAAAAACACTACCATACCATATCGTAACAGTTGTAGGCCAATTAACGCGTTTCAAACTCATAATAATTTCAATAGGTACCTATATAAAGCACACAAAATAATTATAATGTTGATCGAATCGATTTAAATAAAATAGTTTTAATAAAGCAAGAGCTGTATATTATTATGTATAGCATAAGACCCGAACTAACGTTAAATTAATTTACAAGTCTTAAAAATTTACATTGTTTTATTTTTTTTTTATTAACAGGTGAGGAAAAACACACTCGCTATAGTTGCTTTAGAATATACGACCTATACCTAACCTATTCATGAACTATATATTATGCGTTATTTATGAGTTTAAAATGAAATAGGTATAACCCATAGAGACCATAATGAATTTCTATATTGTATTGTTTCCTGTAATAAAAGTCAATATATATGTTAAAAATTAAAATGACATTACTATATATGGAAGTAAAAACATCATATAGGTATCTATAAACAAGGCGTTATAATCCATGCAAATAATATTATTTATATAATACCTATATAATAGTTCTACGAGTGTATTCGAAATATTAGTAAGTATATACAATTTAAAGTCAATAAAAAAAGTTGTATTCAAGATAATAAATTATTACACATGAAATATACCGTCATTGAGAGTAGAGCCCAAAATATATAATATCATTAAACAGTTTATTATTTGTATAAAACCAACAATTTCATGGACAGTGGCAATGATAGTTATGATGGGCGGACGGACAAAGTGGCAAATAAAATATTTAATGCATATATATTTATATTTACATAATGGTATACGTAGTATAGAAACTTAAGAAAAGGGGGAAAAACATATTGTTGAGAATATCCAAATCAATATATTAATCCGAATATGGTCAGCGATTTTTAAAAAATCTCGTCTATAAAATAAATAGGTAATCGAAGAAAGTTTCAAGTCTTGAGGATTATTGAAAAGTTATGAAATAATTCAAAAAGTTTTCCTCCCAGGCGGGAATGGAAATCACGTGGTCCAGTGTTTTCAAAAGTTTTTTCGAATTTTATGGAAGAAAATATTGGCAAATTCCAAATATGACCCTCTTTGGAAAACTTTTGGATAAGGGAAAAGAGGAGCAAGTTGACTATTATTATACCTTCCTTATGATTTCAATAATTATCGTATACTATATAACTATAATGGAATGAAAAACTTGAAATTTTGGTAACGATCCAGTACGCAATCTATAAAATCAGACTTTATTTAAAATTAAAATTAAAGGTATAAATTATATTTTTTTACATATATTCTTTATTAGGTTTACTGAGAATAAATTGTAATTTTATGGTTCCCTAATATCACTAATCTGTAAAAAAAAATATGTAAGGTTTTATAATTTTTAAAAAATATTTTAATTATCAGATTGCTGTAATGGCAAGTGGACATCTCAATGCAGTATAGCCTGCCGAAAAGTGACGTAATCACTGTATATGGTTCGTTGTAAACTGCTGCGGTAATTAACAATGCGTTGTAAATTTTCAAGTAAGCAATTCAATTTGATAAAACTAATTAAAAACTTATAGTGATCGGTTGTAAGATATAGGTAAAAAGAAAGAAATTATGAATACAATGAATTCCTTTAGTAAAATTGCGAGGATGTTCTGCAGGAATCATGTAGGTCTAAGGTAAAAATAATGATATTATTGTCTATATAAATGTCTGTAAAAACCTAAAACCGTCCAAAATGTTGAAATTACGTGGAATGGACAATATTAAATAAATGTATGGATATTATATATTATATTATTTGTATTGATTTTTCTCGGACTAAATCCAAAACAATTAATGATATTGATAGTCAATTCCTGTCGACATAAAAATTATCAATCTTATTTTTTTTCATTTTACATTTCATTCGGAAAAATGGAAACCTACGCGGTATAGTTTCAGGCCTAAATTAATGTGATAATTGTATCAAAACCGATATAGTGTTTCCTAAGAGTTAGGTCAATCACAGCCGGTCAAATGTGCTGTGTAACGATTTCACTGTTCTATCGCATTTGATGGGCGTATACCGTTTCCGCTAAATTAATATTAATCGTTTCCGCCAAATGTATGCATGAGCACGTTTTGGGAACTATCGATGTACAAATAAAATGTATGGCGTGACTATTACGATAGACACATGCTCGGTGTTGATATGGATTTTGTTCTATAATGTCAAATCCGCCCAAATCACACACACATATATATATATATTATAATATATACTATAGCCATTAATTATATCTATAAATATGACGTAAAAAACCGTAATTTTAATCTGCTTATGTCTAAATATCAATATTCATTTTATTTTTTTGACGCTTTAAGTGTGTGCATTTAACTCGACATGATTAATGATAAATTTTTTTTTTGTGTTTAAATAAAAGCAAAACAAAAAGCTAGATATGAAAATTGTAATACCTGTTTCTATCTAACTACATTATTATTTTTTTTTTTTCATAAACGCAATAAAATTAATGTTGTAATATTATTTTGTCACGTCATATAATCATATATCATATTACGCAATATAGCTGTATAAGTTAGATTTACATATTCTGTGGTTAAATCATTATCGTCTATCGATGCTAGTTTTAATAGATGTAGGTACCTATTATTATGTGTATAATGATCATAACATATTTGTTGAAATATTATTTTCACAACATTTTAAGTTTATAACAGATAAATAGTATTTTTTTTAATTTACACAATAAAATACTGTTTGAAACTCACACACAGAAAAAACGATAAGGTTAACTAATATTGACTGCCGATATCATTTGTATTGCATTTTTGAAATTTGATTTTATTGACAGTTGTTGTTAAGCAATGATGAATATTATAATAAATATTTTCCATTACTCATCGTTAATATTTGCTTTGTTATTTTGTTAGCTTAAAATTAATTCAAAATAATGATACATAATTTTTAATAATACTGCCAGAGGTTTTTAATATAATGGACATTGTTTTGAACGTAGTTTATAATATTATACTCATGAAAAATTATAACCGAAAAATACAATTAACAACTTGAAACAAAAAAAATATTAAATTTTATAATAAAAAAAAAAAAAAATGTTTTATTTGTGAAAAATAAAGTGTTCAAGGTAATAAAATTAAACTTTGTATTAATATTTAATATACCTACTACAGCTATTACGTGTCTTTGTAAAATATTTTGTGATATTATATTATTAAAAATTTAAGCATAATATTCAAAACAGTAAAAAAAACGTATTCTTAATTTTTTGCACCGAACAGTCGTAATATGTATAAAGTGACAATGATAATATTTTTAAATTTTATCTATTTTTAACGTTCCAAAGTCTGCAGACCTCTCAAATGTCTAAGAAAAAGTTATTAAACACACTACACGTGTACCTCAGCTACCTATACTATACTACATTCTACTGATGATTATGGTACCTTGTGCGGAATACTCGTACATCTGTTCGTCAACAAAGAAAACACAAACGTCTTAGATAATATTACCTACCGGTGTCATTTGTTAAAAGTTATTTTCCCCGTCATGTTATAATTTCGCAAACGTCAGAGAAGAATAAAACCGTCACCAGGCTATAGCACCAGGAGAGACCAAAACGAAACCTATGAATACTCTTATACGTATATATATAATATATGTATTAGACATGATATTTTGTTCTTTGGCTGGAACGAATATCCAACGCGACGCACGTGTGAAAAAAATGTCTCTGTCAGGGACGAGAAAAATATGTCGTGGGCGAGAAAAATTCAAAGAAGAAATACAACACGCACACACTCACACACATTATATATAATATAATATAATATATAGTCAGCAATGGCCACACCTCAATTTAAGCGTTTGAATAATATAAATGAGCTGTAGCAACCCAATAGTCCCAAACTGTACACGCCTTCGTCATCCATTAGAGTAAATATATATACACTCTTATAAGTTATAAGTATTCATAATGTTATGATGTACTTTTGTTAAGTAATAAGTTCAATTAGTTTTATCAAAAACCTTCCATTAACCGGTCGAATTAGGTATGGACCCAATTCACAAACATTGATTAAAAAATTGTTATTTGGTTTGTAAATACTAAATATATAATAAAATTTAATTGCAGTGCTGCGAGAATAATTTCTCAAGCGGTCGCCGATATTTAAATCTACATCACAAATTCAATGGTAAATTATTAAATTGTTGCAGAGGTAACAAGCTCTCGTAAAGTCTATTTAAAAACATTTAATCGTTATTAATTTGTATTCATATGTATAACTAGACTACAAAAACAAATTCGGTTCAGAGCTGTTCGATACAATTTCTCACTCCGATAAGCAATAACCTTCAGTCGATTAACATTTTCTAGAATATATTATTGTAGAATACAGACATTGTTTTATTTTTATTTTTTTTTAACATCCAACCGTTTTAACACCACTTGGTCGCAACATACGTATGCACAGTGCATACATAAATATATTATGTAGATGGAAAACTGTTCGAGAAAATTATAATTTTACTGCGGTCTGCATAGTCGGTATACAACCAACCGCAGTGCGTATAAGACGCAAAACCAAAAATCCAGGACAATATAATAATATAATAATTATGTTATACGTGAATATAGACCGGGTAAAAGGAAAACGCCATAAAATCATCTATGGACAATGAGTCACGACCACCCGGTAAACTGTGCATTTTTCAGTAAGTATAATAATAATAATAATATGCGAGCACCCACATCCATATAATATTATGTAATATTTATTTAGTGGTACCGAACACGCCGATTTAAACAACTCGGTGGTTTTCATCACACGAAAGATGTCCAGGTAAAATACCGGTGTTTTGTCGTTTTTTGTATACATCGCAAATCACTATGGGTATATTATGTATTAATCATGAGGTGACATTGTGTACGGTACTGATGCGGCGAGAGGGTTCCCCAAAAATATGTTCTTCACCGGGGAATTAAAAACACTGTCCGGTTTAATAACATTATAATGATTAATGAACCACGGTTATGGTACATTTACCTATACGTGGCTATATAATATAAACGCTCTGGTCCTTCGTATTCGGGACGAACGCATTGGGTGTACACTACGTATATTATGAACCTATATGTGTCTATGTCATATTATGTACATGTATACCGAAATGCGACAGTCAGTTGTCACACGTGGCGATAATGATAACAATGTACGTCCATAAAATATATCATATCGTTCGCGTCGGATAACTTAACATAATAATATATCAATGGGAGAGACAGACAAAAAATATATAGGTAGGTAACCACGATTGTTGTTGTACACTCGAAAACACCTGAGAAAACAAAAGAAATTCGAAACGTTGCACAAATTGTTATCGGTATATTATTATTATTATTACTATTATTATTATGTACAGACTTTTGGACTTTTTTTGTAATTTTTTTTTCTACCGAGGGACGCTTATATTTGTTTAGGATGAATAGAATTATTCTGCTCGCACGAACCCGACACGTTCTGTGATAAATCTAAATATTCAAAATGTGTATAAGTTTTCGTTATTATATGCGAGCGATGGTCCGGGGTAGGGCTATATATATAATACGAATACATTATTATATTAAATTTTATGTATTCATGTATACAATAGCGTTTAAAAAACGTTCAGACGCATAAGTATTCATATAACGCAATTCCGTTGCACAATACCGATTTTGACGATTAATAATAATATTAATGGAATGCCTACATCGGGTGTTCGGTGTCGCAATATTTTTAATTGAAAAACGACTAATTAATCATTTATCGTATGAAAACATTTCTTCGAACATTTATATTGGCACGCATATTTCAACGATATAGTCAACGGTGTGGACTAGGCATAATTAAAAAAAAAAAACAAAAACTCAACATAACATTTTTACTAAACAAATACGTATTATTATTATGTTCGTGGTCCATATACCAAATATACATTTTGATTATAAATTGAATGAATAAAAATAGTTCGTTTTTTCCGAATGAAACTCATAAATATATCAATTTATAATAGTTTTAATAACGTTATAACACACAAGTATTTAAAACTCGTAAGGACACGTTCGTTCCAATTTACACACAGCGTTTATGCAAATGTAAATGCAATAAATTGTATATTAATATATATGTGCCACTCGAGGAACTGCACATAAATTGTAAAATTATCAATTTAAAAACGATACGAGCCCGCATTATAATATATTATAATGTTATATCTAAATTGCATAAATCGACGTATAGACAGATGATAGTAGATACTAAAATGATTGCTTCACTGGAAAGCATAATATTATTATAATCGTATATCTGAACAACATTTACTAAATGTGTACGCCTAATTAGTGCGGAAATTATAATATTATAGACATTTATTTATGCATATTATTTTCATTCAGGTACCTATTATTTCGTTAGGATTTTTAAGTGTTCTACGAAGTAGAAATTCTAACGCGTCCTCGAATGGTATCGTGAGACTCTAATGGCCAATATTATATTATATTATACGAGGACAGCATAATAAAAATAATTTAATATACCTAATCGATATTAGGTATATACAAATTACGATATGATTATTAATTGCCTCTTAAAAATGGCGCACGCGGACATTGCTACAGAGAAGTTTTTAGATATCCGTCCTATTCCCAAATTACATTTTATTTAAAATAATATAAAAACTGCAGGCCACACATGTCTTGCGCTGCAGTTGCGCATGCGTCACGGAGCATAGGTTAAGCACTATGATATAAGTGATAATGAGTGTAAAATATAATTAGGCGTCGACGTGTCTAATTGAGAACAAAAATATGTTCGCCATATAATATTTGACTATGGTAGGACATTTATCCTGCAGGTACCTTAAAAATAGAGATGCGTGTTTGTATGATATAATGGTATAAAATTGTATTATACACATCATTTAATGAAATTATTTTATACAGAAATATTATTAGAAAATTAATTTGATATTAATTAAGAATATAATTTACTATAAATTGTTACTACATTAAAATTATGTCTTGTCACTTTATAGTTTATATATCAAGATTTGTATGATTTGCACGATTTGCATGACTTTAAATAATAAATTGCTCTAAAATAATTCTTGTGGTTTTTACAATGTTTTCTGACATTATTCAACCATTTTAAGTGGCCATAATATACAATCATATTGTTTGACTTGTGTTCAATTTCCGACAGTTTGAGGTACTGCTGCAAAGTTCTATATACGGTATAATACTAGTGTAAAACGGAATTATATAAAAAAAAAAAAATCGTATATTAACATATTATTATCTACTAACAACTATACAGTTGCAGAGTACTATAATATTATGAAGCGTAGTACAGTGTGTGACGAGAATTAATTTTATACATTAGCAGTGGTTTTTATAATATTATTTTTATATTTAATATTATTACCGTATACGTATTACGATTGGGCGGCGGGATTAAGTCTACGGTATGGCAAACAAGCTGATCATAACTCGATAGGAAAACAGATTACGCCAAATTCGCCGACAAAGAGACCTAGTTACAGTAGTTTTTTTTTCAAATATTTCCGATTTCCCGACAATGAAATCGCACGGATACAACAATTTGGGACACTTCCATTATCAGAATGTTGATGTTTTCTATGGGTATGCATCTTTAATAGATTTATTAAACAACTGAAACTGAATATAATAATAATATTAAATGTATATATATATATATATATTTTTTTTTTTAATAGAAAATTGACACAAACTCGTTTATATGATCGCTCGATAAAATGTCATTCTCGAGGTAATGAATTATTTTCAGTTTTATCAATCGTTTATACGTTAGTACTAAATTTGAAATTTCCCTTAGAGCGATTGACAACATTTCACCGTGGGTGCATATTATAATACCTGCAGAGTTTTTATGTCGAAAAACATCATCCGTAAGCAGTATTTAGATTTGAGTTGTCTTACGTATATGAAATTTTATTTACTACTTCCGGGTCTATAAGTGCTTTCGTATTGCTTTTTTTGTGTACTCATTTTTGACCTCTATTTTTTTAGACTATATAAGAGCTAAAATAAAACGAAAAACAAATTATCATTCATAATAATATAAAATATTAATTTGTTGTTTTAAATGTAAAATTATGAAGCATTGAAGTATATAACAATATATAACCCCTAACAAGTGTTGCCCACGGGAAAATTTACAAAACAACTGGTTTAGAAATACCTATTACAAAACAAATTCGGGTACTTGTTTGTTATACCGCTCCACCACCGGAGTTGTATATAAAATATTAAAATGTATCACCATTCAGGTGCAGACCTCAGCAATCTTAAACCGAAAATTCGATATTTGTGACCGATTTTTCTGTGTAAATATTTAGACAATATCTTACGTGTAGGTAAGTCGTGTATGTAATCTATTTGTGGGAAAAGGGAAAATTATTTCTTATAATATCATAACAATATGTCAGTATGTTGTCAACCTGTCACGATATTTATATAATATAAATTATAATTGTATGATGTACCTATTCATATATATTGAGTAATTTCAAGTACTTATCTATCTTACCCATGTTGTCGACTTATTTTAAAATATTGTTAAAAATAAATTTTTTATTAGTTAATCCCCACATTTTTCAGTTTAAAACGATCGTGTGAGCAGGGTCTTTAGGAAATGTTCTCGTTTTTTTGTGTTTTTAAACGTGTAATTATGAAATAATAATCATTAGGTAACAACTACTAGTAATTAATAATTGTAGGCTCTACTATGATATTATTATTATTTTATTTGAAAGTTTTTATAAAAACTTTTGTTACACGAAAAAATGTCCAATTATAACGGACAGTCACCCGGTGGCGGCTTAATACATAATATGCGTTCGGAAACACAAACAAACAAAAAAAACACTATACATAGCAACCCCGCAAGTCGACAACGGAATATTATTATAATAATAGTACAATAACGCAATAATTGCGTCCTTCAGTCGTACCTATATAATATTATTATTATTATTACGCGTTTTATGTCTCGTGCGTCGAGCGACCCAGCGGTGGCAGCTGCAGTGGCCATGCCGTTGACGGCGGCCATCGCGGTGCTCCTGCTAGCGGCCGCCGTGGCCGGCGACGGTGGCCGGACGGTCATGTATCCGAAATACAAGAGCGGAGGGCTGGTGTGCTACAGCGACCGGCGCACGGACGGCGGCGCGTTCTGGTCGTACGCCAACGAACGACAGCGCCGGCAGTACGTGTTCCACTGTCCGTCCAGTCTGTCCGCGTGGTGCGTGAACGTGATCACCGGCATGCTGTCAGTCCGCGGGTGTTCCGGTCCGACAGGCATCAACCGGGCCGGTTGCTTCCACGTGACCAACCCGGAGCGGAACGCCACGTCCAAGGTGTGCCTGTGCAAACGCAGCTATTGCAACGCCGCCGTCGTCGGTGGATCGATCGCGTGGCCGCTACTGCTGCAGGCGTTGTTCGTCGCTGCAGGGGCAGCGGCCGTCCCGCGTTGATCGGTGGGATATCGCATACGAGCGGATCGACGACGACCATCGTTTATTCCCTCCGCGAGTTTATAAACGTTTACAACAGTCATTATTGTAACTGCAGTTGAATATTATTATTATACGACGAAAGTAGCTCTCGAGCATAACGATTTTTCGGTCAACAATATTGTACTTATAAAAATGTCTACTACACGCAGCGATTTATCATATTATATTAAAAGTATATTTATATAATAATATTATAATACATATAGTCTAATGCTAATTCTCTATTATACACTCTCGCCGAGTAAAGTGACATGGGCAAACTATATACAACTTTTTAAAAAAATGCAACCATGTCGACGTTTCGGGGAACGATTATTAAGGGTTGAAATGCATCTATAACAACAATAGAGCCGGCCAAACAATATTTTAGGCCTGGAATACGGATATACGGTCCTAAAAAAAATTGAAAGGTTCCTTAGAAATGTTAATGATTGTAACACTACAATTAACACTGCATAACAGGTACATCGTACAAATAAAATATATAACTGTTTTAGTTCTCAAATTGAATAATTCGTCTTCAAATCGTAAATTATTAATTTATTATAATATATAAAATAATTTTTATTCTGCATTATACTATTTATTGTTTTTGTAATATTTCAATGGCAATTTTAACTTCAAGTTTCAATATAATATTATGAGTTATGATTTTATGACTATCACCAGTGACGTATCCAGGAGAGGAGGGAAAGGGGGTCCAAGGGATATTTATGCATTTATTGCACGTCTTGCAGGGTCTTGCATTTTTAATACACAAAGTGTCAAAGACATTTAAAACTATGGTGAAATACTTTTATTTATTTTTGTTTGTCAATATAGTTGCATACATTATATACTTACACCATAATATGATGACTAAACAATAAGTGCAAAAAACGGATTTGGCAAGTACCTATAAAGTATTAAAAAATTTACAAGATAAATATTTGTGCAAATTAATTTAAACGAAAGCCTCCCCCCTCCTCCACAGATGTCTGGATATATATAGCTATTATATTATTGAAAACAATATAAATAATATAAATTAAGAATATAATAAATTATTGGAAATAATATAACAAAAATTTATTATTCTGCTCTTATCTGGTTTACATTCGTAAAAAGAAGACGCGCTGTGGTGAGGTGCCACGCAGAGAGAACCCACCCGACGCGCTCATCGTTATAATCATAATATAATAATATATGTTCGGGAAATGTTCGCGACAAAGAATAACTCGCCAATTTGTATATTATCATAACATACGAGCTACTCGTAGGTACACGCACACGTATAGTTTGGCACATATGTAAGCACACAAGCACACACGGGCGTATACGAATATTGTTATTTATGCATATTTATTGTCATCGTTAAGCGCTATACACGAGCGCGTATAAATTATTATGATTATTATTAGTGCCATTGAAAACGGGAAAAGCGAGTGCTGTGTGTCACGGAATAAACTTTGCGATCCCAATTCAGACAGATAACGTCATCGCAGCGCACTCGGAACGCCTCGAAACTTTTTCTCGTCAATCAGCTTTGCTCTACGGACGTTAACCGTGTGCGTTCCACTTGCAGGGTTTATGAAGAAAAAAAAAGCGTAATTTCATTTTCAGATAATATAGAAATTCATCGGTGTAGAGTAAAACTAGCGATGACATACTTATGCTGCTCTCTGCAGCTGCCGTATATAACAATAATGATAATATTGTTTTGTTTACATCATAATATACTCAATATAATCAGAATATAATATTGAACTACTAAATACGAAATTAAAATATATGTTTATAAGGAGAATATACTGAACAAAATTAATTGATAATATTATAAAGTCAATAATTTAAACGAAAAAAAATTTAACAATTTTTCAAAAAAAACCTATCATAATGTAGGTTAGCGCATCGCGTTTGCAGTATTTTACATTTTTGTATATCATACAAAATGCTAATTCCATTTATTTCTTATCACAAGATTACAAAAAGAAATATTTGGCTATGCAATCCGGTCTTTCTGCCGATTAAAACTTTTAAATTCTTGTTGTACATGTACACAGTATTACAGTGTACTGTGTGCACATAATAAACAGACGGGCAATCTGCCGTTTTCAAACTGGTAAATACGGTAATCTCAGCCTATATAATATGTATATATTAATAAGTTCATATTTCGTACGCACTAGAAGACAATATTATACATATTTCATATCGTAACTTTACACGCGCGTCTGCAGATACTTGCGGAAAACAGACCGGAATGATCCATCGAAACGCGATGATATACTATAATATAATATATTATTATATAGTTGATTGAAAATAATAATATTAATAATATATAATATTATGTTTCGGACGTCGTGATTTCTAATGCACATTTTATTCGCAAACCACCCCTCTCGAAGTCTGTACATATATACACGCGTCACGCCCGGCAGCGGCGTCGAACTATAAGTGCGGCAGTAAACTGTGCACACACACACACACACACACACACAATTTTTATATATATATATAATATTACAGTCGACTGTTTACGCACACACACATACATACATACATACACATACAATATACATACCTACATGTGCGTGTGACGTGTACATATTAAACATATACCCACCGACTGCTGTGTCGCGCTGCAAATCGCCAGTTCTCGGGGAAACTGCAGAGAATAAAATATGTTTTTTCCTTCTTTCCACCGTCCCACGCAGATTTCAGCGGCACGTTTCCGCGTATATTCGTATACATAAATACAATAAATGACCGAGTCGGGTAAATGTATAAACACAGTTTCGCACACAAACACACACACACACTGTACAGGGTGTCTCATCGTCATTTCCCCCACCCACATGGTATATTCATTATATAAGCTCCTCTACATAGAACATAGTGTGCATATGTGTACCCCCTCCCCCCACGGGCAATGTACCATAATATTATAAGCTTTAATACTTACATAACCATCGTCCATCACAAATAAGTCATTCGATGTTAAAAATATTCACACACATGACACATCATCTGCATATCATAACAATTGGCAACTTTTTTTTATTTCAAGTTTGGGTTAACCGAAATACTTAACGAATTCCAAGTGACTTTTGCACTATACATGTATAGTATATTATATGAAGGTAACGTAGAAATAATTAGGAAAAAAATACCGTCAGGCACGCCGCATGCCACACGCACGCGTATACAAACATAATCTGTACACTAATATGATAAAATACTGCCAGGTTGTATATTTTTCTTCAGTCTTACCGCCACTATAGCGATTTTCCAGAAAATGAAATACACTGCTGCCACAATACTTGCTTATATTTCTATTTATCCTCACATGTCTGAGTAAACTAAAGAATTATTTTTTAAATATTTTTATGAGATTAAAAAAAAAAACAATTTAAATTCGTATTTTTTTATGATTTTACTGTTTTATATTTAGTTTATATAATATTACCTATGTGAATTTTATTTTCATCCTAATCAACTGTATAATATTACACATAAAGTAATTATTAACTTATTTTTAAGTATAGGTACGTATACATAAAACCCATATCGTATTTTACAGTCCATTTCTTATCTTCTTGTCACAAGTTACAAGACTCTCAAACTTTCAGTCAACACTCGTCAGTCGACAGTTTTTTGTGAATATATTGTCATTTTTATGGCATATCACGATTTTTATGGCCTTATATAATATCACTTATGTTTATAAATTTTGAAGGGCTATAAAATTCTATTCCTGGTTAATGGTTATAATATATTTTAATATTTTATCACGAACAGCAATGACAAGTAACCGTAATAAAATATTTTTGGGCGCCTGCAACTTAATATTGCTTTCAAACGATAGATAATAATATGTCACGCATTAAAACATCCTACATACCGCGAATTCGTTATTATATATTTAGGTATTGTATTTTATTTTTATTTTTACTGAAATTTTGGTCAATGGCCAGTTTAACAGCTACAACACTATTTCGACAATAATATTAAAATTTAAAATGTATTATGTTCGATATAATATGATATATACATAGCGCTAGAAATAAATTAAATAAATTAAAACAATTGTTTTACAAAGCCATAGTTAAATGAAGAATGAAATAGTCATATGAATGCCAAAAAGAGATAATATCGCTGTAAACATCGTGTATACGTGTATAGAGGATGTTTGTACGAGCGATGTACGGGGATATCATATAAACATAAAAAAACTAATTTAGACAGTAAGCTCATAATCCAGGCAGGTATATGATATAGGTATTCTTTTTTTATCTAATTCAGTACAATAATTAGGACTCTAAATTTTATTTTTCATTATAAAACAACGAACAGTTATTAGTTATATTTCCAAACAAATAAAAATGAAATATATACTGCGTCACCGCTATACGCTACAGGTATTATAATATTATACTTCTCTTGCGGATTATCATATTATTTAGTACAGCTGTAATAGTTTTGAACACACCTATTTTTTTTATTTATAGTGTATGACACATAATAATATTCTCTGTGACACCGACGAAATATCGGATTCGAAACGTGATGGCAAAAAAATCGATTAACTTTTATCGACATTTGCATTTCTTCATAAAAACAATCCGGGCGAAATTCTATGTCGTACATATCTCAAACAAGTTTTTTTTAATATGTTCAACATCTTTATTACCGTTCAAAAGTTCAAAACATAATAATATACAGTTTTAAGCCTTAGAAAAAATATAATTTAAACCTTGGCCCAAATCCCGAAACTCTAAAAATTTAAATTGTATTACAATAATAAATAATATAATATAAATTTTCTCGGTAACATAACACCAAATCAGTTATTTATTTAATATTTTAAGGGTTATCCGCTGCTAACAAGCCCACAATCCACATGCGTTTAAAATATCGTCAGCATGATAAAAAACACAACCTTCATGTATCGTTAATTAACTATAATTTATTACGATTCAACGATTATATAATATATTACCTATGATTGCACAAATTTGAATAATTATTTATAGACTACGATCTAATAACATGTTTAATATAGTAATATACAGGGTCTTTCAATTGATGTATGACAAGACTTTTGTAGATTATTTGAAGTTATCACGCAATAAATATATATTTAGTCACATTATTCTACATAAAATACCCTATACTTACTAAAACTTAATTAAGATATTTTGACGATATGGTGATAAAAAAAAAATGCAGTATAGGATATCTTATATTATATTATTATGTTTATACCTATTTAATTATATTATATTTAACGAAACATGGCAAAGACAAATCTAGCCAATTCATATTGGTATTTTGTCTGGCGTAATATATTAATGAAGCTTCAGGTAACTGTATTTTTATTTTAAAAATAATTAACTAGGTATACGAGTTTTGTTTGATATAAAACAAAGTACAAATACATGTAAATTATACATAACAATATTGAATTATTTCATACTACAAAGTTATAATAACTTTACATAACAGTATAACACGAAACATTTCTAGGAAAACATCTAAAATTCCAAACACACGAACAACAACCTACTGACTATTTACTATTTAGTTTCAATTACAGGTTTATTCGAGTATTTTGAATTCGTAATGCAATTTCAAATGCCTAAGTAAATATACGATATTGTTTACAAAAAAACATCACTATGACATATCGTCATCACAAAATGTCACAGAAGACAGAACCTGCAGTATTATAATAAAATCATTGAATATTATTGTAAGCCTTTTTCTTATATAGATGATATCAATTTTAATCGTACCTCACGTTTTACCATCTGCAGTTGTATGTATATTATCTAATATTAATAGAACAGCAATCGCCATTGAAAACATGTTATTCTGATACGTTATGCAGTCTTTAGATTAAGACCATTTTACATTTGACTAACAAAATAGATCCGTCACTGCAGATAACCCGGGGTGAATATAACGTCGTTCCCCGAATAAAAAAATAAAACTGTTAAACGTATTTAAAAATATTCGCATAAAATTCAATCCATACTTGGTATGAATATTTTAATGAATCGACTTTATATAAGGTTCACGGTTTTAATTACAAGTACCATCGACCCTGCTGCAATTGTTTATAAAACATTTATACAAACTCGAGGACTTTTAAAATACCGGGGCATAGTTTAATTCAAAAATATTTGACAGTTGTTAGCTCAACGTTGAAATATAATTCATAGGTACATGTTATAATGAACACATTGCAATGTATATCCTCCGTGGTTATGTTGTTGGGAAACGCACGAAATTACACGCTTGTGGTAAACTGTGGGTAAATATGTCAAAAGTATCCATGACTAAATGTACGCGCATAATGGTATTAGTCATTTTCATTAAAACCTTAAGTAGTATTTTCAGTGTTATTACATTCCGTACTAGTATAATATAGACGAATGACAGCTTGTTCGCAATAATTATGTGTATAACTAATTGCTTCGTTCGTTGAATAACCTTTGGTCCAAATATATATAATATAATACGCATGGCGTACAAAACCACTTGTATTTAGTTGCGTTAAGCTGTATGTTATATTTACGCATACCACAAAAACAAAAATCAATAATTTAATTTTAATTATATGTAGGTAGGTACATTACAATATTACATGCATTAACATATTATAGTAATTCAAAAATTGACTTCATTATAAAATAGTCAACATTTAGGTATAACAGGACCATGGTTATATTAATATATTATAATATATAGACTTCAAGGATACTTGCATTGTGATGTTTCAAAACGGACAAAAGCGATAACCGATACTTGAAAAATTTACATTAAAACAGCTTAGTCACCGGTAGAACTGTTTAGAGGGCCTTACGGTCAACGAGCAACTTGTCCTAGAGACGATTTTTTTTTCGGGAGGGCTCATTAGCTCCGCACGTACAACCTGATGAATAGTTTATGGAGAAACTTCAAGCACATAAATCAAAGCTATGACAGATGGATGAATATTTTGGCAAGAATTTTCGAGGAAATATTTTTAAAAAAACACGTGGTAACAAAATGAATGGACAACTTGCAAACTGCACAAGAATAATAACTAAAAATAAATTGAATCTCCACTCAATAAGCTTTCTGTATCAAAAAATAAAATATAGAACATAAGTATTGTTTATAATAGTTGAATAATACCAAACAACGTGTAATTGTATATAAGACGCATTTAAATGTTTACAGAATACCAGTTGTTTATTAAATGATAAGGTAATTTTTTTGGTAAGCTACAAGCCCACCTAGGAATTGTGATAATGTTGTCAATTTTAATTTAAATGTTGTAATGTACACAATACACAATATAGTTCGTCAAAGAAAGTAAAGCAAAACGAAGGCCCACACCCGGTCACAATATTTAGTATTTTATAATATTTTTATAACATATATTGTTATTAAAAAAAACGAAACAATAAATACTAATTAAATAGTATTATTTCTTTTAAAAAATCAGTTATACAGATAGCATTTAAATTCAAATGGCTTGCGTCACAAATATTTCTCATTACCCACGATCTTTTGCACCATGGCTACACATATCTTTTATATTTATGCTGGCTGTACGTATTTAATTTATAGTATCAGCGATATCCACCGACCCCAAACTACTGAAAAAAAAAAGGTTGGGTGGTCGCCCTTCTTAGGTTATAGGTTCGGCACCACTGAGCTTAACCTTAATTAATATCTACCGTTATATAAGTACACAAAAAGATAAAAACAATATTAATTATCATAACCGACAACCATATTATCTTTATATTTATAACATTGTGAACTAGTAGTAGGCTTTATCATAACCTTGATATAAATAAGATGAAATGTTTTCCCTTGAAAATCTAGTAATCAAAATTACATGCATATTTCTTTTAAATATTTGAAACATGATTTATGAAAAACATGTAATTTGCGCATTCAATTATATTGTGGTCAAGTAGGTACCTACTTATATAGGTTATTTTTATGTAAGCATGTTTAACGATTATCAATGAAATCTAGTACCTACAGAAAATGGCATTTATTTATTTAGATTAATGATTATTATACATAAAACAAAGACAGAAAACAAAAAAAATAATAACTAAAATATTAATTAACGATGTTGTGGTTGACAACAGTTTAAATACATTTTAACAGTTTAACTTGGTACCTGGACAGGTAATTAAAATTGTATTTCACTATTTTCTTTAGAAATATAACTATAATTTATAATACCTAATTATAAGACGATATTATTACGTAATAATGAATAACTAAACAATTTAACTAGGTTATTAAATAGCTTACTGCATATTATATAAAAATGATTATACAGATGTTTTGAATTTAGGAAGATATCACATTAAAGGTTAAAAATTTATATCCGATAATAATTTATTGATTGAAATACTTGACAAATATGACAATATGGTTACATTAAGCAGAATTGCATGTGTAATAATAATAAAGGTTAACTTGAAATAAAAATTAAATATATTATGAGTAAGTAAAATGTGTCAAACACATATAAAGTTTTTTGAACTCAAGCTATTAATAAAAATAAATAATCACTATTATTATAGTCGACTGTACTGATAATTAATTTTTCGTTTGTAACTTTTTTCCATTTATAAAGATATTAAAACAATAAATCGAAACTGTAAATATAATTCAAAGAAGTATTACGTAAGTACTTGGTTAATCAATTCAGACTTCAGAGTAAATAGAAATTGTTTTTTAGGAAAAATACAATATGTCTCAACGTTTATTTTTGCCCAGCTAGTAATTTTTATAAATAAAGACGAATAGAAAAACAATTACATTTAAAATTGATTAATTAATATTTTAAATTAGGTATGCTTTTAGCAGATTTCAATCAGGTAAATTATTTAAATTATTCGAATTAAAAATAAAATATGTAGGTGCATTATAATTATTATTATTATTATTACTTTTGATCGATCAAATATTAATAGGTATAATATAAATAGTAATACATTCTATACTACAGGATGTCAATTCTTTTGTAGGTAGGTACTGTTTAAGTATTTTAGATTTACAATTGATTATGAAGTTACGTACATATTTAAATCCGTATTTAATATCTCATTGTATACCTGTGCAGTTATTTATACTTCTATTTTAATGCTAGTTTAAATATATTTTACAAGTATAGGTAAGTATAAGTAACTATTAAACATTTAAATTGTTTTATACTGCTACTAGATATTACATTTTAGTATAATATGTTTATGTATACTGTAAAAGGTTAACAGAAATAGGTTAACAAAAATACATATAAGAAATATTAAAATGTACAACAAAATGTCAAAATATACTGTATACGAGTACATACTAAAAAAACTATCTTTCATAGTTTCATTTAAAATGTGTTATTAACCAGTTTTAAACATTTGTTTTAACTGTATAATTTACTGAGATAATATACGGTTGACAATTATTACAATTTTGGTTATAGTAAATGAATTCTAACGATGTAACGATTAAAATGAATTATTAATGAGGGGATCCAAAAATGTTAGTCAGATTTTTTTACGAATGTAATAACTTTTGTTATTTAAATAAAAGCCCGGCTATATAAATATGCACCGTAACGATAATTTATAATTAATTGTCTTATTTATCCAAAAATTAGTTGGCGAGAACAACTTTTTGTTTAAATGACTTGTTCACGTGTGTTGTGGAATAACATAAAGTATTGTGAAATTAGTAACAAAGAGGTAAAAATATTATATACACTATTTGTATCGTTTTATTAACACGAATTTCCACACAATGAATTAATGATTTGTTCAAAAAATTTGATTAGGTACAAAAAATAACCTACTATAGTAAGTTATAACATAGAAAAGTATGTAAGTAACGTAAAATTAATTTAATGGTTTTATAATATAAAAAAAAGTGGGAATTTACCTTTCAATATTATTCTAAAATATGATACACTTGTACATTCGATATATTTGTAGGCACACGATACTTTTTTAGATATTATTTGTGGAATAGTATCTACTAAATTGAAATTACAAGTGAGTATAAAAAAAGAAATTATAATAATAAAAACCTAATCGAAACACAAGTTTGTAGACGCACAATGTGCGCGGAGACCTAAATTGCATATTACCATCAGCTAGAACGTGACCACTAAGGTCGTTCTAACTATAGTCACTTCTGCATAAACAATGGACGTAGGACGTGTTTCAATTGAACTCACGATTTTTCCTACATTTATACAGAAAATGTGTTCGTACATCAAAACCATCGTCCATCACTTTCGTTCAACGACGAGTCAAAACTACTGTTCAAGTATGTATAAATATATACCTATTATTATATTATAGCACTTTTAAACGCCCGAAATCGGTCCGTTTAGGTACGTACAAAAACCTTTTAAATATTGAATGCTCTAAAATGCACTAAAAAAAAAAACACCGCAGAAACCTTTGTGTGCGCGTCATGTTTATACATAAAACCGAGTGCGGCTAGAATATTTTAATTTTTATATTCTAAATAAAGAAAACGTGAACACACACACAGAAAAAAAATAAGAAAAAAGGAAAAAGCCAAATGGATAATGGACTTGTAAAAAACAAATGGCGTTTGGGTTGCCTGGTAAATATTTGCCTTTCTCGCGGGCTCGTAAAAATATTATGTAAACATTTTCGGGCGGAAATGCTTGGAAAATGACTGGGTGGTTTCTCAGGTGTACGGAGTAAAATGTACACATGCATGCACACCACACACACACCTACCTACCTATATGCATCTATATATTATACGACGGCATTCGAGGTATCGCGAGGCTCGTGTTTGCCGTGCGTGTTCGAAACGACGTGACCCACAGATCACAATGACACTAATAATAAGGACGGGGTGCCTATTGTTTATCCACGAGGCGCACAAATCGGAAGTATGCAGTGTTTTACCTACCTACCTGCCGTGGTATACGTCTCGCATAAGGTATTCCGTTTAAATTTATATCTGTGTCGTTATTACTGTTATTATTATATTTTTTAATGAAACAATGGATTAGTCAAGGTGGTAAGTGTATAGACGGCGTACAATATAATAATATAATAGCTGTGATGAAAATCGTCTCGTCAATCATTTAGAGGTCTCTCCTCATCATCGGCGGGGCTCCCACCGTCAGACTAATAGAGATAAATCACGTTCAAATAATTACAATCTATACACACACGCACTCACGCTCGCGAGCATACATAGACTGTACGCTATGCGCGTGTATACGTCATATATTATGTATAGCGGAGTCGGGAAAAAAAAACTCTTGTCCTTTATTATAACACAATTCACTAGCAACCGGTGTATATAGGTATTCATATATATATGTATGATATTATTATTATATATTTTTTTTTCCACGAACAATATTAATTTCCTGCGCGCCATATGGGTTCCCGGGGCTTTGATTCAATTTACAGCTGGGGCTCGGCAACTATACGGGGGCTCCTCCTCGCGTGTATAGTTAACCCAATAATACATATAATAATGAGAGCCCAGGGTCATTTACCCCCTCGCGCTGTTGTGCATGTGCGGACGTCAGCAGAAGCCCCACGCGGCGCCCGTCACCGACCGCCGGGAAGGAAGGACGGACGGGTTCAGGAGGGACGGCGGTAATGAGGCGGCGGCGGCGGAGAAATGTAAAGGGCGACGAGAAGAAATCTTACAAGTAACTCACGTAAAGCGTGTATTCGACGGAGCGGCGTTTACAGTTCGCCGGCCGACGAGGAGAGGGTCAAAGCACACTCGGTTTAGAAATTAGGAAGCCAAACTTTTTTTCTTTCGGATGATTGTCATATATATATATATAATGTGTCTGTGTGTGTGTGTTTGTAAAAGACCAGAATAAATCTATACTTTTGTCCGTGAAACTTTACAACGCTCGCCGAATCAAATTGATTATATTGTACGAAATTCCGAGTGTGTACACACGCGCAGCGAGCACACGGTCACGGAAACACGTAAATAAACATATGCACCTCCCCTAACTCCGAAAACACTAGCCCACTGTAGAATACGTTTCCGAGCGAGATTTATGATGAAACGTTCTCGAGGTTAAACTAAGACCTAAGTTATACGAATTGATTCTGCACCACGCCAAGTAACTTAAACAAAGTTCGTCGAATTCGTTTCGAACGGTTTGAACCCATGTCGTGCGCGTTTAAATACATTTATACTTATATATTATACCTATACATATAATATGTTATGTACAAATATAGGTACCTAGCTGGTATATCACTACAAATCTATACACTGGCAACTATACATCAACATAATACAACAAAGGCGGGTTCACGTCTCAAGTCTGACGTCGGATGATAAAACCTAGAACGA
Organism: Sitobion miscanthi; assembly: GCA_008086715.1. Classification (NCBI taxonomy): domain Eukaryota; kingdom Metazoa; phylum Arthropoda; class Insecta; order Hemiptera; family Aphididae; genus Sitobion; species Sitobion miscanthi. The sequence goes on along the minus strand of CM017799.1, from coordinate 20,826,689 downwards.
ACGTTCGAATATTATGTTTTCCTATTTCGTTTGACCGTTATAATATGTAGCCAGCTGTGTGCTCGAGCCTCGAGTTGTGTGTTTGTGAAGTTTTCTCGCTCGTTTGTGTTATAAAACATAATATGGGCATATCACGTACTTATCGAAACGGGCCTCCCTCGTCGAGAAGGACCTGAAAACGGTTACGTATAACAAGTACCTATACGCGTATACGTGTGGTCAATTTCGAGGGGGCGTGTGTGTGAAAGTCAGCGTTTAATAGGACCCGAACAATGTTATTTCTTTACGAGAGGAAAAAAAATAAAAATAAAAATCAATAGGGGTATGCTTTGTTTCTCGTGTGAACACCAGTACACCACCTTTATATTACATAGTGTATATACCCGAAGGGGAAGTCGGTGAAACATGAGAAAGTACCACTCGAGATCTGGTCTAATGCATATTATTTTTCACGTGATGCATCATAATCTGCTGGAAGTCATTATAATTGGCCGGGAGAACACGGAACGTTATACGAGAACCGGCAGTCTGTGAGACAAAGGAACTAGTTTTGTCATCGACAGACAATCGCCATAGGGATACCTACGTGTAGAGAGGCATTAAAATATTACATTATATTATACAGGTACCTACTCATAAATTCACATACGGTGTATAAGATAATAGATAGATTTAAAATACGTTTCACGTTTTTTATTTTCTACATAATATACCTAATAATGTACAATGTAAACACGATGATATATTACTTATATATTTATATGTATATATAAGGTCGCTAAGTATTTTTTTTCTAATAGTATCACTTTTCACTTACCTACGCACGTAATAGTTCAACGAACACTGGTCTCGGACTCTCGATCGATATGGGTCTGCAGTTTATTTACTATTTAGGACGGATATAATATAGATAATAAATCGTATATTATTATTATGGTGTAGGTATATCATATGGTATGTTCGTGTATTCGCTAGAAAAAAACAAAAATCGTAATATTATTAATAAGTGTATAACTTTATTAAATTAAACAGTAGCAATAAAGCAATATTACGTACATATTATTATATTATAAAAATTATATTATGCATTACGCACAGTGTGAATTAAATTCGTAATACACAAATAATGCAAAGTAAGATCTAAGCAACGTTTTACGACACATGTATATGCAACCGATGTATTAGAGCGGTTTATTTAATTTAATACACGTTGGCGTTAAAAACAGTTCTACCATAAATACCTATGATGAAAACAGAAGATAAAACCTTTTTCGTTGAATTTATAAATAATTTATCAGTAACATAATAGGTATAATAAATTATTTATTATTATTATACCTATAAAAGGACCTATATAACTGGGGAAATAAAATTCGGGTATCTAATAATTAAAAAAATAGATTTTTTTGTACATAATATAATATTATATAATATATATTAATGTATATTATACAGATATACAGTGTTGTATTAGTGAAAATAATTATTATAGTAATATAATATCCTCATTACAAAACATCATTGTACTTGTAATTTATTTTTTAGCCATTACACCGTGAATAAATACATTAAAAATGTAAATCCATGAAATATAATAACGTTTTTAATTATACAACAGTCAACTAGAAGAACAATAATATTATTATATTAGGTTTTTATTCGGAAGTACCTTTATGCGTTCAATTAAAAACATAATACCAGTAGTTATAAGAACCTATTGAATTTCGTAATAATAAAAACGAATTAATATAATTTTTTTTTCTATTCTTACAAACATTTTTATAATTATTTCCAGACCAGAGCTCGATTAAAGCCTCGAAATAATTAATCGTTAGATTTTATAGTAGGATAACCGTAATCTTTTTCGCTCCAAGATTAATGTTGACGCTATACACGTTACAGTCGTAAAAATAAAACTTTTCCAATTAATTGCACTATTAAAAGTATAGAGCTAATCTCTCTTATAGCCAAAGCGTCTAATATCAACTGGTTACATTCGAAATTGGCTCGTTAAAATATAAATATACACACACGCGGGGCCCATTCCGTGGGACAGCTTGCGTATATAATATAAAGATAATTAGTTGTTGACGACAAGTCGTGTGTGCGAGTGTGTGTGTGTGTGTGTGCGAGCGTTTTTAACGGCATTAAAAGAGATGAAAGTAATGTTATTTTTGGAGACGGTGCATAAATTCTGCGGTTTAGATTTCAACGCGGCCGTAAAGTACTAGTTACACATGAACCGTAAGAACAACGAAAACAACTTTTGATGTTTCGCAGCTCGTAAATATGTATAATATAACATTATTAGGCATAGAGGACGAAAGATATTTTCCGTCAGTAGTATAATATAGAGTAATATAGTAAAACGTATACGTCGGTATAATCGCCATTGAAAGATTTTATTTTATTTTTTTACGAGCCCATTCACGTATAATATAATACATTCTATATACCTTGGCATTATTACCGAAGTCTAAATTCTGCGGGATGCATATGAAAAGCCTAATGGACTTGCTGCCTACAGTCCGGGACGAAGAAGTATGGAGACAACTATACATCGTGTTAAAATCGTCGATTGTTTATTTTAATATACCGTGACAAGAATCGAATTAACAAACCACAGAAGTAGAATTTACAGCTCTAGAAACAAAGAAATATTACAAGAGATAATATTATCTTCAATAGTATATCAAGAATATAATATTATATATACTACATTAGTATCAAGTGCGGCTATATTTTTACTAAATATAGGTATCTACCAATAGTTATGGATAGATTGGTGTGATTAATTTATTCACATAATATACCTCTATGTATATCATTTTGATTTCGCATAATGTTATATATTTTAATCATATTTGATACTTGGTTATTACCATGTTGTGGCACACAAAGTTATGTATAAATTAAATACGGTTATACGGGATGGGGTTATTACACCACCAACACGTCCTCCTTCCGGTGTGACTGATTTATTGGACTTGCTTAGAAAAATGATTGTATATTTTTCATATAAACATAATAACATTGTTATGCCGGTTCTTAAATAATATATTATATACTTATATACTTTTTACGATTAATACGCAAATAGTATGTATAGGGTACACACCGATGAGTGTATGTTATAATTTAGTCTATAGTGTCGGGGGTAATGGATTATATACATAGGTAGGTATCTATAAATATTACACGATATAACACATATTGTATTGAATATTGATATACCTACATATTATATAGGCATTATAAATGGTATATACGCGCTGCCTATGTATATATAATATGTACACTTACAATGACTTAGCTGAAAGCCGACTCGTACGCAGGGACCATTAAAACCATCGATTATATAAACACTATATATGACTGTATAATAGGTATAAATATATATATATATATGTATGTACCTACTATAAATCGCACACCGCAATAGAAAATACGATGCGCCGTGCGCGATAAGAATCGACGGCCGTTATATAAGGCGCAGCGACTACCAGGCACCCGCCAACACATCGCGCGCAAGTGAGTTTTGTTATCGGAACTTGTTGGAAACTTTAGCGGTTCAATTATAAACAAATTTTATCTACACGGTACACACCATATATAGCTTGAGCACGCACACACATTCGCGACCGTCGTAAACTTGTTATTATTGGAATCGCCGTATAGGCGCTGCGCGCACTAGTCGGTCCTCGTCGCCGGCTGTCGAAGTGTGCGCTGTGCGTGTCGCAGTAACAGCTCTGGGATCCAGGGGTAGGGGGGGAGGGGAGAGGGTAGAATTTTCAGAACATAAACAACCTGATAAGGGTGGTTGGTTATCGTTAAAAATAAGCTCGGTGCGCACCGCACGACGCGTAACTACACGCCAAAAATGGTCAACTTTTGTCAAAAACAGACGTTTATACTTAGGTACGTACATTGACGCACTACACTTTACCGTATACACAATCGGGAGGGTTTACGACCACCGACCGTAAAATAGTGCTAACCAAATAAAGTATAGGAAAAAAATACCGATTGAAAACCATATTCGTATACAATCGTACCTATATACATACTCGCTGTGTTCCCTTTCAAAATGTAAAATAACTTTTTATAAACCGCCATCACCATATACGAACACCTAAGTGTACATATTTGAGATAAAAAAAGTACTCTATAAAATACAATATAATGCGGTGGCAGTAAGCCATATAATTTTTCAAAAATCACCCCGATGACATCAGGCGTTTGGGAAAATCACGCGTAATGACGATTTCGATCCCGTCGCCCATGAACCATTTTACCTATAGTATAATATTATAATATATTGTACGAGCTATATATTTTTAGTGTACATTAGTTTAGCCCCACTAACATCATAGATTATTCGGTACCACCGGACATTAAGGACCATCACCGGATGATCATCACACTTGATTGGATCATGTCATGCAGTTTCGTATAAACGGTCAGTATTGTATTCCGTTTTGGTTCATATAATACTACGAGTGCCCACAACTATAATATTATTATCATATTATACTCATATACTGAATTATACTCATATGCATATATATACCATATACGATTGGAAGTCGCATTGTTGCTTTTATTGTTATTAGTAGATATTTTTTTTTACATATCCCTTTTACCAGTTGACAAATGGCACGTAAGCACATAAGAAATAAATAAATGAAAAACAGGACAATAAATATTAATAATAAATAATAATACATACACTGTGACCGAGTTCCACGGCGTCATATAACCCTGCATAACGTCGTAACGTTTCGGAACGCCGAGTCAATTTAAATAGCTTTTATGAAACGATACAGACTAATGGTCTGAAATGATAGGATAAATAAATACACGCTTGTCTCTTTTTATATACCGAAGTATCCGATGTATATATTATTTGAATAGGAAATAAATGTTTGGGCCGACTGTCTGTCTGTTTGCGATTATCCAGTATCTTATATAATGCGAGTATATAAATCGAAGAAATATTAATATACGAGTCGTATTCGGATTTATATATACAGTGAAGTTTTTACCATATATAAAACCACACTTTTCTACATTTGAATACGCCACCCGGCAATACCATTCAATGTATACACCGGAGTGCATGTGTATATACTATAATATAATAATATATATATATGTTTACATTAATATTGAAATATCGGGGAGAAGTCGGTTTTCACAATTCAATAATGTATTTTACATAATATTATAACACAGACACAGTTGTACGGTTAACGAGTAATCAAATATTCACCAATCCTATTGTACACGTATACGTACACGGATATTATATACATATACCTCCTCCTATTCGAGTATTATAGGCAGGGCTCACTTTATAGTTGTATGTAAGTACACGCTCGACACGATAAAAACGTAATACTATTTCAGTATAATATCTGTACGCGTGTGCGTAATATAATTTCGAATTGTAAGCACGCGACCAAAAACAAAACAAAAAAACAAGAATAATAATATAAATATCACAATAGGTACTCGATATATATATAGACGTGTAGGGTTACAATAGGATATGAATGAGTTATAGGTATATTGCCTATACATACCTATATATATAAATATTATACACATAGTTGCTACCGTTATTACAACGCGGCTACCTTTTTGTAACACGACCGTTATAAAAACTAATGGCGTTTATAAGACTCTCTAATATATAAGGCATATTGTAAACATTTGAAATAAACGGGGTTTTATTTTTTTATATATTTCAATATTTTACGATTGTATACCTGTGTCTATGTTTTACAAAATAATAATAATATGCACTGAGTGAAGCGTATACAGATTTTTTTTTTAAGTCTTCTAAATCTGATCAACGGACGTTTTTGTTTAGCAACATTTGTTGAAATGCATTGTGCGTGTTTAATCCCGGAAGCTTAATACCTCCTTTTGGGCTAAATCAATAGGATATTTGGTCAGGAACAAATTTTAAATAATGCACAACACCGTTGAGTCTTGTTTGGTTAATCCGCGCCCGTGTCCCCTGTATGAATAATAAGCCTCAGCGTGTTTTGATTAGCGCTAAGCCAATCACTTTTTTTTTTGTTTCATATTTCTCCCCGTATTAAATGGGCTTAATAATGCAGATCCCCTTCCTACCTAAAAATGACGTCCCGTAATGATATTAGCTTTGAAAATATATTGTTTTGCGACGTGCAAAAACTGATTACGCGTAAATATTTATTTTGTTCACAATAAATTATAATAGTGCTTTGGTCAAATAATATCGGTTATTATGAAGTATAATAAATGAGTTTTCTATATTCACAAAATAGAAGCATCCCTTATTGAAAATAATCACTCTACACACTTTTTTTTAATAGTTAAACTTATGGTTTAGAGAGGCAAAGTTATAAACAATTTTTTGAAAATTTAAATGCATTTGCAGTATAAAAACCTGCACACATTTTTAAATTCCTATTTCAAGCCAAATTATGGGCTGGCAAAAGTATGAAAATATAATAATATCCTTATACACTGGCGTATCAAACACCAGAATTGTTATTTCCTTTGCGTTCATCGTAAATATATTTATATAATATAATATATACATATAAGACTATCTATACAAGTAAATTCATTCCATTCGTAAAGTGATTTTCAAGACCTAGTTTCCCCCAAAAAGGTCAAGATTTTGTTTAAAAACTAGTGCGTGCCGCAAATCCGCCTATTCACGGTTTTTAAATAACCCGAAAATACCTCCTTATAAAAATAAATCTGTGTTCAATTTCCAATCTTTGGGTATGATTGAAAGAATTTTTTTTTAGTTTCTTCACCATCCAACAAAGTGTTAATTGAAATAAAACGCTGACAATCTAATATTAATACGCATTATAAATCTGTAAAAATTATAGTGCTGCCGCCGCAGTTTTATAAATTGAATTAAACAAAATTCGGCTCAGACGGTTATGGTGCATACTTTTATAGTCTTGTGTCATAAAAAAATAAGATTTGTTCAACAGCATTATGCACGTGAGTTGCTGTTTGCATTTATATTCTGAATGCTAAAACTGTAATATATATAAAAAAAAAACCGCTTGAACGAATTGGAATGTTTCAGGTTGTCTCAAAGGACTTAGGGGGTACGTGTAATGAACAAAAAATTGCCAAATCGAGAAAAGCGGTTGTAGGAATAAAAAAAAATAATAATAATAACAAAAAAATCGCGTATCTACCTAAATCCCAAGGAACCAAAACCCTTTGCGATTACCAGACCCTAGCCCGATCGCTTTCGCATTTAATGCACCGCAAAATAAGTGTTCACACTGTTTATAAATATATACACGGCGTTTCGACCTGGAAAAAGGGGTTGGTCGTTATACGAGTACGACGTAGTTCCGAGAGGGTGCGGAAGATTAAATGTAATAGAAATAAACGCGGACAAGGCGATCCAAATTTTTTTTCTCAAAACCTACATACGTCCTACATATTATTATAATGTTCCGTCGACAAAACCGTCGGCTGTAAAACGTATGTATAAACCCATTTCGATTGTCTCCCACAATACGACGGTAAAAGAGAAAAATACATACCATAGAACCCCATTTATTTGAGGACGATTAATATAATACTTCATCTAAAAGGCACCGCTGCAGAGGTACATAAATCTAACCTCCTATATACATAAAATACATATTATATATAGTATTCACTATTTCTATATAGGTACACGATTGTCATTCGGCTTACTGGGTGACGATTTTTTTCAGAAACTACTTTTGTTGCGTCTGCTACAAAAAAAAACCTCCGACGAAGTATTACAACGCTGCTTTGAAATCGTTATTCTATTGTATGCGTATATAGACACTAATTTGCAGATCCAAGATTCTCACACGCACATACAAAATAAAAACGTTTATGAAAGAAAATAAATTATGTCTCAAAAATAAAACAAAGAGAACAAAGCACTATTAAAAAACCAGATCGAGCACCTACGAAATAAATACTGAATTTAACTATCTTACAAAACAGCATCCAGCCCCGAAATATATAAATACATTCAATCAGTATACCAGGAGACTAAATAGAACCCCAAAAGGTATACGTGAATGCTTCTAAGACTATGACAGCTGAGGAAGAAGTTGGCATTGCAATGTTCCAAAACAAAAATAATAATAGAACGTATAAAAAATCAAATAAGTGCCCAATTAGCACAGTAGAAGTCACAGCTTTTTTACAATCAATACAATTTATTATCAACGAAGTACATTCAAAGAATGTTATCCTGAGTGACTCTTTATGTAAAATGAACAGTATAAAAAACAATACAAACGACATTTTCAAAATAAACTCGACGAAACTAAAACTAATGAAAAACCTATTTCACTCATATGGATCGCCAATTACACTGATATTAAAGGTAATGAAATCACTGACAAATAAGCCAAAATAGTGACAGTAAACAGCAAACCCAACTGCACCAAACATTATACATCAAATTCCTTTAAAAAACTCTAAAAAATTATGACATAAATGGCAAATGTATTAGAACGAGCAAAACACCAAACTAAACTAAATGGGAAAACCCAAACCTTAAACGAAACAGAAATTATTCCAAATCGTCTATGGAAAGGACACACCGAATAACCAGCCCATGTTGATACCTTATATGGATAAGGGTGAAGCTATATGAAGCATAAAAAGTGAGGGACATGTGGTATACTGGTATCTGGCTAATCATAAAACATACACTGCAGGTTCCTTTAGAGCTGATTCAACCTCAAAATATCCGAAAACCTCGAATTGTCCCTTGGACCAAATCTAGATCAAGGCAATTTAATTATTAATTTTTAAAATCAAATGATTTAATTAACAAAATTTTAAAAAGCAATACTCGAATCCAACCACAATAGTTTTTTATTGTATTTTTAATTGTTTATTATTAATTAGTACCATTATAGTAATCTATATCAAATCTGAAATTTAAATAACATGTAAAACAATGTAACTAATAGCAACTGCTGCCATTTAAAAAAATAAATAATAACCGATGAACTATATTCGTTAAAAAATAAACGCATAGATGATTTACAACGATACATATTTCACTAATTCTGCAAACCTAATCCTACAAAAAAAAAATGTTTGATAAAATACACGAATATAATATTTATTTATTTTTATTAATTAACCCGCCGCAAATTAGGCCATTCGGTGGTTTTTACTTTTTTTTTTTGGGGGGGGGGGGGGTACTGTAAGTTTAAACACATGTGTTTTGGTTGGACAGATTTTTTAGAGGGCACTCGTAGGTATCTGATATGCCCAGGTTAGGATGGCGGCACTTCTCTCCGGACACCGTTATTACTTGCCCGAAGAAAAATTCCATTCGCGGCCGGCATCGAACCGGCGCCGGTGTGCATCGCAACCGACGCCTTAATCCGCTCGACCACTCCGTCCCCCAGATTGAATATAATATTATGCATAGTATACTACATATTTTATACCAAACGAAAACAAATGTTCAATTGAGTATCATATTTTTAACGACACGTTTAAACGGTATATTTTATAATCATAATGACATAAGTAAGAAATTAACAAATAAGAAAAATTATTTTATACTTATAACTTGTCGTGTTGGTTCAGGTTGCGAACGTTCTACGCAACAAACGAACTAAACGATAATATTGTATAAAATCTCTAAGACATTAACATACGTTTATCCACACACGTATTCAAGGATTAATAGATATAACAATTTAAGCATATACCTACACGACTTACTATATGAAAGGTATTTCAGTAGGTACAGTTCAACCATCGTATGAGAATTTTTTTCGCATTATTTTGTACGTAACTATAATCTTTTTCGTTGTGGTGAATTGCGTAGGAATTGTATCTGTGTTTAATTTACCTACATTCTTATCAAATCCTCGTTTAAAATAATATAATTTATAACCTTGTGTCTAATTGATTTTGAGGCTGAAAACGTTTTAATAAAGTGCATCGGCTATATTATATTATAATACGTAGACATTTTCATAGTTGGTCATCACTTTAAAAGTAGTAATTAAATGTGTTGTTGTTTTTGTTAAAGTAAAACATAATTATATAATATTATATAATTATGATTTTGGTTCAAAAAATATTGTAATTATTTTAATACACCGTAAAAAAGGACTCAAGGCAGCAGTGCAGTGTAGTTAAAATGCCTAACCAAAACGCCGTGTTACAATTAATTAATTTATTATTATTATTAAATATATATATGTATACTTATTATTAAAAATAATAATAAACAAATTTTGTAAATTGATACCGGAAAAACTCAGCCCGTTAGCCTCCCCACCACTTGCACACGCCATTGTTTAAAATTGTTTATTCTCTTCAAAAAGATCTTAGGAGGTTTTTTTATTTAAATACAAAGGGGTAAGTTTATACTCCTAGTAGTATAGACGCGTTTCAATTATAGGTTGTATAACAATTAAATGATAATATAGTACTCATAATAATGTGTGGACTCATACAGTCATACAAACATTAAAAAAAAGCGATTTCAGATTAGTACGCGTATTTACAGTAACACATAGCGAATTACTTTAATACTATTATATGTAATGTAATAATTGCGTGGTACCTATAATAGGTATAGGATTTTATTATATAATATTTAATATAATATTTAACGCTTACAATATTTTGTTTCAACATATTTTAGTGGGTTCGCCGACGTTTACAACATTTTACCCAAATTATATATAATATTATACATATATGTTACCCACCATTTGGCCTTATACAAAATGCACATACAAAATGGCGAAATGTATTGAATTCGAATTCCGAACAGAACGACGAAACTGTAAAAGTTTTGAAGCGATGATTATTTTGTTGTCAAAAAAACACTTTGGTTATATATAGAACAAACAGTCTTTCTATTCCGTCAATAGTTTATTTATGTATAAATAAATTACGAACGGTGTACGCTCTTTTTACAGAAGAAAACTACTATGCGATAATAATACATTATTTTAATTCATTTTCTACAAACTTGATTCGTATATATATGCAATTTGTTTAGTGCTTACAAGTAGTATAAAATATTATGGACATTACTCATTGGTCACACACTATATCCTGCAGTCCACCTCAGGAATTCACAATATTTTTAATAAGTCTATACGTAGGTATGTTATTCGCGTGATAAAAATATGTTTTAATTAAAAATAATAAAATATTTTGCGATCTCTGATAGGCAATTCTATATAACGATGACAACTACCGAAGATAGGTCATTTTGGTTAAAATTATAAATAAAACTGCAAAAGGGTACCTCTATGAATTTTCATCAACCCGGGGTGGTATTTTATCCTGCAGGTGTACCAGGCACATGCAGTCAGATAATAGTGTACATGTGCATGCAGAAATAGTATGGATGGATAGTAATGCTAATGCGGTCCCTCGTCCTCGTGAGGTGGTTATATGGGGAGGCATAACAGTGGCAAAACTCTATCCATATAGGGCGTAGCAAATGTTTCATGTTCACTCTCCCCCCCTCTCCCGTATTAAGAGGATGTCAGCGCACTATTTGTTTTCTCTCTCTGACCCACTCGCAACATAGACAAAACGCATTTGAGCAGAATCGTTTTTTCTATGTTTTTAAGTAATTTCAAAGTAAAATCACCCATTACAAAAAAGATAGAGAATAATATTTTAGAGGGAATGACATATTTATTTTATAATTTATTGTTATTTGACTTTGTATTCTACTTTCAAAATAAACAAAAAAATGTTGTAAATTTAAATTATGTTTAAATTGTTTTGAAACAATATTTAGAGAATTCGATATGTCATTCCCTCAAAAATATTATTCTCTATCTTTTTTGTAATGAGTGATTTTACTCTAAGATTACTTAAGAATATAGAAAAAACGATTCAGCGCAAATACATTTTGTCTATGTTGCGCGTGGGCCAGAGAGAGAAAACCAATTGTGCGCTGACATCCTCTTATATACTCAACTCACTATTCCAGCATATAGGTACAAAAGCTATAGTATATTGTATATACACAACTCTTGTAAATTTTAAAAATATTATATTATATTAGCAATTTTATGAACGACGTATTACACTTAAATGATCTCGAAGTTATTATTGCAACATCTAATTTAATTATAATCAAATATTTAAATACCCAATTATTTTATTAAAAAAAATAAATTGTTATAAAATAATATAACGCTGAAATAAATTGTTCAAACTCCGAACAACTTTACTCCGCAAAAAACATAAATTGTGTTTTAAACATTCGCAACTATTTAATTTTCATTTATCTTGTAGATATAAAATTAAATTATTATTAAATTAGTCTACTATAAAATGCTTAGGTACTGCACGATACACAATACGAATGGTACATACGTCATACATTTGAGGAGGGCTAGCCGACTAGATTATATAGAAGTGTATAACAGTGTTCTTATCTTAATATACATATAGCTTTTGAGTGGGCCAAAACTAATCAATGGCCTATGGACTGATAATGATAACCAACACGTACACTACCACTCACCTGGCAAATACGAAGGATAAATGTACATAATAAATGGGTAAAGTAATCATACTATATACATAACGTAATCGTATTATCTCAGATCTAAACAAGTTTAAAACGGTTAATTTCGTAATTTTATTTTTTCAATTATAATTGTTAGTTGTCACACTGTACCGTCTGTAACCGTTTGTTTATAATCAACCAAATATTAATTGCCTGTGCAGTAAACAAAATATAAAACAGTTCGCATGATAATCGATTGTTTAAATTGTAGATAAAGTACGAGATCCGAGGATAACTTACGGCAACCGCCAACCAGATCAGTAAATCGATATTATATTATTATTGTTACATAATATTATAATATTTGTACATAATTTCGGGCGGCGTTTTTCCAACGACCTAAAACCGATGTTACCTCAAAGACGAATCGATTATTGGTACAACATGACGTGCAGCAATCACTCTTTAGAGATCAGCGTCACCGCATTGGGATTCGCGAATAATTATTTGGAAAATTAAATGTTAGTAAGTTAGTGTTATTTTCTCTTTCCCTGCTCACTGCGTCCACTCGGACGATCTGTGATCTGCACACGGCATCCAAATCTGGGGCCAAGCAAAAACGTCTAACATTCGCCCACTTGAAGCATTTCAAGCGATTAGTTTAAGACTAATTACCGGAAGCGCCCACGGCGGGTGTTGACCAGTTGCCCCCCCACGGCTGTTATCGGGATTTTAAAAATATACCAGTTGCCCTCACATATTAATATATACAAGATTATATATAGCCTGTAAAATAGGGGAGGTAAATATCGAAATAATAAATAAAATTATTTATAAAAATATAGTAAAATAGTATAAAATTAAAGAAAAAAATTCATATTCTTATATTGTATTTTGTAATAATTACTAACAAAATAATATGAATACAATAGTTAATAAAATAATAAATATTATAATTATGTGGCATTCAAAGTAATAATTTGACAGCAAAAAATTGTGTTTGTGTTCGATAACCGACTTTAAAAGCACCGTTTCATCTTCACTCACAAGCATCTTTGACGTACACGACTTTAATGTACATCGTCATTTCACACCCGTTTGTGTAATGCGATCTTTGTAAGAAGTATAATTATTTAAAACTAACAAAACCTTGCCCTTTTCACTATGCACTCGCGTAATATTTTCCATCGTGTTAACAACATCAGTCCTTTTCGTTTACTAAAATGTACCTATCAAAGACGTAGGTATCAAATAATAATTTCTAACAACCATAAAAATACTAATTAAGATAGGTTTAATAAACTATAATAATTAGCGTATTCCGATAAAGTCTAATATAACTGTCGTTACTCGTTACCCACGTGATAAATCAGCTATTCACTTAAACGCGACTAAAATTGGTAAAATCTTCGCTTTGCACCGAGTAGTAGGCTATTATTATTAATACAATTTTCATTTTATCCATATTATTTGTATACTATATTATATTTATTATTTATTGCAAAATACAATATCATATATAATTGCAAATATCAACATTTGATTCTATCATTTTATACTATTTTACATTATAATTGTATTTATTATTTGTATAATTACCTCCCCTATTTTACGGGCTATATATTTTAATCGTGTATATATTAACATATGAGGGCAACTGGTACAATTTTCTCTAGGTAGTTTGGGGGGAATTGGTATAAAAAAGGTACTTTTGGAGGCAACTGGTACATGCCCCCCCACGGCATGTCTCTAACTTAAATTTACACGATGGACTACACATCCCTAGACTCAAAAAACTAGAACCTTAGGAGTTGATTTAAAAAAGACTTAAATAGCCCATGTCCTTTCTCAAGGTTTGAGCTACCTTCATATTCCATACCAAATTTCACAAAAATCGGTTTAGGCACCTGAGTAGTACAACGAAAACGTCATAATAACGATAATAAAGTAAAAAATATTTAACAATTTACATTATAACTGCGCACTCTGTACAATGCGTTTGGTACTACGGAACGTCGTCGACAGTTTTATTTTGTGACTCATAGATCTCGCCATCGAACCGTACGATTCATTGATAAAAACCAACTGATGGAATTACTATATTATATTATCAGAGTTATAACGTCTTATCACTATTAAATTATATTAGATACATAATCATTGTTTACAGCCGCTCGACGTTACAGCACAAGCCACAAATGCATAATCACAAGTCGCAACGAGTGCGGTCGGACCAGTTTCGGTGCAGACGTGTCGTTTGGAAAACATTTCATCGAAACGAGCACAAACTATTCGTGAGCGTCTCGAAGATAGTAAAGAATAAAAATGGATGGATTAGTGCAGTCGGTAGTGTACGACACGTCGTCTCCAGCAAACATTTATTCTGCAACAGTAATGCAAAAGGTCGACGGCGACCAAAAGATTGTTATGATCGCATCAAAAAAAGACATGATCACTCTGGAGTCGAAAATTATAGACGACAAGGTCGAAACTTCCGTCGTGGAACTCAATTTTTCAAATATTCCAAGTGAGTCTTAGAACTGCCATGTTTACAGAAATTTGCAGTATCTCATAATTTGAATTATTTTAAAGATAATGCAGAGATCATTTCTATACACTGCATAAACAGATGTAAGGAGTATGATGATTTTGTTTTCGGAATAACATATGCATTGGTATGTACTTTATTGTAACATATGTTTAATTTACAAGTACACAATGATAGAATATCTTAATCAAATAAATGTACCTATTATTGTTATTCAGGTCGTTTCTTATGAAGTATATCTACCTAACCTAACCCTTTAATTTATATGTATATTTTTAAAACCTCAACCTTCCCTATAAATTAAAACTAAGTTCATAACTGAGCAGTAAAAAATTATTTCCTCTGAACATTGGATTATAATATTTCTTTAGTTATCATTTTTATACTTGATTGTCTTTATCTATCTTGAAAATCACAATGTTAGTACCTACTACTAATTATCTTTGATCCAAATTTAAAATTTCCCAGTCGTTTTATAAAATGCTCTTAAAATATTTTAAATGTTTAGAATTAAAATTGTATAAAATCATAAAAATTCTATACCTAATATCAATCAAACATTTTAATGTATTTTTCTTAACATTTTGTTCAAGTATTTATCGCATATGAAAGAAAATTTTACTACCTTGTACCTACTCGTAATACAAAAACATGTATTTTGGATGCATGGAAACTTTTTTGTTTCTACACAAAAGACAGACAGAAAATATAAGTTTTAGCATATTACACAATACTGTTGCAAATAAAATAACTGCTTTAGAGCCTAAGTAATAAAAAGACTTAACTAATATTATGTAATTTTTTGTTATTAATGAATTGTTAAGTTATAAATTATAATTCACAATATGTTTATGCTAATAAATGTGTATTGTGTTCTAGATTGTAGAAGATGAAGAGCCTGAAACGGCTGAAACATACTTAAACATATACTCAGGATTTCCTGGTTCATCATTAGAGGCTATAATGGAAAGTTGTAAAACACTTAAATTGGATTTTGTTCCATTTCAGTTGAACCATGCCATTTATATGTCAGAATTGCAAAAAAATGTAAAATACTATTAATTTTTGTTTTATTTTCAGATTTGTAGTTATTGCAATACTGAACTATAGTATTAAGTTATTTAAAACAAATAATCTAATAATGATGTATTGGTAAATAAATTGATACTATAATATTATTATGCACTTCAAAAATATTTCACTTGGAATATTTTTTACAATTTCATTCAATATACCAATAATTTCATACATTTGAACTCAATAGACAATTTTAATTGTAAAGCACATTATTACTATATGATCACCAAACTCGTTAAAATTTAAAAATAAAATGTACATAGAAACCTTTGAACATCAAAATCAACGATTTATGTAAGATTTGCAAGTGATGATGACAAAGTTTTATCTCAAGTATCCCGTATAATAATAGTTTTGTTAGAAGTATACACAATAAAAACAACAGATAATTATTATACACTATTAACTCTCAAATACACCACTGTGAATTCCTGATTTCAATATTGTTTGAAAATAAAAGATAGTTACATAAAAAATAATATTTTGCTTCCACTTCTGTCAGTGAACATTTTATTTTTATATTATAAGCAACTGCATATTTTGCTATGAGATTAATTAAACCCTCCCCCTTAAACTAAGATACCTAAATAACCTTATTTATATAATTTAGGGCATGTGGTTGTTATCAGGAAGTGATAAAAAAATACACGCTTATAAGATTGAAGAACAAGAAATTCTTGAACAAAAAGTAGAAGAATATTTTATTGAATTTGAAGATACAAAAGACTCCATTGTTCTATGTTTTGGTACCAAGTCATTTAGCAACTATAAAAAGTAAATTATTATTTTTTAAATATAATTTACAAAATTAAAAAATATTATCTCAATGTTTTACTATTTTAGAAGATTATCGTATTATGGATGTGAAACAGGATATGCAATGTTAGCAATAGTAGATTCAGGAAAAAATCAGATACTGCATTGCTTTTTAGAACGTTTTGAGTCGCCAATAACAGTCATGCAATTGTTCAACATACATAAAAAAACCGTTGACATTGACAACATTCTCTCAGGTGTTTTAAAATAAAAAAAAATGCTTACAGTTGAATTTTGATAATCCAGGCCTTCTGTAGTTTGGCGTAAGCACTGTAAGCGGTTGTCCTTACAGCATATTAATCCATTCTTATTCAATAGTAACTTGTTCAAATTTCCAGAATACAATTAACTTAGGAAACAAATTTATCTACTTCAATTTTATTTTTGAAATCTTTTCACGCTTATTGTGCTGTGTCAATAGTTCAAGCTTGTTTTAACATAAAAATTGAGAATATTACTTAAATTGACAATTTTTTCCTCACTTACAATGAAATGTAATTAATAAATAATAATAATATTTTTTTTTACTCAGAATTGATAAATAAAGTTGATAGGACAAAATTCCTTTGTCATTAAGTACCCTAGAAAAACTTCCAATAATCTAGGCAACACCAATTTGTCTTATTTAGTCCTGACTATCGGGGTTCTACTGTTCTATAATAAATACCATTACATTTTCACTTATTAATATATAATATTAATCATATACAATTAATAGCAGTCAAAGATGATTTCATACCAGATTGTGACACTGTAGATGAAAAAGAACAAGTCTGTTTATTAGTAGGCAGTGCAGTTGAAAGTGCTGTTGTATATATGCAAGTACTGGTAACTTAGTTGTATAAAATAATGTTTATTTCTTTTTAAATTAATAATGGACATATATTATATTTGTTTAAGGAATGTGTTGAAAAACGATTTAAGAAATGCAATTACATTGACCGATAGTAATAGACACCAAGCTATTGTGTGCGCTTTAATCACAGATGTAAATTTTGATTCCAAGAACGAAATACTACTTGGGACTTATGGAAATGTAATTTTTTAAATATTTATTAATATGTATTTGTTTATGTATCAAATACTAAAATCATGTAAAACAAAATTATAAAAATAATATTCGTTTTAGTATATTTTAAATTATGTCTACGAAAATAACAATTGGGTGGAACAACAACAATTTGATATGAGAGACTCGGTATATACAATTTGTTATTTAGATATAGCTGGTGAAGGAGTGAATGATGTAGTTGTAATGAGTGAAAGAGGCATACATATTTTAAAAGTAAGTTATCCATTGAATAATCATATTATATATTTATATCCTCATTGGAATTTATTAATTTTAATGTTAAAACTTGAAGGCAAAAAATGTATTTTATTATCTTCAGTAATTGATACCTAGTAAGAAGACTATACTATATTTCTTTCAGTATATAAATACACAAGGTAGCGGGTAAAAAACCGGTGGGAGTTCCCTCAGTTTGCATGCTTAAGACTTTCAAAACTGGATGAACTATAGATATACATTTTTAAGTGTTCTTCAATAAATTATTATTGTAAAAAATAAATTGACTTAAAAGTTATAAGTCATTACTCATCATATAATATTGTATAAAATTTTTTCTGTTGCAGCATGAACCTAGGTATATAGTTGAAGTACTAAAAAATCGTTTAAAACTATAGAAAGTTGAAGAAAACTGAAGTTATTATGTGAATTTAATATGATAAATAAATGTTTGTGTTCATAAATTGGTGATATTTACTTTTTTTTAATACACTCAATAGAATCAAGATCACTTTAAAATATATTTACAGTTACATTAAATTGTATTTGTGAATCAAAAATGCTTCAGAAGCTGCCACATCTTCATGTTATTTATTTTTATGTATCTTGTTTTTACAATAATATTTGATGTCTCCAAATCATGAATTTATAATGTAAAATATAAGGTTTTATAGAATATAAATTTTCTATACTAAATTAATTTTTAGTAAAGTATAAAAATAAAGATAAATGATAGGTATGGCTGAGAAATTCATAAATTAAAAAAATATTTTATATTATAAACAGAAATGTCTTAAGACATAATCAGTATACTTATAAAGTTATAACTTAAGTTAGTCTTAAGTAACCTTTAAACATTATATACTATGTAATATGTTTTATAAATGGTTACATAAGATATCTTTCTATGTGTGGGAAAGTATATTATAACATCATGGTTCTGTTGTAAACCAATGTTTTTAAAATTTTAAATAAGCCAAAAGTATGTTTTTGATATATCAATAAACATCAATATTTTTATCATTTTTTTTGTTACTAAAGGGGTATCTATTAACATTTAAATCGCTTTCAATAGAAATGCCATAAAGTCTGCTGAAAATCTTCACTAAAAATCATTTTTTTATGCAATGATTTATCATTGAATTTAAATTTAACGCATACATTACAGTGACTTACTCAATGATGAGGCATACCTGACACCTACTGTACCGCAAACATGTTAGGTACTACTTTCTCGGAGCATAGAGTTAATTGGTAGTACTAGTAATACACTAGTAAAATATTAAGTTAATAAATAGTTTATACCTGGCATAAATGTCTAAACTAATAAGTTAAAATAATAAATAAATCTATGTGGGTAGGTACATAATATTACAAGTTATAACACAATATATTATAGACTATACAATATACATATTATAATATTCAGCTCAATATATCAATATTAGCTCTTCAGCATTATGTAATATATATATTTATAAAATATGTAAAAAAAACCTTTGCATAACACAGGATTAATCAATTACCTTTAGAGATAGCTCAGACATATTTATTTTGATGAGCAAGTATTTAATACTAAATTCAATACATACAAATTAGGTAATAACTTTTTTTGAAAATGTAATTTTTTCTCCAAATTATTTTATTTTCAAATAAAAAAAAACATATACATCATAAGTAATAACTAATAATAGATACTACAATAAAACTTGTGTGCCTTTAAAAATAAAAATAATATATTTTGAGCAATAATAATGAAATGATGTACCTATAAACAATAACCATCGACAAGTAAGCAATATTAAACAAATTACAAATTTAAGTAATAACGATATATAAAATAAATAATATAAGTACCTACAATTAGTAGCACCATAAAATCAATTCCTAATGAAAATAAAAAAAAGACTAAAGTTGACAGTTTTTATTAAAAAAATATATCAATGTTTGAATCAATGTAAACATGAATTTCTTGTTATATTAATATAAATGGTTGATTATAACAAATTACTAAGTACTACTAACTAAAATAATTCAAATAATAATTAACAAAAGTATAAATTCTTAAACCTCTAGGGTATTCCATTTTAAACAATAATAGTAGCTGGTTCTACCAATTCAATTATAATATGTATGGAATAAATGCATATCTTTCTTTAGGATACATTTTGAATTTTGATTGATACCACCAATGATTAAGCATTGCAGACTCACACTGATTACTCAATACCCAAAAAAAAATGTAAGGCCAAATCTGACTTCCCCAAAGCATGATGTATATGGCCATATACATAAGCATTTCGCAAAACAAATGAGGGCAAGATATTTTGTCAAATAAACCACCAGTTGGAATTTTGTGTTCATATGTTATAACTTTTCCTTCTTTATCTGTTCTTAAATTAACCAAATTTACATTTGCCAAATACTGTTGTTGGAAAGCCCACAGAAAGATAATAATTCCAATGATCAGTCTAATGTTTATATCATTAATTAAGAAGTAGGACTGATGATCAACAGAAAGTGAGGTGAAAGGCGAAGGCGCTTCAGCTAAAATGGCAGCTATACAACCAAAGTAGTGTATATATCCAATAGCGTAATGAGAAATATTAATTTTCGAATTTGAAAAAATACTTAAATAATGGGTTTCATAAAAACGCTTCCAGCACTGGATTAGCATACATAACATGGCAACAGTAGTAGCAGTTGCATTGTATGACGTCCGTCGATTCTTTAGTGCTACCATGTCCAGAAAATGTGTTATGAATTCAGGAACAGGCACTTTGAACACGAAAGCTAGTATTACTAATACAAATCCAAGTGTCGACCACATAGCAGCAAATACATAAAAATGTTTGAACCAATTTTTCGGTACTTCCAAGTAGTTGACCAAGAAATGTTTCTTTTCACTTGAAAATTTACCATACCTGAATGTTTGCACTATAGACACCGGTAATTTAGATTCAATTAAATTAATTAGAACACTTAAAATGACGATTGAAAATGCCATAAAGGCAAAAATAATCTTTAAAAAAGAAACGTCCATGTTGATCGATTAAAACATGTATTCTGAATGAAATAGGTGGGTTAGTATTCAGAAGAGAAAAGAGAAACTCTCCATAATTACGTTTACAGTTAGCTGATGTTTTCATTTACGATTTACAGTTATTTTTTAAAAAATTTTAGAAGTGGGAAAATTTGATAAAATGATCACCTGTTTTCTGCCCTTCACAAATACTGTGCACGTGTCCCTCGATCGTCCAAATCTTTTTGCATACAAACTCGCACTGGTTTAAAGCACAATTAGTACGGAATATTAGTCAAATTAACTTTAATACAATGAAAAATAAAGACTGCACTTGATGAATAAAATAAAAACTGTTTACGAAGTTTGCTTTCAAATGTAAATAAAATATTAAAATATCTAAATGTACAGACTAATGATCACTGACCACAATCCACTGTCCACAGTCAATAAAGATAAACTGATAAGCTCTAATGTTATTGGGCGGTCTTAAGCACTTTGATAACACGGTTGTTATGTTATTTTTATCAGTTATTTAAAGATTTTCAATAAATATTTATTCTGTCGCAATTAAAATATCGTATATAGTATTTGCTAATAGCACAGTGCCAATGCTCACTGCCCGGTATAGGTACTACCGGATTAATAATGGATTTCATCTATTCTGACTTTCTGAGATAAACATTTTACATTTGTACCGTAAGACAACATACAATAATAATAAATTATGATTACCTATATAATACGCGTTGACCATTGAAGCATTGTTAATTCTTACCTATCCATGACAATAGGCGCAAGTGCGCAACTAGACCTCTAAAACTTGGGGTGCTATAAATATTGTAAGACAAATAGTCCACCAAGGCACCAAAGTATCTTTCTATTAGAGCTTTTTGTTGTGACTTATTGGCTAAAAATATTTATTTTTATTTATTTAATTTTTTATATTGGTCGTAAGCAATCCATTTTCCATAATATATGTATCGTATAATACCTACTAATCATCCATCAATTACAGGAATGTGCAATCAATTATAACAAATTAACATAAATCATAATGACCAACGGAGACAACACATGAGGGTTACGAGTGTAGCGTCCTCTTAAGTTGATCTAAGGTCTATAATCTTTGATGGAATTATAAATTAAACGATTTGTACCTACGTATTTTGTGTATTATGAAATATGAATACCAATAATAGCAATACTACGAAGTTCGCACCCAATCGTTGCACGTTGGACAAAATCAGTGAGAAAATGTAAAATTCCCTCAAAACTTAATGCAATAATACCATTACATTAGCACGTTACGGATCCAGAATGCTAATTAAAATACTTTTTTTTTTTTAATACAGAAAATCATATTATAATTCGTAATTTACATTGGTGTCCGGTGATAACAATGGTGGAAGGGGCTGTAAGAGTAAGGACAAAGTCCCTAAAAACGAAAAAACTATTTGATTAAAATATTCAAATTGCTAAAAAAAAATGTAATATAAGGAATTAGGGATATACACCTATGGGATGGGAGATTCAAAATACGGGACAAAGTTTTGTAAATATAATTTTGTCTAAATAGCGGGATGCTTAGTTTAAAAGGTCCCATGTAGCCATATCGGGCCTTATTTGATCCCTGTTTACTATATTTCATTGTCACATACTCAATATTCATATCTCGTATGAACTGACAGTAATATCAAAATTGTTTTGATACATTTACTAAGCATTTAAACTTCAAATCTTGACAAAATACGTAAAAATAACGAAAATGTGCAAATTATTTTAAGATAGAACTACATAAATATTTTTCATTTTAAATCTAAGATGAAAATGTAATACAAGATTCGTCATAAGTTTGTCATCTACCTTTATAAAAAAAAATGTCTACGAGAAAGTCAAATTAAATTTTTAAGAGCGTTTGAAATTCATATTTTTACAACACTGGTCATTCACTCTATTTTGCATGTAGCTATTTTCTGTTGTAATTCAAAAACGAATAACTGTAGATACCTACATGAAATTTACACTATATGTTTATTTTATCAATTCCCATTCTTGATGTATTAGCATTTGCTATACACATTAAATATATTCAAAGCATTTTGACTTTTTTTGAGCTCACAATGTTTATTATATTATTGTAAAATGTCAATACAATTTTATTTATTGGGTCAAAAAGTGTGAAAATTTAATACAAGGCTCCTGATATATTGTTACTATAGGCTATATCAGTTGAAAAATATTAAAAATGCATAGGGACATTTTTTTTACAAGCATTTAAATTTCGAATTTTGATAAAAATCAAATTTAAAAATTATTTTGTAGTTAAAAATGTGTAAAATATTCAACTTTTATAGCTAAGGATTGAAAATTTAAAACAAGTTCCACGTAAATACCTAAGTTATTTATAAATTATTTTATTCACAATAATATTAACAAATACACTTAGTATAATATCATAAGCTGACTGACCGTCTTCGTTCAGATTTAGAATTCAAATTTAAGGGGACGTTACATTTGTTGTCTCTGTCTTGCAAATGCGTAACATAGCAACTCCTACGCTCAGCAAAGCACATTCTTCTCCATTAGTTTAAAAATTAGAGCGAATAATTGAACTCTTATAGAATTTAAAGGTAAGACTATTACTATAGACAATGACATACGCTTTTTATTATATTTTAATTTTAATAGGTTAAACGTCACGTAGGGTCTATTGACCTTACATTTGACTTGTCAAAATGATTCTTATCAAATTTAGCAGGTTTGTCTAAAAAATTTTCCAAATATTCTCTATTTATACATTTGGCCATGTGCCCACATAATTAAAACGTATTTACAAGTCACATCGACAGGTCAATAGTCACATCGTAGCGCTATATTCAAAACTTAATTTTTTGGATTGGCGATTAACCTGTTAAGGCGAGTTATTAAACTATTTGAACATCTTAAAATACTCATAACTCGCTTTAAAATTAAAATATAATAAAAAGCCTAAGTTATTGTCTAGATAATAATCTTACCATTAAATTTAAAACAAGTCAATTCGCTCTAATTTTTAAACTAACGGAGATAAACGTGTTCTGCTGAGCATAACATTTGCCATATTACGCACTTGTAGGACGGAGACACCAAATGTCACTGTAACGTCCCCTTAAATTTTAATTCTGAACGAATCACAATCCATTACAGTCAGTGGCCTATCCAGGAATTTTGTATGGGTGGGGGGGGGGGCTAAATATACAAATACAATACGTATTTTATTTACATTTTTTATTTTATTATTAATCTTGACAAAATTCTATGGTCAACACAGTCTATGGGGGGCTTGGCCCCCTTAGCCCCCCAAGATAAACCATGTCGCCACTGATTACAGAGACCCATTTGTAACCTATTGTACAATAGAGCAACACCCACTTGTCCACCTTTTTACTCATCTAACTTATATTATCGTTGTTATTATGTATGTTATGACTTATGATACAAAAATACAATCATATTGTATACCTATTACTTAACTATTTACTCGTAAAGTCGTAAATCAAATTGTATTATTTCACTAAATTTTGGATTTACATAAGTACTTACTACTTGGTACCTTTTATCTACCTACTATTTATAAATTACAGACATGATTGGTACCTAGATAGTAAAAGTTTAAAAAATGAAACCTCTATGACATCAGGTTAGCATGTCTGGTCCGTTTAATATTTATTTTATTTACAGGCTAACTCAAATAGTCAAATACCTACAATATTATATTACAAATTAATAATTATGGGTATGACGTAACTATAGGTAATACACTAATACCATTAATTATAATCAATGATAATACTTATAGGCTATAATAAAAAAATACCGAGGTAAAAACATTTTTCCATTTTAGGTAGCTGGAGGAAGTCAGAACTAATGTTCCAATTAATGTGTGAATGTATGATAGGTACTTATAAATTATAATATATTAAAAACTATTGCATATAAAAATGAAAAATAGTTTTAATTATTTTTTAACGTTATATTGTATTTATGTTAAGAAAGGCAAAAACACAAAAATGAAAATATTTTCATTATTAATATTTTATAAGACTTGTTATTGTTAAGGAAATAATAATATTATGTGCCTTATTAATCTAAGTCCGCGTGTGCTATAATATATTAAGTATACAATATACATATATATTTGCCATATTATAGGTTGCCCATGGCCCATGGTTGCTCATGGTTGCCCATAATTAAACCATGGTGTTGCCTTGAGTTAATGATAAGACTGTTTATATTGTGATAAGTCTGTATCCTGTTTATTATCTAATATCTATAACCATAGAACAGTAATGCTATAACTGTGCCTGTGCTCAAGGTGTATTGGTTATTATTAATTTATAATTTTTCACCTTCTAATGTTATTATATTTTTGACATTATTTTGTATTATCTATTTACCTATAATAAATATTTACCTATTCTTACCATAATACCATACTACCATGGCTTTAGCTTTATCAAAGCATTTAAAGTTTAGACCAGTAAATATAAAAAGATAAATTTTTGAAAAAAATGTTTGTTAACATAATAATAATATTATTTATTAATTCTTCTATTGTTTTTTACAATAACCGTTTACTGTGAACTCAAACTATTATTATTCTACTGTGTGATATTCAACTTGAAAACAACACTACCTACGTCTGCTTTTTCAGGTAAATTATAATTAATAACCGGGTTAATAACTTATCATTACCTAGTACGTACCTAGGTATAATATTAAAGAGTATACATCCAAATACTATACCTTATTACCTTATTTAAAATGTAATAAATAATTATTGGATGGTTGTATTGGAAAGAATATAATGATTTTAATAGGTAAGTTATTACTTTTATAACTTTAATTAAGAAGTTATAAGTTATATATAGATTGTTTTAATAAGAACGCTGGATTTAAACTTTTTATAACTTAATTATAAAAAATTGTTTGGAACAAATAAAATTATATAAATGCGTAGTATACATTCTTCGATTTACGTATACAATATAACAGGGATGGCAAATCCATGGCACGCGAAAAGATTTTGTGGGCACGGGAAAATTTTTACTATTATATAATATATAATAATATATTGTATTATAGTTTATAATATCAATAAATTGGCATCAAGTGTTCAACAACAAAAATCACATCAAAATAAATAATTAACAAAGCAATATTATTATAATTATTATTATGTACCTAAACTAACCTTTTTATACATTAATTATACAATCGAACTATAATACAACAAAATATAATTTTTTTCATGGCACGCTCTAAAAAAAAAAAAGGTAATTTTGGGCATGCAGTGTTCAAAAGGTTTGCCATCCCTGCAATATAACATCTGACATATACCTCGGCTACATTGGCAAGCTTCAGTTTGACTAGAACTAGAACAAAATTGTCAATCATTCATGGATAATTCAAATCTGGCATTCTTAACCCTGCCGTGTTTCATTAAGAATACCGGACTTAATCTCATTATTACTTTATCCCAGACCGTGTGATCTAACTCCAGTGGATTTTTTCTTTGTTGTTCCGTCTAAGCTCATGTTTATGGAAATAAACCACAATGCTTTGAAAAACTTAAGAACGAAATTGGTGAACTAGACCTGGAGATGTGTCAATGAGTGATGAACTGAATGATTAGAACTTTAGCTGACATATGTCAGATGTTATACTTATATTCCATACATTGTGATTATTAGCATATGACACCAACAAAAATGATATATTCGTAGAATGTATATTACACATTCATATAATTTTTTTGTTCTAAACAATTTTTTTAATTAAGTAATAACGAGATTAAATCCAATATTATTAATTGAACATGCTATATAAAATGTATATTTCTCATTTAAAATGTTCACAATTTTATTAGTTAGGATATTTTCTGTAGTATTTATAATACTATTGTAATTTAACATTATTATGATTTTTTGGGTATTTAAGTACTTAAACATATAAATTAAGACCATTGATCACTATAAGATTTCTTGTTTTATTTATTTATTGATTAACAAGAATTTAAAAATATGGTCTGAGTATATTTAAAAATTCCAAAAATCAAAATTTGAATAAATTCATTATTAAAGGAAAATAGGGATGAATATGGTTGGTGAAACATCCTATATAGACTGGTACATACATTTTAATTTTTAATTACTAGATTAAAATATGAAGCCAGCCTAATACAATTTTAACTTTAAATATTTATTTTTGTCTATTCAAGTAATTATTAGATCCATAAAAAACTAAAACAATTCATACGTTTCAACTTAAAAATTATTTTATTTCATTAGTATTTTTCATTTTTATAAATACATTAATGAATGCAATATTAAATTAAGTACTAATAAGTTATAATTTTATGCTTGGAAATTTCTACCATTTGCATGTTTTTTTTTGTGATAGTTAAGTAGATATCAAAGTTAATTAAAAATTTTATTTGGATTTGGAACATAGGGAATCTAAATCCAAAATTGTATTTAGTATGTATCAACTTTTAAGGAACTTTATTTAACTATTCTGCAATAGAAACATATGCACCAACAAAAAACTGTTAACAAAAATGTTGGTAAAATATTAAAATGCATATCTTAAACCAGCATTGTAGAAATATTTTGTGCTTTTTCCTGTGATAAACTTCATGCTTCTATTAACAACAATTGCAGTTATTTATGATAGTTTTAAAATTTTTTAATTAATTTGATTCAATACATTTATACATTTGTAATGAAAGGTATACAGATACTGTAAATGTTTGTTGCATAGGCGTGTCCAGATCTCATCCGCAGGTCGTGCACAACAGTGGCATATCCAGGGGAGGGGTTACTGCACCCCCGCCCCCTCCACACCACCAAAAAAAAAATTAAATTAGATTAAGGTTTAGGAATATGACCACCAAATTTTGAAATAAGCTTTATCATCTGATAATAATTAAATCAGTTATACTTTTTTTATTAGGAATAAAAAATAATATTCCTTTTGTCAGATAAATAAATAATTAGGTAAGTTATATGAAATTGTAATTAATAATTTTAAAATATAATTTTATTACTAATAATACTTTTTACAAATGTTTATTTTTACGTGATGAAAATCAAAAAACTTAATATGAAATCAGAAACTTAGAAAAAATTTTATATTATGCACTGCAATTTATAATGTACCAACCTAAGCTGGATCAAATTTCGCAGATCATGCCTGTGCATGACAGGCATGACCCGTAGACACGCCTATGGTTGGTTGGCAACAGTAGACAGGTATTTAACATTGCTGGTAGGCGGTGGTTGATTTATCATACTGTTAATTTTAAATGTTAGTAAATGCATTAATGTAGTACTTTCCATGTTGTTTTTTTTTTTGGGGGGGGGGGTGGACTCCTTGTTTATAGACTAGTTATTAATTAAAATAACAATTTCTATAATATCCTTTTGATTTAAATTTAATATCAAGATTTTTTAGTAATATTGATTATAGAGCAGTATTAACACAGTCATACATACTGCCTATTAAGCTTTTTTATGTGACCAAAAAAAACATAGATACAAATTGATAGGTACAAAAGAGTAAACAATTTCAAAATGTATATTAAAATAATAAACTAAAAACAATGTTTAAGATGAGAGCTATGTGGTCACTATTGTATTTTCAATAAAAACGATTGTTGGTGTGTGTAATTAAAATATTAAAATATTTTCCCCGTGGAAATTTTCATGACCATGTTGTGCCTAGGTGACATTACAAACATATGTGACCTAAGAAAAAAAGTTGAGCTAGTAAAGTGTGTTTCTCTGTTCTATAAAATCATCATATTTAAATTTTAATTGTTAGTATTTAGTATGAAATACTTTTCTACTTTAATTTAATATTATTTCTTAAATAATAATAAATTACCAGTCAAAAACATTGGAATTTGAATTATTGATAATTTTAAAGACAAAACCCACATACCTACCCATCATTGTTAATAATTAATAACACTAATAAATAATAACTTGTCAAACAAAATTGTAAATTAAAATATATTATAAATTAAACATCAATATAATGGCCAATGGCCATGCCTACAGCTTATGGATATACTTAATGAATATTAAATTATTGATTCATTACAAACATAATTATGTAAAGATACATTTTCCTTGCATCGTCTGGATGCGGCATTTAACGTCACTACCAGTTCAGACATAGGTGTCATCTGACGTGGCCGTGCCACTGTTCCACTGTTTGACGCTGTAGGGAAACTGTACCTTAACACACCTATATATCAGCTTCTAAAGGGATTGTGATTAGTGCAATAAATTTTAAAAAGTAATTTATATTTTTGTGAGAAAAAAAGATTGCTAATTTATTAAAACCTAGATCAATAGTTTTAGAAATGTATTTAGGCAATATTAATCAGTTATTTGTATTGATTTTAAAATAAATAAATTTAAAAGAATACTGAAATAAGTGATTTGATTGCAAAATAAATCTTATCTTCGTTATTAATCCACTATGTTGCCATTTCCACTATCCACTAAAATGGCCTGATGTACTATTGTACAAATTGTATTATTGTACTATTATACAAAAACAGAAGTGGGCAAAAACTTTCATACAAACTAATATGAACCCGCACCTATATATTGTACAGTATATGGTAAATAGGTACTTATTTATTTAGTAGTAAATTACCTACTTAATTAGATAACATGGGTGTGTTAGATATTACTTATTAGTGCAACTTGATTTTTTAAATTTATTGTATCTAATTTTTAAGTACTGTTACAAAACTATATTCATCAATGATTTTTGAGGAGGCTTAATTGTTTTGATGAGTAGGAGACGTCTTGTCCCTCATACTTGTTAGTATTGTTTAAATGTTATGTGCTATATTTATTTTTATAATTTTTTAACACAATTTATTTATTTTTTAATAAACTTAATAACCCCCTCAAAAATCAGTTTACCAAACTGTTTTATTATTAAATTTTATATTATACAAAACTAATATTAAATTAGTAAATACATTATATAGGTACTTGATACTTGTGATAATCAATGAAGCTAAATTCTCTTGATTTTTAAACCTTCAATGTGTCGTCAAATATGAATCTTGATCAATGTAATTATCTGAATTATTTATAGATACATAGAAAATTACATTTATCAATTGTCACATAGAAAGTAGTATAAATTCAAGATTAACTTTTATTTAAAATCATCCAGATTTTTTAAATAGTTAACAATATAATATAAATCAAAATATTGACTTAATGTAGAACAATAATATAGAACAATAACTACATTCCGTTGTCTAATCACAAATATATTTAGTTTGATAATACATATACGTTTCTACCAATTTAATACTACCTAAGTAAGCTTATCGTCACTTAAGTAAGATTAGGATTAAATTATCTTTGTTTTTATAGTAAAATTTGACAAAATTGAATGCGCCTATCATCAACTATAAAGAAAAACATATTTATTTAGCATCACCGGTAGATCGTTTTCCACCCCATGGAAAAAAATCGGAACTTCTCCTCATACTTTTAATACCAGCGTATCGAATTCCTTTCTTTTCTTCTGGATCCCTTGACCAGTCGGAAAAAATAGTAAATAATGCATGAATTCCTTTGGTCATTTTATTTCTATAATTGATTTTATCTTTTTTAATCCCATTAAGTTCCCTTTTATCCATTTGGTGTTCATCCATTTCTCCATTATCATAACCATCATAATCACTTCTTTTTCCGCCCCAACTAGAAAATGTTTGTTTGGGTCGACCGTGTTTGTCCGAAGCTCGTTTTCCTCCCCAACTGGAAAACGCTGGACGTTTCCCCCCATATGGGTAAGTGCTTTGTCTTTTTCCACCCCAACTGGAGAATACTGTCTTCTGTCGGCGTTTTTCTGGTGAATCCAATTTGTTTAGGTCAACTAAACTCGAAGATTTTTCCAGTAGATCACATATATCGGTGTTAGGTTCTGCTTGGCATATATCATACACTTCCTGTATTGATATAATCTCATCGGATTTGATTTCTCGGTTAGTCAGTTTCATTAAAACCAGCAACAGCCAGGGTAAACCAATTTTTACCATGCTGAAACATATATTTTATAAACATAATTAAACAGTTATTAATAATTTTAATAATCAAAAATTTTTTGTTTAATTCCAATATAGCTATTTATTAGATTTTAAGATTTAAAACTATCCATAAAAATTTTTTTGTTACTTTCACTTGCGTGATTCTTTTATCAGTAAACACTCAATTTCTCAAAAAGCATTAACGTTGATTTTTTTGTACATAATGTAAAGTAAAAAAAGATTGGTAAGTGGATGTCGCTCTGCTGTACAGTAGGTTACAAGTGGGTCACTGTAATGGATGGTGTTAAATTTAATGATATAATATTATTGTATAAGAAAAACGATTCTGAGCGAAAACGGCCAGTCAGCCTATGATGGTATTACTAATATATTTGATGATATTATTATGAATAAAGTAATTTATATATAACCTATTTACGTGAAACCTTGTTTTAAATTTTCAATCTTTAGCTATAAAATTTGAACATTTTATAAATTTTTAACTACAAAATAATTATTAAATTTTAAATTTGATACATTTTGTCAAAATTCGAACTTTAAATGCTTAAAAAAAAAAAGTGTGCCTATGTATTTTAAATATTTTTCATCTGCCATCTAAGCAATATATCAGGAGCCTTGTGTTACATTTTCACGCTTTTTTACCCAACAAATAACATTTTATTGATATTTATAGGAAAAAAAACAAAAAAAAAATTGAAAACTGACAATGTCTATAAGCAGCTCAAAAAAAGTCAAAATATTTTTAAAATTATATGGTGTATAGCAAATGAAAATATAAATATTCAGTAAAATTTTCATGTATCTACAGTTATTCGTTTTTGAATAACAATAGAATAATAAAACCGCTACATGAGGAATCGAGTGAATATCCAATATTGTGAAAATATGAACTTCAAACGCTCGTAAAAATTTAATTTGACTTTCTTATAGACATTTTTTTTTGATAAAGGTAGATGTAAGGAATCTTGTAAGGAATCTTGTATTACATTTTAAAATCTTAGATTTAAAAAGAAAAATTTTTATGAATTCTCAACTCAAAATAATTTGCTAATTTTCGTGATTTTTCCGTATTTTGTCAAGATTTGAACTTTAAATGCTTATAAATAAAAACTGTTACTAAGGATTTTTATTTTTTTTCATCTGCCTTTGAAACAATAACCTAGGAGTCTTCTATTAAATTTTTAAGCTTTTCTACTCAACTGATAAAATTTTATTGACATCCTTAGAAAAATGACTAATAAAATTGGAAACTGAAAATGTTCCTGATTAGTTCAAAACAAATCAAAATATTTTGAAAATTTTATCGTGTATAGAAAATGCTAATATAAATGACCAGTGAAAATTGCATGTGATTTTATACGTTGATTTGTTTTAGAGTTACACTAAAAACCAAAATAGATTCCCGTTTTTCCTTAATTTTTATGTTGTTTTTCCCGGCGTTTTTGAAAACTATTGGACATTTTTAATTTTGACCTTCCCAATGCACCAACGATATTCTCTTTCCCATCGAACAAGATACTGAAGTTGAAAATCTAATCATTATTTCGACTGCTTATCGTGTATACAGACACAAAAAAAAAAAATAAAAAAAAACACATCATTGTAAAATCAATACATTCATCGTTCCACTCAGAAACTAAAACAACTTTTTAAAAAATTTATATTTTTAAGTTATTTATTTTTTGAATCATACCATATATTTTAAAGTTTATATTCTGAAAAAGAATATTTTTCCTGCGAATTTTAATAAATTAAAATCAAATTTCGTACAAGTAGTCAATTTTCAGTTTAATTGAACGGAGTGGAGTGGCACTGCAACTGCTACTATAATAGATAAATATGTGCATACATATCGACATCGATTCACTATTCTATTTATTTAATTTTAAAATATTAAAAATGTCTAATTATATAGTTTGAAATTCTATTGTTATACATCGATATTTTCAGAAAAAACACTACTTATTTAATTAAAAATGTGTCATAAAAAAAACTATAAAGA
Organism: Sitobion miscanthi; assembly: GCA_008086715.1. Lineage (NCBI taxonomy): Eukaryota > Metazoa > Arthropoda > Insecta > Hemiptera > Aphididae > Sitobion > Sitobion miscanthi. The sequence goes on along the minus strand of CM017799.1, from coordinate 20,793,269 downwards.
TAAAAAAATATAATTTTTATCTTAACAATATTGAACTGCATTAATTTCAAATCACAAAAAAAAAATTTTCCAAAATTTTGATAATTTTCGAGATAATGATTCGACACTCACAGACTATTCCAATATTATAAACAAATTATCTTATTTTTTATTCTGAGCAATAACGAGAAATTTAATGGTTTAATTTTAAATTGTAATCATCGCTCTATTAGTTGAAAATCAAAACAAATATTATTTTTTTCGAATAAATATAATAAATTTAACCGTAATATTACTGTTTGTTAAGTTAAAACTGTCTAATATGCAAGTACTAATTACAGTTAAAGTAATTGTAAGTCAAAAAAGACGTATTTGTTATTTAACTATTTGTATATACCTATAAATATTTTTTTTAATTTTATATAATACGTTTATATGTTGTACGGATGCATACAATAATAACACGGATTTGCGAACGAAAGGATCTTTTTTATTCCCTCTGGTGTAGATTTAACAAGGATATTTTTTGATGACGTGTCTCACCTTTTTTGGTCATCGGAGACTATGTGGACAGGTAGTTAATTTTCTACATACAGAAATTTGATGAATGATTTAAAATTGAAAAATTGTTTTCTTACTTAACTCGTCAATTTTACACAATATTAATTCATGAACAGAAATAGTTCTGATCTGTTTTTGTATATAACATGGTATTATTTATATTTGAATTCACCTATTTGTAGTTTGTATAAAGTAAAAATTATAATTTTTTTAAACTATGTTACAGTACATAGGTACTATTGAAAATATTTTTATTTAAATCAGGAAATACGATAAAACTCAAAATTAATTTTGTTTATGAGTTCGTAATAGAAATATTATGTTAAATATTTGGTAAATATTTTAGTCGTATTTTAAGTTTGATAAAAACACCTATATAACAATTAACAGCATAATTAATTAACAATAATATTGTTTTTTATACACCTATTCATGTATATTGAAATTATTTATTTTTCTAGTATGTAGATCGTTCGTAGTATATATTTTATAATACTATAGTACCTAGTTATATTTGTTAAAGTAGTTTTATAATAGTTTAGGGTGGCTATAGATTAAATTTTATGAACTCCGATTCAACAAATTATAATTTTATTTTATTAAATGCATTATGCATATTATTTACGTGTGATTAATTTACTGTTAATGAATAAATTATGGATAAACATTTATATATATTCAATTAAATATCGGGAATATTATATTCCTCAATCAGTAACGCTTGAAAGTCCGTGACGAATGGGAGCTCCGATTACTCCAATAGTACTTACCGGTAGTATATTTTACTTTTAATTTTTTCGATAATATTGATATGACTATTAATACTATAGTATTACACCATTGTTATTTCTTTAATAGTTTAATATAATTACATATAAAACATTTAAAATATAGCGAGTAACCTACCTTTTAATTTTTTTGTTTGATACGTACTATTATTAAGATCAATTATTGTATCTTGATTGACTTCAAAAACAAGTTCAAGTGCCAATCATAAATCTAAATAAAATAATGTTCTTACTACTAAACTACAATGAAAAACAAATAAGCTGATGATTATTTATTTAACTTACGTCTTATTTTTTACTTTTATAACTATTTAGTTTGAATATAAATTATTGCAGCTTTTTCCATTTTAACCTCGATTTTAATGTAAATTACTTTTTGATGTAGGTACACGTATAACTTACGTCTAACTTAATCTAACCCTTCTTTTACCGTTTAACCACTGCCGTAGTTGTGCATATATTAATATTTAATATCATGATCTTTGAAGATTATACTTAGTATTTAGTAAAGTAAAATAATATTCAATTAATATTAATATTATTTAATCACTTAGTTTTAATGAGTCCCCAATTACAATTACAAATTATTAAACAATTTAAAACTTAATTTACAGTATTATACCCCTTTTATTAAGATACAAATACATTGGAATATTTTGCAAGTGTTTAGGAAAGAGAAAATGTTATAGCGATGAAAAAAATCATAGATGATATTAATTTCGAATAATAAAGAATTATTTTAGCATACTTTAAATCAAAATCTAACAATTATTTTAGTATTTCATATGTCTATAGGTAAAATTGAACTTACTCTAAAAAATGTTTGAATAATATGATAATATTATTGATTAATAGGTATACATGTTTTATATGATTTTGGTATAACGTGTAGTTTTGGTTTATAATAGACTTATGATGTTTTTACTTTTTAGAAAGTATGAAAAATCTTAATTGATAAATTTTTATGGGTTCGAACTTCGCCACCGCTTATAGTTTGAAACAAAGCTTCATCATCTAGTTGACAACAGAAATATGTTCAAATATGGAAGCATGTTAATTTTAATTATTTTTGTTAGGTGTAAAAACTGTTTTACTTCTATAATATTTTAAAATGTGTTATTGTTACATTTTAGATTCTGATTGAAGCGAGAATGTATTAATTTTACAATGATGTAGGTATGGATTTTTTTGTGTTTGTCATCACCTTTTGGCTTTTGAGACAGTAAAAATGTTTCAATTTTCTTGAACTGCATATTTTCTGGTAGGAAAGTGAATCTAGTTGGTACATTGGGAGTCAATAGTATAAAACTACAAAATGTTTTCAAAAGCATCAGCAAAAGAAAAACAAATAAGAAACTGATATGTTTACAAAAAATCAGTTTTTAAAAATATATATATATATTGTTTTTAAGTGTAACTCTAAAAAAAATAGCTGAATATAGATGACATTTTCACTGAATTTTTATATCAATTTCTGTGCACCATAACTTTATCGAAATATTGTGGCTCTTTTTGAGAAAAAACTTGAAAATGTAATACAACGTTCCATTAGTTGATGTTAGTGGAAATTAAAAAAAGTTTAGTATAAATCCACAATAATTTTTTATGACAAAATTTATCAAAAACACGAAAATAGTCAAATTAATTTAAGTTAGAAATTCATAAAAGATTTTCTATTTATATCTAAAATTTGAAATGTTCATACAAAATGTCCATTAATTTTTTCTAAATTAGAAAAAAAGAAAAGTTTACCGGAAGTCAATAGTTAATTTTTTATAAGCGTTTGAAGTTAGGCATTGGATATTCACCTATAAATTAACAAATTCAATTACAACTTTTTTCTTATTTTGTTGTTATTCAAAAACTATTAACTGTAGATGCTTGAAATTCTCATCAAATGTTTATATTATAATTTTCTATACATGATAAAAATTGGACTCGTTTTAAGGTAATTATAGATATATGAAATTTCAATTTTTTTGTTTTTTATTCTATAAATGTGAATAAAATTTGTATGAACTGAAAAAAGTGCAGAATAGAAACATAATTATGAGATGTACAGGGCGATCCATTTAACGTAAGACACAAATTATACGAAAAGTAGATGGTCAAACGATAACATACCAACATAATATAATTTTTAATACACTTAAGAAAACAGCAAATCATAATATTATGGTGTATATTGTATTATTCACCGTTGTTTATGTAGGTACTTTAAATAATAGGTATTTTTCATATCCTTAACTTTATCTGAAGAAACTGGCTAATATTACTGTAATCATCATGTCATTGCAAAGTTTATATAAAGACTTCTACGATCCTTGCAATGACTTGACGCAACTCATTTAATCAAAAACTTTGACAAAACCCATATTAATTTTCCTGTTCAGAAATAGTTAAACTATGAAAGATATTTATGTTTTAAAACAAAAGTATTATTTTGGTACAAAACTACTATTATAAAGACGTAAAAACAATGCATGTTTGGATAAGTCTTTTTAAAATAAAATATTATCAATTACCTATTATTAATCAATAGAAAAAAATCATAGAATACTATATATCGTAATAACGATTATCTATATGTTTTTATGTTAGTTTATTTAATGCACAGTGTTTTCGTGCGTGTATTGGATTCGACATTAACAAATTCTCCATAATAATTAATGATATTAATTATACGCGTAGTTAACAAAGTAATACAATCAGTAAAAATATAAAATATAAGTGAAGCAACTTAACTTTTCTTTTAGATAAGAACCAATGAATCTCTAAAATTGTGTCAATAGTTCAATATATAATATATTATATTATAGCATATAAAGATTATAGTATACCTATTGGTTATAAAAGTATAATTATCTCATTTAAATTATTTTATGTTTTAAGCTTAAAGTAAAATAAAGTATTTAATAATAAAAAAACCATTAAATGTTCGAGAAAAAAAATTTAGAGATCTTAAATAGGCAATGAACTAAATTCTAATATGTAGTGGCGTAACTATTATGACATTTTAACCTTCTTACAAAAGTTCTTAAAGTTCTTAAAACTTTTTCTTAGAATTTTAAAAGTAAAACGTACATATTTTTCTTTTGATACTTGATAAATGATGAAGTAGTTAAAAATAATTTAATGGCATATTTGCATGTATAAGTGAAATAGCATAAAAATTATGTAAAATGTAAAAAGGTATATAAATTATCGTATTTTTCAAAAACTTTAAGGAAATTCTTAAATGGCTTTTATGTACTTCAATAGCTCAATCAGTGTTCAATTTCTAATCATATTTCTTATCTGTCCTACACCCCTAAATGAAAAGTTTTGTTAATTTGTAATGCCTAATAAAATAAGTAATAACTAGGGCCCAGATTTGAATGCAAAGTGAATCTTTTTCAACGGTGAAACTTTTATTTTGCATTTTGTTTCATTTTTTAGCACTTTTCGGTAATTTTGATATATCATACGACTTCAGTAACGGATTTGATTTGTCTTCTATGGGGGGGGGGGGGGTGCAATATCCTTTTAGTCCAAAAATTCTTTAGTTTTTAACTATTTACCCACTTAGGCCTATACAAAAGGAAAAACATGTAAGTATCCAATAACAACATTTGTAGCCCGTGATTAAAATGTATAAACAATCTGGACTTCTATCAAATGTTCACCTAATTTCGGTTTTTTTAAATAAATGTTTAGTAAATTATTTTAAATGTATTGTTCATTTTAAATTAGGAAGAAAGGCGTACCTAATAAATTATTTTATGTATCAATTTTTAAGGGCATTATTGCGGTAAAGTACATTTTTGATGGACATTTTCATTAGTGATCTTTCGACGGTTTTTAGAGCATTTAAATCCGGGCCCTATACTTATAACTTATAACATACCATTGAATAATTTTAGTCTCACTCCATTATTTATAAATGTAAGAATAAAAATTTTATTTTATTTAATAATTTGATAAAATGTACAGACTTTGAAATTAATTTACATACATAATACATATATTAAATTTGAATGATAAATATAAATTCGAAATTATCTACTTTAGTTCTATGTGTATTCTATACATATACAGTACACACTATTACACTATAATAATAACACAATAAAAATTTTTTTTATAAATATCCAAATTCACCTTTTCTAACAATGTTTTACTTAAATAATAGCTACTTCATGATTACCTATCTATTCTGAATTCAGTAAAACTATTCATAAGTACAACCACAAATCTAAATGTAGGTATTATTTTCTTAATTATAGTTTTATGGATATCGTAAATATTATTTGAATCACTGTATAATTTTTATTAATTTTAGAACTGCATACATTTTTATTTAAATTATTTAATTTTCAAGAAATACAACATACTTATACTAAAAAAACCTAAGTTAGGTAAAGCCAATTAACTGATTCACGTTTTGTATTTTAATGTTTTGTAATATTAACGTAAAAAAATTAGCTTTTGTTTTACTTAATCATATTCCGTGCATTGAAATTATTACTTTGATTAGGACTTTAACTGTAAGCTTGAAAAATCCTAAATAATCTTTTTTTCAACTTACTGTTTATAATAATATTAATTTTAAATGTAATAAATACTTTTTCCCTTCTTTAAATATTGGTTTAAATTATTTATATTTATATTTTATTACAGTGATGCCTAAAAAGTAAAGTGTAGGTACCTTTTACATTCTGTACATAATATCTGATATTTTATGTAAATATATTATATTACTTATTTATTCGTTAAAAAAATAACAAATAATTTAACATAAAACAATTTTTAAATGCTATATAGTTGCTTATAAATATCTTCTATAAATATGAATTTTAAATAATAATAAATCCGCAGAACTATTTATAAATAAAAATTTAAACTAATAATGCGAATTTTTATATAATACCTATTACATGTATATTAGTTATATCTTACCTGTATTATTGCGTTGGAATCCCTACGGCTACAGTTATCGCCACTACCAGATCAGCTTTTAAAAGGATGGATATCAAGAGAGCGCTTAAAGATATATACTCCCCGAATACGATGGGTGGCGCTTTATTTCTTATTTGCAACAAGTAGGCGTGACGAGGTGTCACACGCATTGGCATTTATTTTTATTGCAATGCTCATACACACTCTTATATTCTAATAAAAATATGGTAATATTTTTTTATACTGTTTAAGGTTTTTATACGATTATTATTATTATTTCAACGGATTATTTTTGTACCGTTTTATGAGTTCATACGCCGTTAAACTGTTAAAAAAATAAAAAAATATATAATGTAGGTACACAGACTATAAATTTTGATGTTATTTGTTTCAAACGCGTTGGAGTTATTTTGGTTATGAAACAAGACAATTTTCGCTGTTTTGGTATTTTGGTTTAACAATGAAATTAAAACAAATTAATAAACCAATAAACATTTTATTTTAATTTACTATAGAAATTATAAATCACTACCTCATAATTTATTTCCAAATAGTAACAACGAGTTTTTACTTAATTTTGTTATCAGACCCGTCTCTATAACGATAATTTGAATTTGTTGATAATCTTGCAGATGTCGGATGCTTCCAACTATTTCCCCTCCGTCCTCTTGTAACCCAGAAATAGTCATCATCTCCCTCAGCTCTTCTATCAATTGTTAGCCACATTGGTTCATCGACGTAAAGTGGCTTTTGTAAATTTCCTTTAACATTAAATCTCATCAATAGTTATTCGGCATTTTTAGGAATGTTAATTGTATATTTGTATCCTACATATTATTTTAGGTACTTAAGTTTACAATGGATAATTTCTAGAAACATATGTAAAGCGGTTACTGGCGTGCCAAAACACGGAGCTGTAAAAAATAGCCAATGGTGGGTGGGGGTTAAAACCCATGACCCCCCTCCCGTGAGTACACCCATGACTACCAAAAATAAACATGATTTTTAATGCGTTGTTTCGAAGATTAGGACATGTCTCCATGTCAATAAATTTTTTATTTAATATTTTATTGTTTTGTAAATCAATGATCTTCATTTGCACAATTTCTGGGATTCTTCAATTGATAGTAAAAAATTTAAACATTAATTAAAATTGTATACAAAATTATAAAATTATAAAAATTTTTATAAATTGTTTTGCTTATAAAATGTATAATTGTTTTTTTTAATTGTTTTTTATGTTAGAATCTGAATTGTCATCATCTGATTTTTTTATAACATAATTTAATTATTTCAAATCATTTGGTGTTGGTGGTTGAGGCGTTAAAGTTAGTTGATTTTTGAGACATCCCTTCCCCTTTCCGAGCAGATCTACGAATCAGCCGATTTTCTAAAGTATTCAGCAGGCCCAATATTATATTAGTCATAAAAATTTCAAGAAAGTTAAAATGGGTGAGGTAAAACCGACACTAGCTTCTAGACTTTTAAAGCTTAAATAATGGCTTATAGTCTTTCTAATTTTATCAAAATAGAAAAGATACATGCTATGTTTAAAATGTGATCGCTGGCCGCAAATAATAACAAGCCGGGCCGTGGGCTGAAAACCCCCGCTATATACACAAACAAATTTTTTTCTTTTAAAGATAATTGTTAAACATTAGTAAATTGAAGCCATTATTTTAATTATTTTTTACATTAAATGTGCTACCTAATTTTAATTCACGTCTGGAAATATCATTTATTATAAATCTATCAAATAACAATAATTGTGTCAAAATTATTTTATTTAGTACTAAAACTATAAATAAAAATATTTTATTTTTTAAATGATGTAACTCATAATATTAATATAATTTTGTGTTTACAACCAATCTTTATATTTAAATGTTTATTAAAATTTTATAATAGCATTTTATTTTGTTTTACCATTTAAAGTATTCATGTTGTATTTCCTCTCCAAGTATTGTTTGAATTTGGGTTCCGGACTATTTCTTCGACCTCGTGAAGGCCAAAAATTAGGATCATCGTTTTCACCCAAAACTGCACTGATATCGGCTCTTGAGATTCTTGCATCGCCATTTATAAGCTGTAAAAATTTGGAATTTGGATTTTTTAACAAAAGTTTAAGTATTCACTACATAGAGGCATTCGGTGGTGTCACGTTTTAAAGCTTCAATAATATACGTTTTGTCATGGATCTTGTTTTATAAACACGAGAGTCGGTTTTCATCAACTTTATATATATATAAATATATTCTTACCTAATTCCAGGGATTTTTGTTAGAAGGAGTGTATGCGAGGAAACAGTATAATAGTATTTCACGAAAATGAAATGGAATTAAACATATGAAGTTATGTTATTAAAGCCTGGCTAAAAAAAAATGTTATTTAAATTTCGGTCATTTATTACCTACATTTATATTTTAAATTGTTTTAATTACTAAAATTAAAAATTAACGATTGCAATTTTTCATGTACGTTTATGAATTTTACCCGAGTATTAAAATTAGATTTAAAATCTTTTAAATTACTCATTCACAGTATCATTCTATCAATATAAATTAAATTATTGTTTAAAATCATGCATATATTTATTATAGTTCTAAAATAGAAACGACTACAACGATCAATACAAAATACACCCTTTTACTATAAATCCAATATATCATCCCTATAAACACACCTAGAACATTGTAATAACTGAAACTATAATGGCCTTAGATGCCGGGTTGTTTTTTGAGATCAATAAAAAAAAACCTTCTTTTATTACAGAGTTTATAGTTGAATTTGAAACTAGTCCAAGTATAAATTTCAAAGCATAATATATGTTTTATAAAAGGAACAAAATAGCAATATTAAAAAATTATCAACATTTTTAAGTAATTTCTTGGGCACATTAATCCAGCAATATTTAAAAATATTTGCATTTACCTACAACTATACTCTCAAAATAAAAATGATTGAAAAATATTTATTAAATATTTGTGAAATACTCTACATTAATTTCAGTTAATTAAACTACTAACTATGATATTTTATTGATACATATTATTTATCAAATCAATTATAATATCGCTGTAAATAGGTAAACATATAATACATAATGATACATCATTATGAAATATTATTATTATTTATTATACAAGTGTAATAAATAATACGTACATATAACGCAAAAAAATAATATCAATTGACTTAGTACCTACTTATTATAAACATTTTTAATTTTACCAGTGAAAAATTAATTGAAAATTAAATAGTATAATGTTTATGTAAACTAAATCGTAGAATTTATACTTAATTTTTTCATAACGGTTTTCGTAATTTTTCAATTTCATAGCTGTGAAGAAATATAATTTATATTTAACATTATGTTTAAAATAATAAATATTTTGATATTTTCTAAAAATTATTTTGGTTTTTTAAATGATATTTATTAAATTGAATTGTTTCTAGAGTTTGTTGTGGTATGCTCATTAGTCATTAGGTACTCATTACTTATATTGTAACTAACATAAAATATATTCTACTACCTACCATAAATTATTAACATAGTAAATAAAAAATAATCAAAAATAATTTAACGTCAAACGTTGCACCTACCTGTACAAAATAGGCAACACTTATTAAGTATAACTTTGTTCTTGCATCCATGAGCTCCATGACGTCCAGTTCGAATGTCCATCTTTCCTTGGAAGCTACGTGTATTTATAGACCTTATAACCCTTACATTATTATGTTTACACGTACCTTAGTTTGGACACACCAGGTGATCGCAATGATTAACTCTGGGATCGGTACCGATTCCCATTTTAATCTTGTTCATGGCACTGGATACACACCCTTGGGTTATTGTATTACACTGCCCGATCCGCACAGCCGCCCCTACTATTCATGAATTTCGACTGGAGGGTTGACAAGGCTTGTACAAGGAATATGACGACATGTTATTTTATTATGTGTCCAAATAAAATGAAAAAAAAAGAAACAATATTACTGTATTATATTTGTTTTCTTTTGAAATAACCTATTTTTCTTTTGTAGGTCCTTTGGGTAGCCTATTCCGCGGTGTTTGTCATTAACGTGTCACAATGGTGAGTAAAACAATACTTATACTGTCTTGTAATTAATCTAACCTTGTTAATCGCTGTCAGCCACGTTTCTTGTAGATTATATAGATGCTTAAACGCGTCCCAACACTATAACTTAAGATAATTTAATATGTCTGAAATGGTTATTATAATGGTATAATAGGTATTGTTTTCTGTGTTTGATATAGAAATTCAAATTCTGTGGGGGCGGTGACTGCCCAGAATGGTTATTGGTTCAGATCAATGCACTATCAAGGATGGTAAGAATACATTTGTTTTTAACGTTGTACAACTACAGCAGTACAAAAAGCTTCTATAAAAATATCTACATCCCAAATTTACCTATTAAATCTGAATATAGAATATTGTTATTATTGATACATTATTTGTGTTTGTCTAACAAAAATACAATACATTTACATTTACATTTATAATATTTTTACTGAAAATGCAAATTAAATTAACTAATTTCTTTATCTAAGCTTTCAATAATTTGTAGAAATATAGTTTGTTTTATTGTTTGTTAATTCAATTTGAATTAATATTCTATTATTTTCCCTGCAGACATCGATTAAAATGAAACTGTTAGCCCAGTGCACGGTTAATTCATTGCTCGGAGAACCATTCAACGTAAGTTTATATTATTATGTTAACGTTATGCTATTATGTCTTTTTATTTATGATTATTATTAAAGCGGTGTAAAAACTCTTTTTAGCAACTCATTGTTTTATACTTTAAAAAATATGCTAACACATAAAAACAAAACAAAAAAATACAATTAGTTAATTCAAAGCAACTCGTTAATCTTGATTGGTCTTATTTATGGTGGTTGCCAACAAACTTTTTTGTTTTTATTATTTTTTCACAAAATATAATCTATTGGGATTTGAAAAAAAGCTATTATTCTTCATTATTAGGTATACATCCACTATTTTTTAAAGAAAGTTATTTTTTTATTGTTACAAAGAATTCTGTGCTCGCCTTTATGCTTCACCTTTTTAAGACACACCCGCTAAACATTATACAGATAATATCATTTATGTTTACGTAATGGACCATATAAGTGCGTAAATTTTTGTCCGATGTTTCATAAAGACCATAGTAAATCTGATTATCTCTAGCGGACATTTTTTAATGGAATAATAGCATTAACTGATTATAAATATAAGACTATGTCGGTTAGAAAGACCTTATATTATTTACGATAGAATTTATAATTTTTCATTTTTGCTTGATGTCTTAAAAAAATTAGTTTTCATAAGTAGCTTAATGTTGAACAACTTATACGTATGCAATAGATCACACTTTTCACCGCTTCTATATGATCGCAGAATTTGATACATCGTTAAGAAAACCTATTATGTGAGCGATGATACAATGCCGAATAATTAATGACAGCTTTTGTTTTGTAGTTTGAAAAAGCTAAGGAGCTTATGGCTGATGCTAAACTGGGTAAGTTAAATTGTTTTTTCTTAAAATATAATCCTATGAAATGGTTTGCCAGTTTATAAATATTTGAGGTTAAGATTATAATGTAATAGCCAATAGGTATAATATAAAACCTTCGATAATAGGGAGTAAATCAATTGAATAATATATATTAAATAGTCGTTATATACTTAAGTACTGCAAGTAATTGTATATTTAATTTAGTAATACTCCGTACAATACATTTACAATAAAAAACGAATTAAATTATTAAATTATATAAATTTCAACAAATTTAACAGTATTGTTAACATTTATTTTCAGTTGATATTTTACTCAACTTTTTCTGTCTTAAATTTTAAAAATATATTTTTTTAATAATTTTCAACTATTTATACAAATTAAAATTATTAGTTGGTAATTTGTCATTTACTATTATCTTATAATTATATAGGTAGGTACCTAATTAATTATATATTTTTTTAATATTTATTTATTTTAACATATTTTTGTTTGCTATGTTTTATACTGAACGTTAAAGAAAGGGATTATTTATCATGTATAACATTAAGGGTTGGTCATATGGGATATTGGGTCGAAATAAAATTATTTGTATGTAGTTATAATAAGGTTACACTTCCGCTGTCATCTAAAGAAACTTTTAGTCCTAATCAAAAATGATCTATTTTTTTCCCTGAATTTATCTTATTAAAAATGTGGAGTGTGATGTTCGGCACTCATATAGAATACGAACTATGATTTTATTATTATGGCTTTACTTAACAGTTCTTTGATGCTCATTGTACACTATAGAATCTCTTTAGGGTGTTTTCTTCTTTAGACCATAAATCAATTTCTATATTTTGTATCGTGTTATATTACATCCTATGGACTGCGTTGTGTCCAGGGCCCTAATTTATTTTATAGTGTAAAATTTTGTGGGACGTTATCTTATATTTTCCAATAATATACACCCACTAAAGGAATTAGTATTTACTAAATATTTATTTCGCTTTCTATAGTTTTAGCATTGTATGCTAGATATCTACTTTAGATTATTGTCTTGCCGGTGTTAGATGTATTTGTGTGGATATAAGATCATATTATAGTTTATTGAAGTATTCAAGGTATTCCAATTGTATCATTATATAAAATATTATACGGGCATTTACTTATGAATTTAATTTAAATTTTAAATTTTAAACGTTACTAATGGGTGGCTGCTTTCCTCAAAAATGTCACGTATATTATGTATAAATGTTAATAAAGATATGATATGATGTATTTTTTTTTAATAATTTGTATACAACTAATTTGTATCACATCTACTTATTGTGCCAAAGCGGTAAAAATTGTAGATTGCATTTAAAAAATTTTAAATTTTAAATTTTAAACGCTTAATAATTTATTTGTTTGTAAATAAAATAAATAAATAATTATTGTAATAATACCATACTTTGTCTAAATGTCTATGCATATTATTTTTATAATACTATCAACTATAGTAATTTTAAGTCTTACAACTATTCAATATATATCAACTTCATTAAAAAAAAACGCTTGCCAAGTCAGAGATCGGCTTGTAAACTTTATTGATTTTTAATTTTTAGAAATATATTAACTGATATCACATCCATACGGATGACAATAACAATTTGTATCCAGAATAATGTCGGTGTAAGCAGCCTCACAAAAAATTATTTTTATTTTTATTTAGTGAGATGAATCTCCGAAACTAGAGAGTGGATTTTGTTGTTTGGGGTCTTGTTAGATTCAAATTAGCTAGGAGAAGTGCAGTTGAGATTTTCAGAACTTTACCCTTAATAGTTAAAGGTAAAGTTCACTACGGAACCTTAAAAAAATTAAAACACATTTGATTGGGCGTTTTTTGATGTTTTTCAGATTTTCAGCTTTGTAGTAAATGAACGATTGAAGATAAAGTTTTGAAAATCTTCACTGCACTTCTCCTAGCTAATGTGAATCTAACAAGACCCCAAAAAACAAAATCCACTCTCTGGTTTCGGAGATCCATCTCACTAAATAAAAATAAAAAATAATTTTTTGTGAGGCTGCTTACCGACATTTTTCTGGATTCAAATTGTTATACCGTATGAATGTGATATCAGTTAATATATTTCTAAAAATTATGACGTGACATTTTTAAGGAAAGCAGCCACTCATTAGTAACGTTTAAAATTTAAAATTTAAATTAAATTCATAAGTAAATGCCCGTATATTTTATATAATGATACAATTGGAATATCTTGAATACTTCAATAAACTATAATATGATCTTATATCCACACAAATACATCTAACACCGGCAAGACAATAATCTAAAGTAGATATCTAGTATACAATGCTAAAACTATAGAAAGCAAACAACAAAATCCGTATCCAGTTTCGGAAATCTACATAGCTAAATGAAAATCTAGCAAAAAATAATTCCTTTTTTAACTGTGAAAAATTAAATAATTTTTTAATTCCACATTGTGTATTTACTTGATGATCCCGTTTTAATGAGTTATGAACCAACTTTCTAGCTATCATAGTGTAGGAGAAAAGTTAAAAAAAATAGAAAGTTCACGCCGACGTTTTTATGGATTCGAATCGTTATACCACTCGGGTGTAATATCAAATCTCTCTTATTAATATTTTATATTAAATCTAACTAAATTACCCACCTACTCATCATTACTGAGTTACATTTTTATTATTTCCCTATTTAACACAAATTCTTGAAGTTTTCAAAATTCAGACTTTTTCATTTCAATTACCATGCTTACTTGATTAAAAATCAAGAAAGTAAAACAAAAAAGTTATTTAGATGGTTTATTGATCTATATTTTCGTCTTGGTCAGCGTAGTATTTTATCACTCGATCAGTCGACCGCTCGACAATTGGTTTCTATTGTGTGCATCCTGTTTATTGCTTAATTTGTAATTATTAGGGTTCGGAAGTGATTAGAGCTAAACAGGAAAATATGCACGAAGAAATTGTAAAATAAGCAAATAAATTTAATAAATATTCATCAAAATTTAAAAAAACCATTTTATGCTGTTCTTATTTTGCACTAAAAGAAATGAAAAATAATGACAAATAAATTAATAATATTTCGTATATGGCGGATAACTGTTTGCATTTTGGCATTTTATTGAACCGAAAAAATAGTATACAAAATATATTCGAAAAGATAGTAGGTACATCTGCAGAATATTAGTGTGATGGAGATAAAATGCCCATCGCACCGTTGTCGTTAAATTAATTGTCGGCAATTACAATAAATACCTATACCTATTAAAAAATAGGTATTGAGTTTTATATTCAATATTATCACTAAAACACACAGCTTAAGAAAGAAAAAGATCAATTTTTTTTAGAAAATATTAAACACGCATAATATGCTTATCAAGAAGTATGCACTTTTTCCGTAAAATTTACGAAATATTCAAAAAATGCATTTAAAATTTTTGATTTTTAAACTCACCATTGCATAGCCCGAACTTCTAGCTTGGGCTGCTATAAATTGAGAACATATAGAATAATATGCAACTCCTACAACTTCATAACCCTAGTAATATTACAGTATAATAATGTTATAAATTATTGTTAATATATTCGTGTGGCATAAAAATGTATTATAACTTATTATAAATATTAATATTTTGATTTATATAATATAGTATATTAGTAAATATCATATATACATAATATATACATGTGACATATCACATATCCCTATAAAATATTTTAATCTAAGGAATCTTATATAAGTATTCTTAAAACAAATATACTTATTTTTTATTTAGATGTTGAAAACTGTAAAGCATGTGTAGCTGCAATCACATATATTCTAAAAAATGCTGCCTGTCATGCTGTTTCTCAAAATTATCTTTCCAACGAATTACAACAAGTATATATTTAAGTTTTATAAATTAAAACATATCAGACATTTATAATTAGTTATAACTATATAGTATAGTACAGTATAATCATTTTAATTAGTTAATTAAATTATTATGAAATTGTATTTATTAACACATAAATATTAAGTAAAAACTTCATTAACTTATATAAAGTACTGATTTATTAAACAAAATTTCAAATTCCACAAAACCGTAATGTTTTAAACTTATTATTTTTAATCCAGAGTAAAACTAGTTAAATATTAGATTTATACATATCGTTTTTATTAAAGTCTTATTTTAATTTGTTTCGTATATATTCGAGTATATAGTTAATAATATCCATGTATAACTTTATAGAACCAATAGAACCATACAAATTGTTACTTTTTAAAATAATTTCCAAGAACCTAAGTCAATTTACATACATATTTATATTAGATTCATAAGTTATGCATTTTGTAATTGAATAAAAAATGTATAATTAATACTACAATACCACCAATTTCTAGATTGGTTTGCCACGGGAACATGCTTCAGCGCTATGTAGAGTATATTTGGACAACTTATCACAAATAACTAAAGTGTTGAAGAATGAATCTTTGCGAATTGGTCGTTTGAATGATGTTGATGTATCCAAAGGAAATGATGGCGAATATGTGATTAAATTAAATTATAATAATACATCTAAAATTATGGAAGAAAATAAATTCACGTTAACCAAGGAACAAATTCAACTTTTAATTGCAGGTATGTAGAACATTTGTATAATTATGTAGATGGTGAGAAATAGTAGAACCCGCAGAGACAAGTCGAGTAATTATTGAGGTCATTGGGGGTTAAGCTAAGCCCCCTGTTTTCAATCATATTTTAGCTTTAAATATTAATTATCAGGGATTGTGCTGCTGATACAATTTTAGCCCCCCAGAAAATAGTCCCTCGTTGTGCCTACGATTAAAGTAATATATTATAGTAAAATTGAATGTTTATTTTTAATTTAAAATAAAATATATTATTTTAAATAAAGTACTTCAATATCTAACCTCATATGTCATAATTATTCCTTTTTATTAATAAACTAGCTGATCCCGAGCACTTCGTTGCCTGTTAAATATATCAACTCTAACTTTGTTCAATTCGTTATTTAATATTCGGTGTATGGTGTTCAAAATTTATCTTAACTTTTCCGTTGCTCGGAATAAAAATTCTGATTCACAGCAGTACATTAACTTAAAAAATAATAATATAATTTTCTAAGTTGTTCTAAGTAATATTGTGTTCAATGGTTAGAAGAAAAAAAGTGGACATCCCCCCTCCCCCACCCACCACCCACACATACAATACATGCGTTTCTACAAGAGTAGGGATAAGCTATCTTTAAACTCTGTCACAAATATAATAAACGAGAAGTACCTTTGAGAAAGTGAATTTGGTAGGTAAATATTTTATAGATTATGTGTGGTATTGGAAAATAGTATAAAATCGAAATAATAACGAAGTTTATGGAAAAGCATGAGTGCAAATAACTAATAACCTATAAATATCTGCTGATCATGGCTCGTAGTTTTACTATTAATAAATAAATTCTAGTATTTAAAATCAATAGTATTGTGTAAAAAGTTAAAAATCTCTGATAATACAGTATATTTACTATTTTTATTTTACAAGTGATAAAACAATTAGACATTAGTTATCTATACTAGTAGTAACTGAAATAGCGGGAATGATGGCCCCCCGGCACACATGAATGAATTTTATTTTACAACGATTTGTGCTTTTATATTTTATTTTTATTTTGTGTTTACAATCACCTATTATGACAGTAAAAATGGTTCAAATTTCTACTTCAGCATCTTTTCTGATAGGAAAGTAAATCTAGTTGGTACTTCGTTGGGTCAAAACTCAAAAGTAAAAATGTTCCCAGTAATTTTCAAATGAGTCGTGAAAAACAAAAAAAAAAAAATTAACAAATATAAAAAAAAATTTTTACACAAAACACAATATATTATTTTTAATGTGGGTCTAAAGTTAAAACTTTAATAAAATTCATAAAAATTGAGGAAATTAAAAATTGTTGACTGTCTACCAAAGAAAAGTTAAAAGAAAACCTTACCAGAAAGTCACATTAATTTGTGTTGAGACTTAACTACATAAATTTATGTATAAATTGTATGCTGTATGCTGTATGCTGTCAATTTTGAGGAAGCTTTTTCTGGAGATGATCCTAACTGTAATATGTTAAAATATTAAATAGTGCTAAAATGTAGACTTAATGCAGTAAATATTATAACTTGTGAAAATATTTTTTAGATTTAAAATCGGTGGGATGGGGGTTGCCCCCACGACTTAGTTATAATATCCAATATCTAATGGGGGGGTAGGTGAGTATAAGTAATTGTTCATTGCCACATCTAAAAAAAATTAGTTCGGCTCCACTCTAGTATGTGTGCGTAGTAAGTGATCATTAGAGTGTGTGCATTTGTGTGTGTAAATAAAATACTAAAAATAGTGAAGCACTCCTGCACGCGCACGTTCACCGTTGTGCACGTGAACGGTAAATAATTTATACTCTTTTGCATTTACTTTTGGTCAACCCTACCGACGTGATAATACTTATGAAAGCTGATTTGAATTCATTAATATATTTACTTGAGATCGATCAGGCCACATTTTAAGAAACTTAATTTAATTATCGATTAATCAACATTTAAAATTTCGTAAACTTTTAAATATTCAAAAAAAAATTATAAGATTTTAGGAATAAAATTTAAAAAAAATCTCAAGTAGACATATTAAGAAATTAAAATCAGTTTTCAGAAGTCTTATTGCATTAGGTTGTATTATTGCCATTATATTCAGGTCCGACATTGGTATATTATGATTAACAAAAAATTGGTACATTTTGTTTAAAATAATTGTCCGTTTGCAATCTCCTTAAACTTAAAAGTGAACATTCGTCTACTGTGTATAGATAATAGATACTATAGATTGCAGTTGTACTATTACCACATCTAAGTTTTAAATTAAATAAAGCTTTAATGCTACATTGCTATATTTCTAATTTGGCATCTTCTACGAATTGTTTTTGTGTTTTATATGGTGAATCGTGTACGATATTATCCATAGTTAGAATAACAGATCTGAACAGGTATAGAAAATACTATGGTTACTACTGAGTACTGTTACTACTGTAATAAGTGGTACTACTGTGTAGGTATAGGTTTAATTTATCAGGTTACTCTTACTCATTAGATGCGAATAGATTGGTTCCTGCGCGTGCAGGTTGTAACTTTCATTTTTAAAGTCTTATATAGAATAAATATATTCTTCTCTAATAATTGGGCTTTACATTTTTTTTTAATTTACCTATTACTGATTTCATTAATTCGGACGCATTGCAAAAGTTTGAAAAATACTGCATTGATTCATAATTTTTTTGAATCACATATTTTTTAAACGAGATGCATTATAATCAACATAGTAATTAATCGACAAACTTTGAAATGTTATTTGTTTAAATATGTATTGTATATAATTGTTATGCTTTAAAAATTACACTAGGTTAAATTAACATTGGTAGTAAACGATACACGTTTTAGTTTACATGGTCTTGAATCGACAGAGTTTTAAATGGCTATTCGTTAAAATATATATTGAATATAATTTTCATGCTTTAAAAATTACACTATGTTGAAATAACATTGATGGTAAACGATACACGTTTTAATTAACTAACATGGTCGTGAATCGACAAAGTTTGAAATTGTATTTGTCCAAATATACATTGAATTTAATCTTCATCATATATAGGCGCAAATAAAGATTCAAACTATTGTGTTTTGTATATCAAGTCGAATACATAAATGAAGATTCAAATGAATCGAGTTTTATGAAAATGATAATTCGTATAAATGGAAAATAAAACAATTGTGATTTAAAAAAAAAGAATATTCAAACTTTTGTGTTTTGTGTATCAAGTCGATTACCAAAATGAAAATTTAAATTAAACTAGATTTTAACAAACAACTTTTCATATATTGCCGATTAAAATATTGTCTATTCTAGTTATTGATCATTCAAATTTTTGCTGGTCTTCCATTAATTCATGGTTATTATAATATTTAATCATACAATAATGAAGTAATTAAAACATGTCATATTATATTTATTATTTATTTACCTACATAAAATATCCATCCCAAATATCACGTTCCCAGGTGCATTAAAATAGTCACGAAAAGGATATTAATATAATATTCTTCCATAACAGTAGGTATATATGAATCTATTCCTCCTGCAAAATATTATCTTATTATCGTAATATATTCCCAATAGACCCTGTTAAATTTGTCACCGATGGCCATTGTAATGTCAGTTTAATAATATATATATATACTTATAACATTATGTATATAGAAAAATGAACTTCGTAGTTAGGTACCTACGTTGTATGAAAAAAACGTGATGATCGTTAAAAAAATAGCCAGCATGTCACATTCCTTTGCTATGTTTTCTGTATAAATCGCAAATAATAAAAAAAACTTCCTAGGTATATATTATAAAACTTACATACGTTTATAACTTCACGATAATATGCAATTAGACAAACAAATTCCAGAATGTAGAAATTAATGCTCTAGTTTAAAATTGTTAAATGACATTTTGTGTATAATAAGTATATTTGCATTACGTTATTATTAAATTTACATAATTGTACATCATTAATAATTACTAGAAACCCCGTTATTCAACAACATTAAATACACCCATTTTGATTTGTGCTGGGACGTTGATTTTTATTGTTGAATAACTTTTTTTAACATCATATTCGTCATTGGTCAATCCAATGATCGGATAAAATAATAATTTAAACTTTAAATTGACATACTTATTCTGTTCTTATATTCACAAAAATAATTTGTTAAATACAAATAATCATTACAAATATTATCCAACATCTGAAAATAATTAATAAACTACCTGTGCCGATTTTCTTATATTGCGTAGCCGCTATGTATTCTTTAAAAACGTTTGAGAACAACTTGTATTTTAAAAATATATGTTGTAGGTACCTACTCGGCTAGACACTCAACTTAAACAATTGCAATGTGGATTAGAAAAATTCAAATATCATTATGTTATTTGGTATTTTTATTTTCAGAAAAAAAAGGGTGGGTAAGTGGATGTCGCTCTGCTGTACAGTAGGTTATAAGTGGGTCACTGTAATGGATGGTGTTAAATTTGAATTCAATGATATAATATCATTGTATAAGAAAAACGATTCTGAGCAAAAACGGTCAGTCAGACTATGATGTTACTAAGTATATTTGATGACATTATTGTGCATAAAGTAATTTATATATAACCTATATTTACGTGGAACCTTGTTTTCAATATTCAATCCTTAGCTATAAAATTTGAACATTTTATAGATTTTTAACTACAAAAAAATTATTAAATTATAAATTTTATACATTTTGTCGAAATTTGAACTTTAAATGCTTTTAAAAAAAAATGTGTCTATGTATTTTTAATATTTTTCAACCGTTTTTTAATTACTATAAAATAAGAAAATCGTTACCTGAGAAATCGAGTGAATATCAAATGTTGTAAAAATATGAATTTCAAACGCTCATAAAAATATAACTTGATTTGCTTGTAGACTTTTTTTTTTTTTTTTGATAAAGGTAGACAAACTTATGGGTAATCTTGTATTACATTTTCAAATCTTAGATTTAAAAAGAAAAATTTTTATGAATTCTCAACTCAAAATAATTTGCTAATTTTCGTGATTTTTCCGTATTTTGTCAAGATTTGAACTTTAAATGCTTATAAATAAAAACTGTGACTAAGGATTTTTATTTTTTTTCATCTGCCTTTGAAACAATAACCTAGGAGCCTTCTATTAAATTTTTAAGCTTTTTTACTCAACAGATAAAATTTTATTGATATTTATAGAAAAAAAAACTAAAAAAATTGAAAACTGGCAATGTCCGTAAAAGAGTCAAATTATTTGGAAAATTTTATCGTGTATATAAAATGAAAATATAAATAACCAGTGAATATTTCATGTATCTACGGTCATTTGTTTTAAAGTTACAACAAAAACCAAATTCAATTTTGTGAAAAATCGATTTTGCGTAAAAAATCCCGTCTTTTCTTAATTTTTCTTTTGTTTTTCTTGGCGCTTTTGAAAATTACTGGGAATTTTAAATAATGACCTCCCAATGCATCAACAATATCCAATCGAAAAAGATACTGAAGTTGAAAATCGAAGCATTATTTCGAGTACTTATCGTGTACACAGATACAAAAAAAAAATAAAAAAAAAATATAAAAACACACATCATTGTAAAATCAATACATTCATCGTTCCACTCAGAATCTAAAATGTTATTAAACAATTATAATATTAAATTTATTATGATAGTCCTAAATACATTCAAAATTTAACGCTGAAGTCTACAGGATAAAAAATTACCTTTTTATGAATACAAAGGTCAAGGACAGACGGTTAATGAAAGAAATAAAACATTACATTTATTTTGTATAGATACAAGGTACAATGTACATAGGTATGAGTAAATACTAAATTATCAATATTCGGTAGACGGTAGGTACCAACAAATAGATTGTTGTACATATTGTATAATGTATACTACTATAATACTGTACTCACCTTGTCACCTACATAGATTTTATTGCAATTCGAATTCTCAAACAATAAGTGCTGATGCATTGTATTCCATCATTTGAATCAAATATCATAATACTATGATATTATGTTTCGATACCTAATATGTTCAATATTGAACATGCAATTGTAGTAAGCTTAATTGATCTCAAAATTGTATAATTTTTAATGAAAATTATTCCAGCCAAGTAAAACTGCAATTTTTTAAGCAAATTGTTTCGAATTTAGTTTATTTTTATCAATTTTCTTTCTTAATTTAATAACTACCTTTAATTTTTAAGTAAAATTACTGCGATTATTTAATATTAACTATACGTTTATAACTCTTTTAAAACTACCTAATAAATAACAGAAGTACAGACCATCACTAGAAACATATTATGAACAAATAATAATTTAAATAAAAATGTAAATCTATCAAGTTCCATCGTTCCATCACAGGATGGATTCTTCTTTCAAGCCTCAAACCCATCAATTCCCACATCGCTCGTAGTTATTGTAAAAAAATAAATTTACAGATTGTATTAATAATGTAACAAAAAAAAAAAAAATAATAAAAAAATGTGTACTTATGTGGAAATTGAGATTTAATCAAATACTCAATATCTCAAGAGTATTGAGTTACAAAAAATATATAAAATAATATGTATAGGTACTTACCATGCATAATGGAAGTTAAGAACACCTACGTACCTATATGATTCGATTGTTTGAAAATTTTGAATTAAATATATCTTATTACTTACTAGTTATTACATTGATGTTATTCATTTACCTATCTGTCTACCTATTTATTTACATTTAGATATTAAATTCGATGATCGGGTATTCTTATTCTGATCTACGAACTATAATATTTGATTAGGTAGTGATTACATTTACATCTTTGTCATGCTCACATTTTTATACGTCTGTAAAACTATAATAATTAATAACTATCTATCAATATTGACTATTAATGTAATTAATTTTCCATAAAATATAATATTTGAATTCTAATTAAATTAAAAGCCCGTTTTTTAAAATTTCTTTTGTTTTTATTAAAATACGTTAGTATAATATTCAGTACCATAAATTGTTTGCAAGTATTACATATATATTTTCATAAAATATTTGTAGGTATTGTTTATTTTTGAATTAGATATACAAGGCTACTAATTTTTGCGTTATTTATTGTAATTATTAGCTGTGCTATTAAATTTTAATGAGATACATAATTCCATGGTATAAGAACAGCATCCTGTTTTGTAATTATTGGTTAGATAATCAGGTACTTTTAATCTAAAATAATATTTTTGAGGGTAGACACTTCGATTTGTCTAAATATTGTATCAAAATAATTTAAACATAATTTAAATGTACAACTTTTTTTTTAAAAGTCTAATAATAATGAAATAAGAAACTGATGTCAAACCCTTAAAAATATTATCCTCTATAATATCTTTAATAGGTGATTTTAGTCTAAGATTACAAACAAATCATAAAAACGATTTTAAGTGAAAGCATTTTATTTACGTTGCGCGTGGGTCTGAGATATACAAAACAAATATTGCGTTGCATTAAGGGGAGTAACAGGCGAATGTCCCAAGTGTCCCAAAATGTAGGGGTGGAAAAAATGATATATCAGCCTAATGATCAAAATATATTAGTGAATTTTCTGACCGGTAAATTAACGAATTTCATTTATCAATTTTTGATATTTTGTTGTACCTTAATTCAAAAACGAATAACCCTAGGATACTTGAAATGTTTAGCAAATATTAAAATTACCATTTTCCATACATGGTAAAAATGTTCAAGCAATGTTGACTCTTTTTCAGTTATTTATAGCCACGATAATATTTTCAAATTTTGTAAATTATTTTCCACTTAGAAAAATCATAAAAGTTTTTCTTTCCATAGCTAACGTTAAAATTTTAATAGAAGGTTCCCAATAAGTTTATCTACCTCTTTCAAAAAGAAAGTTACGCTATTTATAGCCATGCGATATATTTTCGATTTTTATTAATTTTGTTTAAACTATTATATTTGATTATTTATTCAAGTATCCTAGGCTGACACAACGTCTCCTCTCAGAATCGTTTTTCGTATACAATGATTTATCGTTGAATTCAAATATAATACAACCATTACAACGACATGCTCGACAACTACTGTACAGCAGAGCGGTACCCACTAATTGTCCACCTATTTATTTAGTTAATGATAAACAAAACAGAAATATTTTCTAATCCCTCTAAAGATTGTCAAAGGGGCTTACCTACATACAAATATACCGGCAATACCCACATAGGGTAGCGTAACATAGCAAAAAATCCGTTTTGTCAGCAAATTCAACCAAAAAATATCATTAAGGCTATTGAAAGCAGACCATTTTTAAGGGGTTGCATTTAGGCAATATTCTATAACTTTCAGGAGAGCCGTGTGACTGCGTGTGTAGTGACGGATTATTAGTGTGCATGAGTTTCCCGAACGCTTTATGTCATTAAAGATAAACTACGGCTAAGATTCTTGGAAACTGTAGCAGGCACACGTTATTATATTTTAGGATTAAAAAAGTTTTAACCCCTGTGATGACTATGAATGTCACAACAAGTAAAAGAAATATTCACCCAGTTGTCTGTACCGAAAGCCTGATTTTCATTTATTTTGAATTCTTTATTCTCTTTTCTAGGTTTTGTAGGAAATGGATTTGCGATATGGTGTACACTTGTACCTATTTTTTTAATGAGTATAGTACAAAAGGATTTTTTTTTCAAAATTCACTTTTACCGTAGTGTTAATAAAAAAAATTCTTACAAAACAGACAAGAAACGGACAAGTTAAAATATTTTTTATAATTAAAATTGGATTTTTTGAAAAATATATTTTTTTCTATTGCTTATTGGTCTAAATGTATGAAAAAACTCCCAAAAAAATCTTACCACTGGCTCTGGTACTCTGCTGTACACTTAGAAGATTTTGAGTGCATCTCGTCATTGAGTAAGTCACTGTAAGTAATGGCTGTTAAATTTGAATTCAAGGACAAATCATTAAAAATCTACAAAAACGAATATGAACGCTATGTCAGTCTTTATTTCTAAACTTCTAAAAATATTCATGGTAGGTTGAATTTGAACCAAATTTTGATAAAATTGTCGCATAATATACAATATTAATTATTATCATAATATTTTTATTAACTTTTACCCTATATACTTCAACAATTATGTCCTGTTCCGTAAAATTGTGTAAATAGGTTCAGGGATTGGACTACCTATAATAAATAGCTTAAACATGCCGTAATTTAAATCACTGCCTTGTAAATATTAGTATCTACGTAATATTTCAATCCTTAGATTGTTAAATGTAAATTTCCACAATATTATGTACATGATATCTAAGATATTATCAATCTTGCATTATATTAAAAAAAAACTCCTTGGCAGAACATAATGTGCTATGAACTTATAAATAATGTAAAATGTGTTTTTACTTAAATTATCCATTTTAAATTTATTTTAAAAATGTTAAGATAATTCATATTGACAGAATTATACAGTTACAATCAGTCTTTAAAACTACATTTATACACATTGAATTATTGTCCGTTACAATAGGTATATTTATAAATTATTATAATTTTCAGAGTTCAACGACGTTAGCAATCAAATGAATGAACTAGCACAAGAATGCAAAGAATAAATACTTTCAAATATTTCACCTAGTATGTAAAACTACAAGTTACAACATATTTACATATTATTGTCAACATTTAAAAATTACAATAACATTTTAATTAAGAAGTGTACAATATTATTTATAATTATGGTGTACATTAATATAAATATTATTTTTCAAGGGATTGTCTTATAATTAATTAAATTAATATTAATTTCAGATTCAAATAACAAAGTAATAACAAGGAAAAACAATTAAAACAATTTTATCAGCAATATTTTTATAATTTAATAAACTTTAAGCAAAACTAGTGTCGTGAGTAGTCTCCCAAAAATAGTAATTGTATTGAATATTAATATTATAATATATGGTTGTAGTTTTAGTCTATAAATTAATATAGACCTTGAAGATCTAAATACCTTGAATCATGGTTGATTTTTAAAGAAAAATGATTCTATGCTCTATTCAACAAGAGAATACTAGTTCTGTGCATGGAGACTGACAACCGAATGATTGCCGAGGTCTTGTTTCTCACCTCTGGCTGTTCCGATATCGGTCATCAGAGTGTGCCGTTGGTTGTTGAGCGGGTATGCACAAAACTAGACCGTCAGGCCGTGGCGTATTCTCTAGGTGGACAAAGTATAGTAATCCATTCTTTTAACTTTCTTCTATAATTGAGTTATTACAAATAATGCTTTACATTTGTCAGTTAGTAATTTTAGAAACTACCATGACACTACACTAGTTTACTTATTTAATTTCAATCAATTAAATACAACTTAACACGTCATAGTGTAATAACTATCCTGTTTAAATATAAATAACAATATTTACAGAAATAACTCAATTAATTGTTTAAACAAAATAATACTATATATAGTATATACAAATAAATTATTCTGTCAATAAATACTGATGGTTTAAATATTTTCAGATATTAATGATGTTTAAATAGCTATGTTCTTTGAATTATTCCTTCCTATCATTAACAACATAATTACATTTCTACAAAAATAACGGATAAGTAATACACTTTAAAGTTTCAAACAGTACAATCCAGTTAAACAATAGATTTATGGTAGTTAATTATTATTCAAAATTAACACTATAATCAATTAATTACTATTTTTTAAAAAATAACAAAAATTATCAGCAGGAAGAAATATTGCTGATATTGATGTATTTTTTTTTTTAATGTTTAGTATTTATAATGAATTTAGTGGTATTAAAAAATTTTGTTCAAACCTGCATTGCTGCATATCAAAATTAAAATTATTTGACTAGATATTATATTATTTAAAAAATTGCAAGTAATTACTTACTTTTAGAAAATTGGTTATAATTCAAACACAAAAAATGGCTTCAAACAAATAAAATCAATACAATCTAATGGTAACAATATAAATATATGTATAAATAATATATAAATTAGGCACATTTATGGTGAAAAATAATATTAATAACTTCAAATGTTCTTTAAAGTTTTCCTTACAAAGTCGTATGTAGCAAAACTAATTCCGGTAGCAATTGGACCTTTGATCCAATTCATACTTAAACCCTTGAAAAAGCCTTGTCTAATGCCTTCAGTTCTAGAATTAACATAAAATGTTTATAACCACAGGTATTTATTTATGAACAATAATAAGGTTTTTGAAAGATTGAGCGCGTTTGTATCTTAACGGTCGAACAGTATTTAGCACTTTCACATAATACTGTAGCAAGTTTCAAAAATAACTCATCACCAATCTAAAAAACTAAAACATTGAGCACAAAATTACATGCAACATTACCAAACAGTTTATTTAGTAAGGAAAATTGGTTTTTACTATGGACATAGTAACAAGTCAAACTTTATGGATAAGTGGATAACACACTTGCACACAAACAGTAACTTATATATCAATATTATAATTAATACTTTTTTATAAACATGATTGAATTTGGCAATGTTGGAATAAAAAAGAGCGTGCTCAATTGTAATACAAAAATGTGAAAATATTGCTCAGATAAGAACGTGCTCAATTGTATATTTACTAAATAAAAATACCTTACTTGTAAATTATTATAAATGTTGTTCTGAGGTTTGTGTAATTTATTCCTGTAATTATTGATGTTTGCATCTTTCGTCTAATAATATCTAGAGGATATGACGATGATTGACCAGCCATACCTGCCACTGCACCACATGCTAAATTCACAACCGTATTTTCATATCCATGTTTTTCTGTATTATGAAATATAGGTATTAAAAAATAAAAATGGTTTTATTGAGTATACCTTTTATGAATATTTACCTTTCATAAATGTCTTTAACGAGCCATATGTGAAAAAACTTGTACCTGCATATGGTACAATTCCTAGTATTGTTGGCACATATCCTCGATAAAAGCCCTTTATCCCTTCAACTTTGTAAGTCTTTTTGAATACCTAATAAATAAATAATATGGTTTATATCAAACATTTAAGTTCACTTATAAATATAACGGAAAACAACTTAAAATGATTGAGATATTACGACGGGCAGCCTAAGAAAAAATGTCAGGCAAATTTTTTTGGCATATATCTTCATGTTAACATATACAAAATTTGGGAGAGACAAGTGAGCTAAGAAGCTTAGCTTTTCAAACATTTTATAACAATACCTACCAATATTATTTTTTAATAGATAGCAATAAGTTCTTAAAATCTTCAAAATTCAACATTTAGCTCTAGTTGGGCCAATTAAAATAGTAAAGTGACTAATTTATTTACAATATTAAGGCCTCTGCAAACCCTATTAATTTTTCATCTAAACGACCTTAGCAACTGACAAAAATTAAAGTACTTTTAATGATTCAATTTAAAAAATATAAAGATGTTTTAATTGGTCTACAAGTCTACTTTGCATTGGTCGGAGCATATTTTTGATATTTTTGATATTTTTTAATATATACAATATCAAAAATTTATAAATTTATAAAATGTAAAATATTTATTCTCGTCAAGAATTTGCTAAAATTGAAAAAGTGCTACGACCGATGCAAATTAAACTTGTTTACCAACACAAACATCTTTACATTATTTAAATCGAACCACCAGAAGTACCTTAATTTTTGTCAGTGCAACGGCTATTTCACGTCCATAAATTGGTTTTCTAATGACTTTAAATGACTTGTGTATGTGCGTGCGTGCGACCATAAACTAGATAAGAAATGACAATGATGTGTAAATTGATGCAGGTTGCGGGTGATGGTAGAGGAGTATACACAGGCTAATGATCATTTACTACACACACAAAGACGATCAGTAATCGCAGGAACGAAATAATTGCCTGAACATAACTCCTTAAAATGACACATTTGCAGGGGCCTTAAGCAATTTTTAAAGTGAATCCTGAATATTTTATATAAATAAAATTGATGACAGCCAATAGTCGTCCAGAAATACAGGTAGTGTTGGGTGAATTACTTTTTAAAAGTAATAAAATTATATTACTCGTTACATTAAATATTTTTATATAAATTACAATCGCGTCCTGAAATTGTTTTTATCATGTTACGTTACAGTTCCATTAAAAAATAGGGCGTTACAAATAACAATATTTTTTTAAAAACTAATTTCAAAATCAGTCCATGATGACTAATAAGTAGTAGATAATAGGTATATAGCCATATAGGTACTATGAATTGTAAATTTTATAGTTGTATAGGTATAACATTGATGATGTAGATATACATTGTTAATGACTTAATGATATACTTGAACAAAATGTATATTATTGTTTATTTATCTATTTGAAAAGATAACGGGCCCCAATGAACAAGTTAGTGTGGGGGTCAAAATGTATATCTATTAACTCCTGAAATCTTTAATAATATTGTTGTTTAATGATTATTATCTAAAACTTTTGGAATCGTAAATACATTTTATTGTTTTTTAATTTTTCTTAACATCTTAGCCCCTAGTATTTGTCATGCACTTTACATTCATAACTTATCTTAATAACGTGGAAAATAAGACGTTACTCCATAGAAATTACTTTTAAAAAGTAATTTTATTACAATTAATTGCATTAATTTAAATAAAATATAATGGAATTAATACGGCATAACTGCAAAAGTAATTTTGTTACAGTAATTTGTAATTTGCATTACGTTACTTCCCAACACTGCATCCAGGTAGGTAATTGGTAATGCCAAAATAGTCCAGGACTCCAGAGATCTCAGAAGCCTAGGCCGTCCCTGCAGTTATACTAATTTCATTTTGTTGGTTATACTCAAAGATATTTTTAACTAAATAATATTAATATAAGTAACTACATCAATAAACAACATTTAAAATTAAATACTTTACATCTCCCAATGATTTATAATCATCTTTGGTAGAAACTGCCATTCTTGCTCTTGCCAAGTCTAGAGGATAAGTTAGCGTTTGTGATGTTACCCCAGCTAAAGATCCAGAAAGAAACTTAAGACCTCCGTTATTTCTAAAAAAATATATTATATAATATTAAATTTATGACAGTAAAAAAATAAGCAGCAATAAAATTATAAAATAGGAATAATAAAAATGAACCCACCTGTTTATTAAAACTAAAATATAAATTAAATGGATATCAATTAGCTTATTGATTTAAGTTCAGGCATTTTAAAAATGTATAAATGTGCATGGAAAAATCAATTTATTATGTTCAAATGTAAATATAATACTTATATTTCTGTATTATTTTGATCATTAATTATTAAAATGTCTGCACGTATTATAACAACAAAATCTAAGATATGAAAATCAAAATTATAGGCCTAAAATCTTTTGAACATCCAAAATAAATTGGATACTGCTTTTATAACTTTTTACTATCAATAATAAAAGTAATTGTATTTACATATATTTTTTTTAACTAACTTTAAATTAATAATACCAGATATACTTAGGCTAAAGTAACTATCAATTATTTATTGTTTTATTTTTCAATAAATTAGTATATTAATTATAAACATAATAGTTACTAAATAGTAAATAATACCAGCTTAGTAGCATTAGTGAAATTCTTAATGTGAAGGATTCAACATTAACCTCAATAATGTACTATTTACTAATACTTATAATATTTTAAAATATTTAAAAACTATTACATAACAATTATATAAAACTAACTATATAACTGGACTTTGACAAGGATAATGCAGACTAAAATGTTATTTTATTTCTATAGTGCATATAATTTTAAAATTAAAATTTAGTTGTAATACCTATATTATCATTGAAGAATTGAAAATAATTCTGTACATAATAGTAAAAACAGTGGCTCCCAAAACAGTATTTCATAAATAAGTTACATTTATAGTTGAATGATATTTTAACTCAAATATTTATCAGGGTGGAGGACCTAAAGAAAAAGTAATAAAAAATAAATAATACATTTTTATAAATATTAAGGTTGCTTGTTTCAAACTAAAATTTAAATTAACATAATGAATAATTATTCTCATTTTAGAGTCAAAAAACAGAATATTAATGTTAATAAAGAACTATTTATATTATTGAAAATGTTCAATCCTTTTAATTAGTGTGTAATTGGCACAAAAAAATTACTTTGTGTTTACAGCATCAACCTTCAGCAATTTTCGCCATTGTTCAAATGCTGTAAATTGGATGGCTGCATATGGGATGATTCTGGTCATGGTGGCTGTATTTCCACGCCATAACCATATAAAACCATCTTTTGCATAAGTGTCAGCCAAAAATTTGAACGCAGCTCTACCAGAATACGGTTCTTGAGATATCTAAATAATAAAATTTACAAATATTTATAAATGCACACATTTATTACTGACTGGAAAATAAACGATAATTTTCAATCATCTATAATACTTACTTGAAAATTTATTTTAGTTCTATCTAATGGAGCTATTGTACTTTTGGCTAAAGCACCAGCGATGGCGCCCGCCGCCAAACTGTGCAACACATTCGTAGAGTTGGAATCATGTTTCTGAAACAAACAACCATTGTTATTCAAATTAAACTTGCTCTAAAAAGAAGTACAGTAGAAATCATTTATAATGACATCCAGGGACCTAGGAAAACCGATAGTCATAACTACCAATAAAATTGTACATATAAAACTTACCCATGCATTTTTCAGTCCCTTCAATTTAAGGTCATTAGACCAGATATGTCACTACAACTGGTGACATTACAAACGATTTCTACAGTAGTTTATGGTTTATTTACCTGCGTATCGTGTGCCATCATACACGCCGAAGTGGTCGGAGGTATTTCTCGTATTCCATCATTCATGCAATGAACGTTGAAGTCTGTTGACAATATATTTGGCAGCTGTAGACCACCATCGGTGTCCTTGACATAGAAATGGCATCAGGAAACGTTCACGATGTGTAATTTCTTTCAGTGCGCTGCAGTCATTAACGCAAACTGTGAAGTAATTGATAGGATATATATTAAAGTTAGGTAATATTACGAAAGTAAATTAGATGCAAGTACAAATAATATCGTTTCGCTAGATTTTGCTTTTTTACTCTGTTGTTTAAAGAGTAACGTCTGATAACGTCATCGTTATCGCAACTGATAACGAACATGTGTTAGCTTCGAGTTTAGATCATAATATTAATACATTATTTAATAATTAGGTACATGTTCAATGTTGTGTTTTCTGTACCTGATCATGCTTCTAGTTTACAAGTTAGCAATCTACTTATCTACCAATACTTATGCTATATAGAATATATTACCATTATAGTTTATTCTGTATCATTGAATATTGATATGTATCATGTATGTATGGTAAACAATCAAGGTCAAAGTTTAATATTCACTTTTTAACACTCAACAGACGTCACTGTTACATTATTGCCATTCGCTGGGTTGCATAAACAATCACTAATCAGTAAACATTAGGTTATTAATGAATCAATATTTATAGAAGCTAATGACCCCTGTCCCTTTAACTTGATTTATTACTTACTACTCAGTAGCATGTTTCATTGTTTCATTAAATATAATTATGTTTTTGGGCTGGGTACAATATATTTTATTTTTCTAACCGATTTTTTCAACGCTTTTTTATCACCACAAAAACGGATAAAATATAAAAATGACCTAATTTCCACTAGGCATATTTTATTATACAATAATTAATGATTACTTATTGCTATATAATATTTATAATTCATAAATTTTCTTCGAAAAGGAGAATATCGAATAGTGCGCTATTTTATGTCACATGATCACCACTTAATCTTAAATTTATCAATATCTGTTTTTATGTAACTAGACATATATCACCTACATAATATTACATTATATTATTTACATACCAATTTCCCGTTGCAGAACTACTTCAAGTTTGCAAAAATACGCGCAGTTTCTAATTTCCTATATCAAATTATCAGAATTTAAAATTTTGGTGTGACCATAGATAAAAAAATAATTATTGATCGTCTACAATTATGTTGGTTGTTGAAAACTTAGATGTTGTCTGTTTTGCTGTTGCCTGAATACAAATCACTTGCAGTATAGAAATAATAACTTTTATTATTCGTTTTTCAACGATTAGACTTAAATAATACTAATTAATAGTAATAGGTGTTTGTGAGTATGTGACCGACACGCGTATTACTGTATTAGTAAGTATTACCATTTATAAAAAAAAAACAACGCAAAACAATTATAGTATTATACAGTATAATTTATAACTATCTTATCAGGGAATTAAAAATGTCTAGGATTTCATAAGTACTTGTTGTAAAATGTAATATCATGTAACACTATTATGCGTTATATGAGACATAAAAAATTATCTACACCTATCAAAATACCAATAAACACGTTCAGCAAGTGTTTTTATTGTTAATATTTTTTTTATAGAACACCTATATAAAAACAATAGTTAAAAAATAGCAGTACTAGGGCTAGACGTAATTATGCAATGAATATCCAAAAAAAAATGTTAATTTCTATCACAAGTTTTTAAGTAAAAATAAATCAAAATTAATACAATAATAAGTATTTTACCATCAGTTTTGAAATCTTCGCGAGAAAATTTTTCAATAAACTGTCTTAATTTTGCACCATAACTTGGAGCTTTAAGACTTCTCTTTGGTCGTTTCTACTATATGTACATGTTACACTAAATATCACGTGCAAATAAAATAAATGTTTATATCAATGCACGACTACATGGCAAATACGCATCGCACACTGCGCATAAATTTGTGAATTTTCCAAGTATATATATAGTATATTATATGTAATTAATAATTAAACTAAGACAATATTGGATTTTAATATACTTGATTCAAATATAGGTAACTCGATAGTCGGTATAGTCTGTAGTCGGTACTGACTACTGAGTGATTCTTTAATCTTTTAACTGTAAGCACTCTGCTGCAGTCTGCATTATATCGGAAACTCTAATGTTTATGGATTTTAAATAAGTATATTATATTGTGTGTGGCAGAGAGGGAGTGAGCTATTTTAGTTGGGGATGACGACGTGCCGCAATTTTTCCAAGACTGAGATTTCCTTCCCTGCACGCGAGACACACATACCATTTCTGTCACGCCAAAAATTGTTACATTTTTCGGAACATATAGGTGTTGACGACATACCTGTTGATGGCTTTTTTCATACAAATTTTACTTTTAGTGAATTTTGTGATGGAATAATTTCCGGACGAACTTTAAATCTAAGCTAGGTAGCTATGGCACTGTCGAGTAACAATTTTGCAAACTAAAATTTGCAAAAATCTTTATTCTAACTAGGTAAAGGATTGAAAACAGTTTTAAAAACGACGTTTATATTACTTAGATTTTTTAAATGAAGGAGATTATTTTTTCACCTCAAACTGCACTATATACCTATACTATTTATTTAAATGGCGATATATACGTTGATAGAAAAAAAATTCCAAAATTGTTAAATTGTTTTGAACTTATATAGGTGTTGGCAATACATACCTGTAGGAAGGTATAGCCTTAGGCCGGAATTGTGTAGGCACAGTTTCAATAATTTTTCTATGATGTCGACTTTATTTTAAAAATTTACTGCATTGCTTTGCTTGTTGAATTTTAGATGGTAAGTGCGACAACCAAGTTAATATTTTCTCCAACGTTACACCAAGGTACTTGCCGGCCAGCTTCTAATAGAGATTGCTATATATTGTTAAAATTTAGTGAGGGCGGAATACGGTTACGACGTAGAATGAACAAAACGCTTACACTTTTGGAGTGTTTTATTAATATTTTCTAATTATTGCACCCAGATTATAATACATTATAAATTACTTTGTAAATTAACTGCCGTTGCTTCAATTTGACAAGATTCAATGCAGATTGTAAAAATAGTACTAAAAAAATACAAATATTTATTTATAGCTAGAATTATTAGTATAATATTAATACTGTAGTGTTATTTAAAATTTAATTTTTGTTTTAATTATTACGCTAAATTAGGTTTAAATTGTTTTGAATGCATTGAATATGAACAATGTGAATGATAAGCATAAATATTATAATGATATAAATTATAATGTTCTCTCTGGGCAGGCAACTGCAGTTTAAAGACTAGAGAGTGAGGCCGCCATTCCCCGACCGCGGTGCTCAATGAAAATTTTGCCAAACCTATAAAAACACACGGCGTATTTTAACCAACCGTTCCAACCCCCCAACCCCTACAAGCAACAAACAGCTAATGGCTATAGTTGCCGGGCTTAAGCTCAATAAAAAAAGTAATTATAATGTTTATATTGCTAATACATATTTTAAAGTTTAAGTACTATAACTAGACGCTGGTAGGAATTTAACTTTAACTTTAAAAAACAAATAAACTGCGATACACTATATGTATACACTATATACCCACGCATATAAAATTGATATTATAATATTATGTTGGCTATAGTAAATAAACATTAGGTGTAATACAGCGTGCTGGCTAAAAAGGAGAACATATTGTTATGTACTATACACTGCTTAAATGTTTAGTCGAATAGAATTTATTTATTTATTTATACCGTAATACTACAACAGTGAATTGTTTTAAATGTATCCAATTAGTTTTGATTTTTTTAAATTTTTGATTTAATATTGAGTGTTTAAACTTAAAAGTAAAGTTATAAATTAATTTAATTGATTTTCCTCCACTTAAAATAATCAACATTGACAACGTTCAACACTGCAGGTGGCAGGTCGTATAAAGAAGTCCATATTTTACTGCAGTAATAGCGCATATGCTCTCTCCCATCTCGCTGGTTATGAATTTATGATTAGAAAATTCATGAGTGAGAACATTTTGATTGTTTTATTTTTTAGGCATTATTAGTAGTTCTCAATGAGAATGAAATTAATAATAATGCGTTAATGATTTAAAAATATTTTATTATAATTTATATATACTTAAATGAAAATATTTGGTGACGAGGATAGTATTTTAAATGTTATAATTAGGGATCGTAAGTTGTAGAAGTCGTATATTATTCTATATGCTCTCGATTTATAGCAAACCCAAGCTATGCAACGGTCAGCTTAAAAATCGAAAATTTAAAATGCATATTATTCTGCATATTTTGTCAATTTTAAAGGAAAAGTGCATATTTCTTGATCTTCATACGCATATTAATATATTTCGCATATTTAACATTTTCTAAAAAATAAATTGAACATTTTCATTCTGTGTATTTTAATAGCAACATTAAATATTATATAACACTCCATGTTAATTTATTGTTATCACCGCAACCTCAATCGACTATTCATTTAATGACAATAACGCGTTGCGTTGCGATGCGCATTTCATCTCTATCGCGATTATATATTCTGATGTAGGTACTACCTATTATCTTATCAAATATATATTTTTTTAACTATTTTTTTCAGTTCAATAAAATTTAAAAATGCTCATATATTTTTTCGCCATATTTTAAATATTATAAATTTATTTTTCAAAATTTTATATTTTTTTTAGTACAATTTAATAACAACAGAAAATTAGTTTTATGGAGTTTTACATTTTTATGAACATTTATCAAACTATTTTGCATATTTGACATATTTTCATGCATATTTTACAATATTTTTGTGCATATTTATATTTACATGCATATTTTCCCTTTTTAGCTCTTATAACTTATACCTGATAAAAAAATCTTATTTAGGTACATTAAAAACAAAAAAGTATCCACAATTAATCATTATTAACTGTATATATAGTAATATAAACTTTGTGTTGAAAATGTGGATAAAATTGACACTTTATTTGTACGTGTGGATTAGGCCTTAGCGGGGATACCACAATAAAAAAAACGCGCCATGTGTAATACCTCATGCATTCAAACAGACTTCATTATTCCAATGTTGTCGTTTTTGAGCAAAGGTGGTGTGGAAACTTGCACACAAATACCTGTTGAATAAAAATGTATAATGTTATACCCAGTGTTCGGATTAGATAAATATTTTTTTGTCTAGATAAAGATAAAGATAAATACTTTTTTATCTAGATAAAAAAGATACAATTTTTTTTTAAATGGGTTTTAAATTTAGGTATATATTAGTTGGGCACTAGGAACTTAATAATGATATAAATAAAAATAATTAATATTTATATGATATTTAAAATGTGTTTGTACAATTTCGCGATTTTTATCAATAAAAAATATATCCAGGTGAATTTATTTATAGATTAGTATAAAAATTATCTAAGATGAACGTTTAGATATCTCGTAACTATTTATCTAGATAAGATAAAAGATGAACAAATAATTATCTAGATATTCATCTAGATAAATTTATTTTGATAAGTCCGAACACTGGTTATACCTACGTGGCTACGTTTACCTAAATGTCTTGTCTTCGACGCACTCTTTAAGCATTCATAGCTATAGATTTTGTTATAAATAATTTGAGAACTTGTCGTATACTTATTGCATGCTCACCCAATTTGAATGCTATGGTTAAGGATTTATTAAAATTCTGGTTTTTGAAATTTTTAAGTATATTATATGTAGTCAAAGACTAGTTATAGGTAGTTATTAATAAGACTATATTACTATACTATGTATTTTCAATAACACGTGTATTTTACGACGTTTAAAAACTGCAGTATTAAGACTTTGTCACTAGTTATTTTTTTAATGATAAATATTAATAATGTATAGGTATAATTATGTTCATATAGGAAGTAAAAAAAAAATTTCACCAAGTTTCAGAGTATTATTATACTTTATATCCTACTA
Organism: Sitobion miscanthi; assembly: GCA_008086715.1. Classification (NCBI taxonomy): domain Eukaryota; kingdom Metazoa; phylum Arthropoda; class Insecta; order Hemiptera; family Aphididae; genus Sitobion; species Sitobion miscanthi. The sequence continues at coordinate 20,754,995 of CM017799.1, read as the reverse complement.
AGGGCATACGGGCGTCTCCAGACCTTTGACGCAGAGGGTGTAACTTGGTGCGTATCCAGGGGGCTAAGGGGCTTTTGCCCACTTTTTTTTAACAACTTTTATTATTCTCAAATTCATCATTATTACATCTAATATGAATTTTAACGAAATATCCCCTATTTCAGATAACGGATGTCAGTGGACAGTGGGTAAACAATTAAAATAAAACCATATGCTAAAGGCTGAACATATCCATAGATAATAAATCGTTATTTACACATCTTATTGTTACTTGTCCTATTATTATTCAAATAATAAAAACACTTCTAAAGTTCTTCTCTGTGCATTGTGGAATTTTGGTAATTTTACTATAAATCAGAGGGATTAAAAATGCGCCTCGCAAAACAGTTTTTGCTATGTTGTACATCTGTAAGACGGAGACAACACATGCGGGTGTGACGTCATCTTAACGCGTTTATACGCAGTCTGAATAGAACTCGATCTATTTCGATTCTAGAGTAAAAATATCAATTTTAAAATGAAAAGATGACATTATTTCGAAGAGCAATAGATTATTAAGCCACTAAACTTATAATATGACAAATATAGGTACCTATGAATTATCAGTTATCACATATTATTATGTACATAAAATAAATATTTGTATGTATAGCAAAAAAATTTAATTGTCACTTTAAAAAGGTTGAAAATTCTGAATCACTGATGTAGTCTATATTAATTATGTACAATCAACTGCATGCGCTTAATTAAAATTTCTGGTAAAAAGCAGAAGTACTGCACTTGAACGGTCAACTATCAATAAATTGTATTTTAATTTATGTTACGTCGAAAATGTAATATTTATCACGGACCAAGATTATATTAAACTGTGGTATTTGTGGTTTATTGATTAGGGATAATATTTCAACACAAATATTTTATGAATTTTATATGCAATTTCTCTCATGAACTTAACCATATAATTTTATCATTAAAAAATTTGTTTCATTAATAATACTATTACGGTTTACGATATTAAATTTTAAAATCCCTTTTCAAAATTAATTAAACTAAATGTTGAATAGAAATTTGAACAAGCTAAACACGAGCTTGTCTCTCGTAAGTACCTATGTAGGTACCTACATTTCCACGGAATATACCAAGTATAATAATAGAAAATACATTGAGTTATGTATTTAAATTAAAATGTAGAAATTATACTTCATAATTCACCTACAACTGTACAAGTTAGAAATTAAAATGTTTATTTATTATGTTTTAAATTAAGTATTCTGCAACACACATGTGTAGGTTAGCCATATAGTAGACCTACAGTGTAGATCTTACATTCTTGAAAGTGTATAACACATTCAAAAAAGTTATAAGTTATAACTGTTATAGGTATTATTAGATGTAGGGGGCGGCGAATCGCGCTTCGTTGGTTTGTTCTACATCTTTATAATCGTTGCCCCCCTCCCCCCTTCTAAAAAGTACAATTTACGACTTTGGTTATAACGTATAACTCATATAGAATATTAACTAACTGTGAGTATAATATTAAATGCCAGTAGCAAAACGACGGCGTACAACATTCTGGAAACGTTGCAGCAACATTGTGGAAACATTGATAAAACGGGTGTTTCGTATGTTTTAGTTTAGTTCGTACAGCGAAAGATTGAAATATGTGTAACAGGAACGTATGCTGTGATCGTGATGTCCGATGAAAGATAGTCGTAGTCTACAGACTGCCGCCGCCGCCGCCACAGCTGCGCGCCGTGAGCCGACGACGCAATACCGAAGCGGTTACCCCATGCGATCCTGGTACTACCGACTCTGTTTCATCATGCAAATCGTCATCGACGTATTCTTGTCGAAGGTTTCAAAAATATTTGTCGCATGAAACAATTTTTATTAAAATTAAAAAAAAAATAATCGATTAAAAAGATACGATTAGGTTGAATATTAGTAGAGTACTAGTACTAGTAGCTTACACGACAAAAGAATATTTTTTTGTTTTTTTCTAGGATTGGTTGCATCACTATTATAATAATTATAAGAAATATTGCATAATATAAATTTTTTAGTTTTTACAAATATAAAAAAAATAAATATTTAGCACGCCGGGTGAGGCGGGAAAGCTAGTATTATATACCGACAACCATTGATTATAAATACTATAGACGGCTTTACACGGCGCGAAAAATTGACGAAAAATGGATGTGGCCGTTATGAAGCGCTCTAGTTGCTCATTACTCATCCATTATAGTTACTTAGATAATATTATTTGTTTTGGTAAGTTTAAAATATCAAATGTCCATAGTCTAGAATTTTAGATCAGTTATATAATATACTTGTTTGTAGTTTCGACTATTGAGTACCGCTCGTCCGGCATCCAATGACCTAAGTCCGAAAGATACCCTACAGAGTGGTTGGTGCAAGCCACAAATACACATTTATTTAAGCGGCAGATTACTGTTAACGTAGTTGCGCAAATGTAAATGTAAATTTAAAACTTCCTGTAAATAATAATGTATGTATACAGATTATAGGTGTTGTATTAATTTAGACTCAGCACGACAGCACATAATAATGTTATTCTAATTTATGCACATCTGAGTCCTGAGACACTCATGACACTCTGTGTTCAATCGTTTAATGGCATAAATACTCAATATAGTATAAATAATAATGTATTAATGTATAACGATTATTGAAAAAATATTGATAAAACAAAATACGATTATTTAAATTATTATTTCAATTGGTTTAATGGACGTTTAAACGCTTATAAATAGTTATGTATACCCAATAAAATCATAAATTATTGACAATACGACAATGCCATTACTCTTAATTGAAATTTTAATAATAATAATTATATAATCTATATAATATACATTTGAAGTTTGAATACAGAACGATATCATAAACTATTATACAACGTACATAAATACATTTATATTTTATGCCATATTATAAAGTATAAACTATAATAATAAGTTATAGAACATATTTTAAATGTGTCCGTAATATAAAGATAGATTAGTTTGATATAATATATAATATTAATGTGTCTAATGTCTATTAGTAAGTTGTATTCAGTGGGCTGTATGGTCCGTTTGCGCCGCCGCACAGTGTTAAAAGTTAATTAGATTAACATTTAACTGCACGATTACACGTTTTAGCTACGAAACAGCTGTTGCTGCCGGACGATTTGATATCGCTTGACACGTCGCCTTATCAGTTATCACTAAGAGCAATAATAATAATAATTTTGATAATTTCACCCGTGGATTAATTAAGTAGTGTTGTTCGCGATTACACTATTACAGCTACAGAGTACAGAATACAGATGTCGTACGGGGAAGTGGGAAATTACCAATCACTTTTGAAAGTTCACTTGCCCGTTTATTGTTAGATTTCTATTCTAACGTGCTGAGACATACCTATACTTTACAACTTCAACCAAACCGTATACTCGTATTATATTTTATTTGTTCTACAATTTAAATTGACATTGTGTAGTGAGAAGAACAATTATACTAAAAATGTCGCGTAAGTATACGAATCTAAAAAACATATAATATTATTCATAGATGACTTAAAAATCAATGCCGATAGATTGAAATACCAGTGGTACAAATTTCTTTTTTCAGTCTTAATATTGATTTATACCGTTACCTTGATTTTTATTATTGTGCAATTGTATGGCAAACTATAAATTTAAATAAAATACTGTATACTTCTCCTTAGTAAACAATTTTCATTGGATGATCCACTGTCAATATTACATTTTTATCATAAGCATGAGCTGACAACTAATTAATATTCAAGGTTATTGTGTATAAGAATTAAAATATTTTTTAAATTACCGATATTTTTTTTAAATTCTGACTTCACAATATTATTATAATTTATATTTTTTAAATGGTACAAACAACATAATATCATACTGTTAAATTTTAACCTGGTTGTATTCTAATTGTATTTTAGCTATATTATAATTGATTATAATGACCTTTAAAAATTTATAATTAAATAAGAAACTTGCGTTTTTTTTCAAATCTTGATTAGTTTTTGTTTTATTGATTATGACAATTTTTTTTTTCATTATATTCAGTAGATTATCTAATGTTTTAATATGTTCATAACTATTACTACTTATGTAATTCATTTATAATATAATAAAATGCAGTTAGACTTTCATATCACAAAATCTCATGGGGAACAAAAAAATTCATATTAAAGAAAATGTTGTTAAATAGAAATAACTAAATTTGGTTATCAAAAATATTTTGTTAAACAGAAAATTTTGTTACTGTAATTTCAATTTAAATACCTATCGGCTTTTTTTATTTTTTATGCAGATTCACAAATTGTATTTACTGCATAAATCAAGTTGTGTAAGGATTAATTAATATGTTATATTTCTAATTGCAATTCAAATTTTAGTAAAACTTGAATAAAACATAGGCATTCATTTTCATTAGTTTAAAAATAATTTGATAAATTAGAAAAGACACTTAAATATTTTTGAAAAAATATAACTTACCAATTTAATCACTTCTTTATTTGGTAAACTAGCAAAGTCCAGTCAACAATCAATACTGATATTGGTTAGGTATACTATCCTTTTATCATTATTTTAGTTTAGTTTTTTAAAAATTGTTAAAAGTAGGTACTAATTATTAACTAACTATATAGTGATTAATCAAATATACATTTTCATTTCAATCTATTCAGTTGTAAAGCACTTGAAATAAAATTAATATCTTAAACTTATATAACCTAAAGAACAATAAATATCTCTATAACTATACTAGCGGTTCCCAACCTTTCTAGTTGTGCGGACCACCAATTATGTAAAAAAAAATTGTGGCCGACGTAATATACGCGTTAAAAATATAAACACACAAATATGATGATAGAAGAAATATAGACATATATAAAATCATTTAAAAATCTCTATGATGATTTCAATTGAAATTTTCTTACTCTTGGCTTATACTCTCGACCAGCGTTTGCGACCCTGTACCACATTGCCTGCGGCTTACAGGGGTTCCGGCCCATAGGTTATTTTTGAAGATGTTGTTTTTACATTAATATTCACTACATATAAGCCATATAAATAATCTTATGTTTGGTGCATGAACAAATATTTTTGAGGATATATTCTCTGATTTTTTAGTATTAATCAAAGCCTATGATGAGTTATAAAATGTAAAAATACCTATAACCTAAACAATTTAAAAATGTGCTCCAAATAAGTATTAGCCGTGTAAATACTAAGATAAATAATATCTTTCAAATTAGTTTTAATATATTAAATTTTATAAATCAAAAGCTCGCATTAAATAATAAAATATAACAAAATGAATAATATAATTCTTTTTTTTTTTTTTTTTTTGATAAAGTTAGTTAATATTGCGTTTCATATTTAAAATGACAAATATTTTGACAATTAAAGTTATAAAATTATTTGATTTTGAAATTAATAAAATTTATTTAAGTTGTAAAAATTGACATTTAAGACAAAAAAAAAGTTGTGATTTTTCTTATATTTGGACCTATCACTCCTTTACAGTATAAGATATAGCCAATAAACCCTTCCACAAAACAAAAAAACATTTTGTCAGGATTATTATTTAAAAAAAGTATCATTATAATTTACAATGATTATAAGTCATGAGAATTGTATAAGTCTTATACACTTTTTCATGAAATTAAATTAGCCCAAACATCAATAAAAATATTATTAGATTTTCTCCATGAACTACCTATTAATCATCTACAGACCATCTAGGGATCCATAGACCACCAGTTCAGATCCCTCAAACTAGTGAAAATCAGTTGAAAATTACTTGAAAAATTACCTTAAAATGTGAAAAAATGCAAAGTAATAATTAGTTATTTAGATTTGTATGTTATTAAAACATGTTTTTTTTCATCAAATTGATCACTATATTAATATAATTTTTTTTTATAAATTATATTTAAGTATAATAAATTGTTTGGAAATTAGATGTTGCCCAAAATAATTTACTTCATAAAATATAAATTCATAGATTTATTATTTAATAATTTAAAATGTATGTTTAATCAATTAAATAACATTACATTTAATTAAGATTGCAACTTATTGTTACAGATCCATTCGAAAAATTTAAGAAAACAATTAATGTTAACGACAAGGAATACTCTTTTTTTGATTTACCCAAGTTTGGTGTTGAGTATGGTAATATCAAAGTTTATATACTATTTTAATATTTCTCATATGTGACAAAACAAAAATGTTTTATATTTTAGATCAACTGCCATTTTCAATCAGAGTTCTTTTGGAGTCTGCCGTTAGGAACTGTGATAATTTCCAAGTTACTGAAAATGATGTGCAAAATATATTGAAATGGAAAACTAATCAAAAAGTTGAAGGAGGTGTTGAAGTTGCATTTAAACCAGCTAGAGTCATTTTACAAGTAAAAAATTTATTTAAAAATAACTTGTCAAATTCAAAACTTATCAAATGGATAATTTATTTTACAGGATTTTACTGGTGTACCAGCTGTGGTAGATTTTGCTGCGATGAGAGATGCTGTTAAGAGTTTAGGCGGTGATCCCAACAAAATTAACCCTGTGTGTCCTTCTGACTTAGTAATTGATCATTCTATCCAAGCGGATTTTGTTAGAGAGTAATATATATATATATAATTTTATAAGTCATATAAGATTTTGTTCAAATGTCATAATTATTTTAGAGCTGATGCACAACAGAAAAATGAAAATCTTGAATTTGAAAGAAATAAGGAAAGATTCACTTTTTTGAAGGTACTTTGATAATTTAACTGTGATAGTACTTAAGCAATCAACAAATGAGCTGTATGTGTATTTTTTTAGTGGGGAGCTAAAGCTTTTAAGAACATGTTAATTGTACCACCAGGTTCTGGTATTGTACATCAAGTGAACTTAGAATATTTAGCCCGTGTGGTGTTTACCGACAGAGACACATTATACCCAGATTCTTTAGTGGGCACAGATTCTCACACAACAATGATCAATGGTTTAGGAGTTTTAGGGTGGGGTGTTGGAGGTAAACTAACTAAAATAACAATTTATTATTGTTAAAATAGTACATTTAATGTTTATTTGTTTGTTTTATTTTTCAGGCATTGAAGCGGAGGCAGTTATGTTAGGACAAGCAATATCAATGTTGCTTCCTCAAGTTCTTGGTTACCAGTTAACAGGAACTCTAAATCAATTTGCAACGTCTACTGATTTGGTTTTAACAATTACCAAGGTAAAATATTAGACATTATTGTATATTATTTCCAAAAAATGATGTAATTATTTACTTATGTTTTAGCACTTAAGACAAATTGGTGTAGTTGGAAAATTTGTAGAATTTTTTGGACCTGGAGTTACTCAATTATCTATTGCTGATCGAGCGACAATAAGTAACATGTGTCCTGAATATGGTGCAACAGTAGGCTTTTTTCCAGTAGACCAAAATACACTTTCATATCTTCAACAAACAAGTATGTTAAGTATTTTATTTTTTTTAAACAATATCATACCGACTTTTGTTGTCTGTTTTACTAATACATGACATATCACATTGTATGTTCAACAGTTCTAATTTTATGTTGAAAATTAAGGATATTGTACCTGTATGTGCTCTCTCCGTCCACTAACGCATAATACCTATATAAAATTATACGCTATGAAGAATCGATTTTACGTTATTTTTAAATTTAAATTTGATAGTAAGTCGATTTTTTTTTTTTAATATTTAAAAAATAAACTCTTAATACATACCAACAACTATTGAGTAAAATGGATTCTTCTTAACTTAAAATTTGTTATATTCTGTTGTGGTAGTAAGAAGTAGCCACACATGTGGGTACAACATCCTCTTAAACATTAGAGTAAATTTACCTTTTTTAGTTTTTTTAAACTTAAAAATAGAACATTGTTTATGTTCTTTAGTTAGTTTCCTTACAATATTTTAATTTTTAAGCGAGTCATGAGTATATTAAAATTTTAGAAGACGTCACACGAACACTGGTTGTCTCTGTCTTACAAACAAACAACATGGAAAATTTTATATTCACAATAAATATTTTACTCTGTAGTTTTTAAAAATAAGAGTGGATTTACTTATAAAATTATAATAAGTATTACTTTATAAAATTTAAAGGTAAGATTATTTTTTAGGGCATCTCGTAGGTTTTTATTGATATTTTTAGTAAGAAGCAAGTTATGACCATTTTTAACTGTAACTTACATAAAAAATAATAATATCAATAAAATCTTCTGAGATGACCTAGAGTTATCTTACCTTTAAATTTAATAAGAGAGTAAATTCACTCTAATTTTAGAAAATTACAGAGTAAAATGTGTTATTGTGAACGTTAAATTTGCCATGTTGTACGTTTGTAAGACGGAGACAACAAATGCCTGTATGGTGTCCTCTTAATATTTAAAATACTCATTACTGGCTTAAAAACTAAAACAATGAGAGAATACAGATAATATTTTTAACTTTGAGTTTTAAGTACGTATCACTGCATGTTGATATGACGTCATCTTATTGATCTATAAAATATAATGTTTACAATGTTCATTGTATTATTAACAATATGAATGTTGATAATAATATAAGTTTTAAACTTCTTTACAGGTTTACCTATAATATTTATAAAAAATAATAATTAATTCAAAATTTGCATTTAAAAAATGAAAATACATTAAAATCTTAACAAACCAGTATAAAATACACTGTTAGTATATTTTAGGAATCATCATTTAAAAAATATTTAAATATCTTAAACTAAAGATATAATTGATAACAAGAAAAAAATTATTTAAATAAAAAGTAAGAAAAAATTCAAAATTAGGTATATAATTGGCTAATTAAACTTTGTGTAATGGAAACAGGGCCAGAGCAAGGGCAGTCCAACCGGTGCCCCTGCAAAAATTTAGGGTCCCTCGGAAGCTGAGCTCACTCCTGAAAAACAAATCATCACTAATATAATATTATAATTTCATAAAAGCTAATATTTTTCAAACTACAGTTGAAATAATAATTCTGTGACATCCGTACGGTTATAATATGTGTAATCTAAGTTTTATTTAAAATATAATTTTATACATCAACAAAACTTTAAAAAATCTCAAATATTTTTAACAATATTTAGTATTTACGACACATTGAAGAGGATAAACAATGTAAATCGTAATTAGGTACTGAAGTACTTAAACAATAAACAGTATAAAACTAAATTAATATGAAACCATAGGTGTGCGGCGTTCGCATAATTAAGTTTCAGTCCATTTCAATATAATAAATTAATAACCTAATAAAGTATTCGCTAACCCTACACCTGATAGGTATCTAACAAACCCACTCTTAAATCTTTTTGTTTATTTTTAGATTCTGATTTCTGAGTGAAGCTAAGTTTATTTTTTATCTATAGTCCATAGACACTATTTTCGGGTAGCAATCTTTGTCCAAAAGTTACGTTCGGTCACTCTATAGTTCATAAATTTACAAATTGTCCCTTTGAAAATATTTAGGTACAGCATTTAGAACATAACACATAATATATCTACGGTGTAATTCTTAGTTTTAAAACTCTTCATAAATGTATAATATTATAATTTATTTATGTAGGTATAATTCAACAGAGTATTATTTTATTCAAACAATTTTGCTCAAGGCCCCGCAATTTGTAGCGCTGGCCCTAAATGGAAATTATGTTTTACAGTATGCAAAAAATAATGCTTTTTTCCTCAAATGTACAGTCTTATTTATAAGTAAACCACAGTTTATGACACATTTAGTAAATTATCAAGCTCAACTAATTCAAATTTTATAACCACAATAAAATACATGTTATAATACATAAATAATAAAATATCTTACCTTTCGACCATTATACATTTTTTTTTTTGTATTCCTATTTACATAATTATTTAATTATTTGTATGTCAGATCGAAGCAGTGAAAAAATCGCTGCTGTTAAAGCATATCTAGAAGCTTCCAAAATGCTAAGAAATTATGATGATCCATCTCAAGATCCAGTGTTCAGTCAAATCACTAATTTGGATTTAGGAGAAGTTGTGCCATCCATTAGTGGACCGAAGAGACCACATGATCGTGTGTCTGTATCTGAAGCTCAAAAAGATTTCAAAAGTTGTCTAACAAATAAGGTAAGTGGTTTTATAATTAAACATATCATTTTGTATAGGTATTAGGTACTAAAAATTAGTGTATAATCCGGCTGGCTTGGGTTAGCATGAAATAGCCCAGCCCGAAAAAACCCATGCTGCTCTTCTTGGAGAAATAGAAATTCACTCTAAATTTTTTTTTAACTTTTGTTATTTTTTAGAAAAGTTTACCTTATAACCTATAGGTATTATTTATTTATCCAATTAAACTTTGATTAGAAAAAAATGTAACTATCAGTAAATATGGATTGAGATTCCGAACATTGCCATTCGGCTTTATGACCACTACCAATGATTGGTGTCATGACTTATAAATTTTGATTTAACAGTTCATTATTTATTCAACAATAAAAAACAAGCAAAAAAAATGCCATTAAACGTAAAAACCACTTAAGTCAATAACAATAGGAAAATGTTGGAATGTCAATATCAGACATATTATCGTATAGTTTTTGGCAGGGTCGACACTTCAAATATTTTTCAATAACAGTGACAAGGCGACAAGGTAAAAAATAGTGCAGCTAATACATGGAATAAAATTTCTTATTTTTTTTTTTGGATGGGCTCTTTCAGAAAAAGACCTGTTAAAACTGCTCATTATTACTTTGCAATAAAACCCTGTGTGTTTTTAGGATTTTTAGAGTTATATAAAAAACTTTTTCTATAAAGCCCGTGTTGCCAACCCTACTGACTATAAAGTATTTAATTTACTAATGTTGACTATAGTTATATGTATGTAGATATTATCTTCAATAATACCTATTCAATTGCATTGCTAAGCTAAGAGATTTTAGTAAAAGTGGCAATTACATGTTACAATGTAAATAGGTACTATTATAATCACTAACGATAATGAGTTTTCAGCACTGTATTAGTTTAATATTTTTAAAAGCATTATAGACATTATAATATTAACTGCAACAAATATTGACATACTTCTATTTTTAAAATTTGATAGGTACTTTGCACATTGTATTTAAAACAATAGGCCATCCATATTCCATACTCATTAATTTATTTAATACCAAAATCAGAAATAATAAATTTATTATTATTAAAATAATATTGAATATTTTAAACTGTGTTGTTGTCAAACAGCATTTAATACATGTTCATTGTTCACATTACCTACTTAGTTAAATATTATTACAGTGAATTTAATATTTTATTTTAGGTTAACATATTTAGTGATGACATTTATATTGAAATATAATTGTATTTTTGGTGTATATTATACATTATTTTATATTTCTCCACAAATAATAAATAATAAGCAAAATAAACAATGTTATTAAATAAATTATTAATATTTTTTATTACTTTCGTCATAAATAATTTATATTTGGTAACTATGTATATGGTTGCACAATATTTTAGATATTGCACTATCTCTTATAGTACTAATACATATTACAGATTAATATTTATTTTTACATGAAGCATGCAATCTATAACTAAAGGGAACAATAGTCAATTTGTATATGGGAAACGGGCAATACAAATTATAATAATATATAAAACTATATTAATAAGTGTTTCATTTTTTTGGGATCAGTCTACTAATAATTTGTGTTTTAAAATAATCACAAAAATATCTCTTATACTAAAGGATATTTTTATAAGGTAAAATAAAAATTATAAATATACAACAACGTACATACCTTGTACCTACCCAATTTTTTCAACTAATAATATAATAAAATATTTAATCCGTCGAAAATTAAAATGCATGCTTCATGAATTGTCACCAGTGATAGAGTTTAATTATGATTACCAAATACCAACTAGAAACAATTCATGATGCCCACATCATATATCTGACTATAGATGAATGGATGAAATAACTAATGTAATTAAAACTTTTTGAAAAACACTATACCATATTACCATTAAAAATAAGTGTTATTATATTGGTTTACCGACTACTAACTAGCTTTTGCAGACTGTGTTCTTTACTGCTTTGATGAATTAGTGTTGAATCGAATAGTGTCAGAATTTGTGTCATGATGTCTTTTATAAAGTAAAATGGTTAGAATTTTAGAATTATCTGGATTGTTTTGTTTGTATTATTTATTTGTTTATTGAGATTATATTATTATTGATCATGATTATATATTTATGTGGACCTTGGATATTTATGCTCATCTGTATCTGTACATGTTCTATTACTTTTTCTACATACACTCGCATTTTAACAATTTAATGATTTTTAAATTGTATTATTTTTTTGAATAATATTGATAATAATTAATTCCTACCTTATAATATAATATATTCTACTCATTGTATTCGTTTATAAATAAACATTTTATTATAGTAGAAAATAGTTCACCTCCTTTGAACTTTTTTCTAATAAATAGTGCAATACAATTATTTTAGGATTTTAATCCTGTAGAAACTAGAAATTAATTTTTTTTATGTAATTTATTTTATAGTGGAGTTTACTATTTTGGGGAATTATTATTCAGGGAAGATTTGTAGGACTAAAAGTAGTGCCTGTGCTTCAATCATTGAAGTATTCCCAAGGGCTAAGATATTTTAGATGGTATGATTCTAATAAGAGATAGGTAATTTTATGATTTTCTTCATAGATTTCTCACAAGTTTATCTGACAGAATGATTTTTTGAATACAATAATAATAATTATGATTAGGTATACATTTCAAATGTATGATATTAATATACTTATCAACATCCATTTTGAGTTAATTAATAGCTGAACTTAATGAAGTGAGAAATGTATGTAGGACGTAGGTATAAGAATATAATATTATTTTATTTCTAGAAAAATATTATTACCAATCGCAATCAGCACACGAATTTAATTATTTTTGATTTTTGTATTGATAACAAATGTTAAAGATAGTAGAAACCTTAGATATCCTATAATAATAGTACCTACCTCAATCACAATAAATTACTCATATTTAATCGTTGTTTTTCGTTTATACCTACTTCCATAATCGATAGTCTCATTAAAAATTATTTCAGATTAAATACTATTATTAACAATTAATAAGTATATCAAATTAATGTTTATTTATTCATAGATACAATATTACGTACCTGGTACCTATATGTACTATTTAAAGTATACACTTCTCAAATATTATGAAACAATTTTAACAAAAATAATCTTTCAAGTACTATTATAATATTGTCTCATAGTTATGAATATATATTTATTTACTTTACGTTAATATTAAAGATACTAATTAAATCAGTTAATAAGTCAGAACTTAATTCTTTTCTAGAAAATATTATATCTATAGAATTCTGAATTACTTTAAGTAACAATCATATTATATTTGTTTAAAAAAAACTAGACATTATTTTGATTGATGAGGTCGATCTTAATTATAGCAATGTTATTTTTGGTGGTATTGCACATTTTAGAACTTGATTATCTTATCGGTTTTCTAAATTAGTACGGATACATTTGTTCTTTTTCAATTTAATGATATACTATAGGTAATTATTTACAATACATCAAAATTATAATTATTTAAAATATAGCTTCTATAAGTTATTAGTCAGTATAACAAAAAAATGAAGTAAAAACTACAAATATCGTTGTTTTCTTCTGTTGGTTAGGTTCTATGAAATTATTTTTCGATAAATTAATTGTTAAAATAACTAATGGAGAAATTAAATTGTACTTACTTCAGATCTATTAAAACTCAATTCAAAAAACAATTAGAAGACCATAATTCAATAGTTAGATTAAACATTTCAAATGAATGTAGTTTATGGCTGATGGAACTATATTTTTGGGAAAATATCTCAAAACGACGTATACAACGCTATTTACATTGATAAGGAAAACAGATTTCTCTAATATCTATTGATATTTTACGACCGTGTACACTATATTTTTACACTTAGAAATATATTTACCATTCATCAAAAATCATATAATGCATAATAGCTATCAAGCAGGTGTACAGTATGCGTCGGTACACTAGTTAGGTTGGACGTCAATAATACATTAACGAGTGTACTTCGGCATTGAGTAGGTCATTGTAATGTTTAATACGTTAAATTTTAATTACAATAACGATAAAATATAAATCATTGTATACAACAAACGATTCTGAGCGAAAACGATATGCCTGCCTATATTAATTACCAACTATATTGTACCTATTATAATAATATATTTTTATTCAATTTTCAATTTTATTCCAAATTCACACCTTCATAAAAATTATTGTAACTACGTTCAAATGTTCAATTATTATTTTCATTACAGTATTATCAACTTACAAGGAAGTCGAAGATCCTTGTACAGTTGTACTACAATTTCAATCTTTTTGATCGCATATAATTATTGACCGCCCCCCCCTTAAAATTTCCTTTTTCTACTAAAAAATCTTATTTACTACCATTTTGATACACCCAGATTAAATTGTTGGTCATTTTTTATAGATATAAAATAAATTGCTGAATATGAGAAAGACGTCAATAATCATAGTTTAAGTGTTTTTTTTTGCGATTTAGAACATTGCTAAACGTCTGCCATAATCGATGGTGTGTATCATCATGTAGTTAATCGGTTATTACCACGTTTATTATGGCCCGAAGAGGCTCTATAGATGACCCGGTAAACATTCTAAATGTAAACTATCTTTTTTTAATATTATTTTGAAAAAAATAATGTCAATTATTTACTCATGTAAAACTCTAACCAAGCTAAAATCCTGTTACTATCTATTGTGTATATTCAACATTTATAAATTCGACAAACTAAAAAATATCGAAAATTCAAACGTCCATGAATATATAATGTATGAACGTCCAATTCCCCCCTCTATAAGTTGCGACTATATTCGAACTATAGTCCTAGATTCACTTTCTTACTAGAAGAGATACAATTTATGTTAAGACAACTGCAGTAAAAAATGCTTCAAGAAGTGATGACAAGACAGAAAAATAAAATTATCACACATAAATACATAATTTACTCCGCTCAGAATCTAAAACACACGCGATTTATAATTTTAAATCGCAATTACAAAGGTATACTATTTAAATTAAATTATATGTAAAATAATTATCTATCTGTGCTCACGAATTGCATACCATGTCAAGTAAACGAACCTCCTTATACGAATGAGTCTCGGACGCAATTTATGTTACCTTTTTCACCTATAGTTAATTATTATAAGTTCCTAATGGATATTGCTATGATATAGGTAGGTAAGGCAAAATATAACATCATTATATAACTCATAAGTCATAATCACATATTTATAAAAAAAAATTGAAATTGTATAAACATAAAATCATATTAATTTTAAAAGTTTACTTTACTAAGTTTTAATTTTTTTTGTATTTATATATTTTATTAGTTAATTAGTAATTTGTTTACATAACCTTTAATTGTTATATTTAGCTGATTTATTTATTTTCTATAAACTAGTATTCTTTTTCATGTTTTTCTAGACTTCTTAGTTCTTATCAATATTATAGATTTGCATATTTTTAAAATCTCCTAAACATTTGTTTGGGTGAGGGAAAGCAAAAACCATTACATTTTGAATGAAAAGATTGGTGATTCATTGGGAGGCTGAATTTTTTTGCTGCCCATAACTTCGGAGGAAATATTTATTTTTCATTTATATGTTTATAATAATTAATAATAAATATTACCAGATCTACAACGATATAATGCAGGTACCTAATGTTAGAAAGTTCTGGTTTTCACTAATTTTATCGTTTATGAGTGATCGATCATCTATATTATTCGGTCACCTCACATAATCACTATGGTGTTAAGAGGACGTGATACCCGCATGTGTTGTCTGTCTTACAAGTGCGTAACATAGCAAATTTTACGCAAAGCAGAACACGTGTAGCTCCGTTAGTTTAAAAATTAGAGTGAATTGTAAAATCTAAAGGTAAGATTATTATCTAGACAACTTCATGGGTTTTTTATTATATTTTAATTTTAAAGCCAACTATGAGTATTTTAAAATTGTAAATTGTTTGTGCATTTTAAAGTACTCATAACTCGCTTAAAAATTAAAACTAACGGAGCTACGCGTGTTTTGCTTTGCGTAAAATTTGCCATGTTTAGCACTTATAAGACGGAGACAACACATGCGGGTATCGCGTCCTCTCAACATGATTATATCATACTAATATAACCATTTAGATAATATATTATTATAGTGCCTCGCCTGTAATCCATAGTTACTTATCAATTTATGTCGAAGTGCCTTCAATGGTTGGTTCTTCCCCCAAGCAACTCAAGCTGCCACATTATAATTAAATAAAACATCACTTATGTTTATTAATTATAATTTATAATTGTATAATTTCTAAATTAAAAAAAAATACCGACATGGTTTTAATATAGATCACACTTCATTTAATTATACCTTCAATTTTGTCAGTGTTGTTGGTTATAACTCAATAGGTACTCTTGTAATATTACATATTTATTCATTTTTTAGGTAAATATCAAATACAATAAATACGTTTGATTAATTGAAATAAAATTATAATTTTTACAAATATAAAATATATATCTTATCG
Organism: Sitobion miscanthi; assembly: GCA_008086715.1. Classification (NCBI taxonomy): domain Eukaryota; kingdom Metazoa; phylum Arthropoda; class Insecta; order Hemiptera; family Aphididae; genus Sitobion; species Sitobion miscanthi. Next base: position 20,738,252 of record CM017799.1, on the reverse strand, counting down.
CTAAACACACTTAACAAGGAGACATACATATATTTATAATAGAGCTCATTGTCCAGAAATATGAAACCTAATCTAAATTTAATAGAGGGTTTGCCCTTGTAGTTTGTATCTAGACTAAAATAAATATTAAATTTCTAATGCTATTGACAATTGTTTAGACTAACATACTCTTATTTAAATTATATTTATACTATTAAATACCTACCCACTAATATTTTTTTATGTTGAACAAAACACAAATAAGATTAAAATAATGAATATACCTATTATTAATTAATAATTATACAATATATACATAATATTACAATTTAAATATAGTAATAACCGAAGAATGTTTTTGCATCATCTACAGAGTACCTATATCCTATGGGACGTGTAAATATTACTCCCATAGTGATCTAGTTACCTTAAAATAGATCCAAAAGACAATAAAAATAAAAATTACAGTTTAACTTAAAAATAACTTAATAATATTGAGTTAAAGTTGCCGCTAGTCGATAGTTCATGGAACTCCGCAGGAAACATTAACGTCTTTAGTACGTCAAATATTCGCTAAAGAGGTTGATGTTACCAATCGGCGTACACCATAAATGATTTCATACTGAAGTACCTAGTATTTTGGAATTTCTTCGAGTTCGTCAGTTAAAAACACACAGACCCTAAGAAATCCCAAAGACGACCACTGATTAGTGATATTATTAGGGCATTAAGTAACATTGCTTGACGATACCGCACAGCACGCCACCACTCGACGACATCCCCGGCGCACACTATCCCGTCATCAAAGCTTTAAGTGTTCCTATAGACGTGTGCGACCTAAAACTTTGATGAACAAGAAAACGTACGTCGGTCGGTAATAAAAAAGAATGTAATGAACGACACCAAACACTTAGTAAAAATATACAATAAAATTAACAATTCAAAAATTCGAATAACCGTTGTGCGAAGTCTCTGGAATTCTATCGGTATAGTATTTTTGTATAACTTATAGTATAGCCACGCGGTTGCCGGCAATACACCATATTAATACGCAATGTAGATCTAACTTGTTAGCCGATAGAACTTTTGGACATAACTACATAGGTACATTTTTATCGACAACTTCACTTCACTTACGAATCGTTAATTAGTGCACGTGGACGTTAGAAATGCCTAAAATACATACCGTCGGACGACGGAAAATGCATTGAGAGAGCGGAATTAAGCCGAACGCGGAATGAATGAATGATTCCTTATACTGGAGTTCTCTCGGCCGTCTCATTAGTTGGCTGGTCGTGGTGCGCCCCCACCTCGTCGTACCAATAGAGCTCCTTAGGCTGCAGAGTGCCAGTCGCCAGAGCTAGACGCTCGTAAGTCATGCGCACCAAGTTGGTCGTCCTGTTTTCTGACAATTTAAAAAATAATAATAATAATAAATAATTATTTGGTATTCCACATTATAATTTCTATTTTTATTTATTATTATACCAATGTACGAACAGTCGTTGGACATGATATTATTATCACGAACTCAGATTTGTAGGCATAAAATATTTACAATTTGTAGGCTGCTAAGTATGCACAAAATAAAAACGTTGTGAATCATTTTACTGCACATTCGGCATATTTCATAATTTCTAATACACCTAGACAGTAGAGTAGTAGACACATTATTATTATGTTATTATAGCAAAATATAAGGATTTCATTACTCCTACGAACAAATATTTAAACAGCTCATCTTTGAAAATATTATTAAGTCAACTTTTTCTTACATTTTAAAAGTACTGTTTTTAGCTATAAGAGCCATAAACCGTGATTTGTTGAGCTTATTTCAAATAATTTAATACAAAATAATAATAAATTAAAAAATATATATATTATATTAATACTTAATAACATATTACAGCATATTTATCTATTATATTAATATTTTCATATATAAGGGAAACTTAATTCGATCACAAATGAATAATAATCTTAATATAATATTATGTCTAGACTAGATAGCAACCATTCGATAAAAGATCAATAAAAAATAAATTAATAGTGACTGGAAAAAAAAAATATAATAAAAATCATTAGTTACTATTTAGTAGTAAGTACGATTTTTAATCAGGCAAAATAATAGAAGCTTATTTATTGTATTATTATATTATATCACATGAAAAATGTATACAATAGCTATACATTATTAATTATTATCCATGCAATAGTAAATATTTACCGCTTATATCGTAATTATTCATACCTTAGACTAAATTCAAGGAAATAATATTATATTGTAAATCAAATAGTTTCGGCAGAAAGAGCACTAGTATTTTCCAAAAGAAGGCTTATTTTTATTTTCTATTTTCCTGAAATTCCTCGTAGCTTGTGATTTTTTATAAATTAATTTGAAAGTTAAAATATTTTTGTACATTTATTCTGTATTGCATTTTATATAGAAAAAAATAACTAGAAATATGAACAAAAATCACATCAACAGGTTATGAAATATACACATAACTTATTAACTAAGGCATACTATATTTAAATATAATATGTAGAATAATGAATCAAAATTTCAAAATTGTTAGTTTTAGTCTCCTTATGTAGTAATTATTATTTTGAATAGAAGTTTCAAGTTTCATTTTTACTCAAAGAAATATAATTTATAATATTATTATATATTTTACTGTTTGATAGCTATAGTATGTAGGTACATCTAAGTAGGGTATTCCGAAAAATAATAAAAATCATGTTTACGATATAAAATATTATCAGACATTTTTATTACCAATCAGTCTTTTTTTATGTGGAAAGTCCGGAAACTAATAATTAGTTTTGACTTTTTTCGAATATGTATATAACATTTTATTATTATTTAATATTTATTACACTGGGTACTTTATAGGGAAGTGATGAGTTAATAATAATTATTCCTCATTTAAATATAGGTACTAAATACGTATTATTATTTTGAAACCATAGAAAATACCTTATTATGTCGTGATGATAACTCATTTCGTTTGTTGTCTGCTTATGTAATTTCGTAGGTAACAACAACGTCTTTAGATTTAAAATCAGATGACTAAAGACGAAACGTGTTACCAATAGAAATTATTCATAAATTGTTTAAAATTGATATCCCTTTTAATACCAAACTGTTTTTGAAATTAATGTTTTTCTTGAAACTATGGGGTAACAGAGTTCGTCTGGGAAGTTTTAAATTTTTCACTCACAAAACAAACCTGTTACCTGGTAGTATTCAAGCAATCACAGATTGTAGCAAATTAATTTTGGTATTAAACATTTTTAGTGAATTTCATTTTTATCACCGCCAATTGAACTTATAGATTACAAAAATTCATTAGATCTGCCACATGTGCTGTAAATAGAATTATTGAAACCTGGTCATCCAATTATAATAAAATTAGTATAATTAGTAATTAATTGTTGATTTTTTTCGATCTATCATTAAAATTATACTTATACAATAAAAAATAAAAAATAATAATAATTATTATTGGGCTTATTACTATGACCATTACACCATTAGGTAATAGGTATAATATCTAAGTTTATATATTATAACTTATAAGTTATAACTACCGTAATATTATTATTTTCTAATAACGCACTTAACAGTTACAAAAATAAAAACTTAATAAAACTAATTGTTTCGATCACTACAACCTGCAGATTAATAGTATATAATTCTAGTCACAAATTCAATTAGCACATGTTACTGAAAAATATACTATTAAACGGCCGTGTCCATTTACGAAAACTAAATAATATTGTTCTGTCTCAAGGTCATTAAATAAATAAATACCTTGGGAAGGAACAATACAGTTTAGTCGCCGAGAGAGATATCCGTTTGGAAGGAGATTTGCTAGTGATGCTGCAGACCTGAACAACGATGAACGATAGTGGCGAACTGGCGATTGCTGGCGATGCACTACTGACACACACTGGCACACTGTCCTTTGAGCCTAAAATGTTTCTGGACCTTAAAATAATTCATAATAATATGTATTGTATGTGACGGTCGAAGTCGAATACGGAAGAACCCACACCCATGGCAAGAATACCTACCTGCTATAGAAGAGAGAAGAAATAAACGTTGCCATTGGTTTACACTCCGGTCTTTGCTTGCCCGTTCTTTGTAAATTGTGTGTGCATGTGTCTCTTGCTCTCTGCAGTGGAATTTCTAATTTTTTCTACCTTTTATATATTTTTTCATCCCGTATTTATTAGTGAGTACCAAGTAACACATGAGGCTTCTTTGAACTCTTCGTATACTGTAAACGGCGGTTATTCCATCACGTTAAATAATATACTATCACTATAATATCACGTTATTGTATACGTTGTTATATTCTGACTGCAGACATTTGTGTTGAAATTATTCGGACGGCATTTCCGTATTTTTTCGATAATATAGACATTTTTCGTGTCTTAAACGTATACGCATTAAGTGCCAATAACCAAATAACAAACATGAAGAACAATTTGAGTTTAAGTAATCAAATAAAAAAATATGAACTTGTTCCGTTCACTCTTACAGTCTTACATACATTTCTATTTAGGTACAATGGTATTTTGAATTATCATGGTTTTGTGCGTACTCGTAATCAGTAGACATTTTCGAAATAACGTACCTACTTATTGCTTATAAGTTATTTATTTTCATAGGTAATTCGTTTGTTATCACTTATCAGAATCTAGTCCCCGTAAATACGTAAAAAATAATATTATAATAATAATTTATGTACGGATGCAGTGTATCATCAAAGCGTACCTACTTAAAATCTGTTGCTTTCTATATAGTTTCCTCGAAAACTATTTCCTAACAATAATTTAATTATTGTATATTATATCAGCTATAGCCTATTGGTTAGGCCGTAGTTGTTAACCTCATTGTGGTTTACAATTATTTATTAATGTATTGTCTTATAGTTTAATAGTTTAAAACCAAACCTATTTTTATGTTATTTTAGTGCCTTACAAAAATATTAATAATAATTTATTAATTCCACTTTCTTAATAAGTACAAGTAAACAAGTCAATAATTTATAATTTACAAATAACAATAGAAATTATTTTGAAAAAAACTGGAGTTGTGTGAAGTGCGTACTGCTTTATGTGTGGTCTATGAATTACCTCCTTTGATAGTTTTGACAATATTTGCATTATTTAAATTTTAAACCAAGAGTAACTGCGAGTAGGGGTATTCTGCCTAAAAGTCCAGCAAAAAAAGTCCGTGAATACAAATCCGGTAAAAATGTACACTGTTCACTATTTTATTTCACAACATTTATAATGGACGCAGACTGAGCACATCACAGATTGAATAGCATAGAAGATAATTCTTTACCAATTTCCTAATATTCTGTCAACCTATAATAATATTGGATTATAGACCGTAGATATATAATATTATACATCTATGTTATAGACACAATAATATATTGTTCGATTGCCATCTAAACATTAAGTTTTAAATTGTTGTCCAAATGATAAACAACAATAGGTTACGGTGATTAGATTAATCCATTTAGTGAAAGTTTATCAGGCGATTTAGTTTCTTTAGTATAGTATACTAATAATATCAGGGTAATTTAAAATTTGTACTATTTTTGTACATGTTTCACTATGTTTGTAAATTGTATTAAATAATAATAATAAATTGTAATATAAATGTACCTATTTTAAAATATTGTATAAAAAAATTTGAAAGTGGGACGCATGCGACAAGATATTCCGTATTGTTTACATGGTATCGGTGTCTTTTTTTATCTATGGCTTTTTTGTAGTTCACTTTTTTTTATCCTGTTTCCATTTTGAATAATAAGTATAAGGAATAGTAATCAGATATATTATGTTAATATTGTAAAAGAAAATAAATTAGATTTTTTAAATGAATATTAATTATATAATATTATTGATTATTAATATAGTTATCAATGAAAATTTAAAAGAATATTTTGTATTACTTTTTGTTCAACTTTTTATTTTTTTAATCGATTACATCGTAATAGGATGAAAATATGAAAATAATAAAATGACGTATTATTAAACCCAACAATAATTTTTTTTCAGATTTAGAAAATAATTATTTATGAAATTGAGACAATATACTGATAAAAATAAATAATAGTTAATGTTGAAGTAACAGAATTTCTGTTTATTTTCTAATACATAATATAAACTATCGAAATACCTAATTACGTTTTAGGTGCTAAATATTGTATTAATTTTGTATTAAATGAAAAAAAAAATGTAGTTTTTTGGGGTAATTATAGATACTAATTAACGCTTAAAAAATATTTGTTTATGTTGCATGTGGTTGTGCTTTTGTGAGTAATATTGTAGTCTGTGAATTTTTTTTTCGTTTGCCGTATTTTATTTGGTTTGTTTTGTTATTTTGTTAGGAACACGTTCACCTCTCACCAAGACCTACAAGTGGCTGCAAATAATAAAATACCATAATATTTTGTTCGTTCAGAGAATTGTTGCATATTATTGAGCCCTGAAACCATTAATTGTTTTCAGGACAGTTACTGCGTTTCAAAACTGCGTCCTGCAATCCGTATTTTTATTTCATCTCGTCGGTTAGGTACATTTAAAAAAGGCAGGAAGTGGTTGGCCGTGAATGTCCCACGACTTCCTATATTATTATACTGTTGGATATTGGCCGGATACACCTAAGGTCCTTCCAAATTCGGTTGACATTTGGGTCAGTTTCATTGTATTGTAATATTATATATATTGCATAGGTACATCTTAACACCCGTATCAATAGTATTCGAGAAACATTCCGACACCGGATATTTGTATCTGCAGTATACAGTACTTATTTATTTAAACACTGTACACAGTTTGTCAATAAAAACTGCATAATATCGAATTGATAATAATATAATAATATTAAATAGATATTATAGCACTTGGGTTTTTGCTTATTGGAAATAAATAATAAAATATAAATGTATAAATGCCCTATAGCCTCCTGGCCTCCAGGTCTTCCCACTGAAGTCGTACAATTACCACTTATAAATACAATTATTCGAGGTCTTAGTTGGTGGTCGTTCCTAGAGGTTTTTTCGGCACCAAAATACAAATCGTACTTATTATAAATCACAAGAATTCCTAGAACTGGCACGGTTAACCGTAGAATGTAGATAAACAGTTTTTAATTTAAGGTGTGTATTATAATATAGTCGGCCAACTGTTATTTTGTCCAAGTATTATAGTTTATAACATTACCTGTATCTTCAGATAACTTATTTTATTAATTGGAAATTGTATTCGGTGAATTACGACAGTGATACTATATGTATACAATCCCAATAACTAATAAATTATAGCCCAATAGGTATTTGAACCTCAAAATTATATCTTAATTTATTGATATTTGTTATTTAAATAGTTTCATTTTATTATGAGGTATAGAAAATAGTTTCTATTTATGTATAATTTACTTATAATTTGAATTTAGATTATTATAGCCTATAAAGTCATTATAATTTATAGTTCTATTTTAATTTTAATATTTAACATTTATTTTGAATATTCTCCAGATTAAATAAGAATCAATAATCATTATTAATATTTTAAGAAACGAACGTGTTTCAGTTTTGGGTTACTCCGCCATATTGTGTCATGATAGTCGTATTAATAACTAATAATAATAGTATTAAAAAAAATTAATAATATTATGTAATGACGATCTACTTATAACTTATTCCAAATTAAATTACATGGGTATTTCAAAGATACCTATAATAGTATCATTTTAAAATATAGATAAACCATTCAACATTTAATCAATTACAAAATGGTGGGTAAGTGGATGTCACTCGGCTGTATAGTAGGTTACAAGTGGGTCGCTGTAATGGATGGTGGTTAATTTGAATTCAATGATATAATATTATTGTATAAGAAAAACAATTCTGAGCGAAAACGTTCATATATGATATTACTAAGTATATTTGATATTATTGTAAATAAAGTCTTTTATATATAACCTATTTACATAGAACCTTGTTTTAAATTTTCAATCCTGAGATATAAAATTAAAATAATTTATAAATTTTTAACTAAAAAATAATTATTTAATTTTAAATTTGATAAATGTTGTCAAAATTCTAACTTTAAATGCATATAAAAAAAAATTGTACCTATGTATTTTTAATGTTTTTCAACTGCTATTGTAACAATATATCAGGAGCCTTGCATTAAATTTTCACGCTTTTTTAAAATTTTATTGATATTTATAGAAAAAAAAACTAAAAAAATTGAAAACTGACAATGTCCGTAAACAGCTCAAAATAGGTCAAAATATTTGGAAAATGTTATGGTGTATAGAAAATGCTAATATATACATTCAGTCAAAGTTTCATGTACCTACGCTCATTTGTTTTAGAGTTACACCTTAACCAAAATCGATTTTCTCGAAAACAGAATTTGCGTAAAAATTCCCGTTTTTCCTTAAATTTTCTTTTGTTTTTCACGTCGATTTTGAAAACTCTGTGAAATTTTTACTTTTGACGCCCCAAAGTACCAACTAAATTCACTTTCCTATCAGAAAAGTTACTATTGAAAAAAATCCAAGCACTTTCACTGTCCTAAAAGGTGATGACAGACACAAAAAAAAATTTAAAAAATAAAAAATAAAAAAAAACACACATTGTAAAATCACTACATTCATGGCTTCGCTCAGAAATCATCTAAAAAAAACCATTATTTTGGCTTTTAAAATTATATTATGTATCTAATAGTAGGTACCAATTACAATTTGGTGTATAGGATTGAATTATTTGTGTAAAAAATATACAATATTGTACATTTTTTGTGAGAAAAAAAGGTTTTAAAAATGTATTTCCAATTGCATTTCATATGGCATAGATACAATAATTCAAATTCTATTGTTTTTAGATTGGATTCAAAGGATTTAACATTAATCCAGACAAATTGAACGCCAGTTGTGAATTTGAATTCAATAATCAAAAGTATACGTTAAGACATGGATCGGTTGTCATTGCTGCCATCACTTCGTGTACGAATACGAGCAATCCCAGTGTCATGCTCGGAGCTGGTAAATAAACAACGGATTTCGCATTAAATACAAAATCTCTTTCAAATCTAATTTTCCATTTGTTGTTATCTATAGGTCTTTTGGCTAAAAATGCCGTCGAAGCCGGTCTGTCTGTCGCGCCATACATCAAAACTAGTCTTTCGCCTGGCTCGGGGGTGGTCACTTATTATCTACGAGAAAGCGGAGTAACGCCAGCTTTGACAGCACTTGGTTTTGACACCGTTGGATTCGGTTGCATGACGTGTATTGGAAATTCTGGACCTTTGCCCGAGCCGGTCGTGAACGCAATAGAGGCGGTAAGTCTGATGCAAATCGAATAAATTATTGTTAATTATTTAGCAACGAGTGCTGATTAATGATTATGATACTCGTGAGCATAGGCGCAAAGAAGGGGGGATGGCTTTAGGGGCTAAGCCCCCCTCCAAGATGTCCTTAGCCTCCCAAACATTTCCTACATTTTGTTTAAAGGTTTTCAATATATTATCAAAGTAAGGCTTTAGCCCACCCAAATCCCAAACGCTTTTTACGCCCATGCTCGGAGGGCCTTTTGTAAAAAAATACCCAGTATAAAAATTAATTAATTAATAATTTTAATAATAAAATATAAAGGCATAATATGTATATTAAAATATATTATAATACGTGTGTATTAAATTGTTTAAATTTAATTAAAACTTAAATGTAATCTAATGTGCCCGTCACGATTATCGTCAATGTTATATCAACAATATGGCACCGCGAAAAATTAACCAACAATTTAATATCGTGCGGTTACTGGTTGGTTGTTATTTGCGTATCCATTGAATTTGTTTTATTATCTGCGATTTTGTTGTATTTTAATATATTATCGAATTATTATTTATTACACATCATTATATTATATTATGATACTGTAACTTTTTAAGTATACACAACTTGATTAATTTTTATAATTGGAATTTTTTTTCCTGATTTACTCGTCAGTGACACGGTAACTAGTCATTTGTACGTGTTGTAACTGGGCGATCGGTTATCTGTCGAAATGCTCTATTTAAAAAAGTCCAAAAATACAAATCGCCTATTCATAAAATTAGAATTTAAAAAAATTGATAAATACAATTTTCAAGTACAATAATATTTTATTTTTTATGCCTGAAATGTACATAATATATTACTTATTGTTCCGTACAAAAATTATTTTTCCTTCTCATCATTCAGAACGAACTAGTCTGTTGTGGAGTTTTGTCGGGCAACCGGAACTTTGAAGGCCGCATCCACCCGAACACCCGTGCCAACTATTTGGCCTCACCGCTGTTGGTCATTGCGTACGCGATCGCCGGACGCATGGACATTGACTTTGAAACTGAACCCATAGGTGAGCGATAAGTTTTTGCAAGTAATAACGAAAATACGCAACGTTGTTGTCTATATTATACTCTATATCGACTATGACTGACGGCTGAGACACTCGACGACAGGGGTGAATTTACGGTTTTAAAATTACCCATCCTCCTCAATCCTTATTATTACTCTCAGCAACAAGAGGACCAGGCCCCTGACGGAGGAACTGTGGTGATAAATTCCTTTCATAATATAGTATAAACACTAAGTATAGAGTACCAGCTAGAGTACCAGTTTACTCCTTAAATATATCCTTTTAACTTTTTAGGCTGTTGGATCAGAAAATGTGGAATATAGACAACTTATTATAAAATTATAATGTCTATGAATGTGTGATAGAAGCTAAAATCACTTATAATTCTATACCATTTCAAATGCCTTAAAATTTACCCTCAAACCAAATAATTGACTAGTGGAAACTAGTAAAAAAATTAGTAAAAGAGAGACATTATTTCAATTATTTCTATCAGTGGTCCGATCTAAATTTTGTCAATAGATTTGTATTAATTGACTTATTTACTAGGTAATATATGAACAATATTTAAAAATTACAACTTAATATATATTATTTATAATTATAATTTATTTTTATTTGAAGGCTTCTTAAATTAAAAATTGATAAAAAGCTACTAAATTTATACATACACATTGAAAACCATACCTAATCAGACATCAAAGTAGATAGCCTAACTTATACCACTTGTAAGTTGTTCGTTTGTCTAAAAGGCGAGTAAAAACACAAAAAAATAAACTCCAAGCCTCTAAACTTTAACGCAGGATTTACTGATAGGTACTTACTATCATAGACGCACTTTGGAGGGTGCTTGGCACCTCCAAATTTTTATTGACTATAATATTACGCGATAGGTATTTGGATACATTTATTTCTAAGACCTTATCATTTTCATAATATTAATATATATGCACCTATCAGAATAATAATATGGATAAAAGTGTTATAAAAGTAATATAAACAATTACCTATGGTATTATGTCATAGGTAATTGTTTGTATTAAATTTAATGCGAAGGTGTATACAATTAAGTTGTATGAATGGAGTGGGGTATGGGGGGAAAAACCCCCACTGGTCACTTTAGTCAACATATATCAAGCACCCCCTATTAATTTAACCCCAATTGCACTATGCCTACTATCTAAGCTTGATTAAGTGTTGATTTATGCTGAGTCATAAGTTATAACAACTGTTCAATATAATTTATTTTATATATGAAAGATTTTAATTGTTTAATGTTGTGTATTATTTTTTAGGCAATGATAAAAATGGTAAACCAGTATTCTTGAAGAATATTTGGCCATCTAGATCACTAATCCAAACTGTTGAAAAACAAACTGTAATTCCTGCAATGTTTCAAGATGTCTATGCTCGCATTGAAAATGGTTCTAATGCCTGGCAATGTTTACAAGCCCCAGATGGCCAATTATATCCATGGGATGTGTCGTCTACTTACATAAAAAACCCTCCATTTTTCAGTGGCATGACAAAGGTATAAAGTTTAAACCATATTACAATAAACGATAATTTATACAAATATTTCTTGTTTAGACATTACCTGGTGTTCAATCAGTGAAAGGAGCACATGTACTACTGTTTCTTGGTGATTCTGTAACAACTGATCACATAAGCCCTGCCGGTAGTATTGCAAGAAATAGTTCTGCGGCTCGTTATTTAGCTTCAAGAAAGTGAGCTTAGACAAATTATTAATTTCAATAATTGGATGTGTTTAAAACTAAAATCCCAATCAATTTGTTTAGCATCACTCCAAAAGACTTCAATTCTTATGGTTCAAGACGTGGAAACGATGATATTATGGCTAGGGGAACATTCGCTAACATAAGATTAGTAAATAAGCTGGTCAAGAACACTGGACCAAAAACATTGCACATTCCTAGTGGACAGGAGGTTATACATATTTTTAATCAATATTTGTTGTTATTATTATAATTATTATTTTTGTTATTTTAGTTGGACGTCTTCGATGCAGCTCAAGTTTATGCTAAAGAGGGAAGACCGCTCATCGCTATTGTTGGCAAAGATTATGGATCAGGTTCATCAAGAGATTGGGCCGCAAAGGGACCGTTTTTACTGGTAATATATTTATAATATATATTGCATACGTATTATGATGAAAACAATTTTAAATATTAAATATATGGTTTTTATTGTCTAGGGAATTAAAGCTGTGATTGCCGAGTCTTATGAACGCATTCACCGCTCCAACTTGGTTGGTATGGGAATAATTCCATTGCAATTCCGTTTAGGAGAAAATGCTGAAACATTAAAACTTACTGGTCATGAAATTTATGATATTGATATTCCACAAAACTGCAAACCATTGCAGGAAATACAAGTGAAAGTAAATAATAAATTAAAACAATTTTTACATTTCTTAATTTTACTAATTATTTATTTTATTTTTCAGACCAATACAGGTGTCACATTCAATGCCATTTTGCGTTTTGACACTGAAGTGGATATACTGTACCATAAACACGGAGGCATTTTGAACTATATGATAAGAAAAATGTTAGATTAAATTATTGATTCATGAATACAGAGCTATCCATGACTATAATTTATTTATAACAATCATTATCATAATGATCTGGTATAGGTATTGCATTTACTGTTGTACAACCATACATTTTTTTTTTTGCCAAACATTGAAAAATATTTTTTTTTAGCCACAAATATATGGTTAAGTAAATTGTTACTAATTTAAAATAAATTTAAAATAAAGTGATAATCGGATATAAATTCTACATACTTAAGCATTCTTTTATTTTTATAAAGAAATAAAATTATTGATTCTAAGATTAAAAGATATCAACAATTCGTCCGCCGCAGCGAAGAAGGTCGTATCTCTGTTTTTACAAAAATTTTTTTTTTTTTTCAAGTAGTCATAATTTTTTTTGTGTAGTTCCTGCAAAGACGGAAGCAACTGCATTTTATTGTATAGAACGTCTTTAATTGTTTTATGCTACAATCAGTTTCGTGGGAACTACACAAAAACAGTTACGACTACTTGAAAAAAAAAAATTATGAAAACAGAGTACGACCTTTTTCGCTGCGGCTGGCGAATTGTACATCAGAGGAAAAATATTATTATGTATTTATATATTTATATATTTTCAAAATTTCACTACTCAGCCTCAATGTGGTTAAAAAGTCATATTATAGCCAATAATGTATAATGATAATTGTTGATCAAAATTCCTTCTAAATAATTATATTAGAATTATTACCACATACCAGTTGAGAGTTTAACAGTAGTTTCTTGGTATTTGTCTGTGGCCAGTGTTCTTAAATTATGGCAATAATAGTTGTGGAGATATTTTTATACAACAGAATAACAATTATTTTCGTTTTTCATCATCGATTTACATTAAATATTAAACTAAAATACTTTGTTAGTGTATATCTTATAGAATGAATTCATTTTGGTAATACTAAAAATACATTTATTAAATTAATAGAAGTGGCATACAGGTTTCCTTCCATCTGTCTACCCATGAATAATATTTGTATTATTTTTGTACTATAAATTAAATAGATAGACCAATGTTTGTTTACTATGGAAGTCTGGTATGAAAAAATTCTTTCCAGTTAAATGTTTAATCAAATTATTCTCATTGTCAAGAATACTGTGCTCACATCACTGTAGTTTGTGCCACAGATTTAGGCACAATTATATTAGGGCCAAATAAAATACAACAATTATGGCTACAAAATATTTTTAATATAAAATTCAGTACAATTTCTGTAATTCCATCTCTTTTTTACTATTTTACTAAAAAAATACTTTTTAAAATTATTCAAGTACATACAGATTCTTATTTTGAAAAATATTTTATATATGTAATACTCAGCAAAAAAAGTATTTAATATTTATAGATACTTTCAAATTTCTTATAAATCAACCAAACCGATTTTTATGTTGTACGTGAATTGCATATAGCATATATTTTATTATTATATACCGCATCATTTGACCAAACTTTAAAATACTCTTTTTTATATATATGTATAAATTTAATAACTGTTTTCTTTGTTAAAGTATTTAATTCTCAGTTGAGTAAAATTCACAATAAAAAATATATTATTATACACATTCTCAATTTTTATTTTACGTGATCAAAATTAAAATAGATAATATTTAAACAAAAAAGAATTATTAAAGTATTTGATATTAAATACAGATACTCTGAGAAAGTATTTAAAATACGTATTTGATTACTTAAACAGAATTTAAATACTTTTACTCAAGTACTTTACAACACTGAATGTACACAATTTGTATTTAGATCAATGCCCGTAAAATGTTTAAAAAAAAAATAAAATAATTGATAACAATTGTAAATTTTAAATAGAAAAAATAAATTCTTTACTAGTTATTTAATAGTTAAAGAAATATTCTGAAGTATTTTATAGTTCAAAATCACAAATAATAAATTGTATAATAAAAAGTAATTTCTGATGACATTTAATAAAAAAACAAGAACATTTAAAAAAAACTTAAATAAAAAATATAAAATTTGATTTTTAATTTTTATATTTTTAGTATACATTTAAAAAAATAAAAAATATACCATTTTACCATTCCATTTCATTTAACATATTTTCAACTTCTTCCACTAAGTTACTTTTTGTTGGCAGTAAATTTGTGTCTGGATTTTCTCCAAATTGAGCTTTTAATATTTTGTGTGATTTATTATAATTCAGCAAACTATCTTGTTCATCAAATAACTTTTCACACCTTATAACATATTATTCAGATTAAATTAATAAATTAGATAATGATATTAATTAATTTTTTATTGAAATATGATTTATAGTCAATATGTTTAGATGTTAATAATAGTTAATGCTTACTTCAATTTTAATGTGTCTAATTCTTTAGTTAACATTGCGACTTTAATCAAAGAATCTTTTAATTGAATTCGTACATTAATTTTATTTTCATAATCAAGTAGTTTCAATGGCTCTATAATTTCATTCAATAGAATCTTAACAGTATCTATAAAATAAAAAAATGTACTCATGAATTGTATAATTTCATAAATCTTTTATTTCATTCAAATTATATGATATAAATGATTTTCTTACATCATGTCTTAGGACATAGAAAACATACTTCATTGAGAAATGTCCTGAGAAATCCCATAATTTTTGATATAAGTATATATTTTTTGGATTTGTTATTTATATAAGGAAGCCTGATATATTATTTAAATTTGAATAAATAATATACCTATTATATATTAAGCTTTTGCCAGGTGTTATATAAACTATCAATTAAGTATATTTATTAGTTATTACTTATTACTTAACAGCATCAAAAAACATTTCAATTTATATAAAAATTCTTCTAATATTTATTATATTTTATTTATAACTCATCTTGGTTAAATTTGCTCATATTTAATCTATTACTATTTACTATTTTTAATTATTTTGTGGTCAGAAACGTTATATATTAATTAGTAAGTAAGTCAGTTCTTAAACCAACAATAGTTTTTGATTAAGTAAATTATACCTTAATAGTCAATAGACAATGTCATATATATTTATTTATAGTCGGAAATTAAAAAATAATGTTTCTACCTATTCAACAATTTGGAATAATAATAATGGGTTTTGATTGACTCATTTTTTATCTACTTAAAATTAACCAAAATCAAAAATCCTAGTCTGAGTTATTTTTCAGAGGTTCAAAAGCATCTAATTATGTTATTTCTACAATAACTTATACTTAGTTTTTAGTCTCAGTTACAAATAAGTTCTAATAAGTTTGAAACAGAGATAGGTATGGATTTTAAAATAAGTCAAAATAAATGAGTTAAAAATCTTTAAAAATCTACAGCCACATAAATTTTGGAATTATTTGAAGTATTGTGTATAAAAATCAGCCTCAAATTGAATTTTCAGACACGAGCTTGATAAAGTCAAGCTAATAGTCAACTTAATGGATTTGTAGATATTCCACTTTTGAAGGCCATCACTAATTCAATCAATTACAGTATCTCCTTGAGTTAACTTACTTAAGTCAGTTTCATCCAATTGCTTAAAATTCTTTAAAACAACTTTGGATGCCGTACTAGAGAACAATGTCATAATTTCTTCATCAGAATCATTAAATACAAGAGCTTTATCTAAAATTAAAACAAATTTACATAAGTTAATAATATATAATTTAAATATATGCAAATCAATATATGCTTACTGATTATTTCAAGTGCTTCAATTTTTTGATCAATTAATTTTTTTTCAGTTTTTAATCCATTTATCTTTTCTAATTCTTTACTTAAAGTTACTAAATGATCTTTGAGAATATTAAATTCATCCCTAAAAACCTTTTTTTGTTCATCGACATTTGAAGATATATTTTTCTCAATCTTCTGAAACACATATTTTGCCTCCAAGCTGCTGAGATACTTGTCATATGCAAATCTTAGCTTGGTAGTTTTGTCCAATTGTAATCTATTACCAGTTGCGTTTAAATTTGGCATACTGCCATTTCTTTCTAAGGTAACGTTGGTACTAAAACCTATGACATAATATTGAATATTACAAATTATATTATGATAGCCAACATTTTTCTGGATTATTTATTTATTTATATCTAGGGAATTTCTCATGCCAGAAATACTAAAAAAACCAAGTATCATTTTATATGAGATACTCAGCCTGGGTTCATAGAACTACGAGTGCACAAATAATACTTAAGACGTTTGTGGAAAAATCATTGAAATTGACAGGGCAGTCAACTTGTTAAAGAATACTACCATATTATACAGTATACTTCAACTGCATAGGTGTATTACAATTTTTTTTTAGAAAACCTGTATAGTTTAACAAACCCTGTTAAACTAGGTGTTTAAAATTTATATTTATTTTAGCTTTATTGTACTTACTTTTGAGTCGTCTAACAGCATCACTATCTTTTAGAGTAGTAAGATTACTTTTGGAACGATGATTCACATTTTTTGGTGTATTATTATTTGGAGTTATACTAATGTTGCTTACATTGGACCTACTAGTAGGTTTTTTTTGTGTTGTACCTGTATTTAATAACTTAATTTTCTTTTTATCCATCCTGATTCCTGAAATATCAAAAGTTTATGTAACAGATTTTATAATAATATACCTACATAATTACATTTTGTTTCATGTATTATATACATGATATACAAGGTGTAACAGAAAGACTTTATGAAAAAAAATATGATGCTACTTAAACGTATGAAAAAAGTTGTTGAAATTACCTATATGATTAGTAAATAATTTAAGAAATATACTCATGTCAGCAAATTCCCAAGAACAATATTTTGAAAAAAGTTAGGTATCATTTTTCAAATTAATTTAGGTAATCAAAAAAATTTTGATATTTTAAAAAATTCTAAAAAATAAACTTCTTGACTTAGATAAATGTTTTTACTATCATAATTATTGTTCTTATAATCAGATTCACAAATTAGCTATTTTGAATGTATCTAAAACAATTTAAATCCAATTTTAAATTTTTTATCTTCAGTGTTAAAAAATAAAAATAATTTTTTGTATAATATTATGTGTAGCACAAATATACATTATATTATGTAAAAAAAAAAAAAATATAAAATATAGATTAGAACAAAAGATATTCCAATAGTCAGTTCTATACATTACACCCTATATACCATATAAGGAAATTATTTTAGAATCTTAATAATTTATTATCATATCAAATTGATGCTATATTGTACAGATTAAAAAATAAATAAGTACTTACTGAAATTAGGCGTTCTCCACAAGGAACACGGACATAAAATTATAAAAACGAATAAGATCTATTATATATTATTATTTATTATAATAGGTAGGCACATAAATATAACTGACAACATCGGAGTTTCACTTATGTCTTATTCTAATGTACAGTTATAGCACAGAGCATTTATTATAAATTATATAATAATGATTGATGAATAATGGTATTACCTATAAAGTGTAAATTGTTATTAAGTTAATAAGTTATTTGTATATTAAAATTATTTATCTTAATTCTTAATTCCTGATTGCAATTTGCAAGGAATTATGAAACGATAACAATAATAAGCATTCAATTAGGCGGGAAATGATAGTACTTATCTCTGATAATAACTTTGTTCATATCAGAACCAGTGTTGCCACACGTTCGTTGTAGTTCGAACCACGATTTAAGATAGTATGGTTGCCCATCGACTACGGTATAATGGTTTATTCGACGACCATCAATATGAATCTAGCAATCAGCTGTTTTTAATAGTATAGGGCTTTTGGTTGAGATAATGAAGACTATGCAGACGACTTTTACCCACCTCAAACTGTATATTTAAACCTAACATGGCAGAACTGATATATAAATATAATAATGCAGTTTAAACATATTAATTATCATTTGATATTTTACTATGTTAATATAATTTAATAATCAATTATAATGCTATAATTTTGGTTATTTTTTATATTATAATAATAAAAATGGCATGTTGTGTACCTTTATTTCCTTATAAGGATTTAAAACTAGTTTGTTTGGTGTTCCTAAAATTCCTCCTTAAGGGATGAGTGGGAAAAAGTTTTAGATGTTTTAAAACTAATTCTAAAGTATGCCGTTACCACTTCAAGAAAGAGGATGTAGTTGATACTTGGGAATCTGGTGTAGGTTTTAGGAAGTATACAGTAAGTAAAATAACACTATGGTGATTTTAAAATGTTAGTAATTAATATTTATCTACCAGCAGCATATACTATTTGTAAAAATGACCCCATCTCTCAAATTTTAACACTAGATCCAATCTTCCACCTTTATTATATTTTTGTAAATCCATTTTAAGGAATTTAACATTAGTATAAACATTTTAATAACTAAAAACTTCTTGTTCAAATTTAGGATTTGGAAGGAAGGTGCATCAAAATTTACAAAAAAAAAATAGGAATCTCATTTAATGAACTGACATTTGTATCACTGCAGGACAATGCTTAAGTAATACACAACTTATAAATACATTATTAAATGGGTTAATGTATTAAATTTTAATTCAATGACATAAAACCAATCTATACCAAAAAAATTCTAAGCGAAGATGGTCCGTCAACTAATACACTACTAAGTATATTCTCTTATTATTGCTATTAATTTTATCTATTTTACTATAAGTAATAGACTGTAGGTTTGAGTAATTTACGCCGAAAACATTGCATTTAAAAATTTAATGAGTGTATATTACAGGGCATGAACCGCTTATGAAAAATTCGGTTATCGGGTCCGGTAGGACTCAAAAAAATGTTCGTAAGTGGTTACCGGGTTTAGGGGTTTTTAGAATTAGTGGTAATTGATTACCGGCTACCAAAATGATCCCTAAAAATGTGGTTATCGGTTTGGAAGCGGTTTTAATTCTTCAAGATTACCGGTTACCACTTCGGAAACAGTTTTTTTCGGAAAATTTTAGTTTTACTTTAATTTACCCAAAACAAAACTAAATATTCACTTCATAAAACGATTTAGGGCCAAGCAAAATTAAAAATAAATATGCTTCCAAACATTTGGTTTTTTGGTTTTTTTTTCATTTGCTTATAAAAAATGATTGGATAGTGATATTAAAAAAAGCGTGAAAATGTTTAAAAAAAACACGAAAAATGAATTTTACTAAATTTACGATTATATAAGATTTGAATGTTATTTAAATGTGGTTTTGTCAATGAATCTGTAATTTTGTACACATACAAGTTAATTCAAAAAACATCTAGAAAGTAGTATTGATAAGTTAAAAAAGCGGTGTTTTTTTTATAACTTTAGACACCATCGATTTAGTGCATAGTAATAAATACAACATTTATTTAGTTATTTCTTAATTTTTTTTATTATTTTATTTGAAACATTATTTTTAAAAATTGGGATTAATAAAACTATTTTTATTTATTTATTATTTTATATAAATTAGAATTTGTTAATAAACCAAGTAATAAATAAATGGATACTAAGTAACAAACCATTATCATTATTATAAATTTGAATTAAATTTACTGCATTTGTGTCTAGTATAAACAAATAAATGTTTTTTAAAGATTGTGTGAAAATATCCATCGTCCATCGGTTAGGACGGTTAGGTTATAATTACAAATAATCTATGGCAAATGACAATTGTCTGAGACGAACAGCGATTCCAATACGTCCAACAATATTTCATTCCACTCTGGTTATTAAGCTAGCCGCTAGGTACCTATTTTTATAAATGTCATTAATCTCAAAACTTCCAGACTGAACTTTTGGATCGAAGATATGAAGAAGTGCGGATTTTCCTTGTCGGAGATGCACAGCTCTGACACTAGACAATATTATACACTCGAAGGGAACGCGTTTCACTGGAAGAATAAATAGGTAATTACTTAAATTTTGTCCTTTTACTCTTTTGACGCGGTAGACCTAATGTAAATATTTATGGTCAGACAAACTTATATACCCGCCAGACGTAGAATAGTTTTAAAAATCCAGTTGTTTTTAGGTGCACAAAAATTAGGATATTATGAAAATACTTTAAATTATAATACTCTATCTACAGCTAATTCATTGTTATAGAAGAATAATTTTTAAAATTTAAAACAAATGATTTTGCAATGCTTTTATAAGTAGGAAGGTAGGTGGTATTTATACCTATCTATTAAAATAAGAAAGTATAATGATTAATTTTATTTATATGATTGTAAGTAGGTACATAGCAGTTTTTATACCTACCACTCGCTGACGATTATTTTTGTCTTATACGTTCTTCGTAATTCCGTTCCGTCACGATAGTTTTAGTTTTCGTTAAATAGATCCACAACTATTATCCGTATTATGCATAGTGAAATTATGTGTCTCATGGCACATAGTTTAACATGTCTTATGTGAAACATAAATGTTTCTATCCACACGGGTTACGGTCATTAAACATTTGGGTTTTAAGAGAACACCTCAAACGCATTTTTTTTGGGGGGGGGGTTTACGGGATATACCTATAGGACATTTCTTCAAATTTTCACACTTCACTATTTGATATTGGATATTATTGGTACCTAGGTTAAGTTTCTGTTTCATAATAGATCGATAGGTTACTAGGTATATCACATTCTTTAATTTAAATTCCGGTAATCGAGTATTGGACAGTATACCTACGTACTTATAATTCGTATCGTAATTTAATTACTAAAGAAATTAAAAATTTCCCTAACAGTGTCTAGGGCCACCCGCAGGAGAATGCATTATCTAGAATGTCTATAACTTGACGTCTAGTATATGGTTGAAATTAGCATGCGACCAAGGGGCTTGATCTGGAAAATTTAATGATTCAATAAGGTTCATCTCATTATTTGAATTAAACTTATTTTAAAGCGATTGTTGTGAAAATAAATTTTAATTTATTTCATCAACCGCTCATCTTATTTTCTAGTACCTTTAATTTCCCACGAAATTCATACCGATCATCTCAGAGCTTTTATATTCACAACCATAAACACATGCATTTTTATCTTAATTTTTTCATAATTTCACTTTTCCAGAACAATCCCCCTGAAAAAGAAAACCAGATATATTATAGATCGCAAAATTTTCTGTAAAAATATATGAATTTTATCAATAGACCATATTATAGGATTTAACAAAAGAAATGACAAAAAAAATATTATGCTACTTAACGTGTGACAAAAATTGTATATTATGTGAAAGAAAATAATTTAAGAAATATACTAATGTCAGCAAATTCCCAAAAATGATATTTTTAAAAAATTATTACGTTCCAAATAATTTAATAAACAAATTAAGACATTTAAAAAAATTCTAAAAAATAAACTACTTGGACTTATATACATTTTTTTAGCATAAAATTGTTATTATAATTAGATTCACACAATTGGCTATTTGAATTTATCTAAACAAATTAAATCAAATTTAAAATTTTTATTTTCAGTAATAAAAAATAAAATAATTTTTTGTATATTATACGTGTATCGCGAGTGACATAAATTATATAAAAAAAAAAACTTTAAATTTTGTATATAGTAAAAGTATTATGGCATTTGTCAGATCTCGGTTGGACAACCTGTATATACTGAGGATAAGTTCCAGTATTTGTCATATTATAATATATTTATGTCATCTGTGGCAATCGCCAATTGTCGACATTCGGCGGAGACTATTCACTATTCTAATAATTGCAGTGAACAAAAAAATAAAAAAACCAACAATTAACGGACAGTTCGATAAGCAGTATAATATTATAATATAACACGAACTTCCACATTTTGTTATGTTTAGGTTATTTTCATAAAATATTTCCATACTTTCTAGTTTCAATTCGGAGCGAGATAATGTAGACGGATGAAGATAGATTTTTCTTCGGCGGCAGAGTGTGCTGCAGTACAGCTAGGTTTCACCGGAAGAGTCGATGTTACGCGTAAGTTTGTTTTTCATATTATTTTTGGGCTTAAATTTAATTTTTAGAATTGAATTAAATATATTGTCACGAAAATCTGTTAATTCGGTTACGTAGAAGCGTATACGTTACTACCTACCAAAGGCGCAATGTATAATAATAATAAATTATACGCCAGTTCGAACAATCCAAACGCTGTCTTCGTTTTACCACGACCGGTTTTAATACGCGTACCTTATTGCCTATACTATTCGTCGGGTAACATCTTGGGTTTGCGCGAAGTATTTATAACAATATAATGTTATTAATCTTTATATTTTGCATACATTATACACCCAATTTATTAATTTTACACCAATTTAGTATTTTTACCATAATTATTACTTTATACTTAGATTATATATTATATGATGGTATAAGTATGCTGAAATATTTAATACCATAACCATTTATTACTGGTACATTTTTTCCCAAACCTGAAGTTTAATTTAAGCATTGAGGGTAGTCACTTAACATACGTAACTTTTATTTTTCCACTTAATATCTATATCATTGGCACCTACGTATACTGCTGCACACCTAAAATACAAATTTTCAAGGAGTACCTATAGTCAACTGGTCAACTGTCTATCCTGACCACCCATGTGGACGCTTATGAATACCTAATATAATTATATACTCGTGTATCTATTTTAATAGTGTAAACATAAACATGGGTGTTACGATTATTTTAATTTTTTTTTTTATTTTTCACATAAAGGTACATTACATAATTGTAATGCATTGTAATCCTATTTATCTCTTGTTTACTTTAACACAATGCTTCAAAAGTTTTTATTTAGTTAATTGGTATAAAATTTGTAAATTATTGAATTAACTACATCTACTATAATTAGTAATAGTAATAAATCCGTGTATAAAACTATTAAAATAAAAATTAAAAAAACATCAAGAGCACAATATTTTTGCCGGTAGTCGAGTTCTAGTTGATAACTGACTTGTGAATAAATTTAATTTTCGTTAGGTATATAACTAATAAATCCTTGAATACAACATTTAAAAAGGTGGGTAAGTGGATGTCGCTCTGCTGTACAGTAGGTTACAAGTGGGTCACTGTAATGGATGGTGTTAAATTTGAATTCAATGATATAATATCACTGTATAAGAAAACGATTCTGAGCGAAAACGGTCAGTCAGACTATGATGTTACTAAGTATATTTGATGATATTATTGTGCATAAAGTAATTTATATATACCTATTTACGTGGAGCCTTGTTATCAATTTTCAATCCTTAGCTAAAAGTTGAACATTTTATAAATTTTTAAAGTACAACATATTATTAAATTATAAATTTTATAAATTTTGTTGAAATTCGAACTTAAATCCTTACCAAAAAAAAATTGTGCCTATGTATTTTTAATATTTTTTCAACCTGCTATTGTAACAATATATCAGGAGCCTTGCATTAAATTTGCACGCTTTTTCCCAATTTTCAAAGTTTTCAAAATCGTATGGTATTAGAAAATGCTAATATAACCATTCAGTGAAATTTTCAAGTATCTATAGTCATTCGTTTTTTAATTACAATAAAATAAAGAAAATCGTTACATGAGAAATCAATGAATATTAAATATGTAAAAATAGAATTTCAAACGCTCATAAAATTTAATTTGATATGCTTGTAGTCATTTTTTTTTTTTGATAAAGGTAGACAAACTTATGGGTATATTGTATTACATTTCAAATCTTAGATTTAAAAAGAAAAATTTTTATGAATTCCTCACTGAAAATAATTTGCTAATTTTTCGTGATTTTTCCGTATTTTGTCAAGATTTGAACTTTAAATGCTTACAAATAAAAACTGTGACTAAGGATTTTTAATTTGTTCATCTGCCTTTGAAACAATAACCTAGAGCCTTCTTTAATTTTCAAGCTTTTTTACTCAACAGATAAAAATTTTATTGATATTTATAGAAAAAAAAACTAAAATAATTGAAACTGGCAATGTCCGTAAACAGCTCAAAAGAGTCAAATTATTTGGAAAATTTTATCGTGTATATAAAATGAAAATATAAATAACCAGTGAAAATTTCATGTATCTACGGTCATTTGTTTTAAAGTTACAACAAAAACCAAATTCAATTTTGTGAAAAATCGATTTTGCGTAAAAAATCCCGTCTTTTCTTAATTTTTCTTTTGTTTTTCTTGGCGCTTTTGAAAATTACTGGGAATTTTAAATAATGACCTCCTCAATGCACCAACGATATTCACTTTCTAATCGAAAAAGATACTGAAGTTGAAAATCGAAGCATTATTTCGACTACTTATCGTGTACACAGACACAAAAAAAAAATAAAAAAAAATTTAAAAACACAACATCATTGTAAATCATACATTCAATCGTTCCACTCAGAATCTAAAATAACTAACTCTGTACCATAATAAAAATCAATATTATTTATTGGTAGGTTTATATAATATCTACAACGCATGGGTTATATTTCTTATTTTTCGGTAGATTTTTTTTATTATTGTTAATCGATCAGGAGATGTATTGCCCGCAACTTTTCAATTATATTTATGGTACCTTACCTATACTGGTATAACTCTATTCTGGCTATCAATAAAGTTGTGATAAAATTAGAAAATTGTTCAGGTATTATATTTTTTTAAGTAATTCTTTTGCGTAGGGAATTCGCTCAATGATATTTAAATATTTTCACCTATAATCAAGTACCGATGACTTATATAGGTACTAGAGACTGAGTGAATAGGAAGTGTGTGATATGGCGAAGATAAGGTAAGAGTTTAACATGCTTTCAGAATGTTTAGTGTATGGAAAGGAAGACGAAAAATAATTGTAAGGTTAGGAGGTAGGTAAGTGGAGTGTTCGGTGATCTGTTCAGATAAACGAAAGATAGTAAGAAAGTACAGCGTAAAAGAGGAGCTATTAATAGAAATTAATTTCCTACGGATCGGCCGTTATTCCGTCAGGTGTTGTTCATATTGTAGTGAACAACAAGAGAGAATAGGTTTCGGTGGTTCGGTCCCTGGATGATAGAATAGTGAGAGTGGCTCTAGAAGTTAATTTAGGGGGAAATGTAGGGCACGAGTTATCTGCATGAGAAGAGATACGAGGGGGGGAGAGAAAGAGCAAGGACCGCGATCATACAGGTGGGGGGAGAAGAGAGGAAGAGGATGAAGACAGAACTAACCGATCATACTGGTGGGTTGGAATGATAGGGCTGAACCTATATAATATCTTCGAGAGACGAGGGAAAAAGTGTAAAGGTAGAATATATTGTTTAACATGCCGAATACGTAGGAAAGGATCTTGATTGCAAAGACCAACTTGACTCTTTGGCTGAAACTATACGTTATCGGTTGATATAGGTTTACAACCTCGACTTATAGGATAGAATAAAAAGATTTGTTGCAGGTTGGGATTTAGCGCACTATTTGTTTTCCATCTTTGACCCACGCGTAGCATATACCAATGTGCGATTAAGAAAACACTAAAATGATTGTGTGTGGGTCAGAGAGAAATAAATGGTGCGCTAAAAATCTGACATCCTCTTAAGTGTTATCAAGTTGAACAAGCATTGATTGTTGACAATTTGACATTTAACATTAACTGTGGTAGGTATTATGATTGGAAGTAAAAGTAATTAGCAGGGCTGTGAATTTTAATCTAATGTAAAAGTGTTAAATATTTGCCTGCATGTATGCACTAAAAACAGGAAATATATATGCACTGCAATATTCAAAAATATGCACTTAAAATTCAAAAAAATACTGAATGAAAACGTTCTTATTAAAAATTTTTAAATTAATAAATAATAATTCAAATTGGTTTACAAAAAAAATTCTTTATTTACACACTTGGTAGGTAGGTACCTATTTATTTTTCTAACGGATGAACCGAAATATATAAAAACATTTTAAGAAAATAAGCATAAATACGAAGAAATTATGAAAACATGCAATTATATGAACTAACCCAAAAAAAATATATGTAAAATAAGATTTTGGCCGAATCCATTTTTTACATGGTCACGGGTAGCAAAAAAGCATGTAAATGCATTTAATTCCACACCGCCCTGGTAATAAGCATTGATTTATTTGTAGTGGAACGGGTACAGTGAGACGCATATGGGTAACGGTGTTGTAAAATAGGGATCTCCCAAAAAAAATACGTACTAATAGTTCAAACCAATCAAAAAAGCCAACCCGTAATAAATATTAATTTATGAAAAGTATTTTAAAAAGCATTATTATATAAATGAAACAAAACTATGAACTATGGACCGTAACATAATATAGGTATTTCTATATTTTTTAGCTCCATAATTTCTGTTAAATACTAGGGAAATGTATTAAGTACCGTTAAAGTGCTAATTTGAGCTATTACTTATAATATTATATTCATAACAAATTATCGTAGAAGTTTGATAATGTTATCCACATACCCATTATCTATTATAGTTTAATTAACAACAACATTCTAGTAGAGTCTGAATATTTGGTTCCACGACTCTGATTATACAATCTTTAAATACTAAACTACGGGACTGAAATTTAGTTTATATAGATCTAAATAGTCCAAAACATATATTGTTTCCAAAATATAAAAATAAAGTGTCTTTATTGTTGTAGGTAGGTAACTATCAAAAAAAAATCATACTTGACATCTATGTATAATATACGTATATTGTAATAAATGTTCAAATGTTTATTATAGTACATTATAAAACTAAAATTAAATATAATACATTATAACGTGTTCAAATGTACATTTCACACTAATATTTTGTTATTATTTCACACAGTCTCTCTCTTCAATCTCAAATTTTCTTCAAATTATCCCAAATATCTACAAATATAAATGTTTAGTAATTGGAAGACTTGATTAAGTATTTAATCATTTATCTCTAAGAGATGCGCCGGATCGCCACATGGTCAACGGTACAACAAACGGCACATTCAGCGATAGCCACATCACGAGGTTTTGTGTCACTCATATAGTGGCGGCACGGCACTGGTCAGGTGGTATTAAGCCACCGTGGACATAATATTATGCCACTCATTTCTTTCCGGTGGACAATTATTTGCCGCACTGCATACCTTGGTATCGGCCTATCCCGGTCCCGCAGACGTGGAACGAATCGAAGTACAAAATACAATGAGGCGGGACACAACAACGATTGCGATTGACGACCAAGTGCCGTGAACACACGAGACCGACGCTACATGTACATGGTACGTTCGCGAATGGACGTGACAGGGCTCGCGGTCGACCACCTCCGTCGAAAACTACATATGGAAACGAATTGTTTGGAGGTACATACGATATCCATGCTATACAACCTACAACAAGGACCAACGGGTCACAATTACGCAAACTAAAAGCTGCAGTCGTACGGTGCATAATATGATCCACAGTGCGCAACATGCGGTCACATTATAAGTGCACGTAATCATTCGTTGATGATAATATCAACAATCATAGGCGTAACTAGCCCTTTATAATAGGGGGGGGGCTGGAGTCCCAAAAGTTTTGAGGTACCTGTGGAAACATAATTGCCCCCACGGCCCACACATATAAGTTTTGATTGTATGAATTATCTAAAAAAACTTTAAATTTAAATAATTAATAATGCATAAAAATTCTTTGTTTTACCTGAATTACATAAAACTATAAAATATATTATACCATTTATACTTAATGTCTAATGTATAATTAATAATAATATTTTAAATCAAAAATTGTTTGTATATACAGTATACTTCTTTATTCTGACATTTTTAAACATAAATTATAACTTATTTTTTAGTTAAAAACAGTAAATAAAATATACACAATAGATATATAGTCTATACCTAAATAAAATATTTATAATAAAATAGTTTCATTGTTTTTTCCAAATAATCGACAGCAAAAGCAATATACAGCATCTTGTTTGACACTGTATTCCAACCAATTATAAGTATTACTTAAAAAAATTGGATGAAAATGATCTGTTCTATTTACCAATATTGTTTTTGATAATCCTAATAAGTGATATATAAAAAAATATAATATAATATAATTTATAAATAATCATAATAATTAATATACTTATTTTATTTTGTCATGATAATATTACCTAATGACATTTTAACTATTTATTTAAAACATTACCTTAAGTATGGGCTGGCATGGACCCGAAATCAAATCTCCTAAATCATCCAATTGAGAAATCCATTTTAAGTTGTAGGTTTTCTTTATTTTTATATTTATTGTCTTTTTAATAAGAAATTATAATTACTAAATTAATTTCGTAAACTCGACCAATTCGTTCAAATCTTTAGTAATAAAGAATAATTGTACACCAAAAAATTTGGAGGGACTATAAGAAATTCTGAGGGGACTGAAGCCCCCCTCCCCACGCACCCCCACCACTAGTTACGCCTATTTCAACAATACACGCGATACACGACGACAGAAAGTTGGGAAGGTCAGGGATCACGATAGAAATGAGTCGTCCCATTCCGACGGATTTCCGTGTACATTATTTTTTTTTTAGCGATAGAAAACAAAATATTTGAAAAAAATCAATACGTAATGGTACGAATAATGATTGATGTCCAAATAGTAATACATAATATAAATCAGTGTAAGAACACATGTTAAGAATAAACACATGTGAAATACAATACAAAGCAGCAATGCTGCAGGGTGCTAATCAGTATACATACGTCAAAGTGTCATCTCCTGTCCTCATAGTATTACATGAACAAGTGCATAGCAATACACTAATAGATTATAATTGAAAAAACAAATCAATGAACATAATATGGTTCATGTAATAAAAAATTGATGAATACAAAACCAATATATAGTTATAACTAATAATACCAAGTACAGAGTAATCATACAAAAAAATAATAAAATTATATAGTGAGGTCTTCCCCGGTCGAGGACGGCCGGGGAGCGGTTAAGCCACCTCGAGAGCTTCGGCATCCGAAGCCCAGCTTTGAGGGCGTATGCCGAAACTGCGGTGGCGCGAAAACGCGTCTATATGTTTGAACATACTCCCCCCGTGAGGCTCTTCCTCACATGCAGTGACGTAGAACCGGACGCATGACGTAGCAGGGGATGAAAGTCCGAAGTAGATAGATGTATGAAATCGATAGCTGCTGGTCACATATGCGCCTTACCTGTGGTGTACATTTTTTTTTTAACGATAGAAAACAAAATATTTGAAAAAAATCAATACGTAATCGTACGAATAATGATTAATGAACAATAGTAATACATAATATAAATCAGTGTAAGAAACATGTTAACAATAAACACATGTGAAACACAATACAAAGCAGCAATGCTGCAGGGTGCTAATCAGTGTACATACGCCAAAATGTCATCACCTGTCCTCATAATATTATGAACAAGTGCATAGCATACACTAATAGATTATAATGAAAAAACCAATCAATGAACATAATATGGTTCATGTAATAAAAAATTGATGAATACAAAACCAATATATAGTTATAACTAATAATACCAAGTACAGAATAATAATACAAAAAAATAATAAAATTATATAGTGAGGTCTTCCCCGCTCGAGGACGGCCGGGGAGCGGTTAAGCCACCTCGAGAGCTTCGGCATCCGAAGCGCAGCTTTGAGGGCGTATGCCGAAACTGCGGTGGCGCGAAAACGCGTCTATATGTTTGAACATACTCCCCCCGTGAGGCTCTGCCTCACATGCAGTGACGTAGAACCGGACGCACGACGTAGCAGGGGATGAAAGTCCGAAATAGATGGATGTATGAAATCGATAGCTGCTGGTCACATATGCGACTTACCTGTGGTGTACATTATTTTTTTTTTTTTTAACGATAGAAAACAAAATATTTGAAATACAAAGCAGCAATGCTGCAGGGTGCTAATCAGTGTACATACGCCAAAATGTCATCACCTGTCCTCATAATATTACATGAACAAGTGCATAGCAATACACTTATAGATTATAATTGAAAAAACAAATCAATGAACATAATATGGTTCATGTAATAAAAAATTGATGAATACAAAACCAATATATAGTTATCTAATAATACCAAGTACAGATAATCATACAAAAAAATAATAAAATTATATAGTGAGGTCTTCCCGGTCGAGGACGGCCGGGGAGCGGTTAAGCCACCTCGAGAGCTTCGGCATCCGAAGCAGCTTTGAGGGCGTATGCCGAAACTGCGGTGGCGCGGAAACGCGTCTATATTTTGAACATACTCCCCCCGTGAGGCTCTTCTTCACATGCAGTGACGTAGAACCGACGCATGACGTAGCAGGGGATGAAAGTCCGAAGTAGATAATGTATGAAATCGATAGCTGCTGGTCACATATGCCGCCTTACCTGTGGTGTACATTTTTTTTTTAACGATAGAAAACAAAATATTTGAAAAAAATCATACGTAATCGTACGAATAATGATTATGAACAAATAATACATAATATAAATCAGTGTAAGAACACATGTTAACAATAAACACAGTGAACACAATACAAAGCAGCAATGCTGCAGGGTGCTAATCAGGGTACATACGCCAAAATGTCATCTCCTGTCCTCATAGTATTACATGAACAAGTGCATAGCAATACACTAATAGATTATAATTGAAAAAACAAATCAATGACATAATATGGTTCATGTAATAAAAAATTGATGATACAAAACCAATATATAGTTATAACTAATAATACCAAGTACAGATATAATACAACAAAAAATAATAAAATTATATAGTGAGTCTTCCCGGTCGAGGACGGCGGGAAGCGGTTAAGCCACCTCGAGAGCTTCGGCATCCGAAGCGCAGCTTTGAGGGCGTATGCCGAAACTGCGGTGGCGCGAAAACGCGTCCGTGTTCGAATAATTTAGAATACAAACTTAATAATTCACTAACTGTAAATTTATAAAAAATATTACGAATGTCTATACTCATATTATATTATGATTGTATTAGTTACAAACTCTCGAAGTATGAGTTATGTTTGAGGATTAAATTAATTCTTAAAAAGAAATGCTTCAAGGTTGCCTCAGTAGGTTGAGGGACTGTAGTAAAAGTGCCGTCCACCAATAAAGTACCGAAAAAATGATTAATTCAAATATAGAAGGTACTTATATCATATACTTATCAAAGTATTATTGTGTTAGTCACCGTCTTGTGTAATTATATTGTCTTATGTTTTGCCAATCTAATTATACAAAATATTTAAAATTAATGAAATCACAAATATTAATACAATAGAGAGACTGTGCATTGATTTACAAATTTGTATTAAATTAACTTTTTGCATAGAGAATATGAAGGTGGGCTGGGCGTTTAATATCAGAGTGTGGGGGGGCAGGGCTGGGATTTCAATTATGAATTGAAATATTTGTGGCACTGGATGAATTAAGGTGTCAACAATCAAAGGTTCAACTTGATAATCAAACACTTAATTCGGCAACCTGCAACTCAGGATCTTTTTATTCAAAGTGTCCTAATAAGTCATAAGGAGGTTAGTTAGGTAACCTATGGTTAGTTGAAGCTACGGTGATGATAGACGACTATTATCACTGGTCGTGAGCTTTGCGATGATTTTTCTTACTAACTATTAAGGTATTCGATATTGTAAACATAACAATGAAAGAAAATATTTAAATATTATTAATTTGGTTAGGTTAGGTTAGGTTAGGTAGGTTAGGTTATGATAGGACAGATATTAGACTTAACTAATTATCATAGTTTTTAACACGGTATTAAAGACTGTCAGCTAGAGTTGTACTAGTATAGTTATTAAAAAATTAAATACAGCCAACATTAATTAATGGTGTTTTTACCATAACGAATTATAAAATATAACAAAATTTTTATTTTATTAGGATTTTATGAGGTTTTCAATAAATATGGGTTTTTTGTAAATAGAAAATGTATAAATCAATAGTTTTAATTTAAATATAGTTTTTGTTTTTTAATATCCTATTGTCGAAGAATTCTCAAGGTTTTCTTCCCAAATTTTTTTTCCGCACATATTTACAAAGACTATACCAGATATCTGACTATGTTTTTATTTGCATTTAGTCTTTATAGTTTGTAATTTAATATTGACTGTAAACCCCAGCCAAACAAATATTATTTTTAAATAACATTATTTTATATCCTTCATAATTACAATCACATAGTAGAGTCTGTACAGGACCTTTTTCTCATATAATTTTTTTGCATCCTTAATAAATTACATTCATTTTTATACATTTTCTAATACATATATTATGGTGATACCCTTCTGATCATAATAACTGTTCGTATTCATATAATGTAAACAATACCTAGTTTTTGGATTGTAGTTAATATGTATTGTAGTATTTAGCTTCCAGCGTATTCTTTTGTTTAGTGTTATTTCATCACGGTATCTCAAACAACTTTTTTTTCAATTCATTGAACTCTAGTAGATTATTTTGTATAAATATTTTTCATAATTAACTGGCTATACCTGGGAGTACACTGAGTACCTGTGTACTTACTATATAAATTAAAAATAGGTTGGTTAGGTTCTCTCACGTTCCCTATTCAAATTATTTTTTTATATATTTAACTTTTTTGATTTTATTATATTTATCTTTTTTTAAAATATTTACAACCTGGTGGTGCCATTCAACTTTTTTTTTTAATTTTTCATTTGCTCCTTAAAATGCGTTTGCCAGTGGGTTCCCACGTTAGGTTAGATTCAGTTGATTTTTAATATGAATCTATTCAAATTTGTTAACTTTCAGACAATATAAATGATTAATATTATCTAATTTGTGTTTGCTTTATGATGTTATTTGCCTACAGGCTTCCATGCTCCCATCCAAAATTTTTTTTACTGTAATTTAATTCCTATTGACATTCCTACATAGATTTTTTAAACACTGCCAAAACGGTGCCATCTAAATTTTTTTAAAATTTTTTTTTTAGTAATATAACTCTAGTTGAATTTGTTGTATTGACTTGAATATTGATAACCTGGTGCCATACGAGAAATCCTTCTTTAATGAACTTAATATTTTGAATAGTTTTTTCAATTAATATTCTTGAAATTTTAGTTTGAAGTTTGTAATGTATTTTCCCAAATAGAATTTTATTTAAATTTTTTTTTGTTTTCTAAAATGCTTTTGCCTGCGGGCGCCAACACCCTCCTTCAAGTTTTTTTTTAGTAATGTAACTCGAGTTGAATTTTTTGTATTGACTTGAATATTGATAAACTGGTGCCATACGAGAAATCCTTCTTTAATGAATTAAATATTTTTAATAGTTTTTTTCTGTTTAATATTCTTGAAATTTTAGTTTGAAGTTTGTAATGTATTTTCCCACATTAGAATTTAATTTAATTTTTTTTTTGTTTTCTAAAATGCTTTTGCCTGCGGGTGCCAACACCCTCCTTCAAATTTTTTTTTAGTAATGTAACTCTAGTTAATTTTTTTGTATTGACTTTAATATTGATAAGCTGGTGCCATAAGTCTTTTTTTAGTAATTTTACTCGAGTTGAATTTTTTGTATAGACTTGAATATTGATAACCTGGTGCCATACGAAAAATCCTTCTGTCATTAACTAAATATTTTGAATAGTTTTTTCTATTTAATATTTTTGAAATTTTTGTTTGAACTTTGTAATATGTATCCCCACAGTATAATTTTATTTAAATTTTTTTTTGTTTTCTAAAATGCTTTTGCCTGCGGGCGCCATCACCCTCCTTCAAAATTTTTTTTGTATTAACTCGAGTTGAATTTTTTGTATAGACTTGATATTGATGAGCTGGTACCATACGAAAATCCTTCTTTAATGAATTAAATATTTTGAATAGTTCTTTTCTTTTTATATTCTTGTGAAATTTTAGTTTTAAGTTGTAATTGTGTTCTCCACAGTATAATTTTTTTTAATTTTTTTTTGTTTTCTAAAATGCTTTTGCCTGCGGGCGCCAACACCCTCCTTCAAATTTTTTTTTAGTAATGTAACTCTAGTTAATTTTTTTGTATTGACTTTAATATTGATAAGCTGGTGCCATAAGTCTTTTTTTAGTAATTTTACTCGAGTTGAATTTTTTGTATAGACTTGAATATTGATAACCTGGTGCCATACGAAAAATCCTTCTGTCATTAACTAAATATTTTGAATAGTTTTTTCTATTTAATATTTTTGAAATTTTTGTTTGAACTTTGTAATATGTATCCCCACAGTATAATTTTATTTAAATTTTTTTTTGTTTTCTAAAATGCTTTTGCCTGCGGGCACCATCACCGTCCTTCAAAAATTTTTTTTGTAGTTTAACTCGAGTTGAATTTTTTGTATTGACTTGAATATTGATAAAATGGTGTCATACGAGAAATCCTTTTTTAATGAACTTAATATTTTGAATAGTTTTTTCAATTAATATTCTTGAAAGTTTAGTTTAAAGTTTGTAATGTGTTTTCCACATATAATTTTATTTAAATTTTTTTTGTTTTCTAAAATGCTTTTGCCTGCGGGCGCCACACCCTCCTTCAATTTTTTTTAGTAATGAACTCTAGTTAATTTTTTTGTATTGACTTTATATTGATAAGCTGTGCCATAAGTCTTTTTTTAGTATTTACTCGAGTTGAATTTTTTGTATAGACTTGAATATTGATAACTGGTGCCATACGAAAAATCCTTCTGTCATTAACTAAATATTTTGAATAGTTTTTTTCTATTTAATATTTTTGAAATTTTTGTTTGAACTTTGTAATATGTATCCCCACAGTATAATTTTATTTAAATTTTTTTTGTTTTCTAAAATGCTTTTTGCCTGGCGGCGCAAACACCCTCCTTCAATTTTTTTTAGTAATTTAACTCGAGTTGAATTTTTTGTATAGACTTGAATATTGATAATCTGGTGCCATACGAAAAATCCTTCTTTCATGAACTAAATATTTTGAATTTTTTTTCTTTTTAATAATCTTGAAATATTAGTTTAAAGTTTGTAATGTTTTCCTCCACAATAGAATTTTATTTA
This sequence comes from Sitobion miscanthi, assembly GCA_008086715.1. Lineage (NCBI taxonomy): Eukaryota > Metazoa > Arthropoda > Insecta > Hemiptera > Aphididae > Sitobion > Sitobion miscanthi. The sequence goes on along the minus strand of CM017799.1, from coordinate 20,702,318 downwards.
AATTTTTTTTTGTTTTCTAAATTGCTTTTGACTGCGGGCGCAACACCCTCCTTCAATTTTTTTTTAATAATGTAACTCTAGTTATTTTTTTGTATTGACTTGAATATTGATGAGCTGGTACCATACGAAAAATCCTTCTTTAATGAACTAAATATTTTGAATAGTTTTTTCTTTTTAATATTCTTGAAATTTTTGTTTGAACTTCGTAATGTGTATCCCCACAGTATAATTTTATTTAAATTTTTTTTTGTTTTCTAAAATGCTTTTGCCTGCGAGTGCTAACACCCTCCTTCAAATTTTTTTTTAATTATGTAACTCTAGTTTATCTTTTTGTATTGCTTGAAACTTGAATATGATAAGCCGGTGCCATAAGTCTTTTTTTAGTAATTTAACTCGAGTTGAATTTTTTGTATTAACTTGAATATTGATAAGCTGGTGCCATACGAAAAATCCTTCCTTAATGACTAAATATTTTGAATAGTTTTTTTCTATTTATATTCTTGAAATTTTTGTTTGAACTTTGTAATGTGTATCCCCTCAGTATAATTTTATTTAAATTTTTTTTTGTTTTCTAAAATGCTTTTGCCTGCGGTCGCCATCACCCTCCTTCAAAAATTTTTTTTGTAGTTTAACTCGAGTTGAATTTTTTGTATAGACTTGAATATTGATGAGCTGGTACCATACGAAAAATCCTTCTTTAATGAATTAAATATTTTGAATAGTTTTTTTCTGTTTAATATTTTTGAAATTTTTGTTTGAACTTTGTAATATGTATCCCCACAGTATAATTTTATTTAAATTTTTTTTTGTTTTCTAAAATGCTTTTGCCTGCGGGCGCCATCACCCTCCTTCAAAAATTTTTTTTGTAGTTTAACTTGAGTTGAATTTTTTGTATAGACTTGAATATTGATGAGCTGGTACCATACGAAAAATCCTTCTTTAATGAATTAAATATTTTGAATAGTTTTTTTCTGTTTAATATTCTTGAAATTTTAGTTTTAAGTTTGTAATGTGTTTTCCCAAAGTATAATTTTTTTTAAATTTTTTTTTGTTTTCTAAAATGCTTTTGCCTGCGGTCGCCAACACCCTCCTTCAAATTTTTTTTTAGTAATGTAACTCTAGTTAATTTTTTTGATTGACTTTAATATTGATAAGCTGGTGCCATAAGTTCTTTTTTTTAGTAATTTTACTCGAGTTGAATTTTTTGTATAGACTTGAATATTGATAACCTGGTGCCATACGAAAAATTCTTCTGTCATTAACTAAATATTTTGAATAGTTTTTTTATTTAATATTTTTGAATTTTGTTTGAACTTTGTAATATGTATCCTCCACAGTATAATTTATATTTAAATTTTTTTTTGTTTTCTAAAATGCTTTTGCCTGCTGGCGCCATCACCCTCCTTCAAAAATTTTTTTTGTAGTTTACCTCGAGTTGAATTTTTTGTATTGACTTGAATATTGATAAACTGATGTCATACGAGAAATCCTTTTTTAATGAACTTAATATTTTGAATAGTTTTTTCAATTAATATTCTTGAAAGTTTAGTTTAAAGGTTGTAATGTGTTTTCCACAATATAATTTTATTTAAATTTTTTTTTGTTTTCTAAAATGCTTTTGCCTGCGGTCGCCATCACCCTCCTTCAAAAATTTTTTTTGTAGTTTAACTCGAGTTGAATTTTTTGTATAGACTTGAATATTGATGAGCTGGTACCATACGAAAAATCCTTCTTTAATGAATTAAATATTTTGAATAGTTTTTTTCTGTTTAATATTCTTGAAATTTTAGTTTGAACTTTGTAATGTGTATCCCCACAGTATAATTTTATTTAAATTTTTTTTTGTTTTCTAAAATGCTTTTGCCTGCGGGCGCCAACACCCTCCTTCAAATTTTTTTTTAGTAATGTAACTCTAGTTAATTTTTTTGTATTGATTTTAATATTGATAAGCTGGTGCCATACGAAAAATCCTTCTTTAATGAACTAAATATTTTGAATAGTTTTTTCTATTTAATATTCTTGAAATTTTTGTTTGAACTTTGTAATGTGTATCCCCACAGTATAATTTTATTTAAATTTTTTTTTGTTTTCTAATATGCTTTTGCCTGCGGGCACCAACACCCTCCTTCAAATTTTTTTTTAGTAATGTAACTCTAGTTAATTTTTTTGTATTGACTTTAATATTGATAAGCTGGTGCCATAAGTCTTTTTTTAGTAATTTTACTCGAGTTGAATTTTTTGTATAGACTTGAATATTGATAACTGGTGCCATACGAAAAATCCTTCTGTCATAACTAAATATTTTGATAGTTTTTTCTATTTAATATTTTTGAAATTTTTGTTTGAACTTTGTAATATGTATCCCCACAGTATAATTTTATTTAAATTTTTTTTTGTTTTCTAAAATGCTTTTGCCTGCGGGCGCCATCACCCTCCTTCAAAAATTTTTTTTGTAGTTTAACTCGAGTTGAATTTTTTGTATAGACTTGAATATTGATGAGCTGGTACCATACGAAAAATCCTTCTTTAAAGAATTAAATATTTTGAATAGTTCTTTTCTGTTTAATATTCTTGAAATTTTAGTTTTAAGTTTGTAATGTGTTTTCCCACAGTATAATTTTTTTTAAATTTTTTTTTGTTGTTTAAAATGCTTTTGCCTGCGGGCGCCAACACCCTCCTTCAAATTTTTTTTTAGTAATGTAACTCTAGTTAATTTTTTTGTATTGACTTTAATATTGATAAGCTGGTGCCATAAGTCTTTTTTTAGTAATTTTACTCGAGTTGAATTTGTATAGATTGAATATTGATAACTGGTGCCATACGAAAAATCCTTCTGTCATTAACTAAATATTTTGAATAGTTTTTTCTATTTAATATTTTTGAAATTTTGTTTGAACTTTGTAATATGTATCCCACAGTATAATTTTATTTAAATTTTTTTTGTTTCTAAAATGCTTTTGCCTGCGGGCGCCATCACCCTCCTTCAAAATTTTTTTTGTAGTTTAACTCGAGTTGAATTTTTTGTATTGACTTGAATATTGATAAAATGGTGTCATACGAGAAATCCTTTTTTAATGAACTTAATATTTTGAATAGTTTTTTCAATTAATATTCTTGAAAGTTTAGTTTAAAGTTTGTAATGTGTTTTCCACAATATAATTTTATTTAAATTTTTTTTTGTTTTCTAAAATGCTTTTGCCTGCGGGCGCCAACACCCTCCTTCAAATTTTTTTTTAGTAATGTAACTCTAGTAATTTTTTGTATTGATTTTAATATTGATAAGCTGGTGCCTAAGTCTTTTTTTAGTAATTTTACTCGAGTTGAATTTTTTGTATAGACTTGATATTGATAACCTGGTGCCATACGAAAAATCCTTCTGTCATTAACTAAAATTTGAATAGTTTTTTCTATTTAATATTTTTGAAATTTTTGTTTGAACTTGTAAATGTATCCCACAGTATAATTTTATTTAAATTTTTTTTTGTTTTCTAAAATGCTTTTGCCTGCGGGCGCCATCACCCTCCTTCAAAAATTTTTTTTGTAGTTTAACTCGAGTTGAATTTTTTGTATTGACTTGAATATTGATAAACTGGTGTCATACGAGAAATCCTTTTTTAATGAACTTAATATTTTGAATAGTTTTTTCAATTAATATTCTTGAAAGTTTAGTTTAAAGTTTGTAATGTGTTTTCCACAATATAATTTTATTTAAATTTTTTTTTGTTTTCTAAAATGCTTTTGCTTGCGGGCGCAAACACCCTCCTTCAAATTTTTTTTTAGTAATTTAACTCGAGTTGAATTTTTTGTATAGACTTGAATATTGATAATCTGGTGCCATACGAAAAATCCTTCTTTCATGAACTAAATATTTTGAATATTTTTTTTCTTTTTAATAATCTTGAAATATTAGTTTAAAGTTTGTAATGTGTTTTCCCACAATAGAATTTTAATTAAATTTTTTTTTGTTTTCTAAATTGCTTTTGACTGCGGGCGCCAACACCCTCCTTCAAATTTTTTTTTAATAATGTAACTCTAGTTAATTTTTTTGTATTGACTTGAATATTGATGAGCTGGTACCATACGAAAAATCCTTCTTTAATGAACTAAATATTTTGAATAGTTTTTTCTTTTTAATATTCTTGAAATTTTTGTTTGAACTTCGTAATGTGTATCCCCACAGTATAATTTTATTTAAATTTTTTTTTGTTTTGTAAAATGCTTTTGCCTGCGAGTGCTAACACCCTCCTTCAAATTTTTTTTTAGTTATGTAACTCTAGTTTATCTTTTTGTATTGACTTGAATATAGATAAGCCGGTGCCATAAGTCTTTTTTTAGTAATTTAACTCGAGTTGAATTTTTTGTATTAACTTGAATATTGATAAGCTGGTGCCATACGAAAAATCCTTCCTTAATGAACTAAATATTTTGAATAGTTTTTTCTATTTAATATTCTTGAAATTTTTGTTTGAACTTTGTAATGTGTATCCCCTCAGTATAATTTTATTTAAATTTTTTTTTGTTTTCTCAAATGCTTTTGCCTGCGGGCGCCAACACCCTCCTTCAAATTTTTTTTTAGTAATGTAACTCTAGTTAATTTTTTTGTATTGATTTTAATATTGATAAGCTGGTGCCATAAGTCGTTTTTTAGTTTAGTAATTTTACTCGAGGTTGAATTTTTTGTATAGACTTGAATATTGATAACCTGGTGCCATACGAAAAATCCTTCTGTCATGAACTAAATATTTTGAATATTTTTTTCTTTTTAATAATCTTGAAATATTAGTTTAAAGTTTGTAATGTGTTTTCCCACAATAGAATTTTAATTAAATTTTTTTTTGTTTTCTAAAATGCTTTTGCCTGCGGGCGCCATCACCCTCCTTCAAAAATTTTTTTTGTAGTTTAACTCGAGTTGAATTTTTTGTATAGACTTGAATATTGATGAGCTGGTACCATACGAAAAATCCTTCTTTAATGAATTAAATATTTTGAATAGTTTTTTTCTGTTTAATATTCTTGAAATTTTAGTTTGAACTTTGTAATGTGTATCCCCACAGTATAATTTTATTTAAATTTTTTTTTGTTTTCTAAAATGCTTTTGCCTGTGGGTGCTAACACCCTCCTTCAAATTTTTTTTTAGTTATGTAACTCTAGTTTATCTTTTCGTATTGACTTGAATATTGATAAGCTGGTGCCATCAGTCTTTTTTTAGTAATTTAACTCAAGTTGAATTTTTCGTATTGACTTAAATATAGATAAACTGGTGCCATACGAAAAACCCTTCTTTAATAAATTAAATATTTTGAATAATTTTTTCTGTTTAATATTCTTGAAATTTTATTTTTAAGTTTGTAATGTTTTTTCCCACAATAGAATTTTATTTAAAATTTATTTTTGTTTTCTAAAATGCTTTTGCCTGCGGGCGCCAACACCCTCCTTCAAGTTTTTTTTTAGTAATTTAACTCGATTTGAATTTTTTGTTTAGACTTGAATATTGATAAGCTGGAGCCATAAGTCTTTTTTTAGTAATGTAATTCTAGTTGAAATTTTTGTATTTACTTGAATATTGATAAGCTGGTGCCATCAGTCTTTTTTTAGTAATTTAACTCAAGTTGAACTTTTTGTATTGACTTGAATATAGATAGTTTATCTACCAGTTTGGTGCCATACGAAAAATCCTTCTTTAATGAACTAAATATTTCGAATATTTTTTTTCTGTTTAATATTCTTGAAATTTTAGTTTTAAGTTTGTAATGTGTTTTCCCACAATAGAATTTTATTTAAAATTTTTTTTTGTTTTCTAAAATGCTTTTGCCTGCGGGCGCCAACACCCTCCTTCATAATTTTTTTTTTGTAATGTTATTCTGGTTGAATTTTTTGTATAGACTTGAATATTGATAAGCTGGTGCCATACGAAAATACCTTTTTTAATGAACTACATATGATGAATAGTTTTTTATATTTAATATTCTTGAAATTTTAGTTTGAAGGTTGTAATGTGTTTTCCCACAATAGAATTTTATTTACATTTTTTTTTGTTTTCTAAAATGCTTTTGCCTGGGGGCGCCAACACCCTCCTTCAAATTTTTTTTTAGTTATGTAACTCGAGTCGAATTTTTGTATAGACTTGAATATTGATAAGCTGGTGCCATACGAAAATTCCTTCTTTAATGAACTAAATATTATGAATAGTTTTTTATATTTAATATTCTTGAAATTTATGTTTGAACTTTGTAATGTGTCGGTTTGTATAAATATGCAATACATTTTGAATTTTAACTAAATATGCAAAATTATGCAATAACATTGAAATATGCTGAAATATGCAAAAAAAAATTTCACCATTTGCTTCTAATTATGATGATTCGTAGAGAATACTGACAAAAATCCAAAAATATTAAAAGGAAACAAATATGCAATTGCATAGAAATCCGTGCTCTAGTGATTCGTGTAGCTGATACCGTACGTCGGACGACGTCAAATCTTATATTTTATTATTTTACTGCGAAAACCTACCTATCCATCGATTATTATGTAAACGGACCAATTATCATAATTAAATCTTCTTTTAAAATATGAATTTCACTAAATAGTGGGAAAAAAATTGGACATTTGATTTCCATACATTCCAATTTTGGTTAACGTCTATACAACATACACATCAAGTTGACTTAAAGTATATAATTATTTACTGAAATATAGATTCCTTTACAAAATAGTCCACCAATAAGTATTAATTAATCAATTCCTGTTGGCTGGAAATAAATTATTTCAAAATCCGATTTGAATATCAATAAAAATCATTGAAAATCATAAAAAAAAAATCAAGTGATATCCATTTTTTTAATTGCTATTCAAATTTCAAATTTATGTCGAAAACAATTTAAATCGATATTTTATACCAAAATAATAATCGTTTTATAATAATTTGTACATCCAAATCAATTAAAAATTTTAATCATACATTCAATAACGAAGTATTTCCACTGGGAGATTTCTATCACGTAGGTACCATATTTTACCTATATAGGTACTTATTTATTGTCATTATCAAACATAATATTTTAGTATTTTTTTTTTTATTGAGAATAAAGGCTTCAACTGCAGGTCATTATTATTATGGATAATTAAGTTATAAACTAAGATTATTTATCATTTATTTTATAATATATTATATTCATAGTATTAATAGTATATTAAAAACAATAATTTACCATACATTTTAATAATTTATCTGTGTGGAATATTTCATCTAATTATATTATACTCGGCGTTGTACGATTGAGAACGTTTTTACCTTTTTAGTAACACGATTGACACATTGACAACGATTTTCGATTGACGTTGACGTTTATCTTAATTTTTAGTACCTAATAAAGATAATAAATACGATAACGTGGTTTACGTATCTGCAGATATTCGACTGTAAACAATATTGCCAATTCAGTTGTTTGCGGACAGGCGTAAGTGCGTAACAAGTAACAACGTAATATAGTGTGTAAATGTGTAATATAGTGTAATATTGAGTATATTGGAACATTTTAAAATTATAACGTCTGAACGCGGAAAAGATCTTGCAGTCTTAAATAATTATAAATATTCATTTGTAAGATAACGCAAAGACGGATTATTGAATTGGAAATGTTCCAATGGCAGCTAGTAGTTATAGTGCCAGCAGTTTATTAACGAAAATGGATAAAACTTTTCATGCATCAATAATGGTAAACATAATATTAATCATGTAAGTAATAATAATCAAACAACTGAAAGACAAATTTTAAGAGAAAATTCTAAGTGAAAAGCCGAAGAAAATACATCTACAAGACCTTTAAAAATTATTAGAACTAAGTTAACTAAATATTACGCACAATGATATTACATCAGTGCAAAGGGTGATTTATGACAAGAAGAGAAAACAATACCAAATTTACCCTACGGCTACTTCTTTAAATGAAGTTATATATCAAATAATTGATAAGTGTATATTTAATTTCTATTTTGAATTTTTAATTAATTAATGCGGCCACGATGCAAACAAATTAAAAGGTAAGGTCGTTCTTAATCGTGTTATTGAAAAAGGTACAGCCGATAAGGACCGTTCTCAATCATGTTCTACCCTAGTATACTATTACACTTAATTAAGAAAAAACAATTAATAATATTTTGATCAAGGAGGCCTTGACAGATTTAAATTAAATTTAGAGGGCCTCAGGCCTCATCGTGGCAAAACAATTTGAGAAGCACTGCGTACTAGATTATGCTGTAGATTCAAGCGAAGAATATCTAAATACGTATAATAATATGTATTATATACATATATAAAAATAAAAGTCAAACATGTACAAGCATGCTTAAACTTTATGCCACACGAAATCTTATGGCTATTTGGCTGTCAAAACAATAATTTTTCCCTGAACCTTGTTCACTTTCCATTGTATTCACAAAGCTGTATAATATATCTTTCGAGACTTCTTGTATTCATTTTTTTTTTTAATGCCAAACAAATGTTTTGTGCCTGGTCGAAGAACTGATTATCAGATTATGCTTCTCAAAAAATAAAACTGAGAAGATAAAATCAATTTCATTATTTAAGCCTCCAGCGGTAATATTTTTAATTGTTCTTAAAGATAGTTTAATTTATATTATATCACTATTAACTATACATTTATGCAAATTATAGTATATTGTTTTTGGGGGCCGCATTTCGCCCAAGACTGAAATTGGCTTCCCACACAAGTCACACATACTATTTTTCGTCACACCTCTGCATTCATCGATCACGGCAAAAGTAATACAGGGATCTATGTGAAAACTAGACCATAATTCTACTACAACAATATTTCATGAAAGAAACGATTTGGTTTTATTTATTTTAAGCGTCACGCATGGAGGTTATGATATGAATATAAGATGTAGGTAACCAAAAGTTTATGTTTTGTAAGGACCGCGGTATAGATTTCAGTGTCTGGTTGTGCATGGAATACGCGCGTGATATGTGCACGCAGCACTTTTGGGGATTTCCACTTTACCGCCCGGCACTTTTTAGGATTTCCACTTTACCACCCGGCACTTTTAGGGATTCCCACTTTAAAGCCCGCGGGACGAGGAAAAGACGCTTTCCAACGCTTCAACCGCTATTGAAAACCAAACTTTCGGTGCAGGCGTGACAAAATACGATTTTCTACATTTGAATATAATAAATAGGTATATATAAAAAACAATAAAAACAATTTAGTATTTACACAAATCAATGTTGTATTTATACATTCATATTATTTGTAACAAGAGATTATTGGCTAATAGATATTTAATGTTAAAAAATCATGTTTTTAATGTTGCATTTAAATTAAAAAACTTCATACACATTTTACACTGTTTATCTTTCAAACATATTTTCTAGTTATTGAAGATATAAATAAGCAAACAATTTTCACATATATCATGACGCATTATATCAAAACAAGAATGATATTTGCTTGCAAAAGCAAAGATGTGCAAATCGCTGCAAAAAAGAAAACACTATAAAACCTAAAACAATTTCAAAATTAGTTTGGAGCTTATAATACAAAAATTATTATTGAATAATATTATAATAATATAATCATATAATAAAATATTTTAAACTTATGTTTCTAGAGTTTATATGCACTAGAAAATAATACTCCACTCTACCAGGCTACAATTATTAAAATAAGAGCCAGAATTATTTGCATTTAAAACGTTAAAGATTTCAAGTAGGATGCAAGTATCCAAAGAAGTGACTAAATTATACATCATATCTTCTAATTGATGTCTACTTGATAAAAATATTTAAAACAAAAATGCAAATGTATATTGTAATTACAGGCTCTAATTATAATATATATTATGCCAACTCGATCAAAAAAACTTGTTATGATTCAACGTTTTTGTCAATACTCACATTAAATAAACAAAAAAAATACCATTTTAATTCTTAAGTTTTAGGACATTTTTCATTTAACAGTATGAAAATATAGATCTTCGTCGGACAGGAAGCGAGCTCGGGTGTCAATAGAACTGTGGTAATAATCTCAATCAAGAGTGTGTACGTATAGGGATCAAGAGTGACGACACATTATCAATAATTCTTGGAGTACATCATCGGCACACACCCAATACTGAAGGCGTTTGATGTAGGCAATTTATTAATTTGTTTTTAATCCAAGTATGTCTGTTGCGTTGTAATCTGGCGTAGGCACCGGGAAATGTAGATTTAAGAACATTCATTTCTATATCAATTATTATCTTGCTCCCAATAGTTCCTAATAGTAATTGCGTCCCAAAAGTAATTTATCTAATTCGTTACCTTTAAAAAAAAATTGAATAAATCTTCTAACTAAAATTCTATATCGGTTAAGGGGATCAATGGTGGTTTAAGAAACTTGAAATAGTAAATTTTCGAATAGCATTCAATTGGGTCTTGTAAATGTGTGCATATTAAATAAGTGATCATTAGTGTAAAAGAAGTACCGAAGCAAAACCACACGCGTATGTACAAGTCACCACTTCGGCGTTGCGTGCGTAAACGGTAAACAATTTATGCTCGTTTGTATGCTCCTACTTTTTGCCCATCCTACCAATTGACATAATAATGTAAAAATATTTCAGAAAACTGATCTGAAATCGTTTTAATGTCTAATTGAGATCGGTCAATCGACATTTGAAGGTTTATGATTTAAGGTGGGTCTAGCGTATCATGTTTTAAGGAGTAATATTTAGGCATTCACATGACAGAACATTTGGGATATGTCTATGTGTGAGTAGTAAATGAACATAAGTATGTGTTTCCAAAAGTCGCCGTAATGCCTCGTCAGTAACCGCCGCTGGATGAAACTTTCACACGCGCACTCACATGTCAATACTTTGCAAAAAATGAAATATATTCTTATTTGCATATCTATAAATTCTACTTAAAGCGGTAGTAAATTAAACACACTTCATATATTCAATTTTAATTTCGAAAAAAACGATTGTATTTATAAGCTTCTAAACTACACTCTTTAGGAATTACCTTTTTTGATTTAAAATTAGATTAGCTCAAATCAATACAAATGTAATGAAATTATATAATTTTTGAAAAAAAATCTTAATTTTAAGCTAGGTCCTTTAAAATTGGAAATTGAAAATTAATTTCCTAAAAAGCCTAGATATTTTGTCAAAGAGTACATGTATACAAGTTTAAAGAATTTAAATCCGATTTTCTGAAGTATTTGTAATTTACCACCGCTTATAGGTCTAAAACGTATAAAAAATATGTGTCCTGCGATCCCCTTAATACCAATAAGTCAACGTTTGAAATAATATAAGCGTACTGCAGGAAATAAAATGGTACCCATCTTGTTAAGTACATATTTAATTTCTGATATGCATCCATATTGGTGTAATTAATAATTATTACTAATTACTTAATTCATTGATTTTCCTTATCGTTGTTGGTTGGTAATATTGTAGCATATAGGTAGTTACGTAGTTACGTAGTTACGTCATGTAAAATGTCCGATACACATCAATGCCCCTAAATTGCCTATACAAGACGCCGTCTCAAAGTATGAATATCGATAAACCTAGTAAATAAAACGGTAAAATCGACAACAATAAAAATATTGAACACAGGATAGATATATTTATCAATTAATATCATATAGTTCCAACGTTTTTGATAAGTAATAAATTATTATTGCTAACTTATAAAATAAAAAAAAATTTATATTATAATAATATTATATTTTAACATTTATGACTATTACCATTTACAGGACAACAAATTATGTCATGTTGTCGCATAGTTGCTAGTATTCAATCGACTTAATGCATTTGATTTACGAGTCGTTACAATTCTTAAGTCTAAAGCAGAACGTTATATCAGCGTTTCATATTTATTTATTTTTTATTCAGTATTTACTTAATTTTTTACAATTATTTATACAAAATAATCCATTTTTAATAACGATTTGTAATATGCATTTGTTATACCGAATGTTAAAAATTGCGTTGAAATCGTATGTAAACGGACTAAAATATTTATTTGAGTTTTAATGATGCGACGCAATTAAAATAGGTACACCAACTATTTTTATAACAGTATTCATTAATTTTTAGTTTATTAAATTTTTATTGTTATCAATTAAGTTAACTCGATATTAACTATGTGCATATTATAGGTACTTATATGTATACTCATGGGCTGTGGCGCATCAAACCTTTGGGAATTGAAATATGAATTTACTGTGCGTGGTATTTTCTTCCAAACCTTTATACAGGGTGATTCTTTTATCAAACAACATTCATTATTTGAAAAAGTATTGACTTTTTTCAAAAATTTTTTTTTTCAAAATTGTTGATTTACTTTTTATTAGAATTATATATTTTTTTTATATTTTTCACCCTTATATTTATTAGGTAAACCACTATCAACTTTTGATTTTCAAATGGTAACCTATAATTAAAATTTCATAATTGAATAAAACTATTTTTTCATTAATTATTACGTTCAAATTTTCATTTTTTGTTAATCCGTTGATGAGATATTGCTCCTCAAAGTTGGATGGTTTTGGGAGGTAGTTATTGTGTGTAAATTTGTTATACCTCGTCAGTAGATACCGCAGCTACTAGAATTTTTTTGTCCCATGGCAAAAGATATTACACTTTTCAAATTAGTTCATAAAGTACTTAGGGCCCCTAAATGTATTTTATTATGCTCATTTTTCAGGGAGTCACGCAGTTGACCCCACGAAGGTGATTGCGGCACTGATCAGTGGTCGTAATAATTATTATCAATTATAAAGACCAGAAGTTATAAGTAATAAATTCGATATCGTTCGACCCAAGATATAGCAGCGATAATCTTTGTACCTGGTAGCTGATAATACCTACATACAATAAGACACGATCATATTATTATTGGACTGCTTCTGTTTGTAGATTCGATCACGATTTAATCTCTATTCTATGCCGACTACAACACATCATTGAGTATTTATTATTTTATTCTTTTATCTATGTATTTTAATCCATAAGTCTGTAACAGACTTGTCAATGGTTTATCATTACTGTCTATCATAAAGAAAATACAGTGTTACCAATATGTGTATTTACAAAATAAATAGGAACAGTAACTTACTGTTAATTTGTGTCTTGCTTTTGATGTCTTTTGATATCTACTGGCTAGTGGCTTCTAAAATACTAAATACTAATCAATAAAATAAAAAAATGTAAATTATATTTTCAAGGTTATAGTCATAATTCATATTATGTACCATACCTATGGTACCAACTACCAATACCGGCTATAACATTAACAATATATTTTACATATTATTTATATTTAAATAATTAATTTGTATACCATGGAACAATATTGTATACCTTGGTAACTCATAAGTCATATTATTCAGTATCAATATTTTCAGTGTGAAATCAATAGATTACTTCTAAAGATTTAATATTTATTGTTCTATGCATTATTCATAGAGTATAGTGATGGTAAAATGCTATTTATTTAATTAATTAAAACAGACAATACAAACACAATACTTATAAGTTATAACTACTCAATTAAAGTTCATTAATAATTTATTTTAATAAATGTTCAAACTGATGACCATCTACTTCCAAACAAATTGCCAGTCGTCTAAGCAATTCATTTATAGTAGTTTTCACTAACACATGACTTGGGATATTTGAACAAGCACCTTAAATTTTTTGTTTGAGATCATTTACATTAGCAGGCATTTCCTTGTAAACTATACTTTGAAGATATCCCCAAAGAAAATAATCCGGCGAAGTCAGATCGGGACTACGAGGTGGCCAACATATTTTTGGACTGTTTGTCCAAACAAACAGTTTTTTTTTATCTTGCTTGAAAATGAAAATTTTGAAAAATTGGCAACGCTTAAGCACAGATAATGTTCTGACCTAAAAGTTTTATAATGGGTCAATTCACTCTAGTATCAAAACTAACAGCACATTATTGAAACCAGTGAACGACAATTTGCTATGTCGTGAGTGTATGACGGAGACAACAAATGTATGAGTAGCGTCCTCTTAATACAATTTGTATTTTGTAGATGGACTATGTGTCTATCCTATTGCCCTACGGCCTTATAGTCATAGGTTATACATATGTACTAATTTACCTACCTACTATTGAAAATAAATAGGAATTTTTTTTATATAGCTAGGAATTCAATATTCATACTATTACAGGTATTACAGATTACATAATGGATATTTAGGGCACAAAATAGATTAAATTAAATTTATTCTGTGTCTAGGACATTTATTAAGCTTATCATAATGGATAAACATGAACAGAAAATATTACAAAAAAATGAATACCTATAAAATATAAATTATTTTTTAAATATTTTTATTCTGTAGTATAGAAGATTAGAGTAATAACAATAGATAACAATTTATATTGTATTCTATATTTTTTTAAAAATGGCCTATTAATTCTGTAATATCTATGACGTATACATACCTAAATAACTTGAAAGATGAAATATTTGTTGGACCAATTTATTTTTTATTTACTTAGTAGTATCACAGAATAGGTAATATTTTGAAGATTTGATATTAATAATTATTTATTTAAAAACGATAATATTATGAATTACATATTATATTAATAGTTAAGTTCATTTATATACAATTTACAATTCTGAATATACTATAATATGTCTATACCACCTATAGTATAGACTCAATACATTTGAATAATATTTTTAACAGGTTAATAATAGGTACATTATAATAAATATATTAGCTTTCAACTGATTAAAAACTAGGGATACAATTTTTTTTGTTTTTACAATTTCAATATAAAATTAAATTTAAGTATTATATAAATAATCCGCCATAAGTTGCTTCAATAGTTGTAACATATTTGGTCGCATATTTTTTTTCTTTGACCAATCTTATAATTTAATCATTATTTAAATAACAATATATACATCCAAATACATAGGGCACCGATAAACTTAAATAATTATATTTTTGTAAATACTCATTTCAATGTCATGAACAGAGTTTGAACCAAGAATTTGCTTAATTTAATGTCTTGAAAAAATCTGGTATAGGTTAGATTTCAAAATATATAAAATGTAGTGCTTATTTTTATTTATTTAGGTGGTTTCTTTTTAATGCATTAATAGTTTCAAATGTATATTTTCTACTTTAAAATAATGCAAGCAATAACAATAATTATCAAAAACTAGAAAGTCTTAAAAAAAATTATATTTTTATTTTGGAACCTGAAGGGAAAGAGTAGCAGTTTTCGAATTTGCTTTTTTATTTAAACAAATTGTATGTGTTTATTTTGAAGACTTTAGGCTCTTTTTAGCCCTGAACCCTGTTCATGACCAAGTTCATACCAAATCTCTTAAATTGTTTACTGATATTATTATGAGCCAATAAACAATTTTACTTTACTTAGAAGCCCAGGAGTATGAAAAATTTATTTCAAAATGATGATACAGTTTAATCAAAATGTTCGTTTTGCAGTTATGCAAAATATGAGTAAAGATATAACATGTATTCAAAAAATTAAAACAAACTTCCCAAACACCCCAGACTTAAAATATAGTAAAATTTAAAAATGGTGTTAATAATATTATATGAATTTCACACTAGATAATTATTATGACAACACCAATCATTGACAGAAGAATTTAGTATTTATCATTATACAATGTAATACCAATATCATTAAAATAATAATAATAATATATATTTTTTAAATACATTACACTGAGCATTTATACTATTGTTCTTATTAGTAATAATTGAAATATAATTATTAATCACATACCTATTTTTTTTAAGTTCATTATTTGATTTACACAATCTACATACTATGTGTGTATTAAACACAACATACATTATTTTATCTTTTGAGTTATAATGATTGATGTTGTCACCTCATTTAAATTAATTATAAAATATTATACAATTTACAAAACATTAACATTAGCAACATTTTTTTTTTCAATACACATCATTGGTGATATGTTTTTAGTCCAGCTAGATTTTTTCCACTTCTTTACAATTATCTTGATTATCTAAAAAATTTAATTCTCACTATAATAATTAAATAATATTACAATTAAAAATATTTATACATACTTAATTTGTTTTGTAGTCTGTTGAAATATTTAAATCCAATATGTGAAACATTATTTTTATTTTGTTGCCATTTTCAATTGTAATTAAACATACAGGATCTTCTGAATTGTATGTGATAGGTAGTTTCAAATCATATTTAAATTTAAAGTAGCATAATATTTAAATCTTCTGATTTTAGTTTAAAACCACAAATTCATGCCAATGAATTAATATCAAATTCAACTAGAATATTTATGATTCCAAATTGTTTTAACATAGGTCAGATTTTCATAATTTACATATTTCATAGTGAAATATACTATGACAACACTTAAAACACCCTGTACCTATATCCTTCAAATCATCTGTCATCAAAACAAACTCTACAATAACTGGCAGGTCGCAGGAACATCATAGTTGGTTGCAATATTTCTGTGTTGTCATATGCCATTTGATTGCATAACAAGTCATGTATTATCCAGTAAGAATCAGTGTTCCTTGGTTAGGTATACATTTGAACAAAAATAGTATACATATTATGTATAAATGATTAAACTGAAATCAAAATGTCTTAAGTTAATAACATATTGTATTATTTATTTTAATTTTTGCAACTACCAACTAGTGAAACTTAGTACTTACCCATAAATTGTACAAATGTAATCGCCAAGCATCCAATCCACGTGTCATAAATCAATTCAGGTACATATATGTTTGATTAAAGTATTAAATTATTAAATAAAATACGTAAAATACAATGTGTGGTAAATAATAATAAAGACAATAATTATACTTTATAGAAGAACCAATAGGGTATTAGGTATATTAAAAAATAAAATAGCTACGACCATGAGTCACGGACTCACGGATTCAGTTTGTTATGAATTATGAGTTATCTTATAACCTTAACCGTTTATTTAATAACTAACGTATTTTTATGTGATTAATGTTAACCCAGTATAAGGTATACTTCCATATCATATAACCACGGAACCACGATGTCAGCTACAATTATTGCAGAGAGCACAATATAAGATAGTAGGCACTATCAGTCTCTAGCATAGATAATAGATATGCCATGCAAACTCATCAACACAGGAAATAATTGGAAAAATATTTGAGGTTATAACATAGATAATAGTATGGTCTCTAATCTCTAGACGCTCGTATCTGTTAATACCTAATCGGAAACCAGTCTAATCAGACATCATCAAATTGTTGTGTGTCCGTACTCCATACTTAATAGGTATTTAATGGGGTCAAGGGGATTACACGCGAGTATTGCGCATGTGACACTAATGGTCCAATTACTTAAAATATGACATTATGACAATAAGTTATTGTAGCGGAAGCGAGTAGGTACAAAGATTATCGCTGCTATATCTTGGGTCGAACGATATCGAATTTATTACTTATAACTTCTGGTCTTTATAATTGATAATAATTATTACGACCACTGATCAGTGCCGCAATCACCTTCGTGGGGTCAACTGCGTGACTCCCTGAAAAATGAGCATAATAAAATACATTTAGGGGCCCTAAGTACTTTATGAACTAATTTGAAAAGTGTAATATCTTTTGCCATGGGACAAAAAAATTCTAGTAGCTGCGGTATCTACTGACGAGGTATAACAAATTTACACACAATAACTACCTCCCAAAACCATCCAACTTTGAGGAGCAATATCTCATCAACGGATTAACAAAAAATGAAAATTTTGAACGTAATAATTAATGAAAAAAATAGTTTTATTCAATTATGAAATTTTAAT
Organism: Sitobion miscanthi; assembly: GCA_008086715.1. Lineage (NCBI taxonomy): Eukaryota > Metazoa > Arthropoda > Insecta > Hemiptera > Aphididae > Sitobion > Sitobion miscanthi. Next base: position 20,684,424 of record CM017799.1, on the reverse strand, counting down.
TATAGGTTACCATTTGAAAATCAAAAGTTGATAGTGGTTTACCTAATAAATATAAGGGTGAAAAATATAAAAAAAATATATAATTCTAATAAAAAGTAAATCAACAATTTTGAAAAAAAAAATTTTTGAAAAAAGTCAATACTTTTTCAAATAATGAGTGTTGTTTGGTAAAAGAATCACCCTGTAGACTGCAGTACGTGAATAACAGTTTAAACTAGTTACACAAATCGATTTTCCGACATGGATATACAGCCGAGCCAGAAGTTATGAGACGCGCGGTATAGGTATATATGTATATATAATATTATATAGTCGCTCGTCGCTGTCGGTTTAACATAATATAATGCACGCAGATGATTTTCACGATTTACTATTTACGGAGCAACGGTGGAGATAATGACGGTCTCGTAGATATGTGTATATCGGGAATGATTGAGTATAATATTATATGAGGAGGTCGAGCGTGAAAAACCCACAAACGAGTCTCATTATAATATATTGCGTACGTCATTTTGTGTATTTACTATTTTGTACTACATTATTATTATTGCCATTGCCCGTATGACCATATTATATATATATATCATTGTATATTAGAGTTTTAAATATAAATCTTAACTAGAGAGGCGTCGCGGTCGTGTCGTAAAATCGTATCGCCTGCGGCCAGCAGTGTCCCAAACACAGACATATATATATTATATACGTATGGTATAAATAACAGAGTTTTATCTATTTAATTATACTTTTAACGGACATTTTGTATGCTTTTGTTTTAACCACTAGTCAACGGTTACCAAAGTTTTTTTCATTTAACACTTATATGTACCTACTTTATTATTTGACTACCTACATTTTCCCGACATATGAAACAACAATAACTTGTTTAATTTTATATATTATACGAAATGTAATATTAAAATGTTGTTATTGGTTGTTCAAGATTATTCCTCTTCCAGACAATTTTTTAAAAGTGGAAACGAAACCTAACCACAAAAATAGTTTAAAGTTGGTATCTATATGCAATATTACTTCGTTTTCTCCCTTAGGAGTCGCGCCGCACACTTTCGGAACCACTGCACTACATATTATATCATAATTACTGCAAGGTGCCAATCCTTTGTTAATTACTTATTTAAACTTTAATTTATAAATAAAATAACTATTGATTCAATATTGTATGCGAATTTTATAAATCTTCACCCATATGAAATAAAAATAATATTTAAAAAGGTTAGAATTAAATTATTATTATACAACTCGCAACTATAAATACGCTTAAATTCAGTATGTTAAGCCGTAAAAAGTAAATAATAATTTAAAATTTGGCATTGGCATTTAAAAATATTTAACAAACTAATAATATGCATTCTATACCTATATAACTGTAAAAATTCTTTGTTGAATAACGTATGATTATTACTGCACACAATCAACTAACTTTGAGTGTAAAACTACATCATAAATAGAACATAGGTAGTTAATACTTTCGTAAAAGTTTTCGAACCCATAATTTATTAATAATTTCTTGTAAGGTTGCTATATTTACCAAACCATATTATAGGGTTCCAAATTAAAATTCTTTAAGCCATTGCATAATATGATATATATTATGTACCCACTATTTCTTGTGTAGTACGTGCATAATTAATTTAAATTGACATCTTCCAGTCCCCACTGTATGTCTGTAGAAATGTAAGATAGACCATTAATTTAAATGTTCACAGAAATTCGAGTAAACACAATTCATCTGATCGAAGTAATGACAACGTCATAATATTATATACTTATTCGTTATGAGAAAATTAACCATCGGAGATAATTGTAAAATTTATAAATTATCATATCAATACACTATTATTAGATATAACACGAATATTGTGACGGAGTAAAAAAAAAAACTTACCACTATAGTTTTTAGCTCTAATGTTGCAGTTTGTTCAATTAATCGATACCTACGTAAATCGTATTTTCAATGATATAATTATTATTTTTGTTTCTGATTTGATTATCTCGAGTAATATTGTAGACCATATACTGTATAATATTATATGCATTCGGGGTTTTAATTTGAGGTATAAAAAGTCTAACGCCTTTATTGTTGTCATCGTATACATAATTATAATATTATAGTTTCATGGTTTGACTTTATTTTAGCGACGAATTTGTCGAATGGTTACATCTGAAATCCAGAATTTGACTACATTTTCTGTCCGTGCATACCGATTACTCAATATAGTTATTGAATCTGTATAATATTTTTAACATCAATTTTATGTAGGTACGTATTATGAGCATGTTCCATTTGACCGAGTGTATTGTTGAATAGTGTTTAATTATAGGCAAAAGTGAAAAGTGTTTGAACTTCAAACTTTGAAGGCATTTGTTATGTATATATCGCATCTGAAAACAATACAAATATCGTCGTTAAAGTGCATTATTATTGCGATAAAAAAAAGGCTGAATACCCAAGGTTACTGAATTTGGTGACCGTCATTATATTATGTTTGACTGCATTGAGTATTTTAATTCATAATTATCAAAGCAGAACACTAAATATGAAACGACACGTTATAATATAATATAGTAAATAATAATTATTTATTACATACGATATTATGTTATTACATCGTATTATGTTGTCTAAATATCGGGCGCATACAACTATTGGTCTCATGCTGCGTATTTAATACAAATTATAACCAAAATCTTGTACACCGAAAATCTTCAACGATGTAACAGTGACAAAAAAAAATAAACAAAAAAAAAAATAAAAAAAAATGATCGGTGACTATATATTCTGCACAAGTAAAAAATTAAATTTTGAAAATTGAAGTGATAAATTGTAGGTAACTTCCCGACTGTTAAATGACGCATAGGTGACGATTTTGTCTCTGAATAGGCACATAAACACAACATTATGTTGTATATATATATAATATAATATTTTATACATACATATTAAATGGTATACCTGTTTACCTATAAATGGAATAACTTAATATATGCATAATTCCATATTGATGCGTATCTATTCTATAGATAGTCGTGACAGTCTATATTTTTGTTCTTCAACTTTTGTTTAAACATAGCGCTGTCAAAGTGTCAAATAACACAGATATTTTACAAAATTAGTTTGTCATACTAACAAAAATGTATACACAACTATTTAGGATGCTTTTCCAAGCTCGTCCATCTATTTTATTTAACAATGCAGATATTTAAACTAGGATTTTTGTAATTCAAAAAATAAAATAAATACCATATTTTCAAATAGGTACTTGAAATGTTTTTTTGTACCATTTAAGCAATTTCCTGTACACCTGTGGTGATACAAACTTCTATTATTCAAATGAGAACCACGCACTTTTTTATTTAGTAGATAGTTTGAACATTACATTTAAAAAATATAAAATAGATGAATGTAATATTTAATGCTAATTTTAATGCTGATAGATACTAATTTTATAAACTATAAAATGTTGATTGATTAAAATTTAAAATGAATAACTATAATTTTCAATTCATTATAGCTGTATAATTATTCTTTCGTGCATAATGTGAAACCCCCGTTCTCATTTGAAAAATCAGAAATTTATATCACCACAGAACACTTCTTAAATGTTACAAAAATTATATCAAGCATTTGAAAATACTTGGAAAATACGAATACATATTTAAAAATTCTAATAATCATATTTATAGAATGCAATTAATCTGCATTATTAAAAAAAGGGAGGTGTAATTACTCGGTGAGCCACGACGTATTATATTGTATTATATATTATAATGTGCTCATTGATTTGTATTATTGGCTTGCGTCAAATTGATGATTTGCAAGTTATAATAAACTTATTATAAAATATGTATGATTCTGTATATTATTTTAATATAATCGTAAATTTGACGTGTTTAAACAGGTACCAAATCAGTTTTGGACGCGCGTATACAATACACGGGAATTTTTTACCCTAGATCATTAGACGGGCGGAGAACAACAGATTTCGTTCATTTTAAAACAATACATTATTTCGCATTGTTTGTTCGTACCTACCTTGAAATTAACGAGTTAAAATCGCTGACCTTAAAGGTCTGTTCCATACAAATTCCGCGTCAATAAGAGCCAATAAACCTTATTACAATGGCATCGGAGTGGGACTTATAAATCACTGAAAAACCGGGGAAAAACGCTAACCTCCATTATTCCACTCAATGTCACTACATACCAACGTTCTGGGTATAAAACTGAACATCACCGTGGACAGTAGTTAAATCATATTATTATTCATCGCTATGCATTTCAAAGTGACCATCGCCGCATGGCTTTTAGCCATATTATTCATAAGTCAAACTGTAAGTATACACGCATTTGTTCACTACAAAAATACTTCTTAAATTGTGTTTCACGCTTACCCATATAAAGTATCTATACGCCTTGTTTTTTCCCGACGGGTCAGCAACTGCGTGCGTTCGATAAGTGTAATATTATAATATGCGTTTTACTAGATCCAACTATAGCACTACTTTCACCTTTACTAGATACAATTAGTCACTAGATAGACTAATGAACTTCTTTTTTTGAAATTATTTATTTCACACGTCGGCTAGTTGACTAGTTTTTGACTGTTTTTGTAAACAAAAACCGGAACGTGTAGGTACTTTATTTATATTGATTTCCACAGCGTATTTTATATATTTTTTATGTGTCTGATGATGTGAGAATAATGTCCGTATGCACAGTAAATTTGTTTGTCAAATAAGACATAATATAATATGCCTGATGTGACACATAAATTAACTATGCAGAAGGGCATAAGTGAGATAGTATGGAGAAAAGAGAAAATAGTGATCGGTATATACCCAACGATTTACATAAACGATTTTTTTATGATTTTAAATCAATTGATATAATGTCAATGCGCAGTAAAATACCATACCGATAAAATTAATGTTACCAAGATGTAATGCAACTGATGCAAGTAACTCCGGTGCTGATTCAGGTGTAATCGTTTCAGAAATGCGACGATAAAGACGAAAAAAGCGAAAAAAAGGCCGACAGCGGACACGGTAGCAGTAGCGGCGGTGACTCACCCGGTAGCAGTGGTAGTAGTGGTAGCAGTGGTAGCAGTGGTAGCAGTGGTAGCGGTGGTAGTAGTGGTAGTAGTGGTAGCAAACCTACAGCCATGAATAACATGACGTTCAGTATGAACGGCATGTCCGGCATGTCCGGCATCCAACTACCGTTCCCGTTTTTCCCACCGTTCGGATGTGACACAACGTGCCAACCAATACAATTACAAATATTTCAGCAACAAGTACCCCGGGAGCCGGCGCCGACGACCCACGCGCCGAGTAAGCGATTTACCATAATTTCAAAACACTATTAAGAAATATTCAAGTGGTAGGTACCAGACGTGTAACCGTCACCAAACTGGTGTACCTACAAATGAAAAAAAATTATAATTTTATTCAAACTAAATACAATCAAATCTAAAAATGTATGCTGATTTGTATAGTAAGTAATATCAAGTTAAACCAGAATTTAGTGAAATACATATTTTACATAGCAATAAAATATAATAATATTATACCATAAGTACCTAACGCGTATTCCAAATATTTGAATTTATATTTACATATTATATTATTAAATTCATATGAATCGTTTAATATTATGGTTTATACTTCTATGGATGATTATGATTTTTGATTTAAAAAAAACATTTGTTACCCAAAACTATATACTTGGTGAAAAAAAATCTAAAACCTTTAATGTGGTAATTTTAGTGTAGTAAAATATTTCAGTATTTCACCATCAGTAGATAACTCATATTATTTAGTCTGATATAACCAATAGGTATCCAAAGACGTCCAAACATATTTTTAGTAATAACGTTTTCTTTTTTGTATTTGTTCTAATATTTCTCAAAAAAATGTTTAGTTATATATTTTATATATATTCATTTTGTTTTTACTGTTAACTTTTCCAAATCAAATTATAATATTATGCTATACACGTGAACAGAACAATTAACATTAATTCACATTTAAAAATTGGTTACCGTTCAATAGTAGGTACCTATATTATAAAAATTTTCTAAGTTGTAACATAAGCCCTGCACTTTGAACTCAATGTAATTTTTCACATTTCCTTCTTACGATTTTACGATCGTCAACTTCTGAATACATCCGTGACAATTTCGCACATAAATAAATGCCTTCTCACGATTTCAGCCACACACGCTCCGACGACCACGCCGCCGCCGAAAACCACAACACCAGCACCCAAGCCGGCCACGACACCGACCACCCCGACATACACCTCGCAAACGATCATTATGTACCCGAACTGGTAAGCAAGTACAACGGTATCAACCTGTTACTCTGCACGTGCGCTACCTACCTATTTAACTTTAAAAATATTGTGTTGTCACGGCTCCGACCGCGTGTATGATCGGCGGCACCCGTGCAATCGTTGTATAACAGTTGTACAATTATTATTGAATTATGTTACGGCAGTGGTCGCAATACTATTAATAATACGATTTTCAGGTGCCAGGGCTGGTGCAAGTTTTTCTATCAACCACCTCCGCAGCCGGTGTATTACCAGCCGAACTGTCTACTGTTTTCGTGGATGGGATTGGGATCGGGAATGGCCATGGGAATGCAACCAGCTCAGTCGTGAGTCGTTTGCTCTAGCAAAACAACTTTCGTTATGGCGGTAGTTCCATCATGTATAATTGCGTGTCGTATTTATTTATTTATTTATTTTTTGTTTGTTTATTACATATCGACTATAACATATTGTCAACAACAGCCAGCAACAATAATAATTTAAAAAGAAAAAAACAATTTTAAATAATTTTGTTTTATTGTTATTTTTAATAAAATCAATTTTTTTTAAAATCATTTTTACACATTACTATTCACGAGAACAATCGAATGATATGAATCCTTAAATCGTAAGAGCAATTCGTATCTATATACAAAATAAATATGTTTGTATATATCAATAAATAATATTTTACTAGGTAATTATCGATTAATACTAACGAGATATTGATTATAATAATTGTATTTATTTATTGTTTTCTTAAAAAAGGACAGACGGTGAGATGTCACGTGGAAATTTTCTTAACTAAACCAATGAAAATAAATTAACAATTATATCGTTCATAATATTGTAATCAACACCAAATAGTCTTACTTATAAAAAAATAATTATAAGTAGAATAGTTTTAAAAAAAAATAATAAAAATATCGAACAAACAAATTAATATCAGAACGAAGAAAAAAATAACAATATTTATTATTTTTGAAAAAGTTTTTGATTTGATTCCACAAAAAAAAAATCAACTGCCTAAGGTACAACAATAATAAGCGAGTGAAACTTAATAGAATAGTTTAAAAAATGTAAAGTATTTACACTAAACAGTTGGTTTTTTTATACATATTATTTTTTGGTGCAATTAGGTAGGCTTATCTTAGTACATTCATTACGGTTCTATGTCCGTCATTGAGTCATCCGTTGTCCAGCAGACTTGTCACATACATACCACAAAATCGCGGTGTACCTACTAGGAAAATCTTAGTATGGTGTTTATGCGTATGTTAGTATGTGGCGACACATTACCAGTCGCATCAGCGGTGACAACGCCAATAACTTAACAACAGTCGCAGAACATTATCAAACCTACTTATCTAGTGTACGATTTCGTTAAAACTACACGATATTATACAAATAAATATATTTAAAAATTACAAAATTATAGTAGAATAGGTACTCATTTACACTAATAATCATAATAATAATCATAATAATAATAATAATAATAATATAATAATAATAATAATAATAATAATAATAATAATAATAAATAAAAGGTTCAGAAACTAAACGGATAGTATCGTTACGTTGAATCGAAGAGTATAATTCTAACACAAAAATTATTTGACATCTTATACCTTCAAAACGTAATTTTTCCCGATTTTTTTTACAGATATTAGTCTCTTATTATCTAGAACTATTAGTTAAACGAAATAAATCGGGTTGATCCGTTTGGTTTCTTAACTCTTCGAATAACACTATAAGTCTTATTTTAACAGGTCTCAAATAGTTCCCAATGGTTTTCGGTTCGAATATTATAATTATTGCATTATATAATATAAGTTATTTTTTTTATAAGTGAAAAACTTTCCCAAGACTAGAGACCGTGATAGACTAGAAAAAATAGTTTACATCATGGAACTAAGAAATTGTTGACGCTGTACTTAAAGATGTGACAGTCTTTCTAGTTGTTTTAAACTGTTTTAGTTGAAGTTTGTTTTTCACACTAACATTAAATTTAAACAAAATAGTAAGTTATAATAAAGAAACTATATAATCACAAAAAAAATAGGATCACACAAGTGATACAAATCAAACAATTTTTGGGATGCGTATTTAAGTCTAAAAAATTGCACATTCTTTATATTTATATATATAATATAGTATATGATTTTTATAATAATATATGTATATGTATAATAACTATTTACAAACGGTGTATACAAAACGTTATAAAAAAATTAACTATGTCATAATCTGTCACTCACGTAGGTTGTGGTAACATTTCGTTGGCCTAATCTCTAAAATTCGTTGTTCCACGATTTCTCTTCCTTAACACTGATAGCTTCTTGTTCGTGTTCGCCATCTGACTCTTGTTTTAAGGAACTGGATTCCGATGGTGTAGATCTACCAGACTTGTCTTCATCGTTTACGTCCGATGGTTCTACTCGAATGGTCTCAGACCTTCTTCTTTCGGCGCAGCCATCGGCCGCTTGCATTACGCAAACACCATTTATTATTACTTCGGATTGCTGCTGCTGTTGCTTCTGTTCGGATTGCAACCAATCCGGGTTGACCCATTGTGGAGCAGCTGGTTTTCTGCGAGAACTTCCGACTACGGGTACGGCCGGGATTTCTTCTCGAGGCTCTGACTCTTCCGACCGACTGTCTTCGTCGTCAAAGTCAGTGTCTACTTCGTGTTTTACACTCAAATCCAATCCGGACATTTGTTCGTCCACCGTGGCCGAAGAGGATGACGTCAACATTGGGATGAAGGAAGACAAATCGGCGCCGTGTTGTAGATAAGGGTTTCCTGCATTAAACGGAATTGGTAGGCCACCAAAACCAAGTCGATGGCTCAAGAGAATCCTAAACTGAATTGGGTCGAATCCAGGACCAGTTTGTGATTGTTGTTGCTGTGAATCAGAATGAGGTGATTGTTGCTTGATCCTCATTCTATGGTTGTGGAACCAGTTCGTTATTGTCCTAGTCGCTAAATTTAACTCCGATGCAAGAAACTCAATGGTACCAACACTCGGGTATTGATCCAAGGCAAATGCTAATTTCAATGCTTCTTTTTGTTCATCGGAAAACAGAACCTGAAAATAATATGTGTAAATTATAATGACCATATATAATTCGAAAAATTTCTCAAAACAACGATTAGAAAAATAACAAGCATTGTTTAATATTTATACGATTCTTACTCGTTGTTTTTTTGCGGCAGATGGAGGACTACTAGTGCCGCTATGATAAAAATCTGAAGTGTCGTTTGAGGATGTGTCACTTCCATTATCTTGTTGGCCAGATCCTCGTCTTCTTTTGTTCATCTCCCTACGTTCACTTTTAATCGCTTGCAATCTTTCCACATTGTGTTGATCAGATAGCCAAAGTTGCATCCTAATAAATGGTTCACGGCCCTTAATGCTCAGCATATGCCATGGCTTAGGTTTTGATAGCAATTCACTGACTGATCCTTGAGAGAGTCCCAGTACAGCTTCACCAAAAATCTTAAAAAATATACACAGTCAGTAAGAAGTACTATTTATTAATTTAAAAAATATATATATTTACTTTTTGTCCAATATTATTAGCAAGGAGTGCTTCTTTGATTTTAGTAGTTATAGTCTGTGTGTCAAGATCTTGCGTAAGAGCAGCCATCTCATAAACTGAAGGTACAACAGCTGGTGGGTGACGTGTTCCAGGGTTTTGGAAAGCTGCAGCCACGTGTTGTAACATCAGGTTTTGCGGAATTCCATTGTTTGGTATTGGGCTTGCTTTAAGTTTATTTTCAGTGACCATCATCGACGCCAGTTGACTTCCAGTAGACATAAGTGATGAAGCAGTAGACGAAGTTGCGTGGTGATGTCCACCTGGAGACTGAAGTTGAATATGATGGTTGCTCGGTGATTGTAGCGAAGACGCCATATCAGAGTCTTCTGACATTGTTGTGGATGTGTTACACATTGACGTAAGTATATGATGATGCGGTGTTTGGCGATCCACATCTGCACTAACTTTTAAGAGATCGAGAGGTGAAGGGGTCATTTTACCACCAAAAGTGTGAGTTGATTTTACTAAATTCTGGTTCATAGCTATAAATAAAAAATAAAAAATATTAATACATGGGTACAAAAAAAAAAAAAAAATATTAAAATACTATTAGTATTAAGTATAAATATTAGTGTCTTTTTCGGTAGTGCTAAATGATAATATACTTACGACTTGATCCGCCATATCCTCCAGTTCGCATAAGCTTTTCTGGTGCTATTTTATACTGAGAAGCAACTAGTTTATGCACAGCTTTATCGTCCTCCAAAAACATTTTCATTCTTATAAAGGGTTCTCTTCCTTTTTGAGTCAACATATGCCATGGTTTTGGTCTAGCCAAGAGATCGGACACACTTCCCTGAGAAAGACCCAATACAGATTCTCCAAATAGTCTCTGACTGATTGAAAATTGACTAAGTTGCTCTTTGACTTTCCTCACAATTTCTTCAGTATTCAAATTATTGAATTGGTCGAACTGTTGTTGAGTGATTGGTGGCAATACAGCTTTAAGAGGTCTCTGTGAAGGAGAATGATGATGTGGAGTAGCGGGTTGAGAAATTAAAGCATTTGTAATTGAAGCCATTCGTTGAAGTGGACTGACTGCAGCCGATTGACCGAAGTCCTCGGGAGGTAAAATAGTATTACCTAATGGTGAGCTAGCTGAGCTTCCTACAGAAGATGTACCACCTAATTTGAAAAAAAAATATAAATATACAATATAATTTATTATATTATATTTATAAATTATATAAAATATTTTCATATAAATGTATTTTAAATATTATATTTAAATTGTTCAAATAACTCACTTTGTTCAGTTTTAGGTCGTACAAGCGAAAACGCACTTCCGGCCTGTTTCATTGCTTCTGCTACAGTTTCAGACTCTTTGTCTGAGACCTCAGTCCCATTTACTTTAACAGCAAAATCTTTTCGCTGTACAAACGGATAAATATCTTTTCTGTCTTTTGGTAAAGACAAGTCTTGAGCAATACCGGTTCCTTGTATGGTATTGTTATTGTTATTATTGTTGTTGTTTGACATCGCTGCAACAGCAGCTTGTTGTTGAAGAGCTAATAATCCTGACAATTGGCTCTGTGGGCAGTTTTGCAATTTTGATAATTCTCGGTGATAAGCATCCAATGCAGTTCGAATATCATCGTGGTTGCCGGTATGATTTCCGAAGAAATGAGGGAAGAGCCAACTAAAAACATTTTTTTGATATTAATAACCACAAAATAATTAATTTATTATGTATATAATGTAAATCTAAATAATAGTAAGAATAACTAAACTCACCCTGCAAACGGTTGTTCGCCACTTCTCATAGAGTCTTCCAAACGTTTGCCCATGATCTTTGATAGCTCTTCTTGATACAGTCGAGCCACTTGTTCTTGTGGTATATCTTCTTTGGGCCTTTGTCTGGACGGAGAAGTACTCTGTATAAAAAATTAAAATTAATACAAATAAATCAAATTTAATATAGAAAAATAAAAAATTATATTTACAATTAATTGATTTGGTGAAGTGCTTTCGTCATTGCTTTGAGTATCGTCTTGTTGTTGATTTGGTTTCATCATTTGACTTGCTTCGTTCAATATGTGTACAATCCTTTCATCGGTGACGTCGTTTTCACTTCTTCCCATTACCGTAGGTATGCCAGAATCTTTACCTGCAATCAATGAGTACAAGGAGTCCTTCTTTGATAAACCCTAATGACCTATACCCAACAAGTTAGCATAAAGGGATACTATTCTTAAACACTATATCCCCTTTCGACTTTTGTCCCACTCCAACAAACTAGAATTAGTCCGAATTAGTTATACCGACGGTAAAACTATACGTTTATACATCTTGACAAAGATTTATTCCTTTTTCACATTGATAATTTCCATGGGTTCACGGTGACCCTATTGACCACAATTGTTTAGAGGGGTTCTGGTGAGTTTCGCGGTTTTAATTAGTGCCCTCAGATTACTTCATCTACTACGTAAAACAAGAACTTAATTGATTTCGGACTTTTGACCCCTCGTGTTTGCCTACTTGAATGGTCATGATTAATGGAATTTCTCGGGGTTAAATTAACTATAATCGCTTCGGAACACCATACCTTTTTTCGGTATCAACGACTTGAGTAGCATAACCGCGTTCTCGTCACATGCCCATGCATGCATTTTCCTATAGCTATCGCGTCCCTTTTCGGTTAGCTTGTCCCACGGCTTAGGTTTTGACAACAATTCACTGACGGTCCCCTGGGAAAGTCCGAGAATATACTTGGCAAACAACCTTTGGCCCACGTTATGAATGGACAGCAGTTCACGTACACGACGAGCTATGTGCAATGTATCCAAGTTTTGGGTAGAGTATTTGTCCATATTATATCTAAAAACAAAATTTTAATATTTTTTACAACATTCTAATTATATAAAAAAATTAGTTAGTAAAATACTTGTGTATATTTCAGTATGAAATAATTTTAATTATATTAAATTATATATACCTAAGCATTTCTTGAAGTCTAGCTTCCATAGGATCACCTTTTGGTATAAGCGATTCGCCGAAACGCCCAACCATGGTACAATCACCATCTCCAAATCGATAAGGAGACCTGTGATCAAAAGGCGACTTTATCAAGTCAAACCCTAAGGCACCAGCAGGTCCTAAAATGTTATTGTTGAGACCAACATTAAGACCACAGAGACCATTTATGAGACCTGCGGGGATATTGTTGTTGTTGTTGTTGTTGTTGTTTAACTGAGATGGGTTATTGTTATTGTTATGAGGAGAACTATTGTTAAGTCGTGGTGAACTGTTCGATTCACTTGTGGGCGATTTGCATGGTGTTCCGGACCTACTAGCAGATCGCGCTGGTTGAACCATGATAGACGGTGAAGTTGGTGCTGGAGACGTGCTCGGAGGTGGTGTTTTGATAGATTCTAGACCTGGTGACTTTTCGTTGTCTAAAATAATTTATAAAAAAATATTTATAGGAATTTTTTTTAATAATCGTAAACGTGTTAACTATAAAAAAAAAACAATTCTCGAGGCCTCCTCCCCCTCATTTCAAGAACACGTCTAGACTTTTCCTTACCGGTAGTTTCATGTCGGTTTGGAGAAGTATAGACTTTCTTTTGTTCATATTTATTGCATTCGAGGGATCTTCGCCAGTTGGCCACGATCTCTTCGCCGAGTATCGGGCCAAACTGTTCGACGTTTTGTAGCCCGGGAGGGGGTGGGGCCACCGGAACTGAAAAATCATCTGTAAGACAGATATACGGCCGTTTTAGCGATGCTACTTTTTCATGTGTTGCTACTAATGGGTGGCTATTATAATATTGCAATGTTTCACTTACTTTGAGTTTCAGGCACGGGACTGCAAGACGACCTCTGTTGTTGAGGTGATGTGCCTTGTGTATTTTCAGATTTACTGTTGTTTGGCGACTTGTTATTATGGTCGTCTGAACATTCGACGGCCTTCAGTACACTAAAATATACATAATAAAACAAATTAAATAATAGTTTTTTATAATCGTTATTCACGTTTATTGTGAAAAATCACTGAGCAAACGAATATTTCATTAGCGTTATGACTCATTTACTATGTAGCCCTCCCGCTGACATTAGAAATAAAGACGATTCTGTATCGATAACCATCTCTCCGTTCCATATAATTAATATCGATGACATTTTTTTTCCTATCCTCGCATACCAGGTTTCGTTTTAATAAACTAGTTTGTATCCACATGATCATAAAATATCGGCATTGATGTCAAAAAATATTTTGGTCGGATATTAATTTATATAAAAAAAAACTAGCGAAGCATATTTCTTAATAACAAGTGGTATTTATCAGCGGAAAAATATTCGAGTGCATCTATATAATATTATTTAGTGAACTAAAATATCATTAAAAAAAACCACCATTGCCCACGTACAAACATTAACGTGTAGGAAATATTGAGATTGAGGCACAAGGTATTTATCATGTTTTTGTTGGCTTGAACAAAAGCTGTTTATTATGTAACGTATTAACGTAGGTACCTATATAATATGAAATATAAATTGTATACAATTTATATTACGTATAGTACCTGCATTATAATACAATGTCTCGGAAATCGTATATTTAGTTCATTGCATTGAATTGGAACTCACTAAAATTGAATTGGCCTGTTGAACATATTAAATTGCTAGATGCAAAAATAAATAAGAAGACTTATGGACGATTATGAAAAAAATATTCTTGGATCATAAAAAATGGTGTAATTTGGCCGGTATGCCAAAAATTAAACAATTAGTGTAAATTGAAAAAGTGCCAGAAACAGAAAATTAACGTTTTCAACTTTTAGATTTTTGTCACGAGATTCTTGTGTCTTGTAATATTTTATTCAATCGAATTCCTTAAATTTTGTCACTCACCATAGCTGTCGCTTAACTTCTTCGTAGTCTCTCTGAGCGTCCAATCTGGCTTCAAGTCTCATAATGTGTTGTCTTTTGTCATGTAACTCTTCCTCGAGTCTGGCAATCTCTTTTGCAGTGTGATCTTGTAGTTTACCGATACTCGATTGCAGTCTGCGTACATCCTCAACCAATTGTGAAATCTAAAAAAATTATTCAAATAAAGAGGGTGGTAGATGGTAGAAATGAGTATTATAACAAACACAATCGATATCCAAGATGGCGTTTATAAGCATAAGGGGTCCTAAAAAATTATTGTTTATACAATTTGCATCAAAAACCCGTTAAGCTTCCCGGTTAATTACTGAAAACCGTTGTCGCCACCGATAGCCTACGGCACATAGACACGAAACAGAACTATTTACCTTGTGTATACATAATAATAATATATATAAAATGTTTATGTATATATGTTTTTTAATTATCATAAAACGTGCGCGAGTGTTCGATATCAAACTACAGTAATTACATTATTATTATTACAACAATTCCTTATTCTCTTTTTATTTTAATATTAACGGCCCGTAACGAGATACACTAAAGGGAGCCGAGTGCGCTCTGTTTTCTGAAAGGTCCCCCCTCCAGTCTGTCCCATAGTGTTAGTCATGAAGGAAAAGTTCCGCGTGCAGACAGACAGACGTTTCCGATTTTCTCTTCAACAATTATAGTCATTATTATGCGCGTCTGTATCCATCAGGATTGATTACACTTTTTTTCCTCGCCCTTTTATTTTACCACGTATACCGAGCTTAAATAATATACGCGATGGGTGTAAAAACAACGTACATACGCTTTTTCCATTAAACGTATTGAAAATCCATTTCACGAACGTCCAAACCCGAGCAGCCACTATACACAGTACACTCGCTGCAGGTATAACCTACATAATAATATATGCCGTCCTTGTCGAACAGCATTTATTTGAGCGGAATAAAAAACAAAAAAAAAATTTAAAATGTTTATACCTAAGTGTACAATAAATAAAATAATATGCATTAAAAAATTATGAAATACTTCTCGTCGAATAAATTACACGCACGAAAATTCTCCGACGCTTGTTTGCGGTCGGTATCAACGCCAATAAAGATTGGAATACAAATGTTTGTAATTAGATAGACACATACAAACACTGGTGGGACGTCGTAGCAGTATTCATCGTTGCAGGTTTTATGACGTTAACGAATAAAAAAAAAAAAAAAAACAGATAAAAGTGTTTGTCCGATTATATATCACCACTGAAGGTAATATATATATTATGTGTGTGTGCTATATATATTATATTATATACACAGAATACATCGT
Organism: Sitobion miscanthi; assembly: GCA_008086715.1. NCBI lineage: Eukaryota > Metazoa > Arthropoda > Insecta > Hemiptera > Aphididae > Sitobion > Sitobion miscanthi. The sequence goes on along the minus strand of CM017799.1, from coordinate 20,668,292 downwards.
AGACAATTAAACGTTAGCAAACAACGAAACTTTATAGAGAAGAATCAAACATGGCCGCCGAAAGGATGCATCAAATGAGGCTCATTAGCCGGTATTTCGATGTATAATGTTATTATATTGAGTAATGACCGAAAGGAAAAAAATAAAAATAAAACCATAGAATCGTCCGCATCGATATATATACAACTGCACACGCCGAAGTAGCAACCTAAAATTATTACACAGCCCACATGAATAAACATCACGCGAACGAGTAGTTACGGAGGAGGGGGGAGAGGGGTCCACGACGATGGTCTGAATAGTGTATTATAATGCGACGGCGGCGGCAAAAGTAGGCAGTAGAAGTAGTTGTAGTAGAAGTAGAAGTAGAAGTAGTAGTTTAACTTTTAACTATATAGTAGTGGTAGTAGTAAAGTAGTTGTAACTATAGTAATACTGTAATAGTAGTGGTGGAATTATAAACGCGAAGGAAAATCGTATTAAAGCGAAACAGAAGTCGTTGTTCGGGTCAGCCCGTAATTTGTTCCAATTGACTAACCGCAATAAATCTTGGGATGTCAAAAAATCATCGGTTTCCTGTTTCCTGTGCTTTTATAACTATTTGTCTGTTAATATAATAACGTCGATATAATCCTAAAATTGTCTAAGCTACAAGGTCACCTTGGCGGGTCCGCCGCACACCGATGTATCCATAATACAATAATATTAATATAACAACGACGACGGATAAATAATACAAATATATATAAATATGTAATATGTTTCGTCGGCTGCCAGTTTGATCCGATGTTGGATCGTAAATCGTACGATATTATAATACAAAACACACGACAGCAGAAAATAGAAATCACGACGTCGTTCAGCGTCTCTTCGCGCAACGGCTGTGGGGTGTACATGCACACACGCACACGCATAAATCTCCTCCGTGTGTTTGACCACCCTCAAAAGAAAATGATTATTTTGCATATCGATTCGTACGCGGTACGCGTATTATACGCGTATAATATGCGCGAGTACAATTAATTTCGCCCGCACCCCAAACGCCGACAAAAAACACCCCCGGAACGGTTTCGTAAGGGTCGCGTGGGACATTCGCAAGACTCTAATTACTTCGGGAAAAATATAATAATTTTATGTTCGAAGCCCAGCAACGCCGCGACTCCCGCGCCAAAATCCAACACGTTTGTTCGCGAGGAGGAACCGGTTATCGGAATCGACAATCGCCATCGTAAAATAATAATAATAATATCATATTGTAATATACCGGTTATCGATCCCATGTGTAACGCAATAACGGTCATCGTCGTCGTAGATCTATGGGATTATATTATTTTTTAGGATAATATAATAACAATATAACTAAAGGAATATGTAACAGCGATGCATAATAGTAATAATAATAATACAATATTACTATATTATATTATATTTTATTGTAATTATCGTTGTTGTTACGTTGCGCATTTTCGTGATATTTCAGATTTTCTATACACACAAACGTCGTCGTCGTTATTTTCCATCCATTGTTTTTTCCTCATTAAAATCTATTACGTTTTTAACGCAAACCAACACATACTATTGTTACGCGGCTGTGTGTACACTGCAGACTCGTTTGTTCGTGATCAACCGACCGTGTCCCGTTTGGATACGTATGCACATCATCGTCCTCCGCGAGCGCGCGCGAGAACAACGTCTGTCAAGGAAAAAGACGCGTGTAATTATCAATTCGGCATGTGTGTATGTGTGTGTGGATCTGGCGTATTGTTTTTAGTCGATTTTGGTAAACGAAAATATAATATCGTGTTTGGCGAGAAAGATATAATAATATGGTCACCGTATGTATAATAATTCAGTATATATTATATATCATGGGTCTATCTATATTGCGAGAACGCCCATATGGCGAAAAAAAACCCGAATTCGTGAGACCGTCGCCCGGGTTCGAGACGACGACGGGTTCGACGTGCGGTGTTCATTAGCACCGGATGAGATCCTTTTTCTCAGGGTCTCTGGAACGCGCACCCCCGCAACCGCGCATACGCACCCGGCGACATATCCTTTTTAACCGCTGCACGTGGTGGTGGTGGTGGTGGTTTGTACTGTGTATAATAATAATTACGCATGCAAGAGACCGTTCCGGTATGATAATAATAATATACGAGTACGTACGTATGTATATTGTGTATGTATAAGTATATGCATAATGCATGCATATGATATATATGCGTCGCTGGGAAAAATCGATCGACGAGGGGGTGTGAAAATCCGTTCGCATAATGTGTAACGAACGTTCTTGAGAACCGCTCCGACACTCTATATGATGTTATTATAGTCTCCCGGCCAAATGACCACGATCGTTTAACGGCCCGAAATGTATAGGGACTCCCAAATCTTTCGTCCGCACAAAAGCGGTGTGGCTAGCGTATGAACCAAAGTGTATCATTTTCGTCAAATTTGTAAGGCCCTGTATATAATACATACATTATACTATATTATATTCTTACACCCTTTTTGTCTATTGTCCAACAATACGTGCCACACGCGAGCGTTTGATATGGTTTTTAATTTTCGGCTCGATTTTGGGATTTTGCCACTAGGACTCTCGCCGCGGTTTTAGCTTTGAATTACCTATTTATTTATTTTTTTTTTGTCCACCCCGACACTTTTCAATTCGTTTTTTTTTTTACTTTGTTGTTATTTTTACGTACGCGCGAAACAAAAGAAACATTTATTTATAAATATTATTAATACGACATCGGGTGATTTTAAATTCTGTCGTTTGAAGTTGGTGCCGAGTGCTAATTTTTAATTTTCCCGAGAACATCAAAGACCGCCAGGTTTCTATGCGTGCAAGGAACCGAAAGTGACGGATGTTATGTAATGGTGTACCATAAAACGGTCATTGTTCATAAAAATGTACCCACGGCGGAAAAAAATATAGCTCGGGCATAATATATGCGTGTATGATTATATACCGGTATCGATGAATATTATAATATTTTTGATAAATTTGTCCTATTATTCCTATAATATTTAATAAACTCGTAATGGTACTCTTATATATTATAATATATAGCGACGGGTATAATATTATTATAGCGTACACCTTTTAATAATATTGTTGTCACGCGATTCAGAGTAAGAAATATAATTTCAAATAATAGTGCCGGACGTATAACATAAACATATTTATAAACTCGTAGAGGCACTATACTTTTATCTATAATGCGTCTTTCGTGTATATAACATACGAATTCAGACAAAAAAGAAACATGATGGAAATAGTGCGTCAACATTGCTGATTGATTGTATAGTGTAACGACAACGACAACGACGACGACTCACGATAATACGATATTGTATAGTTTGAGAGACGGCGGTGGCGGGATGACAGACGAAAAGAGCGGGTCCGCGTATATTATTGTGTACATGTTATAATATATGCATGTGTGTATATAATAGCATACCGCGGGGGAAATAACGAGCGGACGGCCGGGAAGAAAACAAAAGGCGACCGTGGTGGAACACGGTTTTATTGATTATATCGACAAGTGCCGATGAAGGGATTCGGAAATCGACTGACGAACGCGTGCGAGTATACATATCGCATGTACGTATGTATATATATGTATATACGGCTGACAAGGGCGTCGGTGGTGGTGGTGGTGGTGGCGGCGGTGTCAGAGGCATTAAGATAACGGTCGCCGGAGCCTGCAGGGCGAGTGATTAAGCCTCTCTTCCCCGCGGCCTCTCGCCCACCACGCATACACCCCTACTTCAGGGACAGGCGTATATAAAAGGCGAAGCAGTGTGGCGTGGGAGACGGCGGAGGGCGAAGGAGCGGTAGCGCCCTGACAATTAGACAGATACGGCAAGTTTAAACCCTTTTCTCCCCGTATACACATATATTCATCCCTCACGCTCGCTCACACACACACACACACACACACCCCCACCGATCATCACACTCTCGCCGCCCGTCGAATATTTCTTCTACCCATCATCCCTATGCACGGTCGTGTATAAATATATATGTACATAACAGGGCCGATCAATTCGCTCTCATTCAAAATACGCCAAGTAGTTTTAGATATATATCCCTCGCCTTTTCCATCGACAACCCCCCCCCCCTCACTACTACCGTCTTTTGCCGTACCTTTCTTCTCTGCTCACTGCCACTTTCATACCTCCTGCGCGCCTCCACGTCGAAAACTCGCAACCACTGTCAATCCTTTGCACGTGTGTGTACCTATACATAGTATGTGTACGTGTGTGAGCAACAAAAGCACATTCGTGACGAAACACTGGCAGGGAAATTCGATTTTATTGTGTATTACGTCTTCCGGTTGCGAAACGGGGGTGTACGGACGGTGACGGTGGTAGTGGCGGTGCTGATGGTGGTGAAGAGAGGGTGCCAGTTTAGAATATTTGTCAATAGCATAGTAAAATTATTATATAATATTTTCGTATACATAGATATGTATATAGTATATATTATTATACTGCAGTACGAGTTGTACCTGCCTAGACGTACGTCGTAACAGTAATGGGACTGTTTTTTTTTTTATCAACCAAACACTACGCCGATGATTTGTCAAGAATACAAATATTATTATAATGCACGCCATTCGATATATTACACGCGGTGGTGGCGGTAGTTTGTGACCTTTGGAAACGATTTAATTGTTTTATTTTAGACGCGTATCACAATGGAAACCTTGATGGCAATGACAGGACCCATTGCGAAATAATTATATTATAACCAATAATAGTAATACTATAATAAAACTGGTTGTAAACAAAAAAAAACACGTCCGTCAATAGTTTTTTTCATAAGTTTACCGGTATATAATAAACGATACATAATTAAATGTTTATACAGTTCCGAAATAAATATAAAACAATGTTTCAATCACGAGACGAAAAGTTGTAGTTTTCATAATATTACGGCTATTATATATGAATACTATAATGTACAGATGAAAATATTCGTCTAAAATGTTTCGACCGAAATTGTTGGGAAAACTTTGAAACAACTCGATCTTCCGAGTAATTCCGCACTTGATAATCTCTCAAATTCTCATAATTTATTAGATTATATAATATATTATATTGGGATCGTATATATAAACGATTTTCATTAGGCCGTGATTAATTATTTTCAAGACAACGCTTTCGAACTCAAATCATCATGACGTTGGTATATGCATAATACATTTCTAGAGTATAGGTACCTATACTGCAGGGAATAGGCACTTTTATACTCACATCCCAATCGACTGTACGAACGTTATAAAAGTTTTACTGAGAGTGCGAAAAACAAACTCACGATAGATAATAATATATGTAGAACACATCTTGTTAGTTATGACGTATCGTTTTGTCGTTGCGTTGGTACAAACGTCATACTGCAGAAAGACGATCGGATTTCGTCAGTTTGTAACGCACTGTATATTGTTTTTCTACACACACACACACATCCTAACCGAGGGTCGTTATATCCGACGTATGTGCGTGTGCAAAACGAGGGGGTGGATTTCGGTAAAAAGACATTATTCAAATTCACTGCGGCGAGCGCGGTATACACACGCGCGCGTGCACGGTGACGTTCGGCGGAGGAGCGAATTTCAAACTCTGTGTTATGGGTGACCGTCAAAACCTTAAGCGAATAATATATTATATATTATATACGATCATGTATAGCATACCCACTACGAAAATATAATCGCACACGGCGTATAGGTAAAACGACGATAACCAGTTTGACCAGTTCCCTCCCATATAATAGTTCGATTTTTTTTTTCGACCTTTATACATTATTATATATTTTAATTTTTTATTGTACGTCCATCACACACGACGACGTGTACCTATATATACACACATACAATGTATCATCTGCGCGCGTCTATTTCGTGTATCGTATATGTATATATTATACAGACATAGTACAGTCGATGCATTGATTGCCTATATTATACATTATAAGCGCTGACCGAGTGTGACGAGTGTGAGCGGCGGTCGTGTGTGCACGCCAGTTTTCTGGGCGCATCCGGTTTTTTCTCACATATGCGCCATGTTTCGTAATATTCACTGCGTGGAGGTGATTAATATTTATCCGATGTCTATTACAATATATCTCATATATTATATTGCATATTATGTAATGCGCGAGCGTATTATACATACGTGTTCGGTGTTTACCTCGTGTAAATATTATTCATACGCCACGCGATATCGCCGCGGAGTGTACTGCGACAATATCACAGTCGCGCCGTACGTGCGCGTATACATATTATATTATAATGTTATATAAATAATAATTATTATAATAGAGTGCCACGGAATATATCTATATTGCGTAGAGCGAAATATCTCGAGAAGAGTATAAATCTCGGGCGAGAACTGTAGATTAGGAGAGCGGCGGCGGCGGCGGTTCGAAGATAATAATTTATTATGTATACCTTACCCGTATTTTATTATATATCACTCGCTCGTTTGTGCGCGCAGGTAATATTCGTACCTACACCTATACGTCGCGTACACACCGTGCAATTTATAGCCTGCACATATTATCCAGATAGCCTGCAGTATAATATTGATATGGCGTCTTAAAAGACAAAATACGAATGTATATTATTATTGTAAATAAAACGATTTGATTAACCGAATATTATGATATCAAATACCTATACCTATTCTATTATACAGACGTCGCTCTACAAAAGTCGCTTCGATATAACTCGACACACCGCGGTAAAAATTCAAAGATCCCCTATTACACCTATAGAGGTATTCATAGTACGCATTTCTCTGCACAGCGGTAGATTTTGATGAAACATATTATGCTCATAGGTATTATAAAATATTATGTGTAGTTACGCGTGCATATACATATATTTAAATAGGGTTTCCGTCGGGATGATATTTTATAGTAAATCCGTCGCGTGCTTTATATGTTTTTATCTCATTGCGCGGTTCGTGCAAAGTCGTTATGTAAACAAAATATTACACGGATGGTTTAAGTGTATATTATAATAATAATAAAATAGGTATATAATATTATAATATGTATATATATATATTTGTACGGCGCAACGTGCAACGTGCGGGCTGCACATTCAGCAAAACATTATCGATGGGATCACGCGGTAGGCACTTGACGCACAATACATTTAATTATTGCAGTAAAACGCCGTTGTTTTTTAATGTTGTACATATTATCGTATAGGTACACAATGGAGAAAAGAATTCCGAGCCCGAAACACACGCTCACCGAAAGTTTTCGAGCCCAACAATCGCGGGGTACGAACTTCTTTACACGTGGGTATTATTATATATAGTCGTTGAAATGCATATTATAACTTCTGACACGGAAAGCGTCTGCGCGTTTCTTTATTTACATAATATACGCAAAAACGAAACTTTTTCTTTTAGTTTGATATGGGTAATTGTTATTGTTATTATTTGTTTTTTGCCATTGATATTTATTATTTTTACAACCAGAAACTACGCACAATTCTTTAATTGAACAACGGGTATTATATTCGTGAAACACCGGTACACTGCACATTAACATCGTTATTCAGTAATCTGAGTATATAATGTTATCACACGAATTAGTGTTACATTTCACTCGGAGGCTTAACGTCACTGACAAATCGTCGGTCGCCGTCTTCGGACCATGTACGACGTGATAAGAATTATGGGTCTACGGGACTGTAATATATTATACACGGTGGACAGAGCGTTGGAATTATTGGCAAATATCGGTTTCTGTGCGTATTATACATTATGCAACGGCGGAGGTGATACAACAGAGGAGAGAGGTACACATATTCACGTATACATATACACATGACCGAGTTTACAATCGTTACGAGGGTGAGGTTTTGACGGACTTCGTAAAGGATCTCGGGGGGTCGAACGGATGTACGTTGGCGGCGGATGAGGCGAAAAGAGTGAGTATATGGGAGAGGGCGCGGGCAGTATGTGTATGAGTGTGTGTGTGTGCGAGTGGAGATGACGACGACGGACGGTAGAGGCTCTAGGATGTGAGGGTGTAGGGGTGGATATGAAATATGAAATTTCGTAATTAGAAGCCCCGTCTATATATCGTATCGCGTATATATACGGCGCGCGCGAGACACCGACACAGTGCTGGAGAGAGTGGGAAATGGTCGCGGGATATGATCGGGCGAGGGTGGGAGAGCTGATCAATAATTCAATCCCGTTTTAAAGTGCGGGCCACGTGTGTGTGTGTGTGTGTGTGTGTGTGGGAATGAGATGCCGAACCCCGGAGATATATCTTCAAATCAAGATGGCCGCGTCAATCGTCTATTGTTTTAATAGTTGCCCGTAGGTGGGAGTTACCCCTTTCGCATGCGAGCGTGGGGACGAGGAGTGCGGACTGCGGGTAGGTGGTGTGTGTGTTTGCGTGTGTGTGCGCGCGAGCACTGGGTACAGCGGACGTGAGGCTGATGCGAAGTTCCGAACTCATATAATATATATATTTATATATATACAGATATAATACGCCGTTATACCACGTTATGTGCCCATCTATCAACCCTCATTTTCTACCCTTCGGCGACCACTCGTCATATGTGCGTTTATATATGTTTGGGAGCGCGAGTGTGTGTGTGTGTGTGTGTATGCATTGTAGAGCGAACGTCGGCGAAGAAAATCATCGGCGGAGAGAGAGACAGAGAGACCGAAAGTATAGATGTCGGACGGGTCTGCCTATACGCAGAGGAGGCGAGTGCGGGGATCGTGTATCGTCGTTTTGTTGTGTGTGTGTAGTACTCTGCTATTAAATTAATAAATTATACCTGTACATTTGTGTGCAGACTATTTTGGCCGGCGATGATGGTATTTCATATTATATACCAATACTGCGGAAAAAATGAACTATTATACAATGTATAATAATATGTGATTTTTCTTGCGAGCTTATCTTTTATGTCTTTATAATGTTAATATAATAATATAATTATGCGATTAACGTCTACCGTCAACATTGATTCCAATAGAAAGAATCGGGTTCGTTTAACGCGCGTTTATAATAAAATATTAATAAATATTACCTATACCTATATTTATATAGCTAGGTACTTCAAAAGAATAATGCATGAATAATACTTATGATGTATTATAAAAGGGATGGCGGCTCTGTTCAAACGCTTATAAATTTACCATCAACTGGTGTTAAATCACCATCTTGTAATTAATTTAACATCAGTTGATGGCCCTAACCTAAGTAAATAAATCAAACTAGATTAACAAAACCTAATCGTGTTGTGTCAAACAGTATTGTAAGTTCCTTTCAAAGTTTCTAAATTATACTCTTATAAACTATAATTATTATAGAATCTTTGTGTTTCTTGACAAAACTAACGTTTTTGTTCTAATAAATATAAAATGATGCGTTAGTAGATCGGATTAGACTATAGTGACGCGAATATAATTTTTTTCATATTTTGTTTATGATCTGTCTTTGTGACGTCCTGTAAGGGACAATTTGTAATTTTTTCTTATAGTGCCTTTACGGGTATATTATACAGTGCTTATTTTGTATACCTTTAACAATTAGAAACATCGTCGGTAGACCGAATAGATTTAAATAGAATAATGTACAAAACAACCAAGTCGAGGAGTGGGCCGCGGGCGGCTTCAGCGCGGCGCGGCATGGACGGTGACAACAACGCGAGACGATAGCAACACCCGCACCTGTCGTCGACGGGGCGGTGGTGGGGAAGTCGTTTAACTAATTTGGCCGCGCACGAAAAACCCTTTGAGCGTTTAAACACTTAAAAAACAAACGCACAACATTTAAACATCGGCTGAAAGGGCTCCGACGCTCGGCGCCCCATTTCCACTTTTCGATCCGCAAACAATTGTATACAATAATAATAGGTACCTATAATACTGTATAACGAAGAATTTTAATCGATATATTAATATATATACGTTTTAAGTGTCTTTATACAATATCATAGCTTAATGTTGCCAATCGATAAACAACGTTACAAAAACAATACGGCCTTTGCGTGGGACGGCGTGCACTTATTAGACGTATGTACACATTGTTATTATGTAGATAATAATAATATAATATCGATCGGGATTGGATACAATTATCGCTATATAGGCCACGGACCGTGATTGTATAATATCAGTGGATACTCCGGACACCCGTGGTCTCTATGTCGTATACTGTATATTATTATAATATATATTATTATCGTATCCAAGAATGATGTGCAAGCCGTGCTATCTGTTGTTAAGTATATGATATAAAATATTATATATATATATATATTTATAAGATATTCACACATAAGAACTACGACTCGCCAAGGTGTATTATTAAGGGGATATCATTAATATATCACATGATATAGTAATATTATGTATATTATTATTTTCAACCGATGAAAAGACTGAAGAATGCGCTCACGTAATAAAACGATCGGCCGGTCGGTACCTATGTATATAATATATATATATATATATAATATACCTACGTGTATATATGCACACTATTAAAACACTAAATTGCGCGCGTTGTGTCTGCGGCCATTAATAGCACACAAGAGCCTCCAGCGTGGGCGGCGGGCAAGGGGGGGAGGAAATATACTCTGCCCCGCGCTCGCTCCGTCTACGAATTCGGTCCTTCGCATTTCCGTGACCTCATCACCGCCGCCGCCGCCACCACGCGTTTATTATACATATTATACGTGTGTAAATATATGTATAAACACACTAAACCGTATTATATATAATATATATATATATATGTATGTATATGTAGTCGTTTTACTATACTTATTTCTTATATATACATATACTTATATATATAGGTATATATATATACGCGTTCCACGATCGTATATTATAATATTATAGTCTGCAGTGTGTGCATGTCGTGCCGGTCGAGCGGGTTCGATTTTTAAGGGCCTCGCCCGATCATATCAGACCCTGGCGGCGGCGGCAACGACGACGATATAATATATATACGTAGTTATAATATATATATACACAATAATAATATGTAACACAGTATTAGGTATATATACACGTTGAAAATGCAGATGTAATAAAATCAATCCCAAAGTTCTCCGTATATTATATACACACAAGACTTATTATGCGTCCGACGTAATAGCGTGATTGGACGCGAAACGGAAGGAAATTGCGTGATAGAAGTGGAAAATTTATACCATTACCTTTTTCCCCGTTCGTAGACACACACACACAAACCGCCTATACAACCATACTACCATGTACTATATTATATTGTGTATATATACCCCTCCTGCAAGACCGCCGAGCACCTTGTTTCCGATTCGATGGCGCCATTGGTCTATATATATTTATTATATAAGACACACATATAGAGGTATACGCACAAACGCGGGCGAACACACACACTCGATCGCGTTTGAAATTCCGTCGCCGTGTAGCGTGTACAGACGGACGCGTGTTTATGTATTTTGTCCCGTGGACATTTTATATATTACGCGTCTATGAGATGTAGACTACTCCTCAGCTATATAATAATATATAATAATAATAATAATAACAACAACAGCAACGGAACGGCTGCTGCGGAATTTCCGGGAGTTGCCTTTATTCGTAAAAAAATAATAGTATAATAATAAAGAGAATTATAAATAATATAATAATAATAAAAAAAAATGGAGGTGTTTGAAAGGTGATAAAATACGAGATTATAATATGTAAGACACATCATCCGGTACGGCGGTGGCAGGCAAATATTTGAATAAGAAGTGTTTGAATATTATTAAAAAAAAACGGCACGAAGAGAGCAAATGCCGGAAGTCGTCTATTGTATATACGTTATTATCATATACATATATTTTTTTTTATTGAGCGCAATAAACGCTCGCACGTAATTCAGAGCAATAAACCGTCACCGTATGTACCTACCTATATATATATACTATTCGTACATATATTTATTATTATGACACTGTGCGTAGGAATATAATAGATATATCCTTATATATATTTGGGATAACTAGAACGATCCCGCCCGATATAATATTATATATTCTCAAAAATTCTTACCTCTTTTTCTTTGGCTGAAAGTTCAAGTTCAGCGGGTGTTTTATTTTGATCCTCGGTGGATTCGACATGATTGCTCAGAGGCGTGGCCATGGTCATGACGTTCGTGTCTTGTGCTTTGTTGTTGGTCAACTGTTCCTTCAGGGCAGTCACTTCTTTTTCCGCCAAAGTAGCTCTCTGCAAAAGATAATGGGAAAAAAATTGTTAATAAAAACTGTAGGTTCATGAATACAGGTAAATATAATATTTTGTTATAGAAGTACATTAAAATCATTATTCGAATTCCACTCTTGGAGCACTACAACAGAAGACCAAAGAAAATCAACGGTATCCGGTCTTTATATATAATATTATAGGTACCTTTACGTATGGATACCTACATACATGTCGACTGTATAATATTGTAATAACGGCACTCGTAATAATAATAATAATAATAATAACGTAGTAATATAATCTTTCAGCCTCATATGTATTATATACCTAATATAATACAGCACACTACGTGGTTCTAATAGTATTGAACGTCATGATTGAAAATAATGGTCCGCGGGTCAATTTGCTAGACGACTTCCTCGTCGTTTATTATATTTTATTATATCCACTTATGCCACGGAATCGATCGAATCCGGTCGCGCACTTATTAAATATATCAACATACCGTATGATTAAAATAAAACAATTTTAATAAGACGATATTTATGCCGTTTCCGGCCATTATTACACATAATAATACATGCATATTATATAAATAATATACCTATATATATTATATTGACCAAAGTTGTTCTATGTATAACAATGTTGTTTGAACGCCGCCTAGCTGCAGTATTATATACCAGCTCCGTCTTCTTCTGTTTTTAGCCGAAGACTTGCGTGTATATAAGACATAGTACATATTATAAAGAACATTTGAGTGCGATTTGTATAGTGTGAAACCTCTTTAACGTAATTCGTATAAACTATACATAATACTATACTGCAATTGCATGTAATAAAGATATTTCGTAATATTTTTAAAATAATAGCAGACGTTTATCATTTTCGCATAAGTATAGGTATAAGTATAGGTAGGTACCTACTTTCGAAAATCAAATTATTAATTTTTGATTTCAACAAAAATATTGATGATTACGCGGACTATAACATGTGATAACTGCCATGGCAATATATAAATACTATTGTAATTTGTAGCAGTAGCACCTATCGACAGTTATTCACGGCAAAAGGGACTAAGCGACATTATCAAAGTTTTCAGGAGAACCAAAACATTTTTTATATATGTACTTACTTATACTATTATAATTTATAGAATGTTAAAACGTACGTCAAACCCACCGATTTTTAAAAAGTGTTTATATCATAATATAATATATATATGATGTATATATGAGTATATGACACATACAGTTTAATAATAATAATATTTACACATTATAATATATATAATAAATCGTTACGCTGCAACGCGAGTGCGGTACACGATGCAGAGGCGTGATGAGTGACATTTTTAGTATATTATAGTAAAAAAACAAAATGTTTATTTTATAATATGCATTTTATTAGTTTTATCGTATATTAAATATAATATACAAACCAAACTCACTGTAACTATACAGCCTATATTGTGAATTAGCCTATAATTATATATAATAGGTACGTAAAAATAATATAACATGACAGACGTCTCAACACCCTCCATTTTTCTTTTTTTTTAAGCTTCGGGCAAGTGCCCATTTTTAGATTTTTAACATAAGTACTTGTGTTTACCACGCCACTGCAGACGGACGGTATATATACGCGTATAATTACGAGTCGACGGCGTTTACCTAGGTAGATACACGAATGTTTTGCAGTGAACTTTTTCGATTTTTTGTATTATATAAAATAAAATATAATTCACCTTCCGCTGAAGCACTATATAGCGTTGGCTGCGATATTATATTATATATCATAACAATAAAATATATCAACAGTGTATATTGTACGGTGTATAAATATAATAACCGAGTTTGGAAAATGGCTACGAAAATATCGACTCCACCTATACCCCCGCCACCGGGGTAATAATATATCAATCGAGCGTGTACGCGTTATATGTGTATATATATATATTACATCATCGCATGTACACGGCGGTGAGCGGAGGGACGTCCGAATACACAATATATATAGGTACGCGTTACAATACTATATTATAGGAACGGACAACGGAGCGGCGAAAAGAAAAATATCGAATAAAAATAACAATAAATCGACCTTCTGTGTATACGTATTTATATATATATATATATGTACGTTATATATAAAGAGTCCGGTGGGAGGTGTCTTAAAGTAGGTGGAACTATTGGACCGTATCACGCGCCATTGGACCGGCCCCGTCGATAGATCGGCGGCGTGCGTGTGTGTGGTGCGAGGCGGCGGCGTTTTATTTCTTTTACTTTTTTTTCCTTTTTTTTTTTTATTCTCTTCTCGTTCTTTTCCGCTCGCCACCGCTACGAAACACGACTGCGACGCCACCGCCGTTTGTTCTCGCGCGTAGAATCGCGTCCCGCGTGTATAAACACGATCGTAATAATAATATAATAGTACAATCATATATTATAATATTATTAATATTATTAGTATTATTAGTTATTACTGTACGACGACGACTGCTGCTGCTCCTGCTTTTGTGGCCGCACGTACGCACGCACGCGCGTTTGAGCGCATGTAAACCCGTATGTAGATGTGACGTATACTATATTTATATAATATTATGTAGGTAGATAATATGCACTATAATATTATTATAGGCGTCGGGTTCGGTTTTCATTCCGTATCGTATCTCTCCGTCCCGCCGCCGTCTTTGTTGTCGGGTTTTTTTTTTTTTATTGTTTTTCTTTTTTTCGGTTTTTCGTTTTTCGTCTCTCTTTCGACAGTCGTCCGCGCAGTCACGCCCACCACCTCCGCCACCGCCGCCGCCGTCGACTGCACACCACCGTGGCCGATCGTGAACTATAACGTAATAATAATAGTACCTATCTATACACATTATACCTATACGTTTATATTAAATGCCACGGCGCGGGTACACGTAATATCATATACACTGCGGTATTATACGGTTAAATATTACAGTATAATATGCATATGTCTATAACATTATATTATATAATATATATATTATATAGGTATATGTAGGTACCTGTATCGGTGTACGATAATATATTTATAATGGTACGACGTGCGGTCCGTGATATTCGGACGTCTGGAAATCGTATACCCGCCCCCTCCTTACCCCCGCAAGCCATGCACCACCCGGCGGCGGCGTCCTCGCAATAATAATAATAATACGCGAGCGACCGCTCCTCGACGGTGCGGACAACGCCTCCGAATAATATTATATTATCATCATCATCATCATCATCATCATCATCATAATTATTATTAAGTTCTCATCGATTCGACAACGACGACGGATGTATGTCTCGAACGATTCCGTCCGTCCGTCCGTCCGCGTATTGTCTGCATGTATATATTATATAATTATAACGTTATGTATATAAAATGTGTGTATTAATATTATGTACGTATATACCTAATAGAGACGAGTTTGGATTCGCTTATACGTATTTTACAGTATACATTATGGTTATTATTACCTATTATTTTTTTTTTTTCTGTTATATCCGTACCTATATAATAATTTATTATATTATATAGATGGTAATTAATATTTGTGAATACATATTTTATATTCTGACGTTTTTCTTTTTAATTAGATTTCTTTAAAAATGTACTTGTTGATTGTTTTGATAATTATTTGTACCGCGCGTTACAAGTTATTATTATTAATTATAACGTACCGGATCCATCATCGGCATCGCAACATTGAAAACATTTTCAGAATTCCCCGCATTGTTCCCGTTCGCGCATTTATTAAAAATAATAATGTACTGTATAGTTAATGTTAACTAACTATTCGTACATATACAATAATATATTATACGTGTATAATAGTTTGTATATTATGCATGTTCGTTTTGACAAATTAGGCGTAACTATATATACTCATAAGACAAAAAGAACGGAAAAAATTATTCGTATTCGGTCTATTATAATATATAATATCATTATTATGTTCTATGATAATATATAACCTATACGTATACGTGCACCGCGAGTATAATATAGCTGCAGGGTCGTAATATGCTAATAAGAGTGCTTCCGGCCCTCGATAATTTTTACAACGGCTGTTTTACAAGATAACA
This sequence comes from Sitobion miscanthi, assembly GCA_008086715.1. NCBI lineage: Eukaryota > Metazoa > Arthropoda > Insecta > Hemiptera > Aphididae > Sitobion > Sitobion miscanthi. The sequence continues at coordinate 20,651,949 of CM017799.1, read as the reverse complement.
ACATTGAATGTACACACAATGCAAATAAGCAGTTTATAAAATATTATTTGTAAAAAAAAAAAATAATCCATGTATACCTACGTATTGATAAACCCTTTATAAAATTGCATTATACTAAAAATATATATTTTTTAAATAATCCATATACAGATGATACTATTAATAATGCTTTATACAATGCGTATTTTTAATTTATTATATAATGATATGGTATTTAGTCGCAATGGTAAATCTGTTTTCGAGAAGTTAACTTATCGTATCTATATATTATATTATAACGAGCGCGTTAATCCAAATGTATCAAAGTTTACAAGAATTTAGGTACTCCTCGACAACTAAACAACTTCCCCCAATCGCGCGGAATTCGTTCAAACATATTAGCTCCATTACCAGTCATTAGGGTGCGCGGAATAAAAATCGCGGCTTATCCCCCTCGAAGTGCGTATAATATGTAGAAAAAATAAACCGTATATAACCTGTGTTTTTCACGCCAAACCCACCATATATAGGTGCATAATGTACATACACCACACGGAGGAGGGTGGTTTTTTTCGCCACATACAAGACAAACACCCTTCAAAAAAATATCTCTCCACAATAAATAAAAAAGTCAACCCACTATTTTTCGTTTCCATATCTATACTTAATATTCATTAACGTTGTGAAAAAAAAAAAAAACAAAAACCGGTATTTTCCGTTTAGTCGGGGTTTGAATAATATATACACCTATGTAAAAATATATGCATTTTATAGAGGTCCTATGTATATACACGGTGAAAAAAAAAACTACACATTTTACCTTGTTGCCGAATTTTTAAATTGAAACACATTATTATACATTCGTTCTCTGCATCAACGACGCATTATGTATATTGAGTTTTGACGTACATATATGGAGAGCTCATTGGATTTTTCCCCTCGCATTATAACCCATATGGTTGATACGTATCAGCTATATATTATACCTATTATGTGTGTATTAATTAATTATATTCAATAAAACACCTGCGAATGCGGCGGCGGCGAACACTATATTTTCTTGTAATTTATACAATATAATATATTATAAACTATATCGTCGAATTCGTCCAGCAAAAATACAAATAGTATCGGGACAGTATTATTTACTCAGCTTATACCTATGTGCAGTAACTATATTAGACGCATATATTATGAAACACACACACACACACACACACCACACACACACACACACACACATGATATCATATACGTATGTGTATTTATTTTCTAATTATTATTTTACATCCGAGCAACCATCGAGTGTCGACGTCGGCGGCGCGCGTTTGACTTCCGCAGGGCAAGTCCGGACCCTTTTGTTTTCAACGCGTGGGTTCCCCCCATCCACACACCCACTCGCCATCCCCGGTCGCACTAGAAAAATATACCCACGGGCTCTCGTTGTTTTTCTGTCCATTTACATATTATACACTGACACGCACACACACGCGCGCGCGCGCTCACCAGTGAATGGGCCATATCGTTTTGAAAAAATGACAACAATAATACGGCCGCGGGTGTGTGTGTGTGTGCCGTATGTATAGGTGATAAATCGGATCAAACAGAAGAAAAACCCGTTCGTGGGAGGAGACTGCTTTCAAAAAGAAAGGAAAAAACGGTCTTGACACTGACGAATTGAGACTTCATCCTCATAAACATAAATCGCTTTGTGTTATTATTATTTTCTTAGCTAGTACTTTTTTTTTTTTTTTGTTCCATTATGCTCATTTATATTATTTATGTGTTTATATACTATCCTCTCTCTCTGTCTCTCTGCATGGGCACATTCAACGCGATGACTACAACTACAGCCTAACCTATTCCTCCCCTGGATTTCCGATGTCCCATTGTTGATCGGACGACACCATATTATACTATACTGTATACATAAACACATTTACATATAAAACCGTTGACCTTTTTTTACGATTAATTAAATAATAAACACGATGCGGGTTTATTGTGTTAAAAAGGTGTTGATGAAATATTTAATTATTATTTGATTTAATAATCAAGAAAAAAAAACTTTCTATAATACATGTGTGTGTGTGTTTTATAGTCCTCGTGGTTTCCTAGTAATTAAGGCGGTATAAGGCGCTTTTATACATGTACAATGTTATCTTGTTTTCTGCGTATACATCGATAACGATGAAAGAACGCCGCCTATATAGGTAAAAACTATATAGATCGATTCTCATAAGAGTTGCAGATTTTCTAAAACACACTTTTTTTACGCCTACTCATTCGCGTCTGTAAACTGTCGGCTTTATCTCAAAAGTAGACTATAAGGAGAAAAAAAAATAACAAATATATATATATATATATATAAGAACGTGTCTAATGACACATCTCAATAACATAATAATATAGCCACGACTCGTGAGATTACTGTTAATGTGTCGTTGGAATTACAAAACTTTTGATTTCAATGTACCTATATATTATAATAAACTACATCACGTTTTTTAGTGTATATATACACGCTACGCGTATATTAATTATGTAACAATAATAAAACGCGCGTATACCTATAAGTACGGTTTTTGAAATAGCCTATTATATTATTATTATTGTTCTTACGTAGGTATAATATTATACAAATACCGATTCTGAACATTATAAAATAATATGTTTTTCTGTATAATAATATGCAACATATTTCTTATAAGAACTAAGAATAGTCTTGTTCGTTTTAATGACTTTTGAAACAATATATTTTATTATTGTGTATTATTATACCTACTGGCTGCTTGTGTATATGGTTTATTTTATGTTAATTTTTTTCTACAGACGCATTCTGCAGCGCCAACGGTGTTGTATTATAGTGCGGTGATGGTGGTGGTGCTGCTGCTGTTGCTGGTATATCGATCAGATCGTTATCGGCGGATTGAAGACAAAATGGACAACAAGAATGACTCATTATGTGCGTACTACAGTGCACGAGCTGAGGGGGCGGAAAATAATAATTGCGAAAGAACACATTACGCGCGGCAGGGGGAGAAAAATGTTTGACACGGGCACGTATGCAAATCACACAAGAACAACAAGACGGGGGCGGAAGTGCATATATACATCCGAAAAGGGTCGGGATTTTTTTATTTTTTTTTTTTGTTTTGCGCGCATACATAAAAAATAAAACCAAACATTTATATTGTGTTTGTTTACGTACAATCCGACACGTTGACACGAGGATATCGGATTTCATATTCAGGGTATACTAATAAAACCATTCAACGTTAAAAAAAAAAAAAACAAAAAGAATAAAAAAAAAATTCGAATAAGTGATTTGTGTTTACACTGAATTCTTCGCAAACGTCGCATAATTATATATATATATATATATTCGCTCAAAAAATAAAATTCTCGGCATTTGGAATACGTAGTTTCTCATACCAGCTTATTACACGAATTACGGACAAAACACAAAGTGGAATAAATCCGTTTGAAAATATATCTCAGTAAGCAACTTGTAATATAAAATGCAATTTATTGCGTATTGAATTATTTGTATAATCAGTGCCTATTGAAATATACTTACGCGTAGTTTGTGCATTATCAATAATGGTACTGTCATTACTCATTATCATATCATGTATATATATATATATATATATATATGCGTATAAGTATAGGTAGTTATATACATACTGTATAATATTATCGTTTAAGAAAATTGAAATGATTTTTTTTTTTGAAATACGAGATTTAAAAAAATATCAATTGACAGAAAAATATTTTTTTTTGCATAATATACGTAATAATTCAGATATCAAATATGATAAAACTATATTTTAAAACGTATACAAAATATATATTAAGTACCTATATATCGGTTTGTATACCTAAATCAAAATCGATCTTATTACCTACTCATATAATAGGTACCTATTATACAATATTTATCTTGAATGTAGGTATACTTAATATAGGTGCAGTCGTGCAGAATAATTAAAAAAATTATGTAAATCAATTGGTAAAGAAATAACGATAAGTAATGAAACATATATAATATAATTGCGTAAAACCGAAAATTGCGTGATATGATTTTTGCATACCAATTACCAAAATACAACTGTTGCGAACGATTGCCTGTCACAAAAAAAATGACTGCAGGTAAATGATGTATAAAAACCACACCGAAAATCATGTCGAACGGCAGTACTGCTGTATATACGTAATTAGTTATGGGAAAACGATGTGTGTTCGGAGGGAAAACAAGACAAGTATTCGAAAAAAAGCTTCTCTTTTCCCGGTGCTCTGCCAGCCGTATAATTAGAATCGGCGTGTAGCGCCGCCACGGTGGTAAGGATAAAAAAAAAAATGGGAAAAGAAGAGGCAAATTTCTTGGTACGTCGTTTGTTATCCAAATGACAGGGCCCGAGATTGGCCCCGGAGAAAGTCTTGGGGGAAAAAGATTTTATTATAAGATATCCTCTACCGAGTAATCCAATTATTAACGTGTAAAAAAAGAAAAGAATCACCGAGGATGGATGAAGATTACACATACACTATCCCCCGATCCCTTTAATCACGTTTATGCTTATATACATATATACATACCTAATATTATATTATATCGATTGAAGTTGTTTCGGCGGCCGCAAAAATAATAAAAAAAAATAAAATACTGAAACCTATTCGTGAAAACTGCGTGCGCGAAAAACGCGTCGCTTGCGTGATTTTTTTGTCGTATAGGTTATATGGAATATATAAGTCATACATATGGAACTATATATGAATCGTAATACATACAATTTTATAAAATTATTACTATATATAGGTATACAAGATAAGTCCGCTCGTGCGGGATGGACGGCGGAGAAGGACGGGACCGGGCGTGGAGAGATCACCGAAGTCGTGATTGCAAATACCAATGGCGGCCGCAGCCGTGTGGCTTATCCGAAATTAATCAATTGTCAGGTAACCCGATTTATCAATGACGGTGGAACCGGTTTTCGTCCGGGTTCACTAACCCCCCTTCGGGAGACGAAAATAATGTTATAATGGATGACAAAACACCCGAAAAAAAAAAAACCAATCCGATGAAATATTTTCTGCCAAACACGTAGCAATAATAACATATTATTATCATTGCAATATCCGTGACAGTATAAATACATGACGTATTGATGTGTATAGTAATAACTAATAATATATGCGACCGAATAATATAATATCGTTATAATATTGAAAACGCCGTCGCAATAAATATCATATGTATATACGAAAGAATAATAAAAACACAGATGACCGTCGTCTACGCCGTCGCCGCCGCCGCCGCATCGGTAGTATAATAGTTGAGACGACCGACGATAATATTATAATATACGGCGGTGATGGTCGTATATACCGAAATAGCCGTTTTGGATCGTTTTCAAAAGGGATCCGCCGCCGCATAGATCGGATGTGTCACTCTAAACAAACCGATTATTAAAAACCGCATTAAAACGTGTTTAATCTGTGTACGCCATTAGTTTGACGACACCTCTTCGCCCGCGCACCGTCGCAGTACAGTCTCATCGTCGGCGGGGCGGCGGCGGCGGCGGCGGCAGGAAGAGTTATACGCTCGGACCGGTCGACGAGCGGGGGTGGTTCGGCGGTGGCACTCGGGACGGCGAGGGGGGGTGCCGTGGCGGGGGCGGGTGGAGGTGGACCCCGGTGCTATTTCAGTACGGCTGTCATCGTGGTCGTCATATACAGTTGCCCGTATTATAACGGTGGGAGTTTATTAATATGTGCTTTAAGTCTGTCCGACGCGTACACACACACTCGCACACACGTGTATTTTCGATCTATTGAGAAAAAAAAGTCGGCGCGCGGGCGCGACAGTGTCACCGATGAACCCGTGTGTCGTTCGTGTCGAGTCGGTTGCCAAGAAAATCGTAAATTTTCGACATTTTTTTTTCCTTCACTTTTCTTCGCTGCTCGTCTCTTCGGCGTGTCACTCACACTCGCATATTATACACACACACACACAAACACACAGTCCGCCGGCCGACCGGGAATAGGCGTCATTATAGAAAAATCGAATGGTTTTGACATCGCCGCCGCCGAAAGTCGTTGCCGCTAACGAGCGTAGGACACTCGCGCGTATTTCTAAACTTAGCGCGCCCGCCGTTCCAATATCTACGCAGCGGAGGGTGTCCGAGCTCACCCGGCACTATCCATATTATAATATGATATTGGTTCCCATTGAGTTGACAAGACGTCGCAATGACAATGCTACACATCGCCCACCGATATAGTTGCACAGGCACTCGTGATATTATGATCGAGTCCTCCCCAACCCGCCTGCAGACGCCGAATCGCGGACGAAGGGTGTTCGTCACACAAAAAACGATTTTCGTTTTCGGCGTACGTGCTCGTATGTTACATATCGTTACAGCTATAGTATCGTCGTGCGACAAATCCTCGCGAAACGACGACGAAGACAACAACGGTATAGTGTTTATAATGGGTAGGTTTAACCACCGTCGCACGTGTACCGACCGCTTGTGCTACCATCTATCGCCCGACCTTTGTGCCAACGCCGAAGGAACGCCGCCCGAACAGATACCGCTGCGGGTTTATTCCGTTCGCCTGTCTCGCAAACGCGGTCTTTAGAATACAATTTTTTTTGTTGTTTTGTATTGAACACAATACAGTGTTATAATGGTACATTTTATTGTAAACAACGAGTACATTATGTACGCATGTAGTATATATTATGTATGCGCGTGTATTTATTTAATGAGCTAAAATTCTAAAATTAAAACACGCTGTCAATTGTGAGACGTTGCCAAATAATTCTGTAAACTAATAATTTATACGTTCGAACATACGTACACAAACATTATAAACACACGCAAACACGCGCGCATAGGAAGAGACGTATTATTATTATAAAATTCACTACTGTCACTGGGCAAAGACCGTGAACGGATAGAGGTGTATTTATATCTCGTATATGATATTATAAAATATAAAGCGCCACTGAAAATTATTACAAAATCGAAAAAAAAAAAATGCGACAGATATAAATAAGATTTTTACGAGGCGATACGCACGGTAAAGCGATACGGACACAATAAATATGTTTAATGAATATTTTTTTCGAGACGTCACCCCGTTAATTATACATATTATCGTAATGCGCTCTAAATCTCCCCCCGCCGACGGCTGCAGTACGGCGTTTAAGTAAAATTCTATTTCGGACCGCGCAACCGTTAATCGACACCCGATGCCCTATCCTGCTTCTTGCGGCGACCGTCATAATTTTAGACGTGCAACGGTCCTTCTCTATTTAATATATTAAAGTCGAACAACACTAAACGGTCTCGTCGCGATGATAAATGTTATTATACGTGTTTTGAATACTTATATATACGTGTTCAATTTGAAAGTCACACAGAGGCGTTTCAAAATATCTATGCAGATGTTTTAGACAGCAATCGGAAGTTTTTCCTAATTAATAATACCGTAAAATAAATAATTTTACATTGGCTTCGAAAGTTATTGAAATTCCAAGTGGGTTCCGACCGCACGACTATTTTTTGCAATTTTCGCACGGTGTAATAATATGTGCGTGACATGTATATGTTTTTTGTGGGTTTTTGTTTATTTTATTATTATAAACTTGGATATACCTACCGATAAGATTGAACTTTTAATATGGTTTATACACAAAAATAAGTGATTTGCACGTTGGTATATTCAAAATAAATGCTAAAAATGTCAAATGTTTTGAGCTTCAACTACAATATTATTATATATTATTCATACATTCTAAGAATACAATAACTGCAAAATGTTATAAACATTTAAATTACACAAAGCGTCTGAGATGACCGGAATTAATTGCATTGCTCAGGAGATTGGTTATAACTTGATGTTTTATAGATAGATATAATGGTGATATCGCTGGACACGGAATGTATTGATGTTTTGGATGTCTGTCGTAAATACATCGAATAACAATAAAGTGTGAACGATTTTATAACGTTTGGCCGTGCGTTAAAGAGCCGTTTGGCCCTGCCCCTTTGCCCTCCCTATCTCGGCGGCCGGCAAACCACATACAACTGGGACGTAACGTCTGCCGATGTTTCTGTGCCAACGGTTTTCTTTTCTACTCTTTTTTTTTCCTCTACCATTTAACCCTCGATCGTTATAACAATGTGACGTGCACTTAGTGTTAAAAAAATTTTGGTTTCATTATCTTCTGTTTTAGTATTTACCTGTTGCCAAAATTGAGCCAGTAGATAGATACGTTCCTTTTTAAAGAGCCAATCCATAGACTGCATAGCCTGGACATCCATATCACGAGTTACGCATAATTAATGTGAAATACACAATAATTATCGTATAAGCAGCTTTTTTCGACAGGACTTAACAAGTGAAAAATGTGTACGTTGTCTGGTCTATCATCTGAAACACATAAATAAATATTGTTTTTATAATACTTTAACGGAACAAGTCTAAAAATGAAAACACAGTTTTTAATAAAGTTAAAGGCGTACGAGCACTTAGATTGCATACACAAAACGCCTAATAAAACTGTTTTTTTAATATTTTTCTTGTATACGTACACATCATTGTTGTTCAAAACAATTCGGAATTCATGCAATCAATTTTTGCTTCGTTTGATAAAAAATAGTTCAAAATATAAAATACGATACAATGATTAGGTGTAACATTTCATAAAATTAGATAAATGAAAATTATATTTTAATTATAAAATATAATGTGTGACAGACAAAATATTGGTGAAACACATTATTTTTTTTAAGTGTATGTTTTATATAAGTCATTTAAACTTTTTTGAAAATCATCTTGTGATGTAAAAATAATCGCATAGTTAATAAATTGCGTAGGTACTTGTTGAACATCAAAAAAAAAATTATGGATCGTGCACAAGTAGTAATGAGCATTTTACAATGAACAAGCTATAAATTTGGCATCCATCTATATATTTTCTAAAATCGAATAGAGTTGGAAATAATAATATTATTAAACATACTTGTTTAATTTGTCCTCCAAATTTGTAATTTCCATACCCAATGTGATTAAACACATTTTTATTGCGTAATTCTATGCTCAATTAATGTAATTGTTATTCTACTTTGGTAATTATTGTCGTTTAATTATAGCTGTCAAAATATATGGATAGATAAATTGTGTATAGGTATCTATAAATATTTACATATAAAAAAACGAATTGACAATTAATAACCTCAATTGGCAATTTATTCTGATCATGTTTAATTACAGTATATTGAACGTGTTTATCGTTATTGTATTATACGGGTAATCAGTTTAAGGTAGAAACCAATTTTTTTTTTGCAATAAATTCCAAAATGAATATTATCATAGTTAATATACAGTCTGACGCACGCACGTCGAATGGGTGATGCCGATAACACTATTAAGCGGCTTATCCCTGCAGTTTTATTGTTTTTAATTATTCTACGATCAGAACTATTGTTGGGAATATTTGTTGTATTTATATTTTTGTTTCGAAGCTTTGGAATTCAATAAGTAGGCTATCAAAATATTTTAAGCATTAAAACAAAACACCTGACGCCAAACAATAGATACAATGTTTTTATTATTGTTTATTTTTCGTAGAATGTGATATATTCAGTTAATCGAAATTAAAAATTGTAATATTGACCATGAAAACATATTGATACTCGGGACTAAATTTAATAAAATTAAAAAATGTTTAGGTAACTGTTGTTGTTGTTATAGTGCCTAATCAATTTGTTTTGACATTAATTCAAAGTAAATTCAATAATCATTGTTTCTCTATTATTTAAGTACTACAAAACGTTTTAACCAAGTGATCATGTAAACACATGTAACATTGTGATTGATTATATTAATTATTATTTATGATAAAATGTTAAATGTATCAGTAATAAAAATTGTAATTCGGTCAAATAATAACAAAAATAAAAATATACTAATCCGAAAATATATTATAATATAATATAATATATCGGTATATTATATAATTTACTAAATAGGTAGGTAAGTTATAATTTTTAGGCATATGTACTAAAAAATATATAGTAATATTGAATATTATTGTTTTTACTTATTTTACTGAATATTATGAATGTTTGTATACATATTATTTGAATTAGTTTTATAATAATTATTAAGTATTGATTAAATACAATAATTTTATCAGAATAAAAAATATAATTACAACATAAAAGAAATATTTTGCAATTACTAAAAATATAAGTTAGGTTTATGGTAGGTATAAATAATACATTAATCCGAACATTAATGATTAACAATAAAGAAAAACGACAGTACTATTAAAATTTAAATAGTAGTTCGTGTTTATTATTTACAATCCCGATATGATAAAAAAAACTGAATCAGTTTGAGTTAATTTTATAATATTTCAGGTTAAAAACACGTAAAAATGTATATTTTATAATTATACTTAAAAGCTTAGATTTCCTAGAGATTTGTATTAATTAAAAGCGAATTTAAATTGCTACAAAAGTTGATTGTATTTATTTTATAAAACATTTCATTTTTATAACCTGTTGGCAGATGTTTGGAAATAATACGGGGTTAACTTATTTTTAGGTAGACCTAATTGTTGCAAAAAATAAAATAGTATTATTCGTTGATGTACATATTTTTATATAAATTAAAATTTACAATTTCCTGAAGTGAATTAATTGACTTTTTCTTACATAGGTAGTCACCGGAAATGTGATTTTTCGCGTAAAAATTGTTTTACACGGAAAGTGAAAAAAATAACAGGTTGAAATTCAACGATAACATTTTAAGAGGTAATACACCTATACCACGCATCACTTATATAAATATCATAAAAAAAATGTGCATTTTATAATAATAAAGACTCACCTCTTCGAACGCACTCGAATGCACTGCTGCAGCAGGAACACCGGGTATGACAGGTCAAGATCGCCTACCCGGTTCGCGGGTGATTAAAAAAAAAAAAAAAAATACTAATTGGAATGTTCGGAGTGGAGAAAAAAAATATTATAAGATCGGATTAAAATTTCTTTCTCGAAAAATACCCCGAAAAACTTTTCAATCGCAAAAATGTTTCCGCACTTGTTTTTCTGTACGGGTACGACACTGTTTGGGGGGGTATTTCGGGCGCACAAAAATCGACGAGTGTATCGTGATAAAAAAAAAAAAAAATTATATTTTTTTAATAAACGATAATGATAAAACAACAACGACCGACGACGGTAGTATAATAATAGGACAGTGATAAAATATTATGTGGTAGTAATTTTATATTATATTATTTTCGTGTGTAAGACGGCGGCGTCGGACAATGTGATCAGCAGACGCGGCGACGGCGAGACACAAACACCACACGACAACGACGACGAACAGCACACGCGTGTCGACACCGCGCGTACAATCAGTGACGACTGGCGAGCGAACGGCGCTCGGCGGATACCGGTGGGCCCGACGACGAGGCGACGCGCGGCGGCGCGGTGACGACGATATCTCCGGCGCGAGCGGTCCCCGTGCACTCCTGCCCTCTGCCGGCGGCGGCGTCGGCGACGTCGACGGCTGAACGACGACCGCGGACGCACGGCGCACAATCCTTTACCCTCTATTATAGCTCCGCGTTATTTCTTCCTTTTTATTTTTTTCTCCTCTCCTCTCCTCAGTCGTCACACGGTCGCCGTGTCCTTTCTATCTTCCTTTTTTCCGTTTCCGATTTTCCACCCACCCGCAGCCCGTCCGCCTTTTTATTTTCTCTCTATTTTTTCCTTCTCCCCCGCAGCCCCCGTTTTACAACCCCCCCTCCCCCCCGCGACTGACGTTTTCTATTTTATGTATACACATCGCTTTCCCGTCGGACCGTCTCTTCCTATATTATATATGGGTTGCACGCGAATCGTATGTTATTATGTATATGTTTTCCATGTGCATATATATACCTATATATATTATCAATCACCGGGCACGGCGATATTGCTACGGCCAATCGGCGTGTGCGACCGGCGGCCGACTTGGGCGCACATCGCACGGCGGCGGCGCGCGCCGGGTCGTAAGTGCGTCACTTCGGCGCGCCGATCGGTTTTCGGTTTTCTTTTTTTTTTCCCGATACCGCCGCCAATACACCGCAGCCGATCGCGAACGCCCATCACACCTGCGACCCGCCCGTCCCGGAAAAATATATTACCACATTGCACGGCTTAAATTTTTTTTTTCGCCCGAAAATTATATCATAATATGTAGCCTTTAGGCCTTGGCCTTTCGATATGTGAAGACGAGAGCGATTGAAATTTTTTTAGATTTATCGTCCTGGTTTGTCCGGACGTTTCTTTTCGTTTTTGCCGAAAATTTACAACTCTGCTTCGGTAGGTACTCCACAATTTAGACTATATTATGACATGTATATTTATATACTTGCTACAGGTACATTGCATGTTCCGCACGAATCCTTCGAACGAACTGCGTTCTCCAAACGCTCGGTATTATCTGTTATTCTTGGAAATTCATGCAAATCGGACTTGCGCTGACGGTTTAAAAAATTATTAAATTGTATAATATTCGACAATTTTATTGGAATGTGTGGGTATAGTATTTACGTATACACAGCATGTCCAGTACACACGTATAATAGTGGGTCGAAAGAAATCTTAACAAAAATTTTATATTTTTCATTAGATAATATATATATATATATAGGTAAGAACGAAGTACCTAAGATATACACGTCGCTTTATATATTATAATCAGATAAGCTATATAAACCTACACATTAGAAATGCACCTAATAACATTATGTACAATTCAATTAGGACGCATACTTTTTGATGGCTTAACTGTAAAGGCTAAGTATTTATACTTAGTATAATATTCTAAATAATATTTATACTATATATATTTGTTTATTATTTAAATTATAAGTTACAAATATATTTAATATAAACCTTCCTGACTGAGGAGTCATTGACTTAGGAAAAATAGACGGACTATATTATACTCATCCCTCATCACACAATTTATCTGATTTTTCACGAATATAGCAACGTTTTAAAAGATTCTGCAGGATTTATTTATATTTTTTTATAAGTGTTAATTGTTGGTATACATATAAAAATAAAAACAACTAGCAGAAAATGCAGAAAAACTGTTATAATCTAATATAAAAAACTTTAATTATATTTTAAAAACTATATAATACAATATATCTAAGTAGGAAAATAAAAGTGAATATAAAAAAAAAAAAATAATACACCACTTTATGTTTTATAATACACACTTTTTCATCCAACTGTTTGAAACTACTTTATTTATTTAGCGCAATTATTTTTTATAACAGTATAAACTGTTTAGATCATATTAAGAGATAATTTATTAAAATATAGGTATAGATAGCTAGGTACCTACATTGAAATACACCGTGCGGAATATGCGTAGACACTGATTATAGGTACGTTGATATTTTTATAAAATCGAATTTTTTTATCATTAAATAATAATTATGTCGTATATTATTTCGAGGACAACCAGTTCGATAAAAAAAAAAAAAAACTGTAATTATACACAACATATGATTAATATTCAGTTCTATGTAGGTAATATGAATATCGTATGAAAATTGATCTAAAATATTAAAACGGTACCTACCTAATATATTTAAGTGTTATAATTCAATGTACAATCTCATGCGATGAATTTTATATAGTATGTGTATTTAGTATTTACAATAATATTATAATACTAAAATAACAATTTTATTGATTACTTCATATACGAGAATAATAATAATTGTGCAGCGTACTTTTCTCTTCAGTTCGTGTAACACGCTGCCAACATCCCCTCAAAACACTCAAATATGTATAAATAATTAAAGGTCATTTAAATGAAACGCAACTGAAAACTTATCGATTCGTGAATTACACGTCACTTAAAAATGTGAAGGTAGGTACAAATTATTCATTGTGTGAGTGTATATATAACATTATATAGTTTGAAAGTTAACTTTAATATTAATTTATTTTCAATTATAATTGCTACCTATCGGTGATGGAATGCAAAATCTGCGTAGACTTCACGTGTATACCTATAGTATTATACATATTATTATATTCAAATTATACTTTAATACCTATTATGCTTGAATAGTAAATATAATTTACGTAATATTCCTTAAGTTTTTTTTAGTAGATTTTCATTAAAAAAAATGAGATGTAGTGTATCTGTATAAAATATAAATAGTATAATTTTGGTCGTTATCGTGTAACACACATGAAGCAACACAAAAACAGTAAGTACAGTTATTACTAAGAAGTAATATAACATAGCTATACTCTCGGTTGACCGGTTCAATTAAATTGAGTGCCGAAATGCCAATACACGTCTCGGAAATTATCCACAGTTTTGTACATTACCGTGTACAAATTATACGGGTCGTGAGAAATAGCAATCGTCATTCCCGAACATCATTATTTCTATTTTTTTTTTCGAATACATTTCGATTAAAAATACGAACCAAAATTATACCTAAGATCCGCAATAATGCAATTGAAACGAAATTGACATGTCCACAATAAATACAATGCACACTGTAGATATTATTACGTTTACAATAACAATGACTGGTCGAAATTGTCGTTGAAGTTTATTGTTATTATTTTTTTTTTCGATTTCGTAAAATATTATGTACACAAATTTTGATTCGAATTAATTTCCCGTAAAAATTGCACAAATATTTTTCCGTGTTTCATTTTGAATGTCGATGATGCACTTCCGACGGTAAAACTGTATACCTATAGGTCGCAATATAGTGTTGTTTACTACACAATCGGCAGGTATATTATACGTAACCTAATATATACCTTAATACTATCTAGGACCTAGATTCTTGGTAATAGAAGATGATGAGGTACTTAATATTTAACTCCTGCTTGTACCATATTGGACCTTTGTTTAGATATTAAATATAAGTTCCTAAGTTTAAAATTTTTCACTTTAAAAGATTGATAGATTGAATTGTTGTTTAAAACATGTGTCATTTTTTACATCTAGTCCACAGTATGGAGTTACAATAAATGAGATAGACAGTTCATAGCATATTTTTCTAATATTTGATCATACTTTTTTTCACACGAATTAGGCAAAACAAACTTTATTTAAATACAAATTCATATAATTCGAATTTTTGAACTAATAAAAATACCTATATCCGATTAAAATATTGTAGATATTTTCACTAAATAATTCCGTCGAGAAACCAGAAAAAACACTGATATTATATTATATGCCATATATCGACTAATGTCACTTAGACATCACACATTTCTTATCAAAAATCATCGAACTCAACACTACAAAGTATTCTTAAGACTATATTTTACCTTGCGGCGATATTGTAATCGTCTTGGCTTCATTTCCCTTATATCCATATAATATATTACGATTCGACTATAATACGAGTCTAACTAGTCTGTAGAGTTTCCGAAACTACGAACAACAGTGCGTGTATACACTTATATAGTATAATATCGTTTAAATAAACGGTGATGTAATAACGCGTCTATGAATCAAAGTGATTTTAATCCG
The DNA here is from genome assembly GCA_008086715.1 of Sitobion miscanthi. NCBI lineage: Eukaryota > Metazoa > Arthropoda > Insecta > Hemiptera > Aphididae > Sitobion > Sitobion miscanthi. The sequence continues at coordinate 20,636,364 of CM017799.1, read as the reverse complement.
TTCGACACCCTATAGCTCGTGCAGGCGCCTCATACCGCATCGCTACCATTACCGCGCCGATGAGTATAATATACCCAACGGCGGTCGCAGTCGGGGGTTACGTACAAATTGAGTTGATTATACATTATTCTACATCCACCCGCGCACCCACACACAAACATTCACACACACGCGTCAACCCCCTCACCCCACTGTGTGTAGTTATAATTTACCCGAGTTCGGACGCTATCATTGCGCCCTATATATGCGAGTGTTTTACGCATATTATAATATATGCCTATACACCTACGCGTGTGCGTCGCGAAAACGATTAACGTGTATAATATAATTTTAATGCAAACGAATTGGCACGTGCAATATTTAATTCGTGACATTTCGACGCGTGTCCTTGACCTTTGTACGCTGCACACAACACAGTACGTCTGCTGCAGTATAATAACTAATAATAAGGTTAAACGCGTAGGTACCTAACCTATACATTATTATACACTTCTGCAGTTTACCCGATACGCGCATTAAACGGTCCAAATAACCAAATATTTTATTTTCATTCTAATATTACCCGAGGATGATGTACGAGGTGATGATAAATAATTTTACAATGTGTATACATATTTTATATAGTAACGCAACGTCTTTTGACATGCAGACAAATCAATATTTACCGACAAAGGTCGACGCAACTGTATGTAAAAATAGAGAACTGAAGTACCTTTACTAGTGCGTATTATTGAATTGACCGCTTGGCGCCTATAATAATGCGAAGATTAAGAGGAAAATCACGCGAGTCTCTTAACACGAAAGGAAGGTACTCACGAATTCATATACAATATATATTGTTATCATATACATGTATATTGTATACCGATAACTACGGCTCTGTTAAGGTATGAGTAAACAATAATATTGTATTATTACGGGAAATCAATTATTGACGCGTCAAAAGAATAATAATAATAATAATAAAAATGAATTCGCTAATGTTTACACTTATCAAGGTCGTGGTGAGGTGACGGAACTATCAACTATTATAGGTATGATATTATTCTCTTAGCGATGTTAATGACCAGCAAACCGGGCACATGGCGTTATAACACACGATTTAATCGGATTTCATATTTTATAGTAAGTAGTTTTACGCGTGGAATTTTTTTCTTTAATTTTTATATGCTGATATGCATAACACACAAACCGCACTATACGCATGCTCGTAGATAAACGCCTAAATATAATAATATGCACTCTACGCGTACAGCACAACATTATAATTTTATTGTTGTTAACTATAAAATAAAAAAACGTTTGGGGTTATCGAATTGCTGTTTATATTTATTGTGTTCGTCACAATTCATAATAATAATGATATTATGTAGAATATTAAATACGATTTCGGAACGACTCTCAAACATAACCGAAAAAAGGAACGTTATGGGTATTATTGGTATTTGAATTTGTGCTCAAAGGCAATAATACAAGTAATGAATGATAAAAAATACAAAAGATCTCTGTACCTATATGTACACTTAGACGCGTGCAAACCGACCGACAATTATTGAACATAACCGTCACTGCTGCAGGGGCGGCACCGAGAAGGGTTTATAATATCATATTATTATTGTCTTTTATAATTTACGAAACGTTCGTACCTCAACCGCCAAAATATCCCGCAAGACAGGTAACTCGATATCTTTAGAGGGTTTTTTCTATAAATTATTATTTGTTATAATACCGAAAAAATCACTAGAAACCTGTGCATCGAATATGAAATAATTCAATAATGCACTTCTGTGATATTATAACTTTCAACTGGCCATTGTCCGTGAGTATAACACACGTTCACCTGTTGTTTTCGAAACGCGCGGCTCGTTCGCTTCCTGTATATACGCCGGCATCGAAACATTATCAACAACCACTGCAGTTTACCGTACTATTTCATTTCGTATATTATTGTTATTTTTGGTTTATGATTACTTATTTTTTTCATCGCTTTTTTTTTACATCAACATTACGCAATAGTGCAGTGATACCGTACACGCGTATAATACGCGCGAGGACCTACGATACGTCTGTCCAAACTGTTGACAAACATTATAGGTATAATATAAAGTGTAAAATATGATATGGTAATTCAATAATGTGTTTGCATTCTTCGTCATCAATACGGACTCTGTGCGTCTAGAATATATTATAATTAATTTAAAAAATAATGATATTATTACAGACTACAAGATTTTCCGGAGGCGAAGCACCTCAACTACATAGTATATCAGAAAAACGTGCACACTACTAAACGATATTATATTATACGGTTTTCGTATAGGCATAACCCCGCGATAAATCGAGACTTTGAAGCGTTCTCTGAGCACCTCGTTTAGAAATTATCAACGCCGTCGCCAAAACGTGCATTGTATTTGATATAGATACATGCATTGTTTATAATATTTTGTATGAAACGCAATATCTATTATACATAACGACAACAGTTTGTATAATTTATGTGTACGGAATGCGTACATCGTCAAGTTTGACGCTAATAAAATATAATATACCTACATCGACGTATGGTTAGATTGGTTTCGTCAAACTTTTCAAACGAGTATAGGTATATTAATGACGGTAACGACCGCAACCGCGTGTTATATCGAGTATGCGCACGTGGACAATCATCATTGATACCATCGCATATATATATAGTTACCTACGATATGTACATGGGTAAAAATATTACTTCGACTTCGATGGCGTCACGTCGTATGTAGATGGCAACCCGTTTACTCCTCTGGCGCCGCCGCCGCCGACATCATATTATCATAATATATTGGTATGTATTATAATATTATGTTATTGCTTATTAGAATCGAAATTAATGAGACGATTATAATATTATTATTACGATATACCTATACACTGCAAGTCGTTATACGAGAGAAATTGTGCTCTATAATATGGAGGTGCCTAGTCATATACTTTATATAGGTATGTAATATACATATAGCAGTGCTGCGATGTACGTATCCGATATGTACGCTCCAATGCTCGTGCAGTAACTATCCATCTATCCATCTCACTATATGTACATATATATTTACTATATATTATTTTTCTCTCTAATGGAACAAGCCGTAAAATATTATTATTATATATATTATTATTTATTATACTCGTGTAGGTATATAATATACTTGTTGTGTTGTTATTATTATTGTTATTACTATTTTCTTCCAGCGCCCGTTCTTTTAGGTAGTTAGGTGTAAATATATCATCGGCAGTAGATCGGCCGCCATTTTGAAATCGCTGATCCGTAATTATCAGCGATGGTTGATGGGTTTATAGTGTATTATACGTGTACATAATATACATTTTGTATTCATTTTTTTTTTTTAACGGTCATCTGACTTATTATTGCCGTGAATTCGAATGTGCGTCTAATTCGCTGCCGCCACGGTCTGAGGCGCTCGTTTCCTCGACTCTAATCACCACCACCGCCGCCGTCGCCGCCGCCCGGGCATCGTATAGGACTTTGTTCATAATTAGACCATTAACTTGATCCGGTAGTTTATTAAACCGATTTACGCACTGAATAGATACGATTTTATATTTTTTTAATGTTCTCGACAAGTGCATTAGAAACAAAAAATAAAAATATATATAGGTAGGTAGGTACCTAACCTATGTAATAGCAATAATTAAGTATATAATATTATATACATACCGATATATATACATGTATATATGAGTGAGTAGGTATTGGCTAAGGCGCATGCGTAGGTATATTATTCACGATATAATTTTTTTAATCATTATGTATAATCAGCAGTTTATGTATAAATAGGTATATGCACATATAATATACTATTGTGACCAAGATAGGTATCTTTATACATGTATACAGTATAGGACGCTATTGCATTGAGTAAATATGTTACTTAGTCTTAATCGCAAATTATTTGTGTACATTCGATTTGCAAATTCATCTCCTAATATAATTCTCGTAACTGCTGCAGCTATTTGTGAAATGCGTATAAATAGTAAATCTGTACAGGTACAGACTCATTTAGGCATATGCGAGGTGTTTAATTAACCCATTAAGATATAAAACCGTTTTAAAAAGTTATTTGTCTGTTTGTACAGCTATTATTTTGCCAAGGCTATATTGTTATAATATCTAGGTAGACACTGCGAGTAAGCGATTATAAACTTATTCTCTTATTTTTTTTTACTAATAAATGTAAATATATTATACTGACTATTTTTATGACATTTTCTATACTCTCTTTCCGACATACACACGAATAAATATTATATGAGTAATACGTTTAATTATTTGAACAAAATTATAATTATTAGTATTAGATTATTATGATGATAAAAATATCGAAGCTATTTATTTTTTATTGACATATTAATAATATTATCATAAGATAACGAGTAACAGTATATACATTATATTATATTATAATGTATGTAATTTTATAGGTTATAAGTTATAATTAACTAAACGTATATAATAGATATGAGACAATTCGATATAATTTAAATTTCAAAAAAATGTTGAGCTATGAATATAAAATTAGTAATTAGGTACACAAAAATGTGTTCAGACTAAACAGTAAACATTTAAATAAAATATACATAAATTTACTAAACACACGTTTCCATCAAACATTGACTACTTTCTGCCTACTTGTTCATTAAAACGTAGTTATTATATTTCTTTGATTAGTATTAAGTATAATACGAGCACCTTATTAAAAAAAACATAATGTTAGTTTGTTTTTACATTCGATTGTTTCAAAATTGTGCAAACTGCGTACAGTCTATATAGGTAATATGGGTAAACTTAATACTCATATTAATAAGCATATTATGTATATATAGGTAAGTCAACGTCTAAAAAATTCTTGAGATCTTCATTGGATAAAATAACTCAGCAGTTACCTGTATGTTAATTTAGCACATTTTTCCACTTAACAAGTATGAAAATACAAATTAAATGACATTAAATATTGTCATTGTCGAGGCATACTTTGTAATAATTTGTAATTTATAAACCGTCAACTCTGACGATTGTAATATTATGTATATTGCACTACTTGCAGCAGTGTATATATAGTACCTTGTGCCTAGACCTATACGAAGCGTCATAATTTATATATATATTTAATATTATGTGTTTATATGTTGTCCAATATAATTTCGATCGAGACTATATTGATGACGACTGCAGCACAAAACAATTTTCTTATTAATTGTACCTATACATGATTTTATATATAGGTTATTCAATAGAATCGTTATATATCATGTTATCATCACTACATCGAATAGCAGTTGTGTTGTTCGAGAATCGCATCGATAACGAGGAAGAATATCCGTTAAATAATTTTCTAACTGACGATGACAGGTGATCATATGTATATACGCGCAGAGTAATAAAAATAAATAACAATAAAAAAAAAACACATACAAACACAAAAAAAAAACAAAACAAACGTACAAACGGAGGTATAGAATAAAAAATAAGTAGGTATAAAATAATATAATAATATAATAGCAATAACATACACGCACAGGTTCGAATTTCAAGATATTGCCTTGTCGATCAAAACCGTTTTTTTTTTTTTTATTCGTTCCCCTCAGGACTTCTTTATTTTCCGAACGCACGCAAACCGAAGCGGTGCACGGCAGTAAATGAGACAAGAAAATTACTTTCATCTGTCAACGGGTTCGACGAGTGTTTATTTATACGTGCACATACACACGCACAAAAGTAACGAGAATCCGTAGGAAAATCAATAATTCGATCCATCTAATAATGTGGATAAACGAGATGATATTATAGTCACTGGCTGACGCCGATCGGACATATTAATAATTAAATACAGTATGTATTATAATATCTTACGAGTTTTTTCACGTCGCGACCACACTGACCACATCCATTCGAGTGAATATGCACAATATTATATTTCATGATATAATATGTATACTCATCGATTGTAATCAATTTTGTTGTTCATTTCGTTTAATGTCCTTTTAGTTGGAAGGCTTTAAATACAGCAGAGCTGCACCTGCAGGTCCGTACAATAGTTGTGTATAATATACTTGTACGTACATAGGTATGCACTTAAATTAAATAACTTAACGTTCAGAACGTTTTTCGATTTTGATCACACAACGTTTTCGTTTGATTTATACAATAACCCATTATGTACAATTGTACCTATATGTAGCAAAGTCAGGGGTGGTAGTAATAGACCGTTGTGTCCCAACCACCTACTAAACGGTGCCACTGCAGGCTGGCTGCGCGATGGTATAATATACGACAAATATAAGTACACGTAAACGTTGTTGTATATATAAATTAGGTATCACGCATATATATAAACGTTAATTGACTATTCCTCCGAATATAGTATGATTTTCGTACACACGCGAGTGATGGTTTAGGTATATAATATTATGTACAGGTGAATGAAACCGGATAGGTGGACAAAAGTGCACCTGCTCCAGTTACACACACCTACGATACGCCCCGAGGGCGCACGTATATAACGTTTAAAGGATGTAAATATTAGGCACGAATCGGTTAGGTACCGTATAATAAATAATGTTGTATGCTCGTCCGAAATGGCTTTTCACCTGTGCGACAAATTTTTATGACCTCCGCAAACTATGTTGGTAGGCATACATAAAAACACCCGACGTGTCGCCGCCGCCGGTTCCGATACATCGGAAACAGGAAAACCAATCTTATCGAGTCGTAAAAAACCACCGCCGCGAACTCGGAGCTACCATATCATGTATAATATAAATACAAACACATCATAATATATTATACAGTGGGGTTACGCGCGTATTACGATTGAGTGTTTAACGCGCGTATAAGCGCAAAACAAACCCTGAAATAATATATTATATTGTGTGCGATAGCTGCTGCACCGGGGTTACTGAAAATCGACGTAATAATAATGTTTACACGTGGCTTACGGGTATACCACTTAACCCACGCTCTGGCATAGTATATAATATTATTATATCATGTATTATGTGTGTATATATAATATAACGTAGGTACATGGGCACACGAAATTATTGTGCTATATACTATGCGCTAAGCTTTGGACGCGACGACGAGTTTGTTTGATTTTTCTTTTTTTACTCCTTCCGATCAAACACAAATCCGAACCGACTGATAAAGACTCGTGTGTGTGTGTGCTGCAGCGGGCGTCGTGTTTAACAGCGCTCACGGATTTCCTTCCCCGCGTAGACACGGAGACACATATTCTACATGGGTAGGTACATATTATATACTTAAGTGTGTGTATACGTAAGAATCAGCGTTTCCGGCCTGCACCGGCGGCGCGCAGTACAATCCAAATACGATTAGAGGTTGAAACAACACCGAGCCGTGTTATATATTATATCGTTTAGGTGTATACACGTGAAACAGTGCAGCATCACAACAGCAACAACAATAATAATAATAATTAAATATTATTTTTGGTTATTACTGCCGTTGCACTCCGAAAAGCGTATCCTCGTGTTCGATTCTCTATAATATGCTGAGCTGCAGAGTACCGATGTATAGCAGCATCAGAGCGCACATAATATAACCGCTCGCTTTTAAGATATAATTGTGTCGCGTGGTATATATTTGGACGGCCGTAAAGTGTTACGTCGTCGTCAAATGTAATTCATCCGGAATAGAAAACGGCCTGAAAATAAACGTCTAAAACCGTAATCCCCCGGTTCCGAAATGATGGGTCTCGTCACTCGCGGGACCGTCCCTAGCTGCTGCACCGTCTAGTGTCTAGTCTATATGCAGGGTGCCAGGGTATATTAAATAGCCGCAGCCGACGCCGATTTGTTCTTAAGAAAACAAACAGAAGAATGCTCTTTATAAGTACACAAACGCGTGATGGTATTATACACGAGCGATCGGTTTCAAAAGCTGTATAGTACGTATTAATTATAGCGCTAATTCGAGTGTCTAAAATAAAACCCAATTAAAACAAACGACGACGACGGCGGCGGCGGCGGCGGTGGTCGTTGGAGTCGATCCAATCTAGACGAATTATTATTTTCAGATATAGTTCATTTAAATCGCGGTTAACTATATATATTATAATACTTTTTAGTTTTTTCGTACTGTAACAAGCGGTTCTTATCGAACGTCCCGACGCCCGAAAGGTGTAATAATATATGTATATGTGTAGATAAGTCCCGCACAAAATAACAAGGTTTTCGACTATATGTAAGTACTTAAAACGTATATATATTGTAGGCGCATACCGAGTTTAAATAGGTTTTTGTTTTAATAGACTTTTATGATATGCGTCCCAGTTAATTAATTTATTATAATTTATCAATACCATGTTCCCTGCAGCAGCTGTCTTTAACAAAACCATCCACCGGAACATACTGAAAAAAATGTCAGAAATTGAAAAACTATAATGACTAATAAATTTGTTTATTATAGTTTAAATGTTGAAAGATACAGAGTTTTAAAATTGTTCTTTTGGACTTATTAGGCACTTGTAGTGATGTTCGCATACAGCTGTCGGCGCTATTAAATCTACGCCAAAAATAATATTGATAAAAATCAAAGAAGCGTTCGGCCTACTAGAAGGATAAAAAATTCTAAAGCTGCGAGAGCGCATCATCTGTTCCTATATTGTATAATCGCCGTTATAGTATAATATGGGTGGCTTATTATGAAGTTATGTCGAGTGTTAACCGCATTATTAATTTTCAAATGCGTGCATAATGATTCCGGCGAAACTTTGTAACAGAATTATAATGACTTAAATATAGTTTGTTTATTAAGAAATGCCAGTAATGTTTTCAAATTATGTTATCTGACAACTATACTGCAGCGAAAATTGTTAGTTCGAGATGTTTCGTTTAAGACGTATATAAACGTGCTAATTCGTTTATGACACAAACTTTGTCGAATATGATGTGCAATTACATAATAGTATATATACCAACTACGGCCAACATACGAAAATCCACGAAGAACGATTTCGATATAAAACCGATCGTGGAGTGTTCCGAGTATATAAAAACTGGTCTACGATTTTCGTTAAAATAAATGCACAAAAAACCGAAAGTCAACTATTCGGGCGGTGAATCAAAGACGGTCATTAAAATTATGCCGCTGCCTTCCGACAATATAACAATAGTATATTATCGTTAATTAAATAGACTATCGCAAACAAATAAACACGTGATTGGCTAATGTTTCAATGTAAACGGTATACTAAACGTAGGCGCCTACACATACCTGTGTAAGACTTTGAATGAGTATAGGTAGTTCTTTTCTACCTACTGCAGTTATCGCAAATTCGCAACTAATAGCGAATTAACGAACGCATATTTGTATTTGTATTATAAGAACATCGCAATATTATATGTAAAATGTACTGAACGAGCTGACCTACAGTCAAACATGTCGTTTCGGCTCTAACGTAATAAAAACATATCATTTTATAAGACTTAATATTTTATGGGTAATTCCTCAGCTAAGGTTTGATATGCGCTGGTGAAACGGATCGTTTTCAGAACGTTTTCGACACGTCGAGTCCATAACATTAACGTTGATGGCGTACCTACACGCAGAGATAAGCCATCGGTCCGGAATCGTCGACGGTGAAGAGGATATTAATATTATATGGTTAAAACTTATGTGGCTGGGCATCGCCTTCGAAAAACATAGGTAGGTATCGATATAATGATCGGTTTGTGCCGCCGGTGTGATAATCGATGATCACAAAGTCTAGGTGTTAACGCAGCCGCGCGTACCCATATAATTTAACGCGAACCATCGATCGATTATTATAGGCATCGCGGAGTGAGGATGCGAGAGAGTTAAAATTAGGTGTACAAGAGTTTAAAAAAGAGAATAAAAAAATACACACACCCGTAGCATCGCGAGAGTGTTTGATACACCGAAGAATTGTATACTTGCACCATTGTATTATTTAGGCATATAACACATAATATATAGATAATGTTATGTTATAACGTCGGAATCTGGTGCGGCTCATCGCGGGTCCGAGACGAGTTCGAGTGGTCTTCGTGTATTACATATCGCGGTGCACGTTTATAATAATAATAATAGTGTTATAATATCATAATATGTGTGAGATGTAAAATAATATTACGAGGGCCATGATAGCCGTCGTCGTCGTCGTCTTCGTCTTCGACTTGGTCCGTCATCGTATCGTCATCGCCTCTAAAACGCGGTTGAAAATATTAACGATAATAGAATCATATATATATATATATATACAAGTACAAACGGTTCAGCGCGGTATATATATATAATATACTAACGTCAATACAGACATGTATTGTGTATAGGTGTAAAACATAATATTACGTATGGTAACCCAATTTTCACGGTCGGTTTTATACGACCCACACAGGCGGCTCCAGAGTTATCAATTATCGTCGTTTCGCGGGCGTTTTACAGATCGTTGTCTATATATACCATACATGGCACACACACACTCACTCGCTCACTCGTACATTAAATATTTTATACACCTCGCTCGTCCGATTCTGTTTTCCAATTGCACGTTACATATCGATACGATTACATACATAAACGTTATAATATTATAATGTATACGTAGGTACGCGGCGTCTTTGGTGTGTATCTATACTCTTATTATATTATATTATTATACACTCCGGTCCCCTATTTATACATGTATATAAAGGAAAAAAAAGGGTTCCGTCGAATCGGATTTATACCCATACATTATATACCTACATGTTTATATACATACGATAATACTATGTAGAGTGTACGTATAATATCATGATACCGTGGTCATGTGCACCGCGCCGAGATAAACTATCGTAGGTAGGTACCTAAAATATTTAGGTACCTATATATAATGATATTATATCGATACGAATCTACGACTCATATAGGCATGTTCGCGGTGCCGTATACCTTATAGGTATTCATATATAACGTGTCATTATATAATATTTGTATTATTATTATAATTTAATTCGCTCCCAAGGTGGTGATCTCTCAAAGTTATCATCTTATATAGCGGATGTGCACTATTTTCGTAGTCGCTTATATTATAAAGAAAAAATAAATTATATTTAAGTGCATATCTATACTATAAGAATCTGTGCATAGGTACACTGACATTACCGAATACGCCTACGTATAATGCGTATGCGCATTGAAGCTAATCGTATTTGAGGGTGCCGAGAAAAATTTGCAAGGCACTGCAGGTTCAATGTAAAGTTTAAAGTTGAAATGCTTAATATCAATTATTACCTATATAGTTCAATAGTATTGATATATTTTATACCAATAGTACATGGTCCATTAACATTTTTTAGAAAAGTTTTGGTCGCAGGGATTTTAAACCAAGAGTTGATAAAACGGAGAACGACCTACAAATAAATTAAGGACAATATTAAATATTAGAATTTCGTGTAAGTATAGATGTAATTTACATAATTTCTAAAAAATAAGATGTTCGTAATAGTTAGTGTTTTCATATATGTATTATTATCAGGAAAATATTATCCTTATATATAGTATACTCATCATAGATTTTCGATTGAGGGGTTCATGGGGCTATCTCTACATAGTGTTACGCATCCTTAGCATCCTGGTTGCGATTTTCGTATTAATAATGTTTTGTTGAATTACTTTTATAATGGCTTAACGAGTTTGGAAGTTCTTCACGTGCAGTCTGTGGCAAAAAGCTGCACGTTGGATGTCGTTTACGTATACCGTATTACTATATATGTTCGTATATATACCTATTATAGACTAGATTATTATACGGTGTTACGAACTAAAAATTCGATAAATTATACCGTCAGAACTAATTATAAAACTTGCGCTCGACAGTCGACTTTTCGAACGTTTATATTATAATCGAGCCCTATGTCCCTACATATTATAGATAGTGTACATCATCGTGTTCATCTCTGCAAGCGCGCTTGTCGAGCATAGTTTATATTATAATAATAATTAAACGAGGACTCTATATCGAATTCATTAATATATGGCGTTAAGGATAATATATTGGAGTGTAAAAAAGACACCGTGTCGGATTAACTTTAGCGGACGAGCGCTCGACAGGTTTTATCTTGAAACGTATCCATATACATATATACTTGCCGTGTCTCTTATACTATATATAATATACAGACAGGCGCAAAATGGATTACTAAAAAAATCTCAGACGATCAATACATAATATTATTATTATTATTATATTATTATTATCAGTGGCAGTAGTACAGTAATTTCATAATTGGATCGAGTAAATAGATATATATGCTATATAATATCGTATCTATAGGTACGGCACAATAGATCGTAACTGATGGGGGAAGAGGGGTGTAAAAGCAGAACAACTTAAGCTTTGAATATTGTTCAATGCAGCCTATATTGTATTAAGAATAATTTTCGTCAAAGCAATAATAACAACGAGCATAATGAATTTTTATATTTTGAACATAGTGTTCAGTATCGATGTTCAAAGAATTTTGGTCAGTTACGGCCTTGGTACGATACCGCGTATTAGGTACAGAGTTACCTATAGGTATACTTATATTTCTGTACCTATAGACTGCGCGTCTACGCAAAACGATACGTTTTATTTTAATAGACATGCGATATTTGTGTTTTTTTTTGTTTTGTACCTCTACCTATGTACATGTTTCACTTTATACATTTAACGTTATACGAACTATTCATTTGTGTTTTTATACTCACAAAACTTTGTTCCATATTTTATATTATAATATAATCGCATCGTATTGTTACGTGCGCCGCCATGGCGCGCTGTACACAAAATATCATTATAATCAGTCGATTTTTTCCGCGGATAACTTTTTTGTAAACAATTATATACACCGCGGTGGAAGTAGGTAGGCGCCTACCCTATATCATATTATATAATATATGTGTATCATATTATTATACACGCGTGCGATATAAAACAATGTTTTCGCTGGGCTCATTCCCGGAATCTCGGTCGTCGGTTATTATTAATTCAAAATCATAAAAACGTATTGTATTATGATACGACGCGAGTTGATGCAGACAAGATAAATATACGCCACATAATAAAATAATATGATGATAGCGTTGAATTGTTTAGGCGTGTGTGTTGCACAGTGTCTATACATGTATTATACGCGTATGCCGGTAATAAGTACCAGACGGGTAAACGTGTCTCCTCTCCCTCCCCCCCCCAACCACAACAATCCCTCGACCCGCGTAGTATTTCTGCAGCACGCGAAGAGATGCGATACGAGAACGAAATAATATACGACGACGAGAGGACGATTGTTAAAACAATAATAATATATAAAATGCGTAGAGTCTTTCGTGGAAATCATAATAATATTCGCGTTTAATAATATAATATACGATATAAAATATCATAATAACACGATGATAATATAATATAACCCGCGTGTTTGACGAACGTATTTTTTCATCGCCTATGCATCATGATATATTATTGTCGTATATATGTATGTGCCACGCACTGCAGCAGAGATTCGGAACCCGTTGAAAATATATTGTAACGGGGAAATTCATATTTAAATATCTTAAAGAACCGGAACCTATATATCACGAGTGTACTGAAGGCGTTTTTCTTTAGTTTTTTGTAAACTTGTTATTTTCGTTGTGTTGATATAGGTTTTTGAACAATGATATAGATAGTTCAGCAGATTAAAATCAATGAAAACCGAAACAGGAAATTTTAAGACCGACCGGGCCGAAGCAGATATTTTCGTTTTTCCAGGAACCGAAATAATCATTAAAGTTTCGGTACCTATTATATTATAATATTATATACCTATACGAGTTGTGCGCGAACGGGCGAAGATCGTTTTCTGCCAAAACCGTTTGCTCGGCAGTTCATTACTCTCGCAGTGGTCGCATCGGTTTCTGCAGCAGCTGGGCCCATTATTGTTGCCGCGTATAATAACTAAATAGGTAACGCTCCATATATATGTATAATATCATTTCGCGTGTCAATTGTATTTGTTTTCGATACGTCTCCTACATCATTATCATCATCACATATTATATCATTCACATCTCTCGAAGACTGAACGACGACGACGACAACGACAACGTATTTCCGTAAACAGCGTGCGGCCCGCAACGGTCAAATTAGTTACGGGACGTAAATAAGTTATTTGCAAAAAAAAAAAAAACCAGTCGATAATAATATGTGTAATATACGTTTAATAATGATAGTAATATGTTTAAATTATTATTTAAAATTTCTAATTTCTAAAACAGGTCCACCGACCACATACATATTTCGTACGTTTTCCGTCTGCAGCTATATCATACAGTCTGCGTTGCACTAATGCAGCGTGTCCGATCGTTAATGCGAATACACACACACACACACACACACACACACACACATAGTATTCACGAGTATAATATTATATATGTTATATAGCTGCGATATGCACTCGTTTTGCGGTGTGCATCGGCACACAAGGCGTACGGACGAGTGGACGGCGGCGTGCGCATTTTTCCCGTCACTAGGTCTCCGGGGCTCTCTGTTGTTGCTGCTGCTGCTGGCGCCATTCGGTCTACGACCGCAACAATTATTATTGCTTGGCTACGCGACGGATCGCATTCACCGAGACACACGCTGACAAAATGCAATCGGACATATTGTGTGTGTGTGTGTATACTGCACTCGGCCGTGAACGGTACCATATATTATTATTATTATTATTATTATTGTACGAACGTATAGCGTTTGTTGTGGCTGTAATACTATAGTAATATTAGTATTTTAATTTTTAATAACATTATTTTATACGTCATAATAATGTGTGAGTTCGAATCGCGGCCGGATATCATACAATATTCCATTATTATATACCTACAAAAATATGACGTGCACGAATGCCGGAAGAAGGATTTGATTTTTGTCAAAACTACTACCGCGATATATACGACCCATATTGTGATATTATCGGTGCAAGTGATGCGTTCCACCAGTCTCTAACTGAAAAAGGTCAATTTCAATTAACACAATATATCAGGTCGATCGAACACATATAATTCTATGGATTAAAAAGCACAAATAGCTATTTGGACGTTTAAAAGATATTATTTATTATACATTATCGTATTTATAATATTTAATAAACCTAAAATTTCAGTTAATGTGGTTTGATTTAAATACAATTCAACAATATTTAACATGACGTGTGAAACTTTTAAGTGTTGTGTTTTTTGTTGCCGATGAAAGTCGTATAGGTACTTTACACGCGTCGTCGATATTCGAAAAGACGATCCCAATTTGGCAAACGCGCACTAAAACACTACTACAACATAAGTATGTAACTACAGTGCGCGTATCGTATTATATTTGGCATACATTATAACAAAATATAATATATGTGATATGAATTAAAATAATCATCGAAATAATAGTAAAAACATCTGCTCGCCCGCCGCCGCCGCTGCAATAATAATAATATAGTAGTCGATAATATAAAAGGAAATAAAACAATATGCATAATAGATTCGTGTTGCAGGACGCGTCAAACGTGTTCCCACACACACACACACATGACTGTACAACGTTTACGACTACTCTATAATATACGCCATCGAGTACACTTATACATACATTATATATAGGTACATAAAATACGTTTTATAATATACCAAACTTCTACCGTGAGCCGCGTGTATGTGTGTGTTTAGATATAGCTGATATATGCATAGGATGTGCGCGCAAAGTGTTATTGGAATTAGCTCGTTTATTGCGATCGGCCCTATTGTTTCAATATAATAATAATAATAATAATTTTAACATGTGAAACGAATTAAGCAGGCACACACATATTACAATATACACGCACACGCGTACACGAATGTACATAATATATATTATAATATAAACGCCGTTTCGATTGAGACGTCCGATAACGCGTTTGTCGGACGACCACCGGACGACCGAGCTCGCGCCCGCTCGTGTGTAGGAGTGTTATTTTCGGTGGCGCAGGTGAACCGAAGATCTGGCGCGCTTGCGACGATAATAATAATATTATAATTTACGGCGGCCGGCTTAATATTATCACGTAAGTCCGCCCGCAACCCCGTCTCGCATACGTCGCAATTTCGTGCTCACGACGAATAATAATAATATAACATCTTCCGACGGCATATTATATTATTACGCTGTATATTATTTACAATATAGGTGTACGCCGTCGAGACTTGACGTACACGCACCCCGTGCCCACACGACTGTGCGGCGTGTATTGTGTATGCGCGCATCTATATATAATCAATATGCGACTTAATAATGATATCGTGCGCCGGTTGAAAAGCGAATAATAACAATAACCGTATAATATAATAATGGACGTGGGTAAGACGCACAATCGGACGGGCGCCCGTCTCCGCCACACTGCCGCGGCGCATCCCCTCGCAGGCTAGGACGCCGAATCGCGTTTCCGGTTCGATTTAAGTGCATCACTCACTACTACTGTAGACTATTATGTGTACCTATATTATGTCGGCATACACCCGCGTCTATTTTTTTGTACTAGGCATGTACGATGACGTATACAGTGTGCAATGGATTGCTGGCCGTCGGACTACACGACGAACCGGTTGCGATAACGTTCGTTTCCGTTCCGAAAACAATGGACTGCGCAAGTGAACCGCGACGGCCGCCCATTATGTGTGTTACGTGTATATTATGTCTGTGTGCGTACGGCGGCCGGGCGCATTTAAGTATATTATAATGGGTACGCGTTATTTGCATTTAGAAGAATCCGAAAAACTCGACGGTTTTGACTTTTTTTCGTCTTGTTTATAAATTTAATTTCGTCTTTTTTTTTTTACACTATCAATTATTTGCGTTCCCTTTGACCTCCCGCCGCCGCGCGCGGCGTTCCTCGGACGACTTGTCGCGGCGGCGGTCCCGAAGGTCGTGCTTCGGAGCTACTGCTTTATTGCCTGCACGTCGTTTATCGCACCGACAACGGCGCGTTACGTTTTTGTTATAGCCTATAATACCTATGTACCTATATTGTAACAACTACCTTATGTGTGTATTGTGTACACAGGCGAAGACGCGGACCAGTGTTATCGTTCGATTTTCGTGCGACTTGCCTTATTGCCTTACTACTATACGACACGTCATGGAATACGTGATTTTTTTTTTTTTTTTACATAAAAACCGTGTTTACTCACTACCGATTACGTTTGGGAGTAGGAAGGCGATTTGAAACCGGTTCAACCGTATAGAAATAGCTATTTAATATAGTTGGTTTAAAAACGTAACCGGATCGATAGCTGAAATTAAAAAAAAAATAAAATAAAACCACGAAATAATTGTGTTATTTGTTCGAATTGATAATGTTATTTGTTTATTTTGTGTATTTTTTAATTGGTTTATTGTTATCGTAGTTAGAAGACAATACAAATTTTGATATTGACAACAATCTGCCAAGCGCGTACAAATTACCTACCATGTAACTTGACAGGTGTTTTGTTGAAATGTCGTGTACAATAAGTATATATGTATATCTTTCTCGTTGTTTAAATGTAAATAAACGTATAAGCTTCGTCTGGTGTGTATATTATTATCTAGGTACAGTTTCATATATGCATGTACAATACTTACTTGTAAATAGTTTCCTTGTATATACAATAATAAAAAAAAAATTAACGGTAATCACAATTGACAATTCACGACTATTATATACAGCATGATATTGTTTTGTGATGTCGAGACCAATTTTGCTGCAATAATAAAAGAACGAAATAAAAAACCGTGAAATAAAAACTATGCTCGTAATAAAATTCCGATCGACGAAAAAAATATCGAAAATTAAAAAAAATAAAATAGATCTAGAGTTTTACGAAACGCCCGGAGAGGAATTTTTATGAGAGTAATATACGTTTTGACATTTTTTCCCAGGATATGACGTGTCGTCCTGTAGCAAAGCATATATGTATATATATGTGCCATAGTACGCATAAAAACGATAAACTTTAATGGGACCTAGGCGGGGAGATAAATATATAAATAAATAACAATTATGGGATTTGAAAAAAAGAAAAGACTTTGACGGCACGTTTTTGACGCCGTTCCGGCGGCGGCGGCGGCGGCGGCGTCACACGAGTGTCCTGAAAGTCCTTCGCCGCCTGATGCGTCGAGCTGCCAAAATCCTGCCCATTCTCGCCTGAATGTCCGCTGGCGTACGTAATACCTACCTGTATGACGCAATAATAATATATATTTAATTTGAACGCACGCGTAACATAATATTGTGTTGTATATTATATAGAGGTACGCGTCGACGTGCCGAATGATCCGTGAAATCGTTAAATTTAATTACGCGGACGCGCAAGACCCGACAAAATAAAAAACCGATCCGTTTAAAAATCACCGCGTTCGGCGTCGATGTTTTCAATCGCCGAACAGAAAAATAATAGCGAAACGGTCGCATCGCTCGCGTACATCATAGCAGATATTATATAGGTATCTATAATATACCGTATAGTATTATATGGCGTGGTAACACAATCGGAGATAATCTAATTTAACCGAACGACCGATAATCCCGCGCGCGCGCATATGTGTGTGCAACCGGCATGGGAACTCGCCGAGACAATGGCCCGGCCCGTAAAAAATATATATATATATATAATACATATATATGAAATTATGAGACGTGTAGCGTTATTATTATTATTATTATATAGACGGTCGTTACAGACGTATAAACGGCCGATCGGCCGCTTGTCATTGTGTATCACCTGTTATAGACGGGCGGCGATGAACGCGCCACAGGTGTGCGGAGTCGTCCGCGACGAGGAGTTACCATGGTATATAATAATACGCGCAGCATATATATTATATTATTCGTACAGTGTGTGTTTGCCGTCTGTCCGCGCGGTTTCCTACAATACAACACAATACCTAATATGTGCGTCAAAAAAAAAAAAATACACAATAATAATAATATATAATACAAAAATAATTCGTACACACGCGTATGTAGTGTATGTGTGTGTGTATTTCTTAATTTCGCCTTTTATCGTTTCTTTTCACTGCTCCGGCGGCCCATCGCTGCAAATAACAATGATATTATTATTATATATATATATATATAGGTATTATACAATATATACCTATACCTAGTTATACGCCGTTTTCCCCTCCACGCACACACACGCATCGATACGCGTTACGCACGCCGAATCGAATTCTCTGTTAATTCGGTCCCGTTCGATTGTGTTGTTTTGACTGACTCTTCTTTTATATTGTACGACGCTCAATACATATTATATATTATATTGTTGAGGTGCTGCGGAGTCTACGCATGTATGTGTGTTATATCACACGGCTGCTGCTGCTGATGGAGAAGGCATCATCGAGGCCCAGTGTCTCGAGTATAGCGCAAAATAATAGTAAGTTATCATTACGCGTGGAGGCAGTGTGGCTGCGAGATCAGCTTTTTTTTTAAATTGAGAAGGTAATTTTTACTGTTTTTACACCGCGTTATAAGGAAAAAGTTAAAATGTACGGTTGTGATATGGATACCCACTGGTGGTAATTGATTATAATAATATAATATATTATCATTATTCGGAATGGAAGCCTACGGGAAAAAGGCCTCAGGGACGTCCAAGGAAAAGATGACTAGGCACAGTGGAAGAAGACCTTGTCCGAATGGGAGTTGGAGATTGGAAAAAATTAGCTTGGGACCGATTAAGATCGAGGGATTTAGTTATGGCGGTGATAACTCTTTGGATAGTATTAAGAGCCAGATGAAGAAGATCATTAATAGTGTATAAGGGGAATTCTGAATTTATATATTATGGGTTATGACGTTATTGTTAAGTCTTTGTTTTTACGTAAATCATTCAGTGATTGCGATAAATATGTTTTCATATTACTTTATATCTTATTGGTATCAATCAGCTTATTTTATACGAAAAATTAAAAATCTCACAGAAAAGTATATCGAACAAATTAGTTTTTTATTTTAACGATAAATGATGAGAAATCGATTGCAAATAAAATATCTAAAGGGGGACGCGACACCCTAATAATATCCCCCATGAGCATGAGTGAAGTTGTGGAAGGCACACTGATGGGTGGATGGGGCGCGGGGAAGAATAAAAACCGAACTCGTGTTACCGAAATTCGACGTGAGCCGGTAAAAAACGTAGGTATTCTATCGCGGTCGATGGGATCGTCGAAGAATGATGAATGATGATAATATTATCATTGGCAAAAATAAAATGGCCAACTGCTACATTTATATACGATATGATTACGTATCTCCGACTTGATTGGATTTCCAAACGTTTGTACGACACGTCACCGTCGCGTCGTCGTCGTCGTCGCTGTATGAATAATATAATAATAATAATAATAATATGTTTATAGGATCGCGTCAATTTCGACCGTGTGGGTGTGATATTATGTGTGCGGTGAATTCTCGCGGTTTTATCGTCTTCATCCGCGGTATGTGTACGTATTATAATATTAGACTATCGTCTCGTCGACGATAATATGTTACACGGCGAAACGAATTCGTTATAATATACCATAATGTGTGGTCGACAAATATATACATATTATTATTAAGTGTAAATTGCGCGTGTACGACAGAGCGAGTTGTATCGTTAAAGACCAAAGAGTAACCGCGCTATACCTATAACATAATATTATTATCGACTGCATACGCGTGTACTACTGCAATTATATCTATATTATTATTAACGGTTAGTCACTATATTATGTACAGTTTGTAGTCGTTCTACATAATAATATTATGTACATCACTATTTATATACAACCTATGCCATAATGCGTATCTGTTTTAGAAATTATACTGAGCTTTATATGGGTGATCGGGCGAGCTGTAATGTATAGTTAGTGCGGTGATCAAACTATATATATATATATGCCTACCTAGTTAAAAGAACCGCATTAATATATATTACGACATTACGCGATATAATATTTTGCGACACGCGGCGTACACTATAAGTTGCCATTATTGCGGTCGTACAACACAATGCACGTTACTATATTATAGCTTTTATCGTATTTTATTCACATTTCGTTTTGCCAATACAAGTGCGCATATTATGCCAAATATTATATATTTACAATCCGTCAAATAATTGGATAAAGTTCTCAGTACATATAAATCAGCAGCATCCTGTAAAGTCGTTCCGAATCTACAATGTCAACAATAATATACTCCGACAAGGGGATCAAAACGGAGTCGAATCTTTCATCCTAAAAATAAACGTTTTTATTCAAACGTACAGAATACCAATCGACCTATAGTTATGCGATATAGATTATAAAAAAATGTTTAATTTCAATACTTAAGACTTTAAAACTTACTACAAGATTCCTCATAAGTTTGTAAAACTAGAACCAATTTTTAAAAAATTAACGTAAAGCCACAATATGATCGTTATAACATTTTATGGGAGAAAATTATCTACATAGGTGGTTATAGTTCGCTATCCCTATAAAATCCGATGAATGTCAAATGATTGGGTGACAATATTGACCTATATTCTACTCATGTGACGCCGGTAAATTTGAACCATCTTGAATTTTCAATTTCTTACCTATATATTAAGACCTAACGTTCAATACAAGGTTAGGTTCTTTTTTATTTCTTTATTCTCCATTCTTTTATTCAATAGACGTTGAAAATCGTTAAACATATTTCTTTTTGTGAGTATAATATCTCAAAATTATAAAAATGTCCTAGTTGTATCCATTATTATGTAACATGCATTTATATCTGCCACGTGCGTTGCTCCAAAGCCACCCGATGACGTGCCGACTTGACCGATTTCGTAATTTATTATACTACCTACCTATTAAATACAAAATACGGCTTTACAGCATATGTCAATTCCGTCGTCTCTGCTTGCAGCGTTCACAAAACGGTCCCTTCTTTTACTGTTCGACCGTTGAAGGTTATATTCCTGAAGTTATTTATTACATATTTTCCAATTCTTCATTTTGTGTTAAATCGTTTCACAAAATTTTTAATACCAACTATATACTTAATGATATATGTAATAAACCAAAAACCGATGGTCTTTCGCTTCAAATCGTATTTTAAAATGTAATCGCTTAATAGAAAAATTATATTGCAATAATAATATAATCTAAGCAATACAATATGTGTATAATGAACATTATACCACAGAATAGATGAAATACAAATTTCATATATTCTGTGATTATACGCGTTAACCGCATGCAGTGTAAAAAATGAGGAAAATATTGTATTTCGCGACAAAATATAATTGGCATTATTTATTTGTAAATGGTGTCCTGTCGTACAAACTGAATCTTTCAGTACTTACAATTTGGTGATTTATTTTATCATTATTGACTACGAAAATAATTTACATCATATTTTGTAATGCGAATTATATAATATATATTGTAAAGATACACTCAATCGATTTTGATTTACACTGACCCTACCCAAGACCATACACGTAACCATGTCAATGATATTCCTGTCGTTCTGGTCTATGATAATTAATCACTATAATAATTTACTTTTTAATATTTCCCCCTCTGAAACTATAATTCCGTTAATAGTTTTCGAAGTATGTTTAAATTAATATTTATGTATAATTAATTACAAATAGTCATCATCGTTGCTCAAATTATTTGTCATTGTCTCTAAAAGATAATTTAAAACAAAACAATTGTATAAATTATCGTATACCCACTGCAGGATATACGTATATAGCTTAATAAAGTACGTAATTCAGCATATTATGTGTAATTGTATATTTTATAATATTATTAGGTATATACTGATTATGAGTAAGTAAGTATACTTATAACCACGGAGGTAAATGGTTGTCATTTTGAATGCGTCTGTTTACATTATACGATCAGACTAATATAACATCGACAAACGTGTATATATAACGAGTATCTTTTATAGTGTTTTATTGATGCGTATTAAACACTAAACAGTAATAATAATTGTTATGTTTCAAAAGAGGAGTATCCGAGTATAATGCAAGAATGTTATTTTTTCAAACGCACGTAGGGTCAAAGTGCTCGAATGATTCGAGGTTTGCGGTCGTGCCGGAAGAAAGGGGTGTTAAAAAGGGTCACTTCAAAGGCTATTATTATTAACTGAGCGAATGCCGCCGTTGTATTGAAAATCGAGAGGGATAATGTACTGTACCTTCTCGTAAACCAGTGAAATTATTTCGTGGGTACATATTATTAGTATACTGTAGGTATTATGTACATTTGTCGATTAAAATGTTGTTTTAATTGCGAGCCGATTTGATAAAAAAAAAATCATAATTTATTACACAACAAGCGGCATTACTGCTAATAAATTACGCATTGAATTTTATTATTATTAGTTTGTACACAATACATGTACAATTAAATCTACGAACTTGAAACATTAAGCGCATTTAATACATTTAGTTTATGATGCGTTATTGTCTCGCAGTTCGGTAGGTAGGTACCGGACCTATCGACTATTAATTTTCAAACGTGTAGAATTTATTATATCGTAACGGCGATTATTCCACTCGTCAAATTAATTTACTACGTATGGCGGCCATCAGTATAAGTTAGAGGTGCACAGAACAAGGGAAATTGTTCATTCCTTGGTTAACGCCTCATCACACTATCAACCACGATCCAGGTATACGCGTTCTGCAGTCTATATACATTATTATAACATGAGTACTTACCACTGCATTGGTACGCTCGGTCACACCGCGTATATACTTACCGTAATACTGGTGTGGAGTCAAAATTCTTCTCCCCGTCGCTCATCCCCTCGCCGTGCAATCCCAGTCCCACATCCAGCAACAAGCGTGCAGATATCGAGAACCACCGAACCATGTAAAGGTATCCCGTATACCGGACTGCAGGGCTTATACATCGACGGTCGACGGAGTTTCCTATCTCGACGCCCACCCGGTCTCTCTGTATACAATATTATATAAAACGTCTCACAATTATTTATCCATATCATTTTCTCTGTCTCTCTCTCTGGTCTCATGCGGGTTTTTCACCACCACCACTGCCGCCGTTTGCGGTTTATTGTTCACGACCACCGCCGCCTCGCCATAAGACAACGTCAGCGTGGGTCCGCGCGAGCTCGCGCATGTGTGCGTATAGGGATATATATACCCATTTTTTAATCCTATTATTCTCTCATTATTGTCGTTTAATCAACGTACTACGCACACACACGCACACGAACACGCACACACGCCACACGTATGTATATATAATATATATTATATACGTTGGAAAGAGAATAGTATAATAAGTATATATATAATATATATATATCACTCAAAATAATAATATAAAAAAATATTAATAATAGAAGACGCGCTTTCAAAACAGACAATACACGGCCATTAATACCGTTCCGTGCATTTGTATGAAAGCGAAATTTTTTTATTATTATTATCATTATTTCATTATACTTGTCTCTTATTATTACTATTATACATAATAATATATATATATACATATATTTTCATATACGGAATATAATATGTATAATCGGTTTATATTCAAAATAGACGTTTCAAGGACAGCCCGTACAATAAGGCCGTACTGGCTGTCGTCGTGCTCGCATTATCCTATTATTATTGACGGTGTTTTTATTCAAATTTCGTCCGTCGCGCGGTTTACCGGATGCTGCGGGGAGAACACGCCGCTGGCCCGCGACGACGACGACGACGACGACACCGTTTTTCTTCGTCTGCTGTATACCTTGGAAGGTACACACACACACACACACCAACACTCATACACATATTATGTATACCATACACATCAGACACTCGGGAAAAATACTCTTCTTCCTGCCTATGCGATTTGGGGTGGTATGTATACCTATACCTATAAGCCTATAGAGACGCTCGCGTATAATTATTTTAATGTGTGCGGTATTTATTATTATTTTTTTTTTTTAACGAACATATTTCTCCGACTACATATCCGGAAAAGGGGAAAAAAAATAATAACCGATTCATATGTCGATCAGTCTTGCTGCAGGTTTCCTGTACGTGACGTATTATATACGCCAAATAAACGCGTCTTATTACAATATTATTAAATAATAATATATTCACATGGGAATATAATAAATATAGAATAATCCGAATGTGCGGGACATCATGTGAACGACTATTACTACGAATGTGACTCACACTTACGGTTTTCCACAGACTCTGTCTCCGCGACCTAATTATTTTTTTTTTTTTTAATATAATTATAAGATAGCATTATACTATTATTGTAATCACAATCAATATAAACACCTAAAAAAATCGTTTAGAAGAAAATGTCAGTCGATCACACCGTCCACACATCTTGTGAGTTCATTATGTTATACTGTGCAGCGTCAAATGGTAGTTTTTTTTCAAACATAATATACTATACCGCACGATAAGCCATAAGGACTCATACACACGTTTGCCTATTCTCGATTATTATTATCCTCGTCGCTGCTGTATTATACGCAAAGCAGCTATATTGTATATCATAATAATGCGATTACAATCGGACCAAAGACGAAGGTGCAGTACGCAGCTCTAACAAGTCGCTTTACGCTCAATTATAGATGAGTATACCTATACCTATGTAATATTTTATTAAGAATAAGAAATCAATAATGGGAATCTTGGTCGTACTCGTATATAATAATCGTATAACAGGTGGTAGTTATATATGTATTAAACTATAATAGTTTCCATTTTTTTTTTTTTTTTATTATTAAACATTGAGACCGCGGCAGCTCTGGCCGTTGGTCTGACGTAACAAGTTATAGTATAATATTAAGGTATTTTATATACATACATATTATAGACTTAAACATAAAATTAGAAGGTTTTAATATCATTGTACAAATTTGATTTTTTAAGGAAACAAATGGATTGAGAATTCCTATTGGATCCGGGCTGAAGATTTCGCGAAGATGTATAGAGCGGAGGGTTACCGCTTGATATTTTGGTAATTTATAATAGTTTTCGTTATTCGAAAAATTATATTGAAGATCTGTCATAATAATATTATATAATACGAACATAATTTACTAATATATATTATGTTTTCGTATATTCTTTTCAACATTGTTTTAGAATTTAGTAGGTACCTATACATAATAATCTTAATAATATTACTATTCACATAACACAAAAGTACGAAACCACGATAACAGTCCACCGCGGTCATTGGAAAATTATTCGAATGCTTAGATATTGTTGTAACAGTTAAAATTGTAATTACGCATGTATGTTAATGCGATTTGCGATAACTTTTCGAATACAATATAACTATCGATATTATAAACAGAAACATTTTAGTCAAAACATTATATTTTTATTCCCCGTTTCTCTTCTCTATCTGTAAATATGTTTCAAACGTGCTCATGATAAATATTATATTAAAACGATATACCCGAACATTTTTTTTAATTATAAATCACACACGGAGATGTATTTAATTTATATTTTCTTTTTTTTTTTTTTACTGTCGAAGAACGCGGTCTAACGTTGTTAAAAAAAAATAAAAATAATATTAATAATAATACTAACCAAAATATTTATAGGTCCCTCGAAGAAATGATGGCTACAGTGGCAGACAAGGGCCGCGGCGGTGTGTGACCTATAAAATGATATTTTTGTGACTTCGATAGACCGAAAACGGTTAGATTTATCGGTCGTGCGTACGTCTGACGTTTTTGTGAGCGTATTAAATTCTGAAAACAATAAATCACGGGGGCTGAATGTTTTTTAGGTGAATAATCTTTGAAATTGACTTGGCGGGAGAGAAACATATGTGTGTGCGTGGTGTTATATACCTTATCCAATTACACCGTATATACATATATTCAATGAACCGTCGTGCAAGGCGCATACGTCACACGTATCACACGCGGGACACACGTTTATGAAAATACAAAGAAAACACGATATCACACACAAAAATTATTACAAATACAATATGTATACAGTATAACACACAGATATATGTATATTGTATAGGTACGATTATTCCGAAGAGATATTATATGTCCGCCGCACAATAATAATTATTATCGTTTTCGGATTACACGCGTCGCCCGACGGTATTGGGTCGAGGAATTTTTTTTCCACTCAAAATCCCATAATATCGGAATAATATTATAAACGCCATAAAAAAATATATATTTATATATACAGGGTGTCTCGTGAGGATTACCCATTAGTCGTCGAGGGGCTTGCCGCCACCCGGAGAAGACTGGTTTTTTGTCGTTTTACCTATAAACTAAAAAAATTACTAAAAATCATGAGATTAATGAAAATAAAATGTTGAAAAGTCAACATTTTTACAATAATAAATTCTTTAAAATGGCTATCTATTCAATTGTATCAAAAATAAAAAAAAAAACTTTTTTATCAAAAAAATTAATTAAATTAAAAAAATAAAACATGTGTAGTCCTATTGTCTCTGTGAGTCTAATAAAAAAACAGATTTATGATATATTTATTATCTCAGGAGATATCGCAATAGGTAAATCCTCGCGGGGCACCCTGTATATATATATATTAACAATACTCGCACCGGTATACATAGGAGGGAGACGCGTATCTTCGGAATTCGATAGATTTCTTGTAGAATAAAATTAATATTGTGGCGGGAAAATATTTTCGTTTGTCGTGTTTATATATTATATAATATTATTATTGTTCGCCGTTTCGGAGATGATATTTTCAAAAATCAGGTTTATCAATTATATGCCCTACGAATCGGATTTTATATTCTCTATCATCGGAAACCACTGTAGTATACCTATATAGTTTCAGTATGTACCTATATAATATGACGTGCATATACCTACGTAATATTTAACTACCATTGTGTTTGGTTAAATGTATAGCTAGTACCTTTATAGCTGGAATAGCCGGCACACACATACCTACATGGGTACAGCAGCCTCCGAAATCTTAGCACAAACACACACACACACACCACACACACACACACACACACACCCATGAAGTGTTACTGCTGCAGCTATTCAACACGAAAATATATTATAGCTGATAAATTATTGTACACGTTGCACACACACAAGCACACGATCGAACATATTATTATATATATTATACGTGTGCACACGGTGTGCGGTTCTTATGTAAATTTATTAATCCTCCAAAAGTATCTGTTTTGATTTATTTACGGATAACAAACGGTCCCCCCTGCAGCACGTCGCAGGTCTCTATACACTTCGGAGAGCGTTCCAGATTTCTTATGGAATTATATGCAAATGTTTTCTTTTTTGTTCATTTCGGATGCGAAATATGTTCCCCCGGGCCACTCGAACACACTCAACCATCGACTGCATAATGATTATTATTTTATTGTGTAAGAAATAAGATTTACGGCTATGTGAACCCGATCCTTCAGGATTATTAAAATGAGGAAATCTGATTTCCTCGACCGTTAATGTATAATATTATGTATAGCAGCAGCCGCGAGTATTATAATATATTATTATATGGGCTGCTTCTGTTTCCCATCGGTTCGGGGATGAGACGTTCGGATGAAACATCAACGAGAAAAAAAAATATAATAAATAATAATAATAATATTAAATAATAACAAATAAAACAGTCGAATTATTTCGCTCCCGAGCGGCCGTCCCGATTCGAGATGGCTCTAATCCGCGGGAAAGATTATTTTACCACCATCGATTTTTCGTGAACGCATTCGTTATGATTTTTTTTATTTCAAATGCAGTCCACAGTAAAACTTAACAACAGGCAGAGGAACAAGGTATGTGTGTTTTTTTTACTAAAAACCGTAAAAAAAATAATGAATCTTATAATATTACGTCATAACTATATAACTTTTTTCGACTTAATTCAATATCTGTAGTGCACAATTGACTATACACGCTTAAATTATTATTTAATGGCAGTTTAAATGAATTATTTTTATTCTATTCAAATGCGTTCGAATTTTAAATGCACAGCGCACCATATTATAATACACAATAATACGTTTATATTAAGTTTATTGTACAGTTGTTTTTTGATTTAATATTAAATGGGAGTATGGGACAATGAGACAATACCGTAGGTGTTCGCCAACCGAACATTATAAATACGTTTAAATGCGCGATTATACGGTAAATTTGTGTTTTCAAACAATTCATTTATATATATTATTTATACACAAACACACACACACGTGGCACATAAAACATATATAAATGTTTTAAGTATATTATGCTAAACATTCTGCAGTTATGATATTTTCCGCATCTTGTGTGTGTGTGTAGTCGTTTTAATAAATCTGTTTGTTACAAAAAAACAAAAAATGATTGGAAAGCATATATGTATAAAAATGAGAAAAAAAAACGTCAATTTCGCTGTACACGTTTACACATAATATTATATACATTGTATATGTGTGTCATATCTTCTATACATTATTACCCGTCGAATGAATAATAACAGATATATTATTATTATGTGAAGACTGATAAATAATAAAAACTGTTTTACTGCGACAATGAAGCGACATCGTTATTGCACGGGACCTATCTAACTAATATTCATGTGTATAGCTAAATAGGTAGACACCTCGTTTTTTAAATTCAGGTAACTGCTGCGGTTACTGTGTCCGTCTACTGGATCGTATTATACGCACATCGTTTACTTTGGCATAATAGAAATCAGCGAAATCTGATATGCAAATAAATTAAATCAAAACTAATAAATCGCTTAGGTATGCGAATATTATATCGTATACAAATTATTAACGATGTCCTTTTTAAGTAATAACTGTCACACACACACACACACACACACACGTATAACTGCATAAGAACTATTTATATAATTGTTATTTGTTGTTATTTATTTGCTGTTGAAAAAACAAAAATAATGTATAATTTCTTGTCCCAAACAAAGTGTAATATTTGTCTACTATAAACCCATCCGGTTATTCGATTTACATATTGTTAAACGTGTTAGCGGACCGAATTATTGTGATTATCTTCCCCCCTCGCCAGCACTATAGCTGTATCGGCACAAGTCGCATTGCCATTGTTATTATCTATACGGCTGTACAATGGAATAGATTAGATGGCAATTGTTACCAATTGTTTCTCTCCCATATCGTA
Organism: Sitobion miscanthi; assembly: GCA_008086715.1. Classification (NCBI taxonomy): domain Eukaryota; kingdom Metazoa; phylum Arthropoda; class Insecta; order Hemiptera; family Aphididae; genus Sitobion; species Sitobion miscanthi. The sequence continues at coordinate 20,606,121 of CM017799.1, read as the reverse complement.
GACACCGCGTTCATAGACCATTGGTCGGCGGTGTACGCGGAGGTGTATAGGGTACAGCTGGTATTAAAATATTCCGAAAATTTAGTCGCGTAAAAAAAAGAAAAACGCAGAGACAATGCAAATTTGGACAATATCCTTCCGATCGACGGCAAATCGCAATCCTCCGGGAGATTCCTTCAACCATGACCAAAACTACAGCGTATGTATATATATATGTATAATATAAAGACGTTGTGGCCTGCGCAGAGCTATATATAATATGATCGGCTGCAGAACGCGCGTTCGGAAAGATAATCCTTTCATCTGAAAAAGAAACAATTTTGAATATTGTACACACTTAGGTGAGTATAATACTATCGAACCGAACAATACACTACCGGAATAAATTAGAATATCAAATGGTTTCGTTGTTTAAAATAGGTACGCGTCGCCGCCGCCGCCACTGCAGTGCGGAGGGTTAATTCTCAGTGCTGCAGTACGAGTGGTTCGTTTCGCACAGGTATTAGCGGGGTAGGATATTTAATTATCCGAGAAAAAATAATGGACGGAGAACGTTCGCGTCGCGCATAATTTATATTATAATTTTCGAATTTCAATAGACTGCCACCGCCGTACAATTACGTGTACGTACGATATATTTTACTATTTTTTCGGGGGGAGGGAAGGGGGTTCCCGTTTATTATGTACTTGTCGAAGATTAATACACGCACACACGTGTGTGTGTGTGCCGACTTCGAGTTATGGGTTAGTCGCGAGTCGTTATTATTTATATCGTTCATTCGATGCGATCGGGTGACCCCCGGACTATGCATATTATACAAAGGTGAGAAATTCGGAGTGCGTGTATGGTCCTAAACACGAAGAAAGGGGTAATCGGATTATGGTAATGGAATCGAAATCGAAATGTTTTCCTCGTGCGTGTGTGTGTACCGTATACGCATTAAAACTCTTCATATCTGTAACAGTAGATAATAATATATAATATAATATAACGCTATGATATTACAATAATATATATAATACGTGGCATACGAGTGTATGTATATATGGTTTCATATTTTATATTATTATCGAACGGATGAAAAAAAATGGGCGAGCGTACGATAAAACTACTTTGAAATGAAATAAAATTTTATTTTTGTCGGGTTGCTTCTCTGCTTGATAATATATAATATAAGGTAGTATAAAAGATATAATAACAAACGAATAATATTATATATTACGTACCTATATATATGTATGTATGTGCGTATTGTCAACGGATAATATAGGTAGTTAAAACTTGTCTCGAACATTTTTTAAAACTTCTTAAAACTTGACAGTCACAATAATTTTCTATTTCTTAATATTTCCGGAGTCACTGCGTAGTGCATATTATATACCTATATATACTCACATTATTATACGGGGGTTCGATTTATGACTATTCCCACACCCGTTTTGCGTTATCGCATGTGAAATAATGTTCCGTGACTAAAAAATTACCGACCAGAGCATGCTATATTTGAATCCATTTCCATATTCGTATATAAATATTTTAAATGCGTTTTTGAGTGACTTTTACTTAATGAAATGAACGCTCCAATCCAATACGGTATTGATTCAACTCGAGTGCTGTTATTATATTATACCAAACAATTTTTAATTTAAACATTTCCTTGTTAACTTACATATTATATATTAATATATATTATACAAAGCAGAAATCCGTACCAAAAGAAAGTAATTTCAATGTAAAATTTGATTAATGTTTTTTTCTTATCCGTAATATTAAATATATTTTACAAACGTATTATTATAATTATATATATTATATGTACCTACAATATATCTCTGGTGGCATTAAAATGTATAATGTTCGTCTTATGGATAAATATAATATTATTTATTTTAATATTTATTTATTTTTTTATTTTTTTTTTTCAATCTGTTACATGATAAATTGAACAATAAGTAAAAGGGATAAATGAAGAGGAAGTGGCTTGGAAAAAGGACAGATTTGAGAAGCCTTCCAGCGAAAAAACTTTGTTTTATTTTAATATAAATAATTTTTATACTTTATAGTTTACACGAACAGTGCAGGTAAATCTATAATAAATAAAATAATAATATCGTGAAGACCGCATAAATGTGTATAAGACATAACACGTAAGAGATTTGAAAAACAAATTGTACCAAGAATCTGCAGTAGGTGCCTACTACCTATATATTATTATGAAATCGACGTAATTCGTATAATAATTATATATTATTTTAATGTCACATCGAAATATATTTCCAGAGGAAAGTCGCAATTACCCAGTACCTATATTGTTATACGTCACGTTGTATAATTTGCCACAAGTTACAATATATATATATATATATAAAATTATAATGCACAATAATATAATATTATACACACACCAATCGCGTTATACATATTATATAGATATAGGACATGGGTACTATGTCATAATGTACAAAACGTCTTAATGCACCAAACCACAGTAATATATTAAAACGCAGTAAATCGTTAACTGCGCGCCGAGCTGCAACAATGCGTATACCTATGCTTCAAATTGCACGTTGAGCTGTCATGCGAAAATGATCACACAAGTCTAATCGTGACGAACATTTCGAAAGTCGTATTAATAATATATTTGTTATAACGTTCAAATCATTATTATTATTACGTATCCTTTCCCCTTCGTCCGCCACGTCGTTATGACGACGATTTTTCGATTCGATACAATCGTATATAATATTATTTAGTATGTACTAATGTTGGTCCTAGGTTGGGTACTATCGATATGATTGTCTGATGACCTGATTTGTTTATAATATTGTGCGCGGATGCAATCTTTAAGTCCACGTGCGTTTACTGCATACCTACGCAATATACTGCGTGTATAGTACTCGAGCGAAGGGTGGAAATAGGAAAACGCCGGTAAGACATTATAATATAATATTATGTTTGTTCTGTGATATTATGTAAGTCTTTAAGACTCGATCTGTGCAGTTTAATAAAATCATATCTTCCATATGTGTGGATGTAGAGAAATAGTTCATAATATCGATCACTGTTGGGCGCGTGGTCAAGGGTAAATATAGACGATGTTTTTGTAAAACAAAACGTAGGCACAACCGATAGACGCAAGTGCAACCAATATGATTTTACTTATAACTCCAAATGTCATTAAAGTCTAATGCATAATGTGTGACATGAGAAATAAATATAGGTATATGATTCACAATAATTATAAATATTACGAATTCAATAATAATATGCCTAATAACTAATAAGTAATAACCGTGTAAATCTTAAACTAGCCGTAGAAGTATCTTGGCTAAAGCAACTTTGACCGGTTACCGTGTTTTCAGGTAAGTTGCATATGTCTACAATTTCGGACTTTGGTCGGAACGCATATAATATTGCATAATATAAGTCACGAGACTGATCGTTTTTTTTTGACGCGTTTACATTTATGCTATACTATTCGCATCATACTATTATGAGTACCTATATATATATATTATAGAGTGACTATACCGTAAAATATTAGATATATTTATCTATAGTAATTATATCGGTGTCGCGTGTAAATCGACGCCGTGTAGGAAATAAAACTGTGGTGAAAAACGAACGGCAATAGATGACACATTTATCAATCATCCACCTACATATTCCGTGTAACGTATGTACGGCTGTACGAGTGTATAGTATATATAAATGATAAATACCATAATATTATATTATATTGTATACACTGTAGGCCGCTGTACGGTAGGTCTATCGTTTCACAGTTTTCCGCATAATATACCTATATATACGAATGGAAAATTAATTAACCTGGTATGCGCGAATTCCAAATCGGTAACGTTTCGCCGGTACATTATTACTATATTATGCTCACAACACTGCAATTGTACCAATTTTAGCTGCACGTTTATGTACACGTATTTAACACAGATACAATATTATGTACGATATGTATGTACATAGGTTCCCCCCCGCGACGGTCCATTAGTCACACGCCAAACAAAACGTTACGCTATTTCGCGTGTACGCATATTATATACATATTTGTACCTATATAATGCCTATGTGATGTGCCTTGTACGATGTTCGTTTTTTTTTCCGTCAGACTTGGACACTCGGCACATATATATATACTTTTTTTCATCAACAAACGACAATTATTATTGTTGCGACGGCAACACATCAAGTAGGTATATTATACGACACACTGCAGTGCGCGAATAATACACATTATAATATTACGCTTCAGGTGTGTGTGTGTGTGCTTTGGAAACAATCTCAAAGGCCTGTAACCAGTGCGTAGTATGGTGTATAATATGTACGTATACTTGGGGTATATACCTACCAACCTACCCATATACTGCGTGCATATTGTGTACGCGATGTTTTATGGGAATATAATATATGACGGCGATGATACTCTGGAAAATCATCGAGTACCGCCACCAGCGGGTAGTAATAATAATTATTATACTGGCGCGTATATTATAATAATAATAATGATAATAATACGTTTTTTTTTTTCGTTTCTCCGACAATTATTTCCGTTTTTAATTTCTATCCGTCCGGAAAAAAAAACAAAAGATCCGATGGCCCGGGGGCCGAACGCCTTCGCTCGGAATTTTTAAATAGTCCTTTGGCTCTCTCGGGGAGCTGATAGCGGCGTGGAGTGGGGGAGGGGGTGCACTCGAATCCGCCGCCGCCGACGTCGTCATGAGGTTTGAGGCGAAAATTTCCCTATACATACATTGCACGCGGGCACGTCTCTCGTCAAAAACCCATTGTAGTCGTCATCGGAGCAGCATAGTGGTAGTAGTAGGAGTAGGTAGTAGTAGTTGTCAACAACGAAGACCGTGCGGCGGCGACTTTGGAGATGGCGGCGGTTGGTGGGGGGAAGAATGAAAAAAAAGGATTGTTTGTCAAACGTCACGGGGATAAAACAATGACGTATATATATTTATGATTATTATTATTATTATTATTATTATTACTTTTGAAACGCACTGCGCTGCTGTCCCACAGGACATTTGTCGAGTGGATTGTTCTCAAGACCGTACAGTGGCATGCCCTCTCGACCGGTCGCCCCGTGCGAGCCCTCCGGCGACGACACCGTCGCCACTGGTGCTCGTCTATATATAATATATAATATATAAATAAAGATATATGTTTACACGCGGACGTGCCCTGACGAACGGCTACGATGACGACAATGACGACGACGATGACGACGACGAGGGGACGAGGTGATCGTGTGACAGCATCCTCGCGTATTGCCCGACGGACTGCTTCTAATGAGACGACTCTATACATGCGGACCGAGTCCTCCTCTTGTGTATATACACCGCTGCAGGCGACGAAAGAGAAAGAGAGAGATACAGATAGACATAGATTGACGACGTACCTATAAATATTATTTTTATGATAATAATTAGAGTCCAGATTTTTATGTTTTTGTATAGGTAGTAAATGTTTTGAGGGTGTCTATATGATTTGCTCGTCCATAAGAGGCGTGGTTAAGAAACGTGGAAAAATGTTGCATGATAAGAAAGTCTGTTTTGCGTGTAAAAGCACCTATTTTCTGGGGTTGTAGAATTTTTTTAAATATTTTCATGTTTGGGAACATTTTGAAAAAAATTGTCATACGTTTAGCTTTTTTATTATTATTTTTTAATTTTATTCTTTAAGTATTTAAAATCATTAATTTATTTATTTAACAAAAAGTACGTATATCTAAATACATGTGTACCTATAGGTATTAATACATTTTTATTTTTTGATAAAAAATGTTAGTTTAACTTTTGTGGTTGGATTAGAATATCCACTAGTCGAGAAAAAAAGTTTTACATACAATCTATAATAACAATACAAATCAAGAATAGTGGAATATTTGACCAAAAAGTTCTTATACTTCATTAATATACAATATGGGGAAACTAAACAATTCAAACTTTGTACATTTATTTATAATGATCAAGAAGTGGTGTTTCTTAATTTTGAGTTCTTACTTAATTTTATTAAACTATTAAAGTACGATATTTTATTGAAATAGTCAAATATTTGAGTTAATTTATAGTATAGGTACATAATATTGTTTACCTGCATCTAAAGTTAAGGTAATAATAATTACAAACTTCACTTATTTATAAACTATAAAATGTTTACACAATTACTAATCTGTTGGTTAGATTTCTACTAATAAACACTTTTAAAAATGTAAAACCGCATGACAAAAAACAAGACACTTTTTCGTTTTGATTTGATTTTTCTAGACGAGTAACTAGGGCGAACACTGCATGTGTATTGTACCATTATTTTAGCCTATAGGTACCTAAATATGATTTTGTATCGTTTTTGGATACAACTTATTACGATGATATTATGGTAGACATAGGCTTTTCACGAACGAAAAAAAAAAACGATTACGGTTTTATGCACGAACACATACCACAGCAGTTGTTATTCAATATTGAACATTTCGTTTAGAGAAACCTAATACGATTCATATAATAAAACATTTTGTTGTGAGTAAAACGCAACGGAAGAAAAAAATTACAATAATAACAAATAAACACCGACCGTAAATATATACACGAACGACATCGTACAATGGTATACATATATATAAGTCTACCTACATAGTTTTAAATTTTTGTCGCGGAATTAACTTATTTTGTCTAAATAGGTATACTTTAATAACATTTAGAAAATGTTTGTCAACAAGTATAAAGTGACTATATATACACTGAAACAAAACTCATTTAAAAATAAATTGATTTTTATTCAAATAAAATCAACATAATTATTGTCTCTCAGTTTGCAATTTTATATTATAATTGTACAAGGTTTTTTTGTTTTTGTTCATCTTAATATTCTATAAACTGCATTCCAAGTATAAAAATATAATTAATATTACAAATGCAATCAATTTCATTTCACTTATCGATTAAATATCGTATCCGTTGAAATGTCGAGCATTTTAAATAGCGCGATATTATCAAAACTAATATTAATATTTTATTACAGTCTACTATATAGTTGATGAATAATTTAATATAAATTGTAATTTCATTTTTATTTTTCCTCTCGACGGATTACCTACTTAAAATTCATTAATACCGTTTCGTCGCCGAATTATCATTTCGAAAAGCGCTTCGAATTATGTACACGAAATAAATAAATAAATAAATAAATACAAATTAGTACGAATCGAATTATTATTTATATTCTTTAACTCAACAATTTAACTGTCATGGGAAATCGTATAGTAATAATAATAATAATAATAACGCGTATTGAAGAGTTTGTGTGTAGGATTGTTTGTCACAAACGGTATTGTGAAACGTCTTATAGTCTATGTAATTGCGTGCGCGGTCATTCGTTCGTTCTGACGATTTCCTCGGACGAAATATTTTGTTCTGAGGTCACGGTGACATACCAAAGGCAATAATCATTTTTCACATTTTCCACGACGATGTACGGGGTGGACAGGTATTTCGATACAGACATAATGTACACAATACGTCATATACATATTATTATATACATAGACGCGGGCCGTCACCAGCATTATGTGTCAAAAGTCTTAAAACGCTTTTGTTTGTCGCGACGATTTTTTGTCGAAAGTATTGTCTATAGTCTCACGCATCGTGAACATATTAAACACGTCATATTGTGTATATTATTATGAATTCGACCTTTAGCCGAGCAAACAAGAGTTAATTACTCGGTGCATATGTATATACGAGTATGGGTACCTATACCGATATACACTTAGGCACACGCGTATAAACGTCCGTATTGCCGGAGTCTGGCGCCTAGAAGTGAGACACGGAGGGAAAAAAACAACAAAATCCAGTCTGTCATGGAAATAACGAGGAATCTCGTGAGTGACTTGCAAGTATGCCGTGCCAGTTCGGTCACCGTCTGTTATTTATTTATTGTTAGGTGTCGTTATTAATGTCGCCTGTTTGGGTTTCTATTATTTCGACGTGTATATACTATAATACAATATATATATATATATATTTTATATAAATAATAATAATAATGAAAAAGTAATAATAATAATAATAATAAAAAACGCTATTGTCGTTTTTTAATTCCACCACATTGTGTCAACCGTTGGCATTCGTCGCCGTCCCCGCGCAGCAGACAAGACAAACAGCAGCAATTAGTAGGTACGCATATTACATATATATAATAGGTGCATATTATCGAACGTTTCACACGAATTGAATGGAATTACAATTTTCAGTTAGAGGCAAAACCTTCGTAATAAACGTAACCAGCGTATAGGTACCTACCGTGTATATACCTATTACCTGCATATTGTATAGCTGATATCCTTATCCACGTCTATGCGTCGGAAATCGAGACGACGCGCGTCGACCTTCGGCTTATCGCGACGAAATCTTCACGACCGATAATAGTACAATATATAATACGCACTTAGGCGCATTGGTACCATAATATAGACATAATGTATAGTATAATATTATTATTATCACGTACAACCGCGTATACAATATTATTATATAGGTGGATGACTTGGACTGTCAAAAATCGTTTTCGGAACCAACGATTGAATAACATAATATAATATTATACCTGGACAATAATCTAGTCGTCGTATTCATCTGCGATGTGCTTCGTTTTTTTTAAATTTCGATGATCGAGAGCGCTGTGTGATTTTTCACCGTTCCCATCTGATGATGACCGGTTGCGTAAATAGTGCAACGTATTTCAATTACTGTTAATAAATTATTGCCATCACCACAGCCGCAGCCGCCGCCGCCGGTACACCGATCATGATAATAAATTGATGATAACACTAATAATAACTCTCCGAAACGTTTCCCAATCTTGGGGCGATGGATATCACATCCATTTTTTTAACACATTCGACCTTGCGGTCTAATATCTCACGAATTGCGTTCAATAAATCGTATTCTATTATTGTATTATTGTAACGCGTAGATTAAAATATAAGCACTGACCATCATAATCGTACTACGATGTTTCATAACAGTATAGAATAATACCAATTTTTAATTTCAAATCGCACCACTAACTGTGTTTCCAACGAACCAATGAGGCGTATTACGTTAAATACCAATACGAACCCATTTTTTGTATTTCTAGTTGTCATTTCGTTTTTTCTCCAAATTTAAAGTGTTCTGTATCTTACTAATGAAAACGGGTAATACCCGTTAAATTTTAAATAAACAAATAATATTATATACACGTGACACGCCTAATATTATATTATACCTAACACCATCACTCGTCTCTACATTGCTGCTATCCTGCATGTCCGAATTTATTCGCAGCATATAATATCATAAGTTTTAATTATATAAAATAATAACTGATATATTTAGGTATATATTGTTGGTTAATGTTTATTATATTTTCTATTGGACAACTCCCGGTCTGTAATAAATAATAATGTATATTTTTACAAAATAGGCAGTTTCCAGCTCGCAATCGGATAAAAATAAAAAACGACATATGCAGATGACGTGATGGAAATTAAATATTATTCGAACGTAAAGGCAAGAGATGAAATTCCGACGGGACTTTTGAAAAAGCGTATGGTTGTAAAATGTGACGAAAAGGCGGCCAATCAGCTATATTGCTCTGTGAGAAAACAAAACATAATTGTTTCACTTAAACTGGATTAAATGACAAATTCGACAGTGACAGAGCAACTAGACTTCGGGTTTTCTGGACCATGTTGCGAGAGCACGACGATGCAAGTAAGACGATATATTTTTGTAATAAGCAATCGTGACAGAGCAATTTTTATACCAATAATTCGACCAAAAGTAGAAACTGGTTCAACTACAGGACTCTCGGAGAGAAAACGTCTGTTTAAATGACCACGGATATAATATAATATACACCGGTCGGGTGTACCATCAACAACATTTCGTATAGCTAAACACATAAAAAAAAAAATCGAAGTTTATGGCAGTGTTACGCCGTAAAGAAATCAAATGCAATGGTCCTATTTGTTTAACTTAGCTCACTATAGGGAGCTTCAGGAAGAATGGAGGTGTTCTTTATTTCCATGTTAGGATACAACCTTTTAAGAATATTTTTGAGACCTTGAAAATGTTATAACATGGTAGGGATACGAATATACACCTATTTGCGATTTCCTAATATGGCATATAAATTATATCAATATTGGACTTAAACCAAATTTTGAATAATATAACATATTATCTAATGTTATATTTTTTAGAATATGTCACAGGTTTTTTACAATGCCAATTCGCATAACGTTGCATAGACACGTCCGTTGATTTTTCGGAGGAAAATAAACAATATCATTCGCGTAGGTACATGCTTTGTGTACTGAAATAAAAAGTTATTTGCCGGGAAACAGATACAAATTAATTAATAATCAAAAAACGTTTGTAGTGGAATTGAAATTATTTTATTATTTATATATTCGCTCAGTATTTTTTAATTTTTTTTTGTTGTGAAGGGGAAAATATTGATGAACAGTGACCACCGTTAAATAAAAAAACTCGAGTAACCGCATATAGTGCTCCGCTGACATATAATTCACGTACGTATTATTAATATTGTATTAGAGTTTTTACTAACAATTTTAATTTGATTTTGTTTGGTAATCAATTTACATTTTTGTTGCTGTTTTTTTTTTTTTTATGGGAGAAACAGTCAAAAGTAAATTAAACATGCCATTAAAACAATGTGGATGAATTTAAATGTATATCATTGATTGTAATTTATTATAATTAATTTTACATTATATTTTTAAAATTTGAGCATAGTGCAGATGATGATGTTGATATCGTGTAATCGTGTAACATAATTATATTCTTATAGAGATAATCAATTATTATATGCAAGTAATGACATGTTCTTAACAGTTGTACATTGTGTACTTATATTAAGCCATCACATTTTCGAACAATAAAAATTTAGCACAATATGATTTGGATTCTCGATTTTGTATGATATTCGTAAGGGTAACATTGTTTTTTTTTTCATATTGTTTGTCAAGATATTTTACTTAAAAATTATAATGTGTTCCATGTTAACACATTTTTAAATAACACTAACACCTTGCAGAATATTTAAATATTAGCTCAATGGAAAATTCGATTTTTAACAAAATATTATTACTATGTACTAATTTGCCACGTTCGTTATTTGAACGCTTAAGTATACCAATTTGTCAAATACGATTGTATTTAAGGGTCACGTTCGACGATTGCATTTTTTTTTTTTTTTTTGTCACAGCTTGGCCCTTTGCAGTAACGACAAACAAATTGTATTTTTGTGCCAGCCAATCCCACGTCACACTTCGCATACGCAATGGCTGATTAATTCTGGGGGAAAAATATATATAATTTTCCGTAATTAAGTTTTTTTTTCATCCTATAGTATCCAGAACACACGTTCGCTTTTGCCGTTTTCCTTTTGTCTGGACCACGCACGACGACGGGGAGTGGAAAAAAAATTAAAATTCTCTGACCCTTCCTCTACGTAGCGTGTCGTTTTGTCCTATACACACATACACACATATATATATATAAATATATATAAACAAACAGAAAATATTAATAATAACCCTCGTTACGTCCTATACTTGGACCACGTCGGTAACAGGAAAAAATTACATTTGCAGTCCGAAAAGAGAGGGTCAAAAAAAGAATATAAATGAATACTTTTGCGAAAATATCTTTGGGTGGCTACTGGGAGATGCCGTGCGTGTGTTCCTCTAAGGATTTTTTCCGTCCCAACCCTTCCAGGTATTCATAAAACAAACGGAATGTAAATTTCCACATTGTTTTCTGCGGGTAAAAGGTTTTCCTTTGTACGCAATATACGTATTACCCGAGCTTTGTGTTTGTACAAAATGTATTTGTTTTTTTTTTGTTTTTGTTCCTGTGGAAAAAATTAATTTAATTAATTACGACGGTGTTGGTGTGTTTTTTTCTCTCTCACACTCTTTCTCCCGTTGCTCTCGTTACATCCATACGTATAGAATGTATAACTAGAAGTTTGCGGAAGGGACGATTAATGTTAGTTTTAAAATCCCTTGAACCGAAAGTATCCAAAATTTACGACACGAGCGGTTAAGACGGACCGGACACCACTTATCCTAACAGCTAAGCCTCCATTTAGATTTTCCCCTCAATAAGCAATCGTTGCGGCAATCGCCTATTCTCTATTATCGATTTTAAGTAGGTATAGGTATTTCTAGATATGCGTACAAAATACGATCACTTTATAACACCTACTTCAGATTTTATATCTTATAGACTTCAGTGTCCGACCAAATGATTGGCAATACTGTGATCATCATCCATTTCTTTCGAATATGTTTGTCCACGTAGAATCTATGTTATAAGTATAGGTATCTTGGAAGGATAAAAATAACTATGAACTATATTATGAGTTGTGACTATTATACCTTAATTGCGATTAAATAAACTATACACAGAAAATAACTAGAAAATCAATAAAAACATTTTTTTACATATTAAAAAGATTACTTACAATATATACAGTAGTTACAGTACATATTAAGTAGGTGTAATAAATACATTTAATGATTAATGGTTATTGGCAGGAGGTAAGCATTTATGGGCAGGCATCAGGCACTCAGCAATGCCACCCGACTAGCATAGTCTCCTAACAAATAATAATATTATATCGTATAAGTACGCATATTTTTAAAGTGAGGTAAATGATTCCATAGGTATTTTATACATCTTGGGCAAATTACCTTTACCTATAAAATAATAATATATGATATTTTCAATACGAATAAACTGTCCTTTATTCCTCAATGACAGAATAACGGTTTAGACACCAAGCTTAGTTAAGCTTTTAATTTCCCACAAGACGTTCATACTACATATGATAAGACGTTTAAAAACGTGTCGATATCATACGAAATTTGAAAAATCTATAATGTCAATATAATATTGTGTAATATTTATATCGTTTTAATATGTCTATATTCATGAACTATATAATCTGCTTGCGTATTAATACAACAACGCCTATTTATAGGATTTAGTGCGATATAATAATTATGTGTAAATTACTCTGTAAGAATACCTCCGGCGATATCGTCTCCAGTCGTTATCTCGATCGCCACGTCACCACCTGCAAGTCGCAAAAAGACAATGTAATATATACCGCGCATCATCTGTGCCGCTTATATAGACCTGCAGCTACGTAGGTCGTATTGCACTTGATGACCATCGGACAAAAACGATAACTATGTACTATATAATATTATAATTTATAGGTATAAATCTATGCGCTTGTTTGCCGATGTTTTTGCCGCGCGAAAAGTCGTAGATTAGTTTACGGGCGCACAATTTGGCCTTTCGATACACACACCGACAACCCTCGCCGCGACGAGTACGGTTATAACCATCCGCACACACATATATATATATATACCTGAACGTTTAAACAACCCACCCTACGGTCCACGATCACTTCTGCAGGCATACCATAATATATACGTCTATACATTACGCGTAAATTCCGTTATTAATTCGACCTGGAGCGCGAGACGGCCGCCTTACATAGACCGTTTTTGCCGACCGTCCTGTGTTATTATTATTATATATATACGTAGGTAAGTGCACACAAAGAGCGTCAACCGTCTTGGGATCTATTAATTGCTATTAGTTAATATAAATGATCTTCGGACCCGCCCGCGCCACCACCGGAACAGCGGTCACCCGTCGTCCTGTACAAACTACCGAATATATACATAATACACGCGTATATAATTAGCGGTGCTGCAGCGGACGGGGTTAAGCCACGAGGGTAATCTCGGTGGCAAAGGGTGTGTGCGCGAAATTAACCCTTCACTCTATATTGAGTTTGTGTGTGTGAGTGTGTGTGTCTGTGTGTGTGTGTACAGCCTTGAACCGCCACCGTCGTTTTCTGACCTGCAGGTCTCGCGATGTGGTCTGGCTAATGAAAAAAAAAGCCTGTAAACCCAATATCGTAATTCCACGAAACATCGTAACCGCGATTATTTTTTCCATTGGAGGAAAATAATTAACAGAAAAAGTTTATGGTAAAAATTGTTTGGGCACCAGCTCCTATTTATAAAATTCTCGGCAAGCACCAACCATTTAATTTTAATTTTGAATTTAATGCTACAATTGGTTACAGCTATGTGTGTGCATTTTAATTTTCCACCATCGACTTTTGGAGAGGTTAAATTTAATAATGGTTTCTGGTATAGGAAATTGGATCAATAAACGGTACTTACATAGTTGGTATACTTTTGAGTATTAAAAATAGATAACTATACAGAATTTATATTTTTACGAAATATTTGTATTAGTATTTTCAAGATTATATGATGGGCAAAATATTTTGGCTTTTTCAGCAATTTATAGACATTTGAAATATTCCAAAATTTTTTTCTCGATACACGTTGATAGCATTTTTGTCTCATAGTCGATAAGCATGACATTGTAATTCAAAGGTTCCCATAAAATAATATTTTTAGAGTACACTTGTTGATGTATAATTGTTCAGCGTGAACAACGCTGCAGTCACTGTACGTCATCTTTCAACGACTCCAATTTCAGATGGACGATTACCGATTGGTCATTGGTGCAGTTTCGGACCTATATAATAACGATAATAACGACGGTGATAGCCAATATTTATTATATAGAAGAGAAATCTAGGCCATTTGATTGTGATATGACGTATGATGGGGTTAATCAGCAGGTTAAAGTGATGACTGATGAGTGATGAGTGAATCCTGTATAACGCGATATACACAATTGTAAATAACGCAATATCGCTTTCTGTTGTTGTTTATGTTATTATGATATTTTGCCTGTATAGGTACACTCTCTATAAACACTTCCTGTTCACCATCCGATGACACCATACCATGCAGACGAGACGACCGCACCAGCAACTGAATCGGCGGCAGCAGCAGTCGCGGTGGTCAAGACGTCTCTTCGGAAGCGTTTCACGGTAAATCAGCCGCCGATCGAAGTATTACGACAGCTGATGATATTGTATCGTTCGGGATACGATGGGACGACGTGAAAAACCGTCGAAATTCGGCGGTGGACGTCTGCTGCAGCAGTATAATCCGAGGGCGGAATCGGGCTTTCCGGGTAGTTCGAGGGTGCGGGGTGGTGGATCGAGACCCCGCCGACGGGAAAACTCTACAACACTCGGACTATAGGTATAATAATATATATGCAGCTGGAAGATCCTGAAGCTTCGGAGGGGCAGACGTTACGAATGGCCACTCGCAGCTTGTATACGCGCGACGATGCAGGGTCGACGCGCGGGGGGGTCCGCAA
Source organism: Sitobion miscanthi (assembly GCA_008086715.1). NCBI lineage: Eukaryota > Metazoa > Arthropoda > Insecta > Hemiptera > Aphididae > Sitobion > Sitobion miscanthi. Next base: position 20,590,749 of record CM017799.1, on the reverse strand, counting down.
CTTTTACGGTTCTTTTTACGTCGCGGGGCGGAAATCAAACTTCGCGTTCGGTCCGGTCGAGCGACCGCGCGAGCGTCGCCGCGGCGATTAATTGCTCATAGTTTACAAACTAACTTTGCGCGCATCTGTCTTATACCATACGCACATACATATACATAGGTAGTGTAGGCAGGTGGTAGGTGGTAAGTACACGTGTTATTCGGTCCTACGGTCATTTGCGGACCGAAACGGCGGCGTGGCCTCGGGACGATAACGTTGCGGCGCTCGCTCGGGCGTGTGTGCAGCTCACCTATACGGCCGGCCGTATAATATACGAATGCATATTATACTTTTGTTCCCGAAAACCATTTTGCGCCGCGAAACACGTCGTTGATTAAACGACCCTTCCGGCGAGCGGAGCGGACACGCGGCCGGTCAAAGGCTCCGTGCACGGTCCGTGGATCCCGAAGAACAATTCCGAATTACTCACCGGTCGGCGGCGCGCGAGCGTGCACGTATGCGTATTATATTCTTTTCGCGTCCGCCTCTTCGTCCGAAACTTTGCGAAACGAGGACCGAAAGGGGCTGAATAAATATATATTGTACAAGTGTGTGTGTGTGTGTGTGTGTGTAATGGTACAATACGCGAGCACCGACCGTTGCCGGGTCATTAAGCCGCCGCCGCCGGTCCACCTGCTGATATATATAAGGCCGTCGCCGTCCGTGTTTACCCTTTTTCCCATTGTCGTCGGCTCAATGCTCGCGCAGTATACTTGAGAACGGCGCGTACATACGACTCGTATAATATAATAACAACAACAACAACAACAACAACAGCAGTATAATAATAATAATAGTTATAATACACACATATAAAAAGCCGAATCGTGCGGGCATATATTATTATTATTATGACGACCGCTTTAAGGTTAATAAAACACGCCGAGGCCTTTTTATTGCCCCGCTCCATTCGATTGTATACTCTCGCAGCGGACCTATATAATATATTATTATTATATTGTGTACGCGCGGAGCTGCCGGACTGTATCAATCATCGGCGACCTTTTCGGCCCCGCCGCCGGCGCCAGCGGTCCTGCAAGTGGACCCAAGAGGTGTATAAATTAACCTCGCGGCGGCCATCCTTTTCGACCCCCTCCCCCCCCCCCCACACAAACATTATTTGTCCGACCGTCCGCGACGACCGTCGCTCCTTTATTCGAACGCCGCCCGATATTAAAGGCCTACCTATATTATATTGAAATCACTCGACGTGATTATAATATATAGAGCGTATATACGCGCGTGTTTCTACCCCGATTCGCAGCTTTTGTGTACGACTGTAATACGATAATATAATACCGTAGGTATATTAGAATATTAGATGATAATACTATACATACTCGGAGAGGGGTTTTTTCCTCACAAATCCGACCCAAACTCGTGTTATTTTTTTTATGACTTACGGGCGGATCTCCGAAGGGATCGTGATATTCTATCGACCCGCGACGATTTATTATTATATAGAATCCATCGGATATATCAGACTTCAAATGAAACATATTGTTCTCCGTACAACGGAATTCCACCCAATTGAAGTTTGTAACGGAATCGCCCAAATTGACGTTATATATTATATCACTGTTACGTAGTATATCATAACTATTAAAACGGTGTCTATGTCTGGCTTTTGCAGGTACCTATCGGGGACAGATTAACACCAAACAGGGGAATTATGCGGGAGGATTTTGACGTCAACAATATTGGACAAGACACTTGGTAGTTATACCGAGTTATACAGAAATAAAATTGCAGTATAATAATATATATTTTACTTTACCGATGACCTGCAGACGTACGTCATAACGGAGCAAGCGATGAAGCGATCAAGTGCCGGATAGGTTAAGTATATATATATAGGTACCGGCCCCGGGCCCACCGAGTTTTGGATATTTTACTGACTCAAAACCCGTTGAATTGGATTAGAGATGAACAGATACAACCGTAAAATTGGTTGTTACAAAATAAAGTTTCTACATTTTATTGAAGACAAACGTATATTGATGTATGTGTATAATATTATATTATATAGAAAACCAAACAGTAATTTTTTAGCTACTTCCGGTTTATATCCGTTCGTATTTTGTCTTATATGTAGTTATAAGTTTGTACCTATAATGTTATATAGATTTTCGTTACAAAATATATGCAGATTATTGTATTTTTGTCGGTTGTCGGTGTATATAGCTTGTAAGAAGTATATGGAAAAAACGTATTATTTAATTTTCCATCGCATATTATATTATAATATTGGGGTGAAGTGTTTATGATCACAAATCGTAATCTGTCTTGCTGATACTATTGTATTATTATCATCGCTAGTATAGTTATTTACCGAAATGTAGTTAACGAATATATTACGATGAAATTGATTTCTGACGAGTTTATAATTATCAGGTGCGCGCAGTATGTTTATGGGTACTCACGAATGTACCGCGGCACAGGCGAGACTATGCGCAGGTGATGTATAGAGTTTCAAATAATACCTTTGGGTCCTGAGGTTTACGACCCTTGTCTCGGGTGAGGGCAATAAAAATTTATCTAACGAAGATTAAAAAGGCAAGCGATACATTAAAAGTTTGTTCTTATTGTTGATGTGCGGAAAAACAGAAGAAAAAAATGGAAAGTTTTTATTTTTTATTCCGAGCATTTGCTCTTGTTGATCGAATACATCATTCTTGATCTCATATTTATCACCACGTATATACGCATAAACGGCGTCGCCTGCCTACTTCCACCGTCTCTCCTCTCCGTTTCCGTCGCGTTCTCGCTCTCCACCTCACTTTCACTCATTCACATACACATATACACATAGACACAGACACACACACACTCTCTGTATACACTCTTGTTTTTCTGCCCGGGGATTAAACCCCGGGCGTGTTTCCATTTCGGAGATTAAAGAAATTTTATTTATGACTAGGTGCGAGTGAAGCGGAGCGGCGGCGGCGGTACAGTGGCGGCTGCAGCTACTGCTGCGGCGGCAGCAGCGTCGTGCCGAAAGGTAAAAGTAGAGAGATGGGCATAAGGGTCGTTTATAAATGTTTTTTTTTCCCTCCTTTCTTTTTTTTTTCCCAGCTATCTCCGTGTCTCTCGCGCGCCCCCGTCATTATTATTATTGCTGTATCAGAAATGTGCTCTAGCTGTATATGTGCTGCAGTGTGTATATATATATATATATAAACCCTGCTCAAAAAATGGATGGGTCGGTTAGGTGGTCATGACGGTGTGCGGATGGGGGGAGGGGGGGCAGGGGCGCTTGTGGAAAATATATCGCTTTTCGTGCACTGCGGAGACGGCACCGCTCGCTTACGAAAAATGGCTCTATTGTCGTCCTCTTAAGAGTTTCTCTGAATAAATTATGACCGAAAACACAAGCGGACTAACAGGGTATTGTTATTCACGTATAAATTTGTTTTTTATTTCGTTTGTTTTTTGTTTTTTTTTTTCACCCGGAATACGCGAAAAACTGTATTTTGTATCGGAAATGAAACCGGGACATTCGTAACGCTCCCAAAGACGTACAAGTACGTTATGTTAAATTCAAGTGTATATAATAGAAAAAGAGGAAAGTTTTTTGTGCTCTCCGCGGCGTTTCGTTCGAAAATTGTATGCGGAATAATAAATTGTTAAAAAATCGATGCTCATGGTACTATATTTATTTTTAAACACACACACATATATATATATATTATTTACTTTATTTATCAAATATTATTTTGTGCAAGCAGGGTACCTACCTATATATGTAATATATAACAGAGCAGGAAAAACAGGAATATCGAAAAACGTCGTGTGTGTACCTTAGATATTATACAATATCGTAACTGATATCCATATGAAAACCAAACGATATAAATAAGAACGAAGAACAAATTTTATATTTTAAAAGTTTACTCGCCATATATTGTTGTTTTCATACCTTGGTCTAAATGGACCATCATCCATTTTTTTATTTTTATTGAATCATTTATTATTGATATTGGTAAAATGTTCAACATATAATATTCAAGTCATTATAGGTAATGTATATACAGAAACTAATTAAAAATCATATTCAAATTCAATGAAAATCAATTATTTTAAAAAATGTATGTTTCAGATACCTGGGCTAGGAAAATATATAAAATTTATTATTTTTCATGAAAACACAAATAGAGTTGAGAAATACCAAGAAATAATTTTCAAAAGCTGCTGTAAATTGTAATAAAAAATAAATGCTATTTTGCTGGAATATGGACTATATGTATATACTGATTAGTTTTTTTTTTAAATTTATTATATCAAGATACTCTGCACGTGTAAAAACACCATTTCTGAAATTTATTTGTCAGTATTTTTCTGCTTTCGTATTTTATCGAAAATTTCTGAGAACTGAAGGATAAAACAGCTATTCGTATTTCTAATCTATTATAGTGGCCAGGTCGTGTTATATTAAATTGTATTTAACACTTAAATCATCTCCAATAGGGAAAGGAACTATTAAGTAAAAAGCACAGATTGTGAAACAAATACATCCTTTGATCCAATTTCAATCCAAAAATACAAGATTCAAACAGAATTTTTTAGCAGACTTTCTATCTTAGCTTTCCTGGATTGTTGTGTAAGATGATATGAAATGATAAATTACACCATCTTATGATTTTATTAAATAATGTGTTGAAGCCGTTTTTCAAATTTTAGGTGCTCATAAAAACCACATTCAAGTACTTGGAAAATATTTTAATGAAAGATTATGATTTTTTTTAGCAGTTTTACTGCATATATGCTCTGAAAAAATTTGATTTAATAAAAAAAAACCGTACCTTATAAATAGTTATTGTACTGCCACAGATTTATTATAGTATCCGTTAAGCGATCTTTAGGAGTAGGTACCTTATCGTTTTTATACAGCCAATATTTCACACGTCTCATTGATAAAACGATTACGTTTGCGAGTAGTAGAATTCATATAACTGCTGATACTAGTAAAAAATAATTAAGATTAATATGGTAATTAGATACATGTGTGTACGACCTGCAATAGTAATAATTGGAAAATAATATCTAAGTAGCTACTTTAATAATTGTTATATTATGATAGAGCATAATATTTTCTTTGTACCTTTTATACAATCGTTTTATACCATGACATATACCGATTGGTCCGATTGAAGTAAGATTCAATCTTCCAAACATTTCATCAAGTAAATATTATTTACATATTTAATAAATCGTTATTATTACTATTATTATACGTGGATGTTACGATGGCAATTTATTACATTAATAATATATAATTTTATGTAGGTAGGTATACCATTTTTTACGAAGACAATTTAACGACTTTTATTCTTTATAACTTATTTCGTTTGCGAGTGATACGACAAGGTGATGCTGAATTTAACACTTTTAAAGTCATGTACGGTCATTTTTTTCATCGAACCCGATATAATAATAATATAAATATTATGCCTATAGGTATACCTGTATGGTAGAACTAATAAACTGCGGAAGGAAGCGATATATTATCCAGATTGACATAAATTCCGATCTTGCTTATATACACAACATTGTTCGAAATACAGTAGGTGGGTATGTTTATATTATAAATTAAATTTCTTCAGTGAATCCTTGTAATTTTAATTTTAATGGATTACAGTTGGATCGGGATTACACGGGGGTTTTTTTTTATATCGGAACGGTTAAGTATTTAATATTCATCTATAAATATATTACACTTAAGAGTTTAAGAACCAGTTTAATCACGCGATAACCAGGTAAATGTCGGAATGGATTTATAAGACGCTTCTTTATATTAATAATATAATATATTTTATTTACACGCTGGAAAATCGGATGATACATAGAGGCACAGAGCTGCACAGCTAAGCAATTATTATAGGGCTACTACAATGGAATTGTTTAATAACGTCTTCGCGTTCGATGTCAGTTTAAGAATTTGTGCGACGTCAAAGTCAAACAGATTCGACACGGATAGACGGCATTTCATATGTTATAAAATACATTATATATAACTATTATTAAAATAAAAACTTTATCGCGACGACGACATAATATTTTTGTGGAACCTATGTTATGAAAATTGAATATTTTTTATGATATTACAGCGAACTTTTGGAAATCCTGTGTACCTACGTAATACGTAGATATGTAAAGGTATATTGGTACTTTTAAAACTTTTAAGTGACCTCTTTACAAATACATCCTTAGCTGCAGAGCATAACACCGCATCACGCTGTGACTCTATCGATTCGCAGTTCACTTTGCCGACTGAACGGACATTTATTTTTTGACATTTTGTTTGGATTTAAAAGTATAAAGTATAATTTATAACCACAGAATATTACAGTAAAATCCATTTATATTATACCACGTTCATATATCGTGTATATATTTTATAGTAAACATGTTAGATAGCTAACATTTAGGGCTGGTAGGATAAAATTAATGTGATAAGGTCATTATTATTATTTATTGATATTAAAATTTGGCCAGTATGTATGGACCGCTGGGCCACCATAAAAATTATGGGCTGGTAGAAAAATATTTGTTGATGTATACATCGTATACTATGGTATTAGGCCATTTAAAATGTGCTTGTTAGAAAAATTTTAGAAATATTTCCAGTCAACAGCTAAAAAGTTAAGTACGAGCAATACTCACACATAGGTAGGTATAGTGATTGGGCAATTCAAACTCGAATACTCGATTATAATTACTTATATGGGTCCTATAATTATAGGTAGTTACCCTTATAAAAAAAAGTAGTCCGATCGCCACTGAAATTGCTTTTTCTGGTAACCTGTGATTGGGTATTCCGTAGTAACAAGTTGATATAACTTTCAAAGGGGTCACTGAAATTGTCAAAATGTTTGAATATTTTATAATATGGCATTAATTGTTAGTGGATAGTAATAGTATTTTAGGACTAACAAAAATAAACATTTAAATTTAAAAAAAATAGTCTTGTAAATCTTATTGCTTTGGCATTGCGTTAATAATATTTGTAAATTTTGGTTGTTCATATTTATAAGTATTTTTCATATTTATTTTTAACAAGTATATTTCGAAATTATCTAATTATTTTTGACTCTATCTGCATTCTGTAGTAACCATACATATAATTAACTACAATATATTGTGATTTTAATGTTAAACTCATATAGCATATAAATAAAATTGTTTATTTTTGAGTAATGTTTTATATTTTTGTTTAAAATATTTATAGTTTTATACTTCTATAATATGTATATTTATTAATATGATTCGTTTTAATCCAACAAAATCAAAAAAATTCAAAAAAAAAAATCTAATAAAATCCTGATAAGTACTAGCTGTTTACTAGAAGGTTTTAAGTATTTTGCTCGTTTATTTAGTGTTGTTTATAATATACTGTAAGTTGTAACGATTGATACCTATGGTTTATTTTCATTATTTATTGCTTATTCAATAATTTAATAACTAATAAATATATTTAATTATTAAAAATACTTTCATTACAACGTATTCGTCGGTTTTTATTAAATAGTTTTATTTAGTGTTCATTGTGTAAATTTAAAAACATTGAATATGCTCACAACCTATTTTGGCTCCATTATTATAATATCCGTTGTGATAATTTGGTCAATTAAAAAATATTGTTTTAGGAACACTTGCAGAGACCAATTGGGCCACGTCTAAAATAGAAAACCTCATTACAAAAACAACGTATCTAATGACGTTTATCGTTCTTACAACGACTACCACATTATATTATATTAGGTACCTATATACACATTTATATGGCTATTATATTATGGTTATAGTTTACTCGAGGAATAATATGGATACGCATGACATTACATGGATTCTTCGTGCGCATAGCTCGTACAGGAAAAACATTAAAATTGCATTTTTCCCCATTATTTATAAGTATTATATTATATAGGTATCCGCCTGCTGCTATATTTATTACAGATTGATAATTACGATAAGCTAGTTTCGGGGATCAATTATTGCGAAGATAAATTGAATAGATGGAAAATGTATTTATTACATTATATTAAAGACGTAGGTATAGAACTTAATGAGTTTTGTTACATTATGATAAAATAATTAAGTTTCTATACATTATAATAGTCCACAGTCCATAAAAAATAATCCCCGGAACAATTTTTCCTAACTTCTCTCGTCCATCGACAATTATCAATTAATATGATAACTGGCAACTTCAGGTTATTATTAAATATTTAAGAGGACGCTACCCATACATTTGTTCTCTCTGTCTTAAACACGCACAATAAGTCAAATCACTCTAAAATATCAAAACTAACAGCACACTATTGAAACTAGTGAACGAAAATTTGCTATGTCGTACATGTGTAAGACGGATACATCAAATGTATGGGTAGCATCCTCTTAACGAAACATATTATATTTTACTGTGGTATCTTCTACACAATTGGTTTTTACCTTTTTGATATGACATGTGGCCATGTGGGGTAATACCGCTGTTACTTTATATTGATAACAAAACAATTCACCAGGAACCAAATTATATTCATTTTGGATCCATAGTGATACCTAGCATATTATATATATAAAAAAACTAATCTTCCAAGCTATATATAAAAACGTCTATTGTATATTTCCTATTGTCAGATTAAAATACATGTCAAAATACTTGGTAAAATATTATCACTGATAATTAAAAATTAAAAATATATGTATAATGTACTATATTATATTGTTTAAAATTCCAAAGAAGATATTGTTTGAAAATAATATAGGTAGATATATAACTGATAATATCGAAATATTGTATGATATTATATATTAGTTTCTTACTATAATACGATTTTATATAATTTACCTACATATATATAATATATAGGTATATATTGTAATTATATATTATAATTATAAAATCATATATATTACAGATAAGTATAAAATATGATGATTCCTAAATCAAAAACAATAAAACATAGAGAGTGCATATTAATACATATTTATTACAGATAATTATCTCGTTTTTAGAGGACGGACATATACAAGGTGATTTTCCAAGCATGTTCACCGCTATTTTTTTAATTTCATTATGAATTTGATTAAGCTTTGATTTTTGGAATTTTGAAATTTACTCAAAGATCATATTTTAAAATCCTTGAAATTTTTTGTACTACTATAAATCTGTCCAGATACCAAATATTCTATTTTTAACTGAGAATCCTCATCTTTTACTCAAATTATTTACCTAGTAGATATTTGTTTGAAAACATTTATACAATTATACGCACATAATTTTAATTTATAACAAAAAAATTAAAAAAATAATAAAAAAAAATTATAACAACATAGAATTAGCAAGTATTGCTAACTTTTAACTCAATATATTGTATATAGAATATAGATATCATAACAATTATATAATAATAGATTCTTTATAGGTAGATAAGTACCGCATAATTATTACGCTCTGTACGTGCCACTGATATGTTATCGGAGCCCGCCGATAAAATAGTTTAAAGAGGCTTGTCAAAAAAATCAAAATAACGACACGACAGATCGTGAAAAAAAATAATCAAGTCCTGGAAGGAATTATGTAGGTATACAACAATACACAACATACCTGGATATAAAAATGGATAGTATTTTATTGATTGTAAAAAGAATTTTTTTGAAAAAAATGTTCAACAGTTATAATATTACGTACTTAAAAGAAAAACGAGTAATTTAAAAATGAAGGTAAACAATACATAGTTATTATACTAGTAATACTCATTCCACGTTGTTAATAATATCTAAATAAGTAAAAGATTAATAGATTATCGATTCAGAGGATAACATAATTTGGGCGATAATTATATATTTATATGATATTATAATATATAGTCCTCAATCATTGTCCACTATACACAGTCTACACGCTTAGGGTCTATTTTACAATCATAGTTTAAACCTCGGTTACGTCTAACCCACTGATTTTACCGGCCGAATTCGGTGGCTTAACCTTAGTTTAACGATTGTAATACGGGCCCTTAGTGAATCTTGGGCTATACCTATGATATTATGTCAAACGAGTGTTGCTTATAACGTATATTACAATATGGTTCACAATCACGACGAAAAGACATGCAGGGTAGACAGGCTCGGATCAAGGACCACGGATTTAGTGGATTTTTATAATATTATTAGACGTTTAATGGAAAATAAAACTAACTTTTATTTTGCAATTTATTTAAGTTGAATACATATGAGATGTAATTTTGTAAATTAATTGAATAAAGTCAAAAAGTTTGTGGACTGTAACTCATAACAACTGATAAACAAAAATTAAATATTGAACAAATAATGTTTTCATAAATAGCTGTTGCAAAACAGGGCCGCCGAATTTATTTCACAGCCCATACGGACACCGCGCGCCGTGTTGGTCGTGATCCGTGGCTGTAGGACAAGGATCGGTTTTACCGGAAACCAGTTAAGTTTATTGTGACAATATTATTATAACATGCGCGCAGTTGTAGGTACCCACAACTGCTGTCACACACTATACCAAATAGTATAATATTATATTTTTACACATCCGTCGAATTATTAGCTCATCATCGTCGTCGCGTGTTCGATGGCAATCATATTATCATATTATTAATATGAACTTAATATTTCTGCTGCCGGGGCGGCGGCGGATCTATGCGCCGGAACTCGCTTTTGTAATCCAATGACCCTTTTTATGTAACGTCTTCTCGTTACATTTGCTCTTCCACCCTTTTCCACTCACCCACACACCCACACACTCACACATACCCACACCGCGCGTCACTCCGGCACACCGCCGTCATCCGGGGGCCCGTATACGTATATATAATATAATAATATATGTGTATATACGTACATGCCCGAGCGGCGGCGGCGGTGGCGGCGGCGTTCGAATTGAATTCGCTCGAGTGCGAAAAGCTCTGTCTCGTGCATTTTACAACTGTTGTTATTATCATTTAATTAAAATCCTCCGAACTCTGTTCCTTCGTCTGTTTGACACACACGCACGCACGCACACACGCACACGTGAATATACGTGCGAGTGTGTGTAGCAAAACCTTTTGGGTCGCCAGAAGAGGGACGCGCGGGGAAACGACGACGCGCGAGATGGTACTTATATATATATATATATTATTAGATCATATTATATAAAATATAATATAATATACGCGAAAGCCTAGCTGCGAATCCGGCTGCTCTTGACGTTATCGAACATCGCGGTGGACCCGCCTCCGACCTGACGCACGCAAAAGCACACTCGCTCATAATATATATAATAATATATTATAAACGCATATCTAACGATATTATATAATATAATATATATATAATCGTTTATTTGTATAAAATAAATAAGACGTGCGTGTGCGGGGTAAACGCACCGAAAAGTATATTATAGTCGTCGCCCGTCACTAAAACTATATATATATAGTAAGTATATATGGTTTTGGTTATCATCAAACATTTTAATATCCCGAGATAAAAATAAAAAATCATCCGCGTCATTATTGTTCGGGGCCGGATTATGGAAAAGTGCGCCTAAAGCAATGATTTTATCTGCGCTCTCGACTTGCGCGCAGCACTGTGCATCACACACATAATATATGTTTATTATGTATAGTGTAGGTACATTTTATACATACATCAACGCGCCCACTTATCACAGTATATTACATTTGAGTTTATGACATATGCCTATAGCAGCTGGTACATATATATATATATACCAGTTTGCATTACCTGCAGTGGTATACTGTGGAGGGTATAATATACCCTTAGCACCAGTTTGCTTGCGTGGAATGTCGATACTCGCGTACCTTCAAAACGAATCAAAGACAAAATTGTTAATTAATTTCAAAAAAAATTTTTTATTTTTATCATCGACCAATTGGCAATTATACCTATAGCTTGGTTGTTTGGTGGAAAATTACCGTTTGTCTAAGTGCCCTGGCGACGGTTATATTTTATATTTTAGGTGCCTCACTTTAATTATAATATTGCCTGATACCTACTATCGTAAAATATATTGTTATAAATCTTGTGTGTGTGGGGGGGGGGGCTAGATAATCAAATTAACACGCATTGGGAATATACCTCACCATAAGCTAAGTTTATGCTGGGAATATACCTCACCTTGAGCTTAGTTTAGGTCAGGTGTACGTAAGTGCTCACCCCCGCTTAAGTGCTGAGCGTATACCCAAGAAATAAATTACGAATATATCATAATAATATAGGTGTATAGTGGTGTTATTGTAGCACATCACAATAACAAAAGACGTGGGTAAGCGTAAAAATGCAAATAAATTGTCGCAAAAATAAAATTAAACGCTAATTAACGAAAACGTTTATTTATTGCCCATACACAATTACACATAATAATATAAATTTATGATATAACTATCTGACGAGCGCACGACACATAAGTGATACGTTTTGTAATCGTACATAGTTAAAGCTCGCATACACGTCAATGACGTCATAATATTATATTATCCGCAGTGTACACATATTATAAATTTATATATCGAGTCGCAGCCGCCGACGACGACGACGACGTTTTGACGAAAAGAAGAAATGTGGCAATCGATGTAAAAACCGGGCCACATAGTTGCGCATGTCGCGAGCTTCGACCCACCCTCTCCTCCGGACGCATTGCCGAGTCGCACACTGCTTCCTCCTCCGCCGTCGCGTCCGTCCGTCCGTCCGACCATCCGTCTGCGTATAATATCCGACCCGCCCGCCCGACGACGATTTTGTACGTAACGCCGTCGCCACACGATTATTGCACAATATATTTTTATTAATTCATTAATCGCAAGAAGTAGGTAGGTAGGTAGATAGGTAGGTAGATACCTATATCATATTGTACGTCGTGTATTCTTCAGTAGGTATATTACGATATTATTATTCATAGCATGTTTTGGATTGCGGTTAAGGAATTCCCGTCAGATCAACACCGATATAATATATATGTAATAATACATTATTCTATTATAAAGTCGTGATTTAGTCATATTACGCAAATGTACACGATATGGTTTTTGGCGCTTGTCATTATATGTTATGGGTTTATACATATTATATTCTGTGAGACTGCAGGTCCGGCACAGCGTAATACCTACGTCATAATATGAACAGTCACAAAATCGAAACAAACATTTTTATTTATAATGACGGCGGGGGAGGTTGAGTGACTTAGCCCCCCACCCCACAAATCACTTAAAACCCCCTCAAAAAATAACAATATAATATATATTTTAATTTAAATTTGTTGGTGCTTGAGCCTGCCCCCAAACAATTTTCCTATATTCGAGAATACCTACACATATCTATGTTGGTGTTCGAACATTTGGGTACAGATGCAGGCAGTTACGTAAAATCTATACCAGTGACTTATTTTTTCCGACCCGTTACGCAATACTAAAATGTTGCATTGGTTCGGGCCACCACCAATAATAAAGAAAAAAAATTATGATATATAATAATAATAACAACAAAAAAAGAAAATTTTTATATCTTGTTAATAATTGTATTTTCATGTATATTCTGCAGTTTGAACTAAAAAATTGGCCGCGGTCCATCTCTGCAGAGGCCTTAGCGGGCAACGGGTTGGGCATCAATATGATCTATACAGATAATACGCCACCGCAATACTTTTGTTTTTCGATACAGTTTTTGTGTACAGCTAAATCTATTTTCGTATTCGAAATAACGCGCAAATATCAATAAATTCGTAGGTGTCTATAATTGCAGGAATATATACGTATCTGTATGTAGAAAGACACTTATATACATGCCTTACCCGTTAATGATGAACCAGTAAATTTGTGCGTGAAATGAGATAACCTAAAATACGAATGTTTATATGTATAAGTAGGTACCTATAATCTACCTACATGAATGAATTGTATATTATGGCATTGGGATAATAATACATTATCTGATGTTTTCAATTTTTATTCATACCTACACAGAACTATATAGATTAAGTTTAAAATATATTAGCAATTATTGTCAAATTCATCGGGTATACACGCCCTATGGTCTACATGCATATAATATATAGAGTAATATCGTTACCAAACAATTTTATAAACATTTTGGATATGTAAATTGCACAACTCATATGATATAATGTCTTCAATGTTGTTGAATAGAAATACATGTTCAGAACTGATTACTAATTACATATAGGTAGGTGCCTATATATAATATAAGTCGACTAATAGCCATATATTATCATCGACAGGATATGATACTATGTAATTGATTGTGTGCTGAGTATTAATATTGTACATCCTTTACAGACACATAAACACACTGATAACATATTATAATAGTATATAATATTATTATCATAATCGTTAAAGGTTAAAATGATGATTAGCAGGCATGCGCATATACATTTATATACTATAATATAATATCCGTATCATTATATATTATTATCTCGCGGTTGATCAAAAATTACTTTACTAAAGCAATATTATGTTATATTATTAATAGGTAGGTTTCTATATTATAATATATGCAATATCGGTAATTGCAGCTGTAGTTGGTCTATTAAGCTGCTTACATCGAATATGGTAGCAGTTTACCCCTCTCGTTCGGACGAAAAACAAGTTTTTCCTCAGGTTATGAGTTTTACTACAAAATCAAATATACTATATAGGTATAATTGTATCTACCTAAGGTAAAAAAAATATGATAACCTCCTCTAATAATATGTTTTACTAATATGTGCAGTTTGACTATAGTTTTTGTTCATTCACTTATACCCTTCTATATAGGCCGGGACCACGTGTCATACATATCTGCCATTATCATTATGTATATTATTGTGATGATTATAATAATATATTATAATGGGTGAAAAATAACTTTGAGAACGAATTAGAATACTAACGATGGTGCGCATAGGTAATAGGTATATCTATTGGGGTCGGGTATTTAGGGGGAGAAAGTGTTATACGCAAAACGAAGAACATTATTAAAAATGTGTTGTGTAACAGTTAATTCAGTGTGATATCTCCTCGTCGTATTTACGGATGTTAAAAAGAGCTTTCCTAAGTTCGAACAATAACCATAGACGAACAGTGTATACTAGAAATAAAAGTAAAAACGTCGTTTATATAATATAATTGTGACCCTTTCTCAATGTTTTACGGGCAAAATTAGGTGTTAAAACTGGACTTAAACAAGAAAAACTTTTTTTTTCTATGAACATTTATAAACTAAGGAATATATATAAACATATTACATACATAATATATGTATAAAACAAATAAAGTTTTACTTGTGCAATAAAAACCTGAGAAAAGACTATTTTTTTAAAAATATAATGAACTTTAACATAATTAAATTAGCTGAATTAAATAAGTATCACTTGAGTGTATAGATTTTGTGCGAAAAAAAATATGAATAAATAATGGACTAAAAAATGTAAATAAATAAAACGGTGAACTTTTAGTTGTAAAAAACTTATGTAATTAAATTGTCATTTTATTAATGTTTAGGATATACATTTGTCCAGAATATAATAATTAGTTAATAAAACTTTCTGCGTTTTGCGAGATTATAAAATTAAACACTTTGAAGGTTTTCGCGCGAAAGTTATTGGAATATTTAATATTATATTATGATGATTCCCATTGCAGCACGTATGACACGTTTAACTACATTTTGATTAAATTTATAAATTATTTAAAAAAGTTATAATTTAGTTATTTTGTAGTTGTTGGTGTCTTATTTTAAGATGTACCTATATATTACATAGCTGCAGGTGTACTATTTAGGTAGGTAAATAATGTATATTATTATAGTTATTACGCATTTTAAATACGCTTTACCGCATGTATATTTCAACGATGATTTCGACGAAAATAACCAAGAAAGTTTTCTTAACTATTGTTAATTATTTATATTGATGAAGTGGCTATGTATTATGCGTGGTTATTGGTCAAACAGATATATATATATATATAATTGCATAGTAATAATTTGAAAACAAAAATATAGTGTGTTCAGTGTTGTTTAAACATTTTAATGTTTTACTAAGATTGTTTCAAATAACTCAAAATAGCGATATATACCTATATAATATGTCTATCTCACATATAAACGAATTACATTCATATTATCAGTTTTGATAAACTATAATATATCGGATTGAACTGGAATCTCTATCATTGTATAGCTATATACAATTAATGAAAGAATATATTTCAGATAATATATTATCTCATAAAACAATTTTGTGTTTTAACATTGAAGCGAGAAACGTGGTTACAAAATATTATAATATATTATTGTCATATTATATCTTATAAACTATATAGACACATTGATATTCGATATTGTTTCAATGATAGGTTACACTTGTAGCATGCTAATAAACAATTTAAGTATGTAAGTACCTACATGATATTTCGTGTAGTTATCATCGTCTACGTATAATATGCGAATAATTAATTTTGTTTTAAAAAGTAAAAACCACACAGCTGGTACCTAAATTTAAGTATAGTTTATATACAAAATATTTGAGGAGCCAGTCGACCCACGTTGGATTCATGTCTTATATATAAAAGTTTTAAAAACTAAAACTATGATCTCATAACTGCGTTGTTTATAAAAGCCATAATATTGGCCATTATGTTCTCTCGCGCTTTTGTTGCCGTCCGAATCGACAGAGCCTTTTAATTTTATTCACGTTTCAGCGCATATTAGTTCATCATTTTGGAAACGCGCATCACTTCTGCAGAATTGGAATTATGTACAATTTTTATACAGTGCACGACGCGTCAACATAGTACGCGATACGTCACCTATATATATTTAAATATAATATATACCTATACCTATTATACGGATAGGATACTCTGAATAATGTATGTTATTTTCGAACATAATAATAATTATTTCAATAAAATACTATTATTAAACATCTAATCATCATATTCGGCAGAGGATACAAACTGCGTTTTTCGGTATCCACCGCCGCCGTCGCATTGTGTGTGTGTGTGTGTGCGCGCGCGCTTATATACCGCATAGCGTCGGCGGCAGCCTGCAGAAGAACGATTAGTCAGTGGCGGCGGGGGAGTTGGTCGTGTAAGTATGGGTCGGGAGGGCGGTGGCGGTGGGCCTGGTCGGGGGGGGGGGGGGGCGTCGGGTGGCTGGTTAAAAATCGAACGACTACACTACGACGACGACGGCGACGACGACGACGACGACGACGACGCCGCCACCGCCGTTATCGGGTCATCCCGTTTTGCGGTGTGGAGAATAAGCCGGGAAAAAATATCTCTCTCGCCAGCCCCCCCCCTCTACCATCATACCGGCGGTACCCCTTTTCCGTATCTTTACCACCCACGCGACGGTCGCGGGGTCGGTGGAGGGCGTTGGCAACCGCCCCCCCCCGCAACGACGCGCACACCGCGACCGATGGCCGGTGTGGGGGGTACGAAAAAACGGTGTCGGGTGGTTTGTGGGGGATGGGGTGGGGGGGGCGGTGTGGGGGTGGCGACGATCGAACGGAAAGTTTGCGCGCGCGGGACGAAACGTACACGGCGAAATGCCGATAATAGGATGGCCCGGGTTTTTCCGTCCGCCCGCGTCGTTCTTTCTGGTCGCCCGCCGCGCGCCCTGTCGGATCGCCGCCGCCGCCGCCGCCCCCCCGACGTCCAAAACCCGTCATCCCGCGCGCCGCTCCCGCATTAACCACCCTGAACTCACCCATCACCCCGTGGGGGGGGGTTGGTTGATGGGGTACGGTTCGCGTATGTGTGCCGTTCGTGCGAGCGCGCGTATATATTATATATTACGTATACCTAACCCCGGGCGACCGGAGTATAATATGTGTATGCAAGCGCGCACCCGCCCATGTGTGTGGGTGTGTGGGTGCGTGTGTGTGCGGCGTGAAATACATATTTTATGTTCGCGCGCACGGGGAAAAAAAGTAAAGCTCGCCCCTGGAACAGTGGCAATAACGACGCGGGCGACAGTATATCATATATCTACGCGTTTATAGACAGACTGCGTCATCGGCAGCTGCCTATCATCGTTGCTGCACATAATCTATGTGATGATTTAATATATTTGCAGGATAAGTGCCGTATGAGTATATAGGTATACACGGTTTACCGCCTCTGAGAAGCTTCTATATAGAAATAGCGTTCAACTCTATTATTTATAATTCGACGTCTTACCTATATATTTATATACTGCACAGATGTCTTCAATTTGTCTGTATAGAATATTGGAGTTCAAAATCAGCTATATATATCGGCGGGTGGTGCAAGTCAGGACTCGTTTTCATTGCGCGCGTATCCGCGGTAAGCGCTTTTATATTTAAGTTCACACAATATCAGACTATAACATAATTATGATTAACTATTGTAAGAAAGTGCAGACGTTTGCAGATTGTGATGGAGCAAAATGGTACATTGAAACACCGCCTACAAAACAATAATTCTGGCCCCACGACTGCTACTCCTGTGTATAGGTTTACCCGCCATATACCTAGGTATACAAATGTGTTGGTATATAAAAGTATAGAAATATTTTATTACATATTATATAGTAATGTTTATGAATAGTGTATTGGTAAAATATTATACTAATAATAGGTACAGTGAAATATAATTATATTATTTAATATACATACGCAAGTCTATATAATATATATATACATACTATGTTTATATACCTCATTAAATGTGGTACTTATATGATGTATATGTTTATATTTGGTCGTTGTTCCGAATTACTGTTTTTACGCTGATACCGTCGTTGCGTGCTTTTTCGCCGTTTATATAATGCATATAATATCCCGATGGATAATTTAATTTCTTTTATTATAATATTTACATGTATATTTGTTGATTGGTTTTTTTTACACTATATTTTGTTTTACACACACATTTGTCAACACCAATTTCGGTAAAAAGTTTTAAAATACTGGACAAATATACAGCAGTTGTATATATAGCTGTGTTTCATATAGGTTGATTTTTATATATGGAAAAGAGGGTAGTATTATAGGAAAAAATATAGGTGTTATATTATAAGACACGCGAGTTTTGAACTTTATGATAGGTAAGTATAGTTTAACGATAATGAACGGAAAATTAATGGACTTTCCATACATTAGTTTTATATTATTTCGTTAGGTATAATATGGTAATAAGTTGTGTTTATACTACTAATTTAGTATTCTACTTTATATATATTAAACGCATATTTATAATATACATTTTAATTTATAATATTATTAAAGTGATATATTATATGTATATAATATAGCCATTTTAGATAAAACTGCAGTAAAAATGCTTATTTGAAAACAATCTTTTCTATAGTTTGTATAGGTATATTCTTAGTTACAAATTACAATCTAAATTCTATTTAAATTTTATGCAATAAATTAATAATAATATATATTTGTAATTTTTTTATAGATATAGGTACGATAACTATTAAATTTAATTATAGTTATTTTATCTGTAAATTGATTTATACCTAGGTACTTACCTATACATAATATAACTATATTATAGTTAACATTCTATTATATAGGTATGGATATAAGTATACAGCTTTATTCAACTATAATGTAGACAGGCACCTGTTATAATAATTTATATAGACATAAAATTACAAAAATATAAATTATATGATTTATATGATACAATATTTCTTATATTCTCAATAAAAAAATAATTTCAATTTATAACTATTATTTTGTAACGCGGATCCCGCAAACTTATCATCTTTTGTTTATTTTTCACGCTAATAATTTAAGTCACAAATTATTTGTTTGTTGTCACACTGTCACTGTATATATTATATACTGAAACATATATATATATATATATATATATATAATACCTGTAACATATGACTCCGTCCATAACCCGTAACGTTTTGGGTACTTATTAATAAGCGCGTGACAGCGTTAGTACCGCATTCGTTTGGTATAGGAATGTTCTCTTTTTTTAGAATTAAACCACATCATATAACGACGTGCTAGGTGATTAGACAACCGAAGGTTCCTTCTCTCTCTCCAAAAAAAAAAAAATCGTTGGCCATGAACACGCGTATCATTATTTTCCAGGTCGTTCGAGTATTTAAAAATGGAAAACTTTTCACACGGACGGCCAAAAAATATGATTTATTGAAAATGGGTGTATATAATGTGTATGATATATATTAGTATACAATATAATATATACGATGCAAACATCATCTGGACAAGCTACATATATATAAAGGTTCGGTGACAACTGTCTGAAGCGTATACAAAAGTCGAGAATCCTGCAGCAGTGGGACGTATTTTCTTATGATGATACGCTGTTTGTCCCCCAAGAACTTTATATATATATATTATTTTATGTTTAAAAAGTGCCATTTGCTGCACTAGGTATATTTATAGGTATATATAGTAATTATATTAGATAAAAAAAAAATTATTATCATTGTGGTTTTTTTTAAGGCAATATACTATATATATTATATAGATTCATTCAAGGCGATTCGCATATTTATAATAGGTATATAGTAATATATTATAATACACATATATATGCGGCAAGGTTTAGATTGGTACATACTTTTTTAGTGTAATCAATTATATAACCTTAATTTTTTTTTATTGTCTATAAAATATAGATAATACATGTAGGTACCTATATCTATAGATACTTAGATACTTATCATATGCATTTCATTATAACTATTTATATTGTCATGCCCGCGACCATCAATGACATTGTATGGGTACTATATATTTAATGTTTTCACCGAAATCGCTATGTACCTATAGTAATTTTAGTTTAATTATATCCATGAATATATATAATATACTCAAAAATCATTGTGTAACGACGAATTACATAATATAGGTAGGTACCTATTATTACATCAATATTGATCAGTGACGCGATTCAAGGTTAAAATTCTAAAACTGTAGATTTATACCTATATAATTGGTATAATATAGGTACCTCAATAATTCTAAAATATATAGTTAGGTACATATAATAGTTAGGTGACATTCGCATACTTATATTAAAAAATTGTTATTTTATATAGGTATACCTATGTATACTGTGTACATCTACTATATTGAAATATTCCAAAACGGTAATTTTATTATTCATCTATATAATTTAGGATATATATTATATTCTATAATACTGCATATTATATATGTATCAGAATAAAATGTGTATATACCTAAATTGAAGGTTTCGCGAGCATAATAAATATACTTGTGGTTTAACGTACCCATAACGCATCCATATATCGTTACACGTATATAATATACCGGGAAGTGGGGGTGATGCGAAGGAGAAGCGGAATTGAAATAACGAATTATTAATGAACCACATCGGTAAATATTCAAATTGAGCGATAAAATGTGCGCCACCGCACGAGAAACATTGTTATTTATACCTGTATATCACACTGGTGTATGCTGATTATATAGGTGGTTAAATTATATTGTAATATTATAATATTCATATATGTTACCGAATAAATACGTACGCGATTAATTACGAAACAGATATCACGTACCTATATATACCTACGTATACCTAACCTACATATATGCGAATTACGTGATACGCAGATGCCTATATAAATCGGTAAAATTAAATGCACGTGCGCCCCGAATTACAATATATGCATAGTTCACATAGATTCAGAGCATATCATATTAGAGATATCTATTAACTGTTTTATAATTTTATCTGAATTTTATTTCTCGCGCGTTGAAACATGCTTATAGATACTTTATAGTATAAATCGAGTATAATAGATATAATGGACGGGATTGTGCTGCTTGAATCCGATAACGATAATAATATTATGCTCTATTATTATAATGGACCACCGTGGATAACACAAAAAAAAACTACACATCGAAATGAATGTCTGACGATACAGCCATTTATGGTATTACAAATAGAGCGATGGACCCATTACGACTAAAATACAATGAACGATAATAACGATGTCGGCCTTATCTACTATACGGATGCGATAATATCCTCATTGGTGGGGGGGGGGGCGATCAGCGATGATGGTGTAATATTATCGACAACGATGATACGGTAAACAAACTCGTCGATTGGACATTTTATATATATTATACTGTCGTCGTCACGAAAGATAATAACGTAACTCACAGTATTATATATGATATAAACCAATAATGTTCGTCGTATCGGTTCATCCATTATTCACAATATCGACACGATACATGGCGGAAATAACGGAATACATACACATCGTAGAATAATAAAACCTAAAATCGTCTATTTTCTATACAGTCGACCTTGTCTATCGCCTAGTCGCATCGCCGCGCGTCTGCGATAAGTAGTGTACCTATGTGTAACCCGTGTAATATTATAATAGTCTGCTGTAGGAGAACACAAGACAGTATAATGGCTATATACACAAAGGAAATAAAAATTAATAGGAGGTAGTTAGGTACCTACGTACCTATTGGCCATTATCTCATTACACGCTATAATATTTATATTATATTTCATACCCCGCAACCACGTTACCGCGGCCATCGACCGAGCATCGACAATCGCACCGATCGCGGGGGAGGGGTCGATGTATAATACGTACGACGTCATTGCACCACAACAATGCTGCACGCGGTGCGAACAACAATAATAATAATAATAATAATAACAATATATAATAATATCGAGGAGGAGTTTGTGCCGATAAAATGGGGTGTGGTGTGCCGTTCGAACACGAGGGAAAATCGGTACGTGGGTGGAGCGATCGGAAACCCGTTGGGCGCGTCGGCCGTCGCCGATATCGATGAGCGCTCGGCGGCGCGGCGGCGGGGGAGCGGCCGCACACACACAGACGCGCGCGCTCACACTTGCACTCGTACCTGACCGCCGCCGCCGTAGTAGAGTAGTGTCTGCGGCGGCGGCGGCGGAGGTATTGGTCGTCGTCGGTGGCTGCGGTCGTGTGTCGGGAGGAGAGGCGGGGGGGAAAAAAAGCGTCGTCATGCGCCGCGCGCAGTACACCGCCGCCGCAGACCGATTGATCGGAATCGGCGTGTGTGTGCGTGAGCGTGTCATCGGAGGCCACCCGCCGCCAATAGCCGCGAGTATCGGCGGCGGCGGCCTCGGGCGGAACGTCGTCGTTCTTCTATACGCCGCCGATAACCGTTCGATCGCGGCCGGCGGCGTGCGTGCGAGCAGGGGAGGGCAGCGGGCTCGAACGCGCGCGCGCCGATGCTTTTATATTGTATTTTCGTGTATTCCGGCGGGGCGGAGGGTAAACGGATAAATATTGTTGTATTCCGTATCGACGGTTTTCCAATAATACACATTGATATATAATATAATATGTACGCGCGGCGCGCCCACCGTCGCCGCCGCCGCCGCCTCACGTGTGCTGCCGGTGCCGGCGGTAACCTCGCCACCGCATGGAGCTCCGATGTTATCGTAATAATATTATAATTATATTATTTTATATTATTTCAATATTATAATACCGTCACTATTATAATATTATTATTATTATTACAATATATATAGTTAATATTTTGATGATTATTATTTTCCCATTATATTATAATAATCATATTGAGCCCTATTATTGTGCTTCGACTGCAGCAAGTTATAATTAATATTGTTATATATTTATATTATTGATTTTTCTCGTGCGCTTTGTTTTCTCTATAAAAGGTAAACATGATTATAAAAGTTGAAATAATTATTAATAATAATGCACATAGGGTTTGCGCTCCCGTGCATGCTCATATTACAATTACAAGAAAAAATAAAACATTCAACTACCCATTTGTATTGTAAATAATACGCGTTTCTCTATAATATAGTTCAGTTCTCCCAAGAAATTAATAATGAAGCGTTTTCTGGCTGGTGGGACCGAAAATTTCGCAGAGATTCCATGTGATACGTAGGTATATTATATGACACGTTATTCAGTGTTGTGCACTTTATTTTAACGTCGGATTTCACTATAGGATGCGTTTCGTCATTATGTGTTTCACCGCCAACGACATGATGGGTACACCACTTCAGAAATACACGCGAATAGTGCATTCTATAGTGCAGTCGGTGGTTGCGTGATTTCGCTGCATGCGATATACGGTCCATCGTGCAGTGCACTGTAAAACGCAGTTATGATTATTGTCTATAATATGTAGTATTGTATAGATAGCCTATAAATTAATTTTTTTATATTTTTATTATATTTTATAAATCATATTATATAGTACCTATTGCTGTTATTATATCATTATCGACGTCGTAAAATTATAATATTTATAGGTAGCTATAGTATACTCTATATAGGTATTATGCGGCGACCAACACGTGCCGCCCGCGTGTTATAGGCATAGGTGAGCTCGCGGCGCGCGTTTTCGTGTAATGATTTTTCTCTCTCTTATTCTTTTTATTAATTTATAAAAGGAGATTTTTTGACTCGTGTTTTCCGATCCGTTTAATCTCTTTCCACAGCACCATTATATTTTATTACTTTTTCTCCATAACCTCCACCTTACCGCACCCTGCATCGATAGGTAGGTACGTATATATCATATATCTATGTGTACGCCTTATATACATGTATAATAATATATATATATACCAGCTATGTACCCACGTTTATATATAACAAAATCTAATAATAACGTTTCACGCCTGTCAATCACGTATATATAAATAATTATGTTATGTATACCTACCTAGTATATATGTATAATATATCGGTACACAACGCTGGTACAAGTACATATTATTATATTATATACGTGTGATGGCATATAAATAATAAAACAATCACGATTTAACGCGAATTTTGAATACTAAATTATATCAAATACTGTATACGGAGTACACACGTCATATACCAGCTAATATAGGTACTACGCTCTTTCGGTCCACCTTCATATAATACGATAAGTACATAGGTACATACCTACTACATGTGTCACATTTAACATTTAAAATATATGTTGTAGGTATAATTCATATGAGAAACAATATTGATTTATATTTTATAATATTTATATCCACCGTCGTGTCAGATTTGGTCGCGGTGATAGAAAAACTGGTGGGCAGAAGTTCGAAAGTAATAATAATTGTCCGTCGTATTTCTAACATAAAAATTATGATTGCTTTACAGTTTAGCGGGCCGCAACATCACATAATAGATAAGAAATCTGAGAATCGCTGACAAATATACATACAATGTTATTTCAAAATGTTGCGATCTCCAACAAAAACAATTGACCCTATTATAGATCTCTGCGAACAAATACAATATGTATCTATAATTCGGAAGCTATTACACAGTACATTATTGTATTATGGTAATAATATATATTGATTATTATGATTTATAACCCGATATATAGGTATTACCATTGATTGTATGAATACTATAGTAGTATATTATTTAAAATCAATGGTATTATACCTATATAGGTGCAGACAGTATTCTTACCCACTTATACATATTATATAATACATAATATATATGTACAGTATACCTATAGGTGAACACAAATATAGGACGCGTAAACGGTACACACATCTATTATATGGGTAGGTATAAAAGGTCAATAATAATAATAATAAAAGCTATACGCGTTTCGGTCGTGTTTTCGGAGTTGGAACGAAGTCAAATGGCCCGAGAAAATATTTCTAAAAACTATACTTCTTAAATGCCAACATTTTGTTATATATTTAAAACGCGCGCGCGCACACGCGTCACCAATGGACTGTCGAAACTCGTCTTAGGCACGAGGAAAAAAAAATACGTATAATATTATGTGTATTTTTTACGCGAAAACTTAATTTAGATCATTATGTACATTCGACTCGTTGCGACCGCGACGTGGACGCGTCGCGAGACTAACAAATAAACATTTGATATTTTGGATTTCTGTCAAACCATTATTATATGTATCTACAACAGTCATATAGTAATGTACACTGGAGTATATATAGACACCCATTATTACATACGCGTCACGATATAAGTATATACAGTTAATTAGATTTTATGAAACAGTTCGAAACGGCAATAACATGATGCAAAACAATATATTATATTCTTAAAATAAAATATTAATAATAAGCGGTGACGTTTTAAACCGCTGTTGAATCGCAGAACAGATATAAATTAATAGTCATTGGCCACGACATAATCACTCGAATGACGATTATATTATATAAATATATGTTTACCAATATGTATATATATTATGCACATATCATGTGTGTATATATATATTATATAATATTATATTATCGTCGCGGCAATGAGTTAATAAATGCAATATGTTATCTGCGCGTCCTATATATATATTATGTATATGTATTATACTTTTCCATCAAAAAAAGTTTTGTACTTTTAGTTTTAATTATGCACGTTTATTTAATATCTGCCGAGTGACCGGGTGTATACATGACATCGGGATTCTCGTATCACGCTGCAGCAGTAATATTAATAAAATAATATGGCCATGATAATATATTATTATATCATTATTGTTGCGTGTACCTATAAAATATATTATAATATAGAACACTTAAAATCAAATATAGGATGAAAATATAATTGCGCATGCAATTCAAATTTTTAATTATTATATAATAATTATTAATTGTATGATTATTTTTTATTTTTGTATGTATTTAATTGATCTCAATGTTATACTGCTATTAGTATTATATATGTATGTATCTATTATATATAGGCATCCATACCTATACCGTATAGTTATTGTATAAATAAATATTGTAAGGCAATATATTATTATACCTAGTTTCCGAAAAACTTTTGACTCACTCTAAAAAAATTGTTAAGAATTAGGTACCTATATATCAGTTTCGTATAACATGTATAAATGTATATAACTACTAAATTATTTTATTTTATAGGTACGCAGATATAATATAATAAGAGGGATCTGACGCAGTTATAGGATGCGCTTGCGTTTTTGATATAAACTTTACACTTTATGCCATGAAAATTAAATCGCTATTATTGTGAAACGACACAATTCATATCATGTATAAATTCAAAGCATGTTTTCCAGCGATCATGTCAAAATTGATTCAACACTATATGTGGTGGGTTGGAGCAGAGAAAGATAAAACCAATGGATGTTTAGGTATATCATATATTGTCTACCTACATCGAGCGAAAAAATATCAATACCTACAGCGTCGTCTATAATAAAAAATAAACACAATACTCGTTATAGGTATACGAAAAAATGTTCCTACATTTATAATATATATGTTTAGCTATATATTTATGTATGTATGTGTGTACATTATATATATATATATATCCTTTTATATTGATATGAGCTCAACTTTAAAATTTAAATAGTTTTCCTCCACTCTGTATACACGCAAATCGAGTTTCACGCTGAATTATTAATAGTCTCATGATTTATTGCGGAAACCAACACACGCCAACGATCTGCATGGGGATTATTTATTATTATATATATACTTTTTTTCTTTTTCAAACAATAATTTCCATTTCGAAACACATTGCATGTATATATATAACAAGTCTATATATCGTATCTACACTTCTACCGGTTTGAAACAATACGCGTCGAATAGGGCTGATGTTTTTTTCCGAGTCGACAGTTTTGTTAATTGTTTCTGTATCAATTTAAATACCTTATACATAATTTAGAAACGTATTAAATCCATGAAAACGTTTCCAATATATAAATATATTTGTACTTCACTTCTGTATAAGACGAAACAATAATTCGTCAACTTCATTTTATCATTGAGGTATAATATAATCACAATATTATTATTATTATTAAACATTGCGCACAATGCATACTGTAGCCTGTAGGTGTATTAATATATCTATATATACTAAGAAATCATCTACAACGGATGGGCTGATTGTATAATTTATTTACGAGACCATAATTCACTTCGGAAAATCTTGCCGAATATTAATTGAGGCAGATACGATAATTTCAAGCGACGAACGTCATCTATATATATCTATATATATATTATATACATAATACGCTCGTCTACACGTATTTATATATATATATATATATATGGTAGGTATATAATATACGCAATATAGGCGTGGACTGAAATCGATTTCTTGCACGCGTTATATATACCATTCATTATTCAACCTGTTTCTCTGCACAGTATAATATTCATAATATATATTTATTATTGTTACCTATATACAATACGATCAATCGAGAGAAGTATAATCATTACTGCGCGTATATTTATACACGCATATATAGGTAGGTACCTAAAATGTACACCGCATCGATATATTGTAATTTATTATTCATTACTATATATATATACGACTGCCGCGCGATATTACCTATACATCCTTGGGTTAATATGTATAGGTAGCGAGTATATAGGTAGGTAATTAAAATTAACAATTTATAATTTATGTGCATATACATGTATATATATAAATACACAATAAGTACACTGACTGCTGCCGCGGTGCGCGAATCCAATTGTTAATAAACAGGTGCGCAATAAAAGTGTGTGCGTAATTTTTCTCGCCACTCTACACCGCCGCCGGGGCTTTATACATATATATATATATATAAATAGTGTTATACACACACACACATATATATTTAAACAATACAGAACAATGGAACTTAACGATTTTTTTCCCCGTGAAATAAAAACCCAAAGACGGTCGGACGGGTTTCTATAATATTTGATTAAAAAAAAAAAAAAAAATTGAACGTGACCCGCGCTGTCCCCCGCCCGCCATCCGAGTCTTTTCAAAATTGCGGTCCACCCGCTATCGATCCACCCGAGGGGGGGCCCTCTCCGCGGACCACGCTCTTCCACTCTGCTCCTCGCACGAGTACTCTCTCACACACACACGCATACCTATATATTTATACGACCTCGTATTGACGTCTTTCGGTTTTTCTCTCCGACCCACACACGTTCTCACACACAGACACAGATACACATACACACACAGGCACACACATTTATTTACGTTTCCAAGCTGAACGTATTATAGATCAGTGTGGCACCATCCAATATGTATACCGACGCATCGATTTGGCCGTACTCAAACTTAACTATATATTTACCTATGCCGTATCATCCACTACGCGTTAATTTGGTATATAAACGCATTTACGCATATAAATATATATCATAAATAGTATATACAATCGCGGTGGGTTATTCGGACTTGATCCCGCAGTGGTGCAGGCTGCAGAAACGACGGCGGAGCGTACCTCCTTCTATATATATTTTAAGGAGAGCTGGTGTTGGGGATTTATATATAAAGGAGAGGCCGAGGAGGACGATGACGTTCGTGTGTATATATAATAAACTTACTTATATACATAATATATATATATATATATATAATATATAATATATGCAGATATAGCTGCACTGCACGGGCACGCGGGGAAGGGATGACGCTTATACATATAGTGGTGCGCAATTTTCAACCGTATAATTGCACTCGCGTGGATTATTATATATATATATAAATATATACAGTACGATGTACATACCGCGTACAATTTGTAACGAACCGGAAAAGTCGTAATCGGCCGGGCAAATTAGAATATTACATACATATTATACACGTGTGTGAGTGTGAGAGATCCGTCAGACTGGAAATTTATCGTCTGCTGCGGCCGCGTGTTTCTCTCTCTCTCTCTCTGTCTCCGTCTATATCTATCCATATATCTATACATTATAAGGTGTAAAGTGTGACGGGACACGTTGGAATAACCGTGTGGTGTGTGTGTGTGAGTATGGTTTAAATAATAATAATTATATAGCCTACCGGACGTCCGGGTGGTTTTCAGGACCGCCGGGGGTCCAGACTTTATATACACGTATATATAGATTATAGGTATAATAATAATATATGCCTTATGCGCACCGAGTTTCCTTACAATATAATATTATATTATAATAACACGTCTTTTCCTAACTTTGTCGATTTTCGTCGGAAACGTTTTATAAGTTCTATAGGTATATATACGCGCGACGTTGTAGAATATGTACACGAAAATCTCATTTCGTCATTGTTTCGTATATAATATGAAATACTCGGCTATTATAATATAATATATAGTTTATTACCCGCTCGGCGCATGTTATGCAGACGGCATCCATGTCCTGATATTCGCTGCATCGCTGTTTCGTACACTATACGCGTAGACCACATCGCAGACGATCCAAAACGAGTCTACTTATATATCTAGATAGTATATAATATAGAATTCTTGTCCCGAATATTTCGCCTTTGACTTTTGCCGTCTCCGTTTAATATGATTTCGTGTCGTCGTCTTACACTTTTCCCTAATCCTATGACGTAGCGGTAGGTACTTACCTGTATCCATGTTTTGCAGTCCGATTCGATTGCAATTTTTTCGCGACGCCCAAGTAGTCAAGTCCAAACCGCAATCAAATGTATCTAGTTATTGCTTTATCGACACCGATATTATAATATAAATATAAAACCACATTCACAGTACGGTAATATGACGTATTACACGATGACGTAGAGTTATAGCAAACGTCTAATATATATAATATAATATATGCGCATGCAAGCGCTTCGGCGGATCCAGAACGTGAGACAATAGGTTTTTTATTATGTAAACTACTCTAAATTATTAATCAACAAAATTAACAACTTTATTGCGCTCAGGTATATCTGCACACTGGTCGTAAAAAAAAAACGGTCGTAGCCCGTGGGTATATATTATGTGCACCAGCTATCTACTACGGTATATTGTAAATATTATGTAAATGCTAAATTATAATTAATTTCGTATAATATACCTACTTGAAAAAAAAACACACACACACAATACTTTTTAACGATAAACGCGATCGTATATTATTATAACTTATATATACCTACATTACATGCATTCGTATATTATATTATTATATATGTATCGTTTTAATCAACCCCGCCGCCGTACGATATGGAAATAGGTGTATAATATTATATGTACGCGCCTGGGGGTTTGGGTTTTCCCCAGCGACATATCGCAAGTGTAGAATCTGCGGCCATAATATTGTATTGACACGTACGACCCGACCAGTCGGGTTTTGAGCCTTTTGAGGAGAACGAAACGCGAAAACCCTGTACACTGCTGAAGGTTAGGTATATACATATTATATAGGTAATATAATATGCTCGCGGGGTTCCCTCGGATAATTATTAAATGTATTATTGATCATATAATAAATAATTATTTATTTATTTTATTTTTTTATTTTTAAACTAGAGTATTATACAATCTATACTAACACATAGTACAAAGCATAACGTATGGTTCATTTATTTTATGTGTAACGGCTTGAAGGTCTTGATGGAAGAAACCATCCAGTGAAGGTACTTCGGCATGAATTTATATTATTCGGGTATTATAAGTATCATAATTATGTTTACTTTATAAGGTCACGGGGCCATTGTCGTTTGAGTCTTCTGGGAAGATTTCCTAGGATGGAAATGGATAGTAAACTTTTTCATATGGGGATTGGTGTGATTTTGGAGACGATTTCTAATTTTTTTGTAATAAAGTATGACTGTTTCAGTGACTTTAGGAACGTGAAGATTTGTATAAAGAGTGTGATTTGAAATATATGGTGGAGCATTGGTTACGAGTCGGAGGATTTTTGATTGGAACACTTGTATTTTCCGCGTGTTTGATACTTTTGCTGTGCCCCAGACTTTGTATGCCACAGAGCCAGATAGGTTTACGTAGAAGATTATAGATATGGATTTTGGTTTTGAGGGATAACTTTGAGAACTTACCGAGAATGGGTCTGAGAGAGTTAAGTCGTTGATTTAATTTTAATTTTGTTGTATGGATATTATGCTTAGCCCATGTTAGACGTTTGTCGAAGGTTAGACCGAGATATTTGGCTGTGTCGGAGCATGGTATTGGTTTGTTGTTTAAGTGTACCGGAGGAGATTGTCTGTGACGGAGAGCAAAAGTGGTATGTGAAGATTTGTTTTCATTAATTTTAACGTGCCAAAGGGAGTACCAGAGTGATAGGTCATTCAGGTGGTTTTGAAGAGTAGATGAGATTAAATCAGGATCGGTGTGGGTGGCATAAATTGCTTTGTCGTCGGCATATTCGGCTATTTGGGTATTCGGATTGGTAGGTTGGTCAGCCGAGTATAGATTAAAAAGAATTGGTGAAAGAACTGCGCCTTGAGGAACGCCGACTAGTATTGGGGATATGCTGGGGATATTCGGTTCCTGACCTGACAATATAATATTAAGTATATATAAAAAAAAATAAATAAACAGGTAGTATATATATCACAGTATAGGCACACTTAGATAAAAGCTATATTTTATTAAAAACAACCTCAACTATACCTAGGACAGCTATAATTAGGTGCACTATATTATTTATGTGCTAATCATTGTGGTGCGTACTAGGTAACTACTTATATACCTAATATTATTATATGTACGGTGACTATGTGTGCGTGTATTAATAATATTATTTGAGAGTTATATTATATTAGGTTAGTTTACATATAATATAATATAATATAATATTATGATATTATATTATTATTACGACAGTCAAGGGCGAGTAATTAATACCACCGCATTAGATTTTTATCTTTTTTGTGATTTTTTATGTTCGCAGTCGCGTCCGGTGTTCCGCAGGTCCGATGGTTTCAAATAATAATTGA
Source organism: Sitobion miscanthi (assembly GCA_008086715.1). Lineage (NCBI taxonomy): Eukaryota > Metazoa > Arthropoda > Insecta > Hemiptera > Aphididae > Sitobion > Sitobion miscanthi. The sequence goes on along the minus strand of CM017799.1, from coordinate 20,557,935 downwards.
ACATATCATAATAAAACGTAAGAATATGTTATTTATTATCATATAGTGTATAATATTATAATATTTCTAAAGTATTATATGCATTTTGGACGTGTCTATGGTGCGTTTAGTTTCTTGGATTTCCTGCAGCACCTATGTACAATATAATATGCGTGTATTATGATGTGTACACGATATTATATTAAAATGTATAATATTAGCACACGATAATTTTGACCTTGAATTGATTTCATTATAAAAGATCCGATGATTTTCTATACGCTACTAGTGTATATATACATGCCTATTTTATGTTTTAGAATTTAGGGTTCAGCGTTCACTCCCAATAGTATACAATACAATATATATTATTATATATTACACGCTATGTATAATTATGGAGTTTCGCATGATTAAACACTTATTGACACACGCGTCTCTTACATTTATTGTTGAATAGATCTTACACACACACACACACACATGCGTATTGTGTTAATTATACGTGCATATGGCTTAATTAAGTACCCTGCAATATTTAACACTATATATTATAGACAATCGTTTGATAATTAAATAATTTAAAAAAAATGTATTCTGTTGTACATTTTTTTTATAGGTATTGGTCATTTAAAATCACATCATATTGTTTACCTGCAGGTATAGTATAGGTATTAGTACTGCCATTTATATGGTAGGTGGTAATAAACCATTAATACCATCATAGGATAAGTACAATAGGCACATATGGATGAGGCCTGGTTTTGAATGCAAAATTCATTACTTTTTGGGAAGTCCCAGGCAATGCTTTTCAAGCACGGGCAATTTAAAACTCAAACTTTAATTTTGAATTTTTTTGGAATTTTTAGCAATTAGGTACATATATTTATATTATACTATACTATACTAATATGTATTTATTTTTGCTTGTTATATAACGGTAGTTATATACGAATGTTGGTCTATTGATTTGACAATTTTCATATCCGGTTGCAGTGTTTCAAAACAAAGACACATGTCTTGTGCTTTTAATAATATGTTTGTAAATGTAATAATGTTGTTAATATTATATTATATTGTGCTTTGTTGTAATATTATAATAAGCCCACACGCGACAATATAACAGTTCATTAGTTATTACCATTAAAATATGAATATACTTACTAATATCTACGTAACCCAAATGGACCGTTAGAATTGATTAACAATTGAACAGTCGTTTTCTATAATAATAATAATATTATGTTCAACACTCCTACATCATATAATACGGCGTTAATTAGTAACAATGTTTTGGTTTACAAAAAAATGTATTTAATCCTACTTCAAACTAATATTATAGGTTCTATAAAATAACACGAATATAAATATAAAATTGTGCATGTTAACTCGAACAATAGTGTTTTATTGCATTTGCGGGTGGTGTAAAGTATTATAAAAGTATGAACTCTAAATAAGCCGCACTTTAGATGGAATTATTTTCAACCTTATATATAGGTACACGTCATAATATACCTATATATATAGCACAGACGTACGGCCATTATGTTACTTAGTACGTATACTTCAACGGTATAAAATATATTTATATGTTACTACCTATGTCGAATTTTCGGAAAACATTTTAAAGTTAATGTAGGTAACCTACGGGTACGCACAAACGCGATGTACCTCTAAATCGCAGTATGTATTTTGATTAAATTTTCTACTGAGGAAACCCCGTATAGCCGTAAAGTGCTCAATTTGTAAGACAGCACTATCACATTGGTCAACGAACTCATTTTTTATCGAGATTAGCAACGTATACTGATATGTAGGTTACCCGAAAATATCAAATTAGTATAGGTATCACGAAAATAATTTTTGAATTGATTTACATCGCAACCAATTTTCATATGGTTATAATGGTTACTCCCAAGATTTTTCTCCGTACTTATGTAGGTACGCGTGATTATGATAATATAATAAATTCTTTATAATAAAAAACTCAAAAAATAACCCAATTGTACACGATGATATATATTTCTGGTAAACACAATGAAATATAATATTGCCACCGTATGATGTTTTCGGAGAATTAATTTAATTTTTTATTCGTTTTTTAATGTGGTTACACTATTATAGCTCGACAATTGAGTAGATATAAATAACATAATAATAATCATATCCCAGAGAAATTAAGTAATAATATTGTAACAGGTACCTATAAATACCAATATAATAATAAGCATTAATTTTTCCTATATATTTCTTGATTTATCGTATACCTATCTAAATACTGCATTTATTTTAATACACGTTTTGGAAATCTTAAATATATAATTATAATTTCGATAATGTTCGACGTTTGTATTGATAATATTTTACCTTACGGAAATTCGATACCGTGATTTTCTATTTTTGTCTAACACACGCGTGACATTGTATTTTAGATGTATTTTTGCCAAACATACCAATTGATCTAATGAAGCGATAAAAACAGATTTGAATTTGTCGTCAAGTCTACTTGTAATCGATATTCCCACATTTTTGATTTTAACTTCTCAGAAAATTGAAATACAACAATTTTTAAATACTCTTTTTTAATATGACATTTTTAAGAATTTGGGGGATAATATCAAAAATGTGGGTAAGTCAATTTCAAGTAGACTTGACGAAAAATTCAAATCTGTTTTTACAGAATTCTTATCGCTTCATTATAGATTAATTGGTATGTTTGGCAAAAAACACGTTTAAAATACTAGATATGTCACGCGTATGTTAGAAAAAAACAGAAAATCACAGTATCGAATCCCCTTAAGATAAAAACACAATTAACTAAATCGTTCTCTAATACGTTTCTCGTATTTGTATACATTGTATAACATATATTAATGCGTTGGCAGTATAATTGCTTATAAACGGTAAAAAAGTCGACTTGTCTTAAAATAACGTACGCTAAAATATAGTTTTAAGTAGGTACACGGAAAGATGGGTAAGTGTGGGTACTATATAAGGATTTCCGATACTAATCTTCACTCGTTGTTGTATTATATATTTTATGTTCGTAATTACTAATAATTACCTTCATATCGAATTAGCAGTTAGTACCTACACATTGTTGTACTTAATTCGTCAATACAGATAACCCTAATTAGGTATTAAATCGAGTTCACTCTCATGCGCCGGTTCAGTATTTTATGAATTATATGTTCATTATATTATATATTATAAAACCACGCATATATATGAATAGAAATAAAAAAAAAATAGTAAATAATAATAATTATCGTTTTTGTAGGTCCGAAATAATTGCGTTTGTACAATTAAGTTTAAGTACACGATATAGGTGTACCTATAATAAAATATGATAATGGCGTAACGTATATAATGTATTATATGGTGGTCAAAAATCGAGTTCGATCTCCGGACGTGCAGACCTCCGCTGTCTGCTGCACGGTTCGAAGTTTTAAAACAATTATAATTTTTGTTTTACAACCGAACGTCCGTCCGCCAGTCGTCGGTAAACACCTACTCGGTGGTATACAATAAGACGTGTAATTTTATTTTTTCTTAGCCATATACGCTCATTATATTATAATATATATAATATGTACATCTATATGTAACGTGTATTAATGGTTACTCTTAACCGACACACACACACACACACACATACGGCGGAGACTACATCATGGTCTCATAAACATCGAATGGATCTACTGGTTCGCACACGATGTTCATCGCACATACGTCATGTGCGTATAAAATATGTATACGATACATACGGGCCGAGGGAATAAACTATATAAAGTGAAAAAATAAAATAGAAAGAAATAGAACACTTCATTCGGCGTGTATATAATTGAGTTTAATTACTTCGAGTGCCTAATCTTTAGATTTCGATCTTTCCGCACAAATCACCCTGGCGCATCCGTTCACATACTCGCGCGCGCGCACGCGCACATGCACACGTCATAGCCCATAGATAGCTGGGTATACATATTAAACGCATATTATGTGATGTGCATACTATGTATATAATGTACACTATTCCATAGTACTATAATATATGTAGGCATGAGCTATTATATACTCTTATATATTAGGTATATACCTGTATATGGCTATAACTATATATATATATATATATATACAGGTACGCGCCATAGGTTTATGTATGATATTATATATATAACCTACATTGGCACCATCACAATGGCGAATTTCTATACTTATATGTTATGTACATTGCTATTTGCTATACCTATATGTATATATATATATTATATATATTAAGTACGTAGGTACTTTGTTCTTAGGTGTATTATAATGTATGAGTGCGAACGATAATAGGCGATATATAGGAATCGTCATACAGCTGTGATTTGAATATCTAGGTACCTAACACCATAATATAATATGTACCTAAATGACCCGGACTCGATGATTTGGACAATGTATTTTTACGAGTTTGCCGCTGTATAAATTATTATTATTTATTACACTTGAACGAAAAGTCTTCCTTTTTTGTTTTGCTTTAATGAATTCTCGTCGGTACCTAACCCATTCGTCTTGTACTATACACTATATTATATAATATGTTGTAGACCGTGATGTATATTTATATACGCTTCAAAAACCAGTAAAATATTATTTAACCGTAATGATCTAGGCCATTTGCCATTTAACTTGTTACAACGAGTCAATTTATATGATTTTGAAAAATATTCTCATTCGAAATATCTTTATTTTATCACTTTTTTACAAACAATCTTAAATTTGGAACCGGATTACCAGACCGACGTATGATCTACAGCCAAACGTCGATCTTCGTAGATAAATCTTTGCTGGCAAATCGTATGCGATCGACAACTGATAACTATAATAACAACTGCAGTTACCGTTCTAAATATAATGATAATATGTATACTTGAATGGTTTAATGACTATAAACGATTCTTCATAGTTGAAAAGAGAGATTGACTCTTATCAGTTATAATATAGAGAAAGATTAGAGAGGTATAAATAGATGTCACAGTAATAAGTGGTGGTCATAATAGTATACTATGGTACTCTCAATGACCATAAAATGTATCTACCATTCATCAATCTTTAAATCAAAGTGAAAATTTCGTAGATACAAATAGCTTTTGAAGGTACTGGTGGTGTTCATATACCCATCACCAAAATTGTAAAATCATTGCGGAAATCAGTCAAGACCAAATTGTATTTTAAATTATGATCTCCATTATTATAGTCCATGTACCAACCAAAAGAATAACGACGGCAGTCACGCCGCTTAACAAAATCTAAAATATTTAATATTTTTTTTTGCAATATAAATCTTTAGAGGTAATAGTTTTATTTTTTTCCTAAATTTTCAAGCATAAATCGAGCTACAAAAAAAGAAATCGGTAGATCACACATTTGTCCCCTAATTTTTCATACTATTTTACAGGGCTTGAACCGTAAATATTTTTTCCGATTTTGATTTCGGTTTCGGATATCAGTATTTATTTTTTCCGATTTCGTTATCGGTTTTGATTACCGGTATTGGTTTTTTTCGATTTTGTTTTTGGTTTCGGTATCGATTTCGGTTTTTAATGGTTTTAACCGGTTTTCAAAATCGGTATCAAATATCGGTTTCAAGCCCTGTCATTTTATGTTACGGGTTTTTAGGAAATGTATGGTTCTTTTTAAAAACGTTGATGGTATATATAATACGTAAAAATATTGAAAAATTAGCTTTTTTGCTAACAGAGTAGGTATAGTAAGGCAACAATGATTGCGAGGTACTCTTGTAGCCATTTTCTCTCAGATAAACTTTAAACCTTGAATGCTGATTAACAAAAAACTAGAAAACTAAGCAAAGTGAACGTTATTAGCAATATCATTTTGAAATGAAATTGACAAAACAAATTTACTCATTAATCACAAACGGCCAGAAAAAATACATGTTAATCATGGACATAATAAATTCATTCAGTTTGATTTTGGATGGATATTCAATAAGTTGTTTCGAATTTTTTCAAATATCTAATACGTAAATCATAAATATAACTTTTGCCTGTTGCTGTTACTTATTTTAACTGTCGAGATCCAGATTTCAGCTTACAAATTGATCGGCTTTCTAAATCGTATATACGATATTGTGTTGTACGTTATTCCTGCAATGATGGATCATATTGTAACGTTCAAATAAAAACTGGTAATTACACGTAATAATATTCTCGTGATCACTCCTAGCGGTAAACTAGTATTTTATTAATCAATTTCAACTTGTGATTTAAATTTAGAGCAATACAATAATTGTATGTCATTACATGGATGTAATAACAACCTGCGGCAACACTCGTGTTTCAACGGTCGTTTTCGATCACTGCCGTGTAATGCAATTACTCCTAGACGAATATTATAATATTAACATAGGGTTCAATAAACACGGTTGCTATATATACATAGCGATAGCCTTATAATATAACAATATTCTGCAGTTCGTACTAAGGTTTGTTAATAATGCCATAATTATAATGTATAGATTATAGGCGTACTGAGTACCTACGTATAATTAATTAATATATTATATCATAAAATTATCATAATTAATTTAATTTTAATTTTTAATTTTACCTTCGTTACTATAATATTTATACCATTAATTATTTTCGATTTTAAGATAGGAATAACATGAAGTACTCAAATACGCATATAATTAATTATACCTATCATAATGTGATACATAAAATTATATGATAGGTATTAGGTAGTTAATATTTTTTGGTAATATTTTTTGTGAATATTAACTTTTCTAATATAACCTAATTTCAAATATAAATACTTTTATTTTAACAAAACTACAGCAAGACGTGTAATTTCTGAGATTGCAAACTGAAACGTTGAGTTAATTGAATTTTTCTCTTTTATTAATACATAATATTATGGCTAATAAATGTTTTAATTTTTTTAAATATTCAAAACGAGAATGGAATTCTTCAAATAACGTAATGATAATCGAATATGGTGAGTCCATAAACAGTTAATTTAGTATGGACCAAAGCTTTTAATAATAGTCACATAATTATGTAATGATATTATAAATCGATAATTACGCATATAACTATATTATTAACTATTTGTGATTAATTTGGAAACAAAAGTCTTTTGTCACAGGTATAAATAGGTATGACTTAAAATATTATAACGATATTATGCTGATTGCTGGGTCTTAACTGAATAGGAGTCCATAAAAAATGTGTTTCACAAAACATTATTACAGCTGTGAAGTTTTCACTTATATTCACTAATAATGTACATAATATTAAGTAGATTATGTATATGTATACGCATTGTAAATCAATAATTACTAATTAATAAAAAATTCACAGTACGCATAACACAATATTATATGCTATATAGGTAGTATATTATATATTTATAAAATAGATAAGCGGATAAAAATGTTTAACTCATTTGCTTAAAATGTTCGATTCTTTAGATATGGTAGAAGTGGTCACTCACAGTAGCAGTATAATCTGGTTTTAACCAAGACCGGTGCAGCCATTGTCCGCCGGTGCCATACGGTCACTAACTCACTCCACCCCATTGTTATTCATACATATTATTATTATTATTATTATATCAATGATTTTATATGGTTTCTGGGTCGAGGAGACTCGAGATGATGACGTGTTCGTGAACAGCATTTCCGGTAGTACCTACAGGTGATTTTGATCCGGTTTCGTGCGAGTGGAAATCGACGTCAAATTTAAAATAAAAACGGTTCGTTGAATACATTTCCTATATATGTGTGTGTGTACATATTATAGTCATTGTAACTATAAATAATGACTACTTGTGTGTACCGGCCGTGTTAGGAAATTAGTTTTCAGGGAAATCATATTACATTTATTGATCTCGAAAAAATAAAAATCCGCACATGCAACAACACACACGCCGCGTAAAGCAATTACATATTATATCGCATATAGGTAGGTAGATAGGTACATGACTATATACGAGGAGGTATAAACACGGTGATAATCGAAGACCTAGACTCGTCGTGGGAGTTCCGCGTGGCAATTTAACTTCTCACGAAAAATACTATCGAAATTTCGATCGACGCGTACACACGGAAAAAAATGAATAAGTGCCCGACTTGTATACACATTATGCGTCATATATAATAATATGTATAATGATGACAATAATGAAAAAATTGTATGTACAAAAATATATAGTTTATATACTAGTATACTTCTAGGTGCACTGTTACAGTTATCTTCATGTTACAGCATCACACGAAGCATATAGACACCCCGTCGAAGTGTGATCCGCCTGAGAATCTTCCATCGTTTTGTTTATAAAACATTTAATATAATATCGTGTCATTTTTTTCCCTCCTCTGTCTATGTGCACGCGAGTGCCGCCGCGTGTGTATATAGGCACAATCGAATCGTCAGACTTTTATGTAATATCGACGGGATAATAATATAATTACGGCGGACAAAACGTACAATATATGATATTATTATCGAAACACACCAGTGAGTGGCATTCCGATCGACAACCGTGAGAAGCCGAGACATCCAGTGAGACAGTGTCTCATCGTGTGTCGTTATTGAGAAATACCGATACCGATATGTTCGTTTCATTTTCGCATTCGTTATCATTATTTTTATTATTCTTTATTAGCCAACTCGGAACAACTATGCGTGTTTTTTCTCTTCTTATTATTAGCACGCCGTATACCTATATACCTGTACAACGGTATTCTCTTTTATCCGTTTCGCTGTTTAAAAAAAAAAAAATAAAATAGCATCTAATAAATGCGGTTTTTTCTTTTACGAACGTACGAAAACAATTTGATTAGTGGAGAAGGGGTGGGGGGCTAAAAAAAATCGATAAAATTTGAAAAATTGTTTCTTCTCTTTATTATTATCGTTATGTTATATTACCTGTATTAATATTATTATAAAATAAAGCGTATAACTATTATTATTATTATTACTTTTACTAATTTTACTATAATAATATACTGTTGTCTTGGTCGTATATTGTATAGTATTACAGCATGCGTTTTATTATACAATATAATCGTTCCCGGGGACAGCACAGTATTAATATATTTTTTAATATTTTATTCGACAACTGTTCAAACCAAAAGAATGATTATGTTTTTTCGATTGTTGTTTTAACGTAATATATAATAATACCTATTATGAATATTATTTAGGTATAAGGTACTATATATTATTCATAATATCGTAATATCCCGAAGAATCGCACAGTGAACATAACATTTAAAAAAAAAAAAAATACCATCAGACACGAAATGTTTCTCGACTGCAGCTATAGTATAATATACGTAATATATATATATATATACGAAACGAAATAAAATTACTTCGGAATTGCACAGATTATAAGATTTTAAACGACGCGACGCTCGCAATTATTGTTAAAGTTAACGACCAAAGTACTAGTTACAGATTCGATTTGCCGGAATTGTACGCGTATAATATTATACTTTGCATGTGCGGGCACTAATTTTCTTTGCGATATTTATTTTATACTGTTACAACTTACCGTGGGTAATACATACTATATACGGGCTACATGCAGCTCTCTCGAACAACTAAAGCAATTTGCGTTGCCAAAGTATACAACGACCGTTCGATGCACATAATAGTATTATACGAGTACCTATCTATATGTGTATATAATATATATACGTCGTGGAAAACCATCAAACGCGCGTGATATTATTATTATTATTATTGTACACGAATGTACCTATTATACGGTGAGGTGCAGGTTTTTTTTAAAATTTTCTTTCTCGTAATTCGATTGTTGTTCTCGCCGTAGTCGAATAATGTACAATAATATAATTTCCGTTTGCGTGCGTGTTGTTATAATATACATTAATGTATTATTATAATATTACACGACGACGCGATGCAATCGATAAAATATTATATAGAAAATACTGCGTGCGATTCGACGCGATGGTTCCGTTTATATTTTTGCTATTGTTAATCATATTACTATTGTCGATTATTACTATTATTGCAGCTTAAAACTAAAGCGTAGTTATGCGATCCGGCGCCCATAAAACTTTTGTCCAAACTGCGGTACATCGCTCTTAGGTATATCCGAATAAAAAAAAAACACTATGCACCGATCGGCACCACCTATAAATAGGCACAATACCAAACCGCATCCACATAATATAATTATTATATTATATACATTTAAGGAAATCATAAAAGACATTTTAAAAACAATGATTTTTTTATACCGTGTATAAGAACTTACCTATTAACAAAATATAGATCTACACGACTTTCAATGACTATATAGTAATATAGTATGATATAGTTTGCCAGTGCGTTTGTTCTAATAATTTAAAAACTTCCAAGATATTATTCCTGCAGGCTCGCGACGATATAGAACCACCCCGGAGATAACAAATATTAACTTACTTCAGCGTCGTATCCATATATTATAATAATCAAACGGATGCCATAAAATATGCGCGTGAATCGAAGAAAAATAGTCATCTCCAGTCGTTCGTTAGGTGCTAATAATAATAATAACGAACACGTATAATATTGTATGGTGTTACACGACGAGTGTATACAACTTTTAGAAGAGAGACTGCTCTGCGATATGATGTAAAGTTTTCGAGAAGACACGAACGCAATTTGCAGGCTGATTATACTATGTGTATATACCTTCAATTTAGTTAATACCGGCTGTCGGGCTGTGTATAATATGTACGTATATATATATACCTTTTTTACGCGCTGCAGCTATGGGAGAGAACATTTTTCGAATTATATTATTTTCGAGCACATATTTGTACTTCGACTAATTGAACGAAACTTGAATGATAAACACATCGTGCGAGGGTAAAGTCTTTTTAAGTGATACATATATATTATAACGCAAATATGTATACCTATATGTAGCCGCCTTATGACGTGGGTGTATATAGGTACCTCCATGCATTTTGGCGTGCCACGAGAAAATGTTCAAATCGTAACGTTTGAACGGAAGACATACATACGCAACGCACTGAAGACCGGGTGTCGAAAAACGGTTATCTCGAGTTTGTTATAAGGAAAAAACGAAACAAAACAAAAACGAAAAACAAAAACAAATAATAATAATGAAATCTATTTCCCCATCCCTCGGCTTGTTTTTACTAAAACGAAACGCTACGGGCTGACACTTATTTTAATAATAATAAAAAAAATACCGGTGGCGCCTGGAATATAAAATTTCGTTGCCCGTAAAATTGTAGCAGTATACTACTCCATACAGTCGCGGGGTGAAAGACGTGGCAGGGTGCTGCACAGGATACGAAAACGAATGTCTTTCGTTATCCGAAACCACTTAGGTTATAATTTATATATAATGCCTTGTCGCAATTGTAGTAGTAGTATTAGTTGTTGTTGTTGTGTTGTTGTTGTTGTTATACTGTCGTTGTATAGTCGTCGTCGTTTTCACTGTCGACGAGGAACACACTGTATAGGAGGAAGGGAAAAAATAACATTTACGACTGTAAAGAAATACGATAATTGGTTAAAAGGGACCCGAAGTATTATAATAAGTTTTTTCCCATCCCTCCGCCGCCGCCGAATAGGATTTTCCTTGCACGCCGAATTTCAGCTGGGGGGATTCTTCCGTTTTCCTTCGGAAATGGGATTGGATACGAAATTAAGGGCAAATTGAAAAATACATAACATAAGACAAACTACTTGTGCATCGCAAAAACGCCGAGCCGATCCTCCCCTCCCCCCACCCCAAAACTAACCCCAAACCTCACCACACTGCAGACGTGCGGCACACCGAAAACTTTTCAATTCTATATTCGGTTGTCATCGTGGGTGAAACATTTAGAACAAGACGCATCCTTTATCATAACAAAACAAAATAAATTGTTGAAAAACAATCTGCGAACCAATTTAGAAATGTGGGTATACAATAAAATTTCACCCGAAAATTCACGGTGAAAAAAATTAGTAAACAATTCCGTTCCTATGGCTTAATGCGTGCATATGTTTCTAAGTTACTAACGTATACATAAAAAAATTGTTATTCAAAATTATTATTTATCACGCTGCAGGTAGATATACGCTTATAAATTATAATTAATATACGCAGTTTATTTTAATTATTGTTTGCATTAATAATGAATTGTTCATTACGAATTTAAAATACTAGTCACGAACACATAGTTTTATTATTATTATTATTTAATATATAATTATATAAATAAACCGCTATCATATTATACTTATATATTATAGGTACTACAAGATATACAATCTTGTTAACGATTAAAGTGTGTACTAACATACTATGATATTATTAATAATAAACAATAATGAATCATTTAGTCATATATAATATTATTATTGATGTACATAATATATAGGTGTATATAAAACAAAACCTTAGTTGTATTTACTGTCTGGATAATTGCTGACATAATTTTATTCTACACATAATATTATATACATAGGTGTATACTGTATACTTGTAGCGTTTTCATCACAATAAATAGTTGCATTATGTTTTCATTTAGATCATAAAAAAGTAAACGACACTTAAAATAGATTTTGTAATTTGTTGCAATTATTGCATACATATACTGTTATGTGAATATAATAAATATCTAAAATGTTTTTCTAACGTAGGTATGTGTTATTCGTTAAAATGTTATGAACAAATAACGTTTCAAGTTAGGTAGTTACCTACTTCGTCGTAAATGTTTTTTCAATTTTTTTTCGCAGGATCTTTAAATATTTTTAGTTAAAATAAATATAAGTTATATTTTGTATACCATTATAATTAATATCATATAATATTAAAATGTAAACAAATAAGTTGGTAATATTATAGTAATATTCGTGCAAAGAGTAAAACCGCACAAATGCAGAGCAGTGATATTAATAATAATTGCATTAAATCATAATCGGTATAAATAAATAAAGTTATAACAGAGTTCATTATATCATATTAATTTAAATATAAATTTTATCATTCACAGTTTCCTCCTACTAGTGCAGCGGCGACGGTTACCGGTAATAGGTATTGTATACGATTATATTTTCTGGAAATTATAGTACCACTATTTGTATGGTCTTTCCGATCTTGTACGCATATCGACTCGAATAAATGAAAATTATGTTATGTAATGTGTCCATAGTGATATCGATACCGACACCGAGGTCGAGATTATTTTTTACAGTGCGAAAATAAAATAAAAAATTTTCTAATCTTAAAATATAATATTATTATCCAACTCTTCCCAGGAACACTCAAATCAAATCTAACTGAGCGGTCCAAACCCTATTATATACAATATATTTAAATAAACCGCATTAAACAATTGTAAAAAGTAGCCAACTGCTCTACACCTCTATATACTTTTATACTGACGATATACAGACATGCAGTTATACAATAAGAGTATAGATACTTTCAAATACCACCATTATAATTTATACTATTTAATATAATTGCTGTATTCTGTTGAAATCGCATAATATATAGGTATATATAGTGTGATTCGATGGGAAACTATTGTTAAACTTGTGACGATACTTTGCTCGCGAACTATAATAATACATAATATATTATACATATACAATAAGCAACTTGTTGCGATTTGCGATCGGTTAATTTTTCACGGAAACACGATAAATACAGAGTGTAAGAGCAAACAATTTGTTAACTTTATAGAGGCAAATAACCTACGATGATATTCTAACTGCGTTTGTTTGCATAATTATTATCATTGGGTTTCTCTCTAAGATGGCGTGGGAGCAAGGGACGACGTCGCGCGGTGTGGCGGCGACGGTGGCTTTACACAGAAATCGAAAATTATCCCGAAGGGGGAAGAGGAGACTCCTTAAAACAGTTTCGGAATTTCCCGAAGCCGTTTTTAAGCGCATTAATTAAATTTGTACAGAGTAAACCGATAATTTATGAAAATAAAACCATCTGGAAGCGGTGGTGCTCGAACACTCTTTCGGCACTCTCTCCGCCCCATACCCACTCCGGGCTCAGCACACTCGGTGGCGGTGGCGGAGAACGGCAGATAAGAGGGCGGAGAGGGTGCAAAGCCAATATTTTCGAAAGGCGTCTACGGAGGCGCTAAAAGCGACGGGAAAAGTGTGGTTTTTTTTTATACTCCTTGTAGAAAGGGTTGAAAATATGGATAGTATTAAAACCCGAACCGATTTATTCCCCTCACCGAAACGGCCGCTAAGAAGTTCTTCTTAATAACACCCGTTCTTAATAACGACTTTTGGCTCTTTGAAAGGGGAAAAATTGATATATAAAAAAAAAAAAAAAAACAAAGTTAAATAATAATTCAAACGGGTTAAGCAGACGGTTATGCGATAAAACTCGTTTTTAAAAGCGTGTCTCATTGTTATCATTATGTGGGGTTGCGTGGTGGGGGTGAACGCGCACTTTCTCCGCTCAACCCTTCACACGCGTTACCATATACCTATGCCTATATATTATATTATTATAAACGCACCGGAACAAAAACTCTAAAACTTGTAGTTTCTTCTTATATTCTCCACAAAATATAACACGGGCCTATAAAATTTTGTACACACACACACACACTTACTTACACGGCTACCTCTGCACAAGTGCCGCGCGTGCTTCACCCTCTCTCACTCTCTCTTTCTCCGTCTCGTATCCATATATATACAATGTAACACGTCGTGCTGTTATTATACGTATTATAAAATAGTATTTTAAAAACCAACCCGTTGGCCGGAGGATTTATTGCGCGTACACGTGCCGCCGAGAAAACTGTTGGCGAAATCCGTTTGCGTCTCAAACAGGCGCATAAAATATATAATAGCTGCGGTACCCACAAAATATGATATTAAATTACGTATAATTTCACATTATCGCGGTATTTTTATGGGTTCGATCACTGCGACAGGCAGACGGACTGCAGACGCACACACAGACTCACACGAACATCGCACGGCTTATGTCTATCTGCTACAATAGTATATATAATAGCTATATAACGGCGAAAATTGGAAACTCCGCAGACGATTTATGGGCAATAAACCGCGTTCGGTGCGCGGCGCGTGTAGGTACGTATAATACCAATAATAATAATAATAATACAATATATTATTTCGGGTACCTATATACCCGGTATATGTTTAAGCAGCACACGTGTGTAAACGAACGGCGTCGGACCTTTGTGGCTTCCTTCGGCACGTAGGTTTATATAATACACAATACCACGTTATAGTGCAGTAGTATATAACGTATAGGTACATAATATAATATAATATTATGTTGTATTGCCGCGGACAAACGGAGAGATGACTCGGCGGATCCGATGCGGTTTTCGGCGGCCGTAAAAACGGAAATGGGTCGTATATCTGCACCAGTGTAGAATGCATGGTCGAAACGTATTATGTTTTCGATCTAAAACCCGAGGCACGTGTGTGCTCTGGTTGTTATAATATTATTACTATATAATATAATATACGTCGTATAACGCGCGTAACGACGACGGCGACGAATAGGCCGCGACTGTTCGGTCTGCTGCGGTATAATACAATAATAATATTTTAATAATATGCATAGGTATATTTACGATGCGACTTCTGAAAAAAAATAATAATACTGCGGCTAAGACAAAAAAAAAAACTCTCGAGCGCGCCGTGTGTGGGTATATACACGACAGTCGTCTATAAGTGTTGCGCATAGACGCGACGAAGCGTATATTATTATTATTATCATTATCGTCATGAGACGATATTAACATTATTGTGTGGCGGTTGTCGAATTTTTTTTTCCTCTTCTATTCTCTAGTCCGCAGGACCTGCACTCTGCTCCTCCGGTGGCGTCGTGTGCACCGTCTGCATAGGCGTATCATCATCGCCGTTCGATCGCGTTCTTAAAGATGGGATAAAAATATCTTCCTCGCCATAATAATATAATACCGTAGTGATAAATGTTACGATACACCACCGCGGCCGTCGGTGATAAATTTCAAAATAATAAAATAGAAATGCACACGTACGCGCAATAATATTATGTGTAATGATGATGATAATAATAATAATTATTATTATTATTACCGACGTCGAATTAACGCTCCGCGGTATAATGGCATGCAGGCTGCTAGCTATCCGTTATAATATTAAGAGTATAATATAATATTATACGCGTGTATAATAGAAGTCCCCTACTATGTTATATTACAGCTCTCGAAATCGTATACGCGTCATTATAATATCAACTAAATCACGCGAAGCCCCTCGCCGCCGCCGCCGCATGTTGTCGTCGACTTATCCGCTACAAAATATCGCGTAAGCTGTACAGCATTATATGCTACGGATACATAGATACGAAAAGTGCTTAACGTAATAATATAATATTACACTCGTCGCCACTGCGTTCTGTAATTATAAAAATAATAATATTGTGACGTATTATTACTCGAACGTGTCTCCGGACGAACTCCCATATGCACACGCACAGCCGCGCTCGATACCGGAGCTATAACATAATATATATTATCGTGATACGTGGTGTTAACGCGTTAATTGTGCCGGGCTCGTATTTTCCGGTCTCGGTTATCATCCGATGATCCGCGATTCACGGCGGGGGAGGGGGATAACTTTAGATGTGCGTTGAAATGAAATTTAAAAAATGTAAAAATAGTTTTGTTTTTCGTATGCCCCCGTGGATCGTCTATCCGTCGCGACCCGCGCGGCGATTAAGTTTTCAATAATATTGTTTCGTCTTATTATACGCCCCCGCCCCCTCCCACCTGGCCTTAGGTTTCTGTGAAATATAATTATATTATAATACGTACACAAACCACTCTCTCGCTCTGCTGTGCGGCAAACACGACCGCGCGCGAATAAATTCTAGAAGAGCAATAATTCAAATGTATTAATAGCTTTTGTCCATAAAAAATAAGAAAAACGCCAGTCGTCGCGTGTGTGCTACTCCCAAAATATTAGCTTTAACGCTCGAGACGTCCAATACACTTAGGATTTTAATTGCTCGCTCGCCGCGGACATTTGGATATTATATACATAATATAACGATATTACGATGCTTGTGAATATGTGTGTGTGTGTCTGTGTAGTATTCGAGATGTCGTAACACATGATATTCCGTGGCAGTGTTTTTAAAGGTTATTCGGTTTCGGTTAAGACTACAGCTTACTATATAGTGTATGTATCGCTCGCGAACGTTTTATAATATATTTTTAAAACACCATTCACTCTCACACGTTTTGTTTTATGATGATTTCATACTAAAAATACAATATATGAAAATAATATATATATAGTATTATAGAAGGGCAACAACGACGATGATGATGATAATAATTACAACATTATACATAGGTTCTATCGCGCTTTAAAATATATTGCCGATGTAATTATCATTTTTATGACCGTTCCGATTATTAATTACCTATATAATTATCAGTATAGGTGTTTTATACGCCAAGTGCGCGTAACTATATAATACTATATAATACATTCGCTAGGTTTTTATGATAATTATTTTTTTTTCGCGATTATATCGCATAAAATTTCCGACGCATACGATTTAAACGATTTAATCAATTTCGTATCAAGACTTAGGTTTTCTCGCATTAGCTACTATTGTATTGTACATAGTGCCTTCGTATACAAGAAAAATCACTCACCGTAAACCAAAATGGTAGCTATAGATCGTCTGCCTCAGATTGGAGGCGCGTATCAATTAGTTATTTTTATTATCAAGGAGATAGTAATTATATATAGAGAATAAAACATAGTATTATATTATCCTGTAATCGAGGTATAATCTACTCCTTATTATGGATTTGCTTTGGTTATTATACACGTTTTCATAAATATATATTATAGACACCTACTCTAACGCGAACAATTAGTAATTGTATTTTTGATATGATATTTTCATTGAGGTTTAATATAATATTATCGCTGCTATCTGGCAGTGACACGACTTCGGTTTTTAAAACGATGAGCACACCCACACCCACACAGACATTGCAGCAGTTCTCCTACTTAAGGTTCACAGTAAGTCGATATCACCATCATATAATACTACAATACACGCTAATATACTTATTATCCACTGATAAGCAATACGCATATATATGTAGACTCTATCTAGGTAAATTGTATGACTTTATACCTATATGTGTGAGGTCTGCCTACTGTTTTGGATCAACGGAGCGTGATTATGCCATGCGTATACTTGTGAGGCAAACAAGATAATGATATATATTATATATAGAGCTGTGACACCGTCTGTATATTGATATATTATAATATTATGTGTTTATTTTGAATATTTATTTGTTTAAAATTTCTTCTTCGAGAAGATAATAGGCTTCATCGGACATGCTTGTGTGGGGGGTGCATTAGTTCACAATTCGTTATACAATTTCCCTATATTATGTTAAGTACTTTAGCATATATACTATGATTTGTATAAAAATCATTTAAAGTAGATAAAAAATTAAAAATAAAATAAGTTCTAATGTTTATTAAATTTAAATTTAAATATTAATATTTAATACAATTATAATTACATGATTAGATATAACATCATATATATAATATTAATATATGCTCCGCTTATTTCCTGTGGGTAACTAAATTATATATCCTCTTTTTCTAAATGTTATATAAGATCGGTTAAATAATAAGATATTAATAATAGACCAACATTATTGATTATAAATAACAATTTTAATTAATAAAATTATAATAACGTGCTACTGCTATGAATTATCTTTATTCTGAATTTATATTTTGTTCTAGCAGTATAGTCTAGTAATAATTGAAAGAGTAACTACGTCAGTTTTTAATGTCTTATGGTTATCAATTTTTTTTTTTGTTTGGTTGTTTATAAAGAAATACCTGCCAATGTGTGGATTGTGTTAATTTTGTATGAATTTACTTGGTATATTGATATTAGAGTTAAATAATGATCTATGATATAATTAGGTATATCCGAGTACAGACTATGTTCGATTTTAAAGTGAGCTTATTTTTTCTATAATATTATACAATGTTCAGAAACTCTGATGAATAATTTTTTTACTGGTATATGGTAATATATGTTATTTATTTGTAGCGATTCTTTAGGACGTATCTATACATATATGATGTTTTAAATATTACACATCATTATATTATATGGTTATGTGCACTTATATAAAAACTCAGTTGAATTTCATATTAATATGCGTAAATGCGTTTAATAGTTTCTATAATATCATATAAAAAAAAAAAACTAAAAATAAAATATTCTAAATGATGTGGCCTATGATTTTACAGAAATGTATAGATAAATAAGTTTTATTTTTGTTTGACTTATTTATCAGTACCTTTAGACTATAATATAATATAAAACATAGACTTGACTTAAAAAAGGGGCGTAAGTCACTGTAGATCTTGTTTGTAGAATTAAACTTAAATTCAATAAAATGGGTAGGTAATTATATCTTGTGTCAGTATTGTTTCTATCCTCAAATATGTATAGATTGTAGGTTGATTATATATTTTAGGTTATGCAACTGCACGAATCAAGGACTATGAAACAGCAATAATAGCATAATAATAATAAGACAATTTCTTACAATTCGGTCCTTGACGTATTTATATTAAGTTACTCAGAGTTTTGAGATAAGACAAATATTTTTCAAACATCTGTTTTTCTATTGTTCGTTGAATATTGTAAAATTACATCGTTACAATAATATGCACAATACCTATCTGAATAATTAGAGTTATTAGTTTTAATTTATCTCTGTATTGACTATATTTATTTTGCACGTTTCAGTAAAACCGAATTCCGCGAATGAACCAAAAGCATACCTTAGCGAATCGATGATTTAGAGGTCAATTACGACAATAACATTCCATTTCCGACGTGACACCAGTAAAATTAAATTCAATATTTTAAAAATTTAAATACGCGTGTCGATATATGGCGCCCAACGCCTTTATAGCCTACTTTAAGTTACAGCAAATAATACCTTTACCTATGGCAGCATCATCTTCACCGGATAGCTGAGTTATCATTGTTGTAATTTGGAACGACGGTCACTATTCTATACTTATTGCTGTGTGGCAGTATGGAATTTGACAACAACAGGAAAATAAAAAATAAAAAAAAACTAAGCGTATAATATTAACGGATGATTATAACTTACGCTATATACATATTATTTTGGAAAAAAATGTAAGTCATTAATCATTATATATGTGTTACATAAGCTATCAACAAATCCAGTTGGTTTTCTGAAATTCTGTCATAATCTCCATAGCCGCATTAGTTAAACGCGATAGGTCGAGTGGCTATATCATAGTAATATAATGCTGTGTGTGTCCTATTGCAATATATAAACTATATTAAGTATAAACTTTCTTTTTCAAATGAAAACTACACTATTTTATTGTCACTATCACTCTATTTTTTTATTTTGAACATTTTTAGCATCTAAGTTGACGTTTGAATGAACGGTTTCTTAGTTTGGTATTAAATGTCTATATACCCACCTACGACCTACCTATGGATAATATTCTTTATGATAATGTTTTAATACTTAATTCACTATAAAATATAGTTATACTCAAACAATATTTTCAAACGATAACATTTTAATTGATTAATAACTAATATTAATATTTTTTACTAGTAATTTTATTTCATCACTGCAACCCATATTGTTCTTATAATACAACGTTAAATAATTCAGAAACTAACTCATTTCAGTTTTAGTTTAAATACATCAAAATTAAAACATTTAAAAAAAAATCATCGGCTTAACAGTTTACAGTAAAAATATTACAATCACGTCAAAATAAAAATAAACATAAAATATATTATGTATAGAGGTAGATACCAACCTTATTAAATGTAAATGTGCAAAATTATACGAATTTGAGTTGATGTTGATGACGAAGGATCCAGTAGGACATCATGAGGGAAGTGTGGTTTGTCAATTAGCTGTTTTTAATATTTTCCCCAATTCCGTAGTGGAGAGCTCCTTCACTTGAGTTTGACTCTTGAGTGATATTTTTTGAATTGGTCTTTGATCCAAATGTCTAATAACAATATTCATCGGTGTCGTCGTGACTTTGTGGAGTTGTTTGTAATACCCACGCATAAACCAGAGTGCTTTTAAGCCATTCTGAGAAATTTATTTTGTATTGTCTGCAGCTTATTTTAATGTTTGTCGAGATGTGGTGGCCTATACACTGTATATAGGTATACGTGCGCAAATATTAAGGAGTGGTCTTACATTATTGATGTATCTATACATAGCAGGTGTGAGCATAAACGTGGTCTTAATATTATAAAATAATATGCTTGTGAAACTTCCAAAAATCAGAATTTGAGTAAATTTATAATTTAAGAAAACGATGGCGGGGGTGAGCATCATGGTTGATGAATCATCCTGCACGACGTATACAAATAGACATGGTCGACTGTTGAACATAATATGGTTTGTTAACCGCATAAAATAAGTTTAACGGATCGCAATAATTAAAAAAAATCCTAAAAGGAAATATTATAATATTCGTATTGCGCGAGAACCGCGGCGGCAGAAGACACTCGGAGTGCAGAGGGAGCTGATAAACAGGTGAAATAAAAGAGCTGCGACTATGTATTTTACGGATGAAGTCATATATACTGGCAATTATTTTAATTTCGAATAAAAATGTCAAGAAAATGACGACTGCGACTGCGACGGAGGAGAGCATTATTATTATTATTATTATATTATTATTATTATTATCATCATCGTCATTGTTATACGCCGCCGCGCACACACGCCACACACATACTCACCGAGATATTAATCTAAATAATTGTCCTTGTAAGAGGACTAGTTTTCGTTTCGTTTCACTCGGAAAAACTCGGGGGAAAATTGGACATTTTTATACATTATAATATTATTATTATTATTATACATACATGCGGTGTATAATACTCACAATCTTGATACGATTGTGTTCGGTGCCTAAATAATACGCAATAATATAATATAATAATAATATTATTATTATCACGACGCGGTGTAATTATTTATTTTTTCCTTCTGCAGGCGACCCTCCTGCCCACCACCCCGCGCACGCCCCTCGAACCGCTTCTCACCTTATCGCCACGATAGCTATCACTCACACACCTATATTATACACGCGTTTATATTTCGAAAATAATAATAATAATTGGTACGTATTATATTTGTACGTGAGAGACGACGAGTGTGTGTGTCGTGTGCGATGCTAATCGGAACTCTCAAGACCAGCAGCCTGTAAACGAACCGTATTAAAACACACGAGGATCAATTATGGGCACGACGATGACAACGACAACGTCAAACGGTATATTATTATAATTTCGTGTGCCGGAAAAGAATAGATGCAAATCGTCTCCTGTACGGTTTGTAAATAATATTCTGATAATAGTAATAATAATATGATAATAATGCGCGTACGAGTGCGTTCATATAATATTTTAATGACGACAGATTTTCGCGTAGTCAATGTTCGACGTGTCCAGCCAGTTGACGGTAGTGAAAACAATATAGATATCATAATATAGTATAGGTATAACAATAATAGGTATATTATGTGTATAATTATTTACAATTATTATTATAATATTGTGTATGCCTAGACATTTTTATGGTATAGATCGCGGGCGTTCAATTAGAACGTTGTACAAGACGTGTAGTTGCACAAGTGTCATTTTCTGACAGCACAAAACAATAACATTATTATGTTCAAAATAATATGATCGTCGAATCAGCTCAATATTCCAGCAATATAATATACGTATCACGTTAATATTAAAGTCGTTTTTAGTGAAATTAAGTACAATTTTTTTCCTGTAAAATTATAATAATTAAATTTATTTATTTATACCTGCAAGTGTGGTATGGATACTGAAGTGTAATCCAATACACTAATTTTTTTTCACAATTATTGTGATTTTGATTCGAAAAATAAAAATGTATATTACTTACATAGCTTCGATAGTTTTTAAAAGACTATTTATTTATAAACATTTTTTAATTTTTATGAAATTTCCAAATTTATTTAATGGGGCTGCCTAGGTTAGGTAAGTCAGCTGCTATGTTTTAATTTCACAACCAGGAGGAGTTACATTAGAAAATATTTTTATGAAATTAAGAATAAATGGCAAATATCGAACATGTTTTTTTTATAAATAATCATCAAGTGCAGATGAGCTAGACAAAAATATAGCAAGGAGTCATCGGTAAAAAGTGTGGTTCACTAATCGGCTCAGCAGCTTAAAATAAAAAAACTAAAAACAATTACAGCAAAAACGATACAATTGTAATATTAACGACCTTCTTTTCTCTTCAGGTTGTCTCTTATCAATCTCTTGGTTAAACTTATCGAAAACTATAAATCTCTTTCAACGGTTACCACACAACTATTATATCCTTCATGTACTCCTTTGTAGAAGGCAGCTAAAGTTCTTCCTTATGTTATAACCACTTTTATATAATTGATGGGGTGTACATTTTTTTTTTTCACTAAGGCAAACAAAATAGAAAGAAATGTTTTTTTTTTTGTAAAAATGTTGCCATAAGGTATAATAACATAAATTGTATAGTAAACATGTTAAGTTGTTTTTCAAAATCGCAAAAAAATTGACTATAATAGGTATAATAATATAATAAACTATATCCAATTAAAATATATATACATACGACGTCTACTGCCAATATACCTATGTATAATAATATGTCTATACGATGTAATAGCATCACTCTGGCTGGTTAACAACGATAAAATATGATGCGTACGATCAAATACCTACCACAGAGTTGAACACGTATAATATTGTATAAAATCAAATGCAAAACGTGTCGACGGGGTTCACGCGGTTTGTACACGCAAAAAATATACGAGTTTTAAATCCGAAATCATCGCAATAAAGCCTCGAACGTCGAAAACTTAAAAAACGTATTTTATTTTAGAGGATCAAATGTTTATATTATATATATACGAGAGTTAGATTATATCGTATCATTCGTCGGTGCATGCCGCTAAAATACGACGCACGTTTGACTGTATGATTTACAATTGGACCGAAAAACTTTATCTTTTATCCCTTTTGGATTTCTTTGACTGTATATATTATATATATTATGGTACTCGCGGTCTCTGAAAATCCTTTTGGACCCGAATAATAAAAATAAGAAACCTCCCGATTGAGGTCACAAAGGAAAACATAATATTTATACATTTTCGACGGGACCTGTGCACCGTAAGTCCCATCTTCGAGGGATTCGTTTTATTCAGCCGTACACAAAGCTTCTTGCCGCATTTTTCTTTCGGCATTCGCTCGAAAAATCGCAAAAGTGAATTAGCTTAAGATTTTCAATTAAATTATAAATAAAGAGGAGAAATTGACCTCACAAAAATTGTTTATTTCAAAGTGATAAATAAAAGTCCGAAAACAATTCGGTATTTTTGAAGACATTGTTTTAAAGTTGTTTATGAATAAAATTAATTAAATCATATAATTGTGTTTGTAATTAAATTCGTTAGAGCCAATGTGTATTCGAATGCGTTTCCAAGTATTTTGTAAAAGCAAACATTTATAAAAAACAAGTTTTCAAACCGTATATATAATATATTATATGATAATAATTCGAATGAATTAAAAAAAAAATATGAATTAAATTTAAGTTGCATATACATATATATATATATATTATAATGTTTAACTGTATTGATATATATATATATATATAGCATAGGTACATTTTTAATGTAATCCGTGCGATTATAATTTGGTAGGTAAAAGTAAAACAATTGTCTGTACTTTATGTAGCACACACGATAGGTACACCGCAATACGTGGTAAAATGTTTTTTAAATGACTCATTTTTTTATACGTATAACTACGACATATAACAGTTATATAGTTGGCATTGTATAAATTTGAAAATTTACTACATATTATTATACATTTGTACGCTGTTTTTGGAAAACCGTTTTCTCTCGAACAGCAATTTTCACACGATGTGTGCAATGGATATAGCGTACAAAACTATACGAAGTACCAAAATAAATAAGCTAATTAATTTAGAGTCGACACACTTATAATTATGTTTCGTACATAAATCAGCTCGTGAGTTCGTTTCAAATATGTACACATATGTATACCTATATATTATATTGTGTGCGTTTTTACGATTAAAACATTTCAACAACGGTTTCAAGTGAATTAAATGTATTGTTTTACGATTGTATTTTTTGTTATCTTTGTTTTTTCCCATTTTAATTATTACTGTTAAAAATAAAATTTACATACAAAAAGAACAGTCAATAAACAGGGGCCATAAATCGCTGTATACAATCTTGATGAATTCCTTTGCAGCTTTTCTTGAATAATACATATAATATTTTACATTGTGGGCATACTTACCTGCAGTCACCTGCTATATTTTATATCGGTTACATATATATATATACCTGAACTAATATATTACAATAATATTATATTTAACCAACTTTGAACCGTTCAATTTCGTAAACTTTTCCGACTCGGCGATGAAGACGTTAAATTACAACAACAATAGACACTGTAGTATATAGGTATTTATAACTATTTATTTTCGTTTGGAATCGGTTAAGTTTATTGAAACAATATCGGTACGCTTACCTATAATACTCTACGATATCATATATACGCAGCAAGTGCAGGGCTTAATTGCAGCAGCTCCTATATATATATAAATATACACTGCAGATTTCGTTCTAGACGTTCGCGCGATTGAGCATAAATTATTTTCTCGTGATTTATCGAATACGCAATGGGTACAACGTTGTTGTTATATTATTATGTGCCTCGCGTTATATTATTATACGACTATACGCGATGAAACGCGCTTTTTGTTCAAAAATATATTTCAATAATTCACCATATAGGTTAGGTATGGTATAGCGGTACAATAATGGTAATATATTTTAATTTACGCCATTAAAACCTTTACGCGCACGCCTCCTAGCTTTTGCCTCGACGCTTGTATTATATTATTATGTATAGTACCTATATAATATATAACGAAGATGTATACATAGATGTAGATACCGATAATATTATGATGTATATATATATATATACGTTATACCTATATATATATATATATATGTGCCTAATATTAACCGTAAATTCTGTCCGCGGATAACATATGTTACGCGTCATAAAAACAATGAATCAGAGACGGTTTGCATAAAGAGAAACCGGCAATAATATATACATATTATTATTATATATTATTGTTATGTATACAACACGCACGACACACACAATCTTTAAAATGATAATTCGTTCTTAGCGCTGCTCTTTATAGCGTACACATATTATAATATTATATAGGTATATACGAATGTGCGTTGTAAAGTTATGCATATTACCTATATGTATATAGGGAACAGTCGACATGTATATTTTATATACATATTTACCGAGCCTCTAAGGACGAGTAAACTCTTTTTTTCTGTTCGCAGCTTTAAAGTGAACGGTCTCGTGAATGTATTATAATACTATTTAATATATATATATATATAATATTTCGAAGGTATAATATATAGACGTGTACGAGTACTTGATCAACAATAATGGTGTTATTAATTATCTGTTTTTTCCATATTCACTATCGCGTATACGATTCTCGCACACTAAATATGAAAAATTGGCTCGTTATTAATTTCGAGTTTCTCCGCCGCACGCGTGTACATATTATATAGTAATAATAATGAATAATAATAACAATCATATTATTACAAAATAATATACAATAGCGGTGCAAACATGTTTTTCCTCCACTGTCCGATGACATCAATAGTTCAGGCGTGCTTGCCCGTGATTTTAAATTTTAAATTTCTTTCCAGTAACAATACCAGGAAATAATGTCACTCGAGTGGTTTCGAAATCGTTCTCCAAAATCTTATTTTAAATATTATAACACACATAGCGCGCGTGCTACATCGGTAAATATTATATTATATTATGGTATATATATTATTATAGAAGTACGAAAAATATGATATTTGTTTATGTGTAATGTAATATTATATACTATGCTATTCAAACAAGCAGTGTAAGTAAATGTTTTACGCATAAATATTTAATGTTTTTTTTTTTTTAAATTTAAATTTAAATTTTGTTTATTTATTAATTTTTATTTTGTTTTTCGTACTCGAGCCGTAGGTATACTATAAATATAGCCGTTATTATTATTTACCGTTTTAAAATAATGCATAATATAATGTTATATGCGCGTGGCCATTATATTATTAGTGTGTTGCGAAAACAAGGAACATTCCGATATCAAGAGGAAATAATTTATTATTTGTCGAAAACCGAAGAGCAATAACCGACGTCTGCAGCAGCGTACCTATATACTTTCCACTACCTATGTGGACACATGAGCACACGGCATATTATATAGGTATTGGTATAATATATTATGTTGCGATGTTCGATGAAGACGATTGATTGTGCAGACAGTACCTACCTATATGATATACGTTATTTATGCTGTAAAACTGTAAAAAATATGCAGCGTTTTCGACGCCTGTAAGTATGACCGGGAACGAAGACGACACAATGATATTACAGGAAACGTAGGTATTAGTCAACGTGATGAATATTTCGGAAATATAGTGCAAATTAGTCTAGGAGCTACTGTCGGTTGTTATGTTTCAAACACAATATTTTTAACAACTCCTATAACCATGAATTCAAAACATTTGTTTTAAACGTTTTGTTCATTGTTTAAAACGAATAAAACATATAATGTTTGAAACAGTGTAAAATTGAAGTGAATATTGTGTTTTTTTTTTTGATTTATTATTAATGATAAATAATACATTTTTTACTAACAATAGTTAATATGTACATAATATTATAATGACCACATAAAACATCCATTCAGAAAATATTTGAAATACATTTCAAATACTGTTAAGATTTAAAATAAGTAATACACGAACAGTGAATAAATATATACTAATACATGGCATATATTGGCATATAAGTATATTACATATTAAATTTAAATTAAGTTATTTTAAATATACTGTTTAAAACTAAAACAATTTTACACAATTTTACATCGTTTTAAACAGAAAAAAACAAAAAATACACCAACTCTGATTTCAACTCACTCAATTTAGCTTCCTTGAAATTATTTTAGCTAATAGAATCGAGCCTGCTAAATACGACAGAAAAATCGGCTGATTTTAAATAATGTTTACATTTTTTTACATGTTAGAATCCGAATTTTCTCAACCCGATTTTTTTATACCATAATTTAATTATTTCAAATCATTTGGTGTTGGTGGTTAAGGCTCTAAAGTCAGTTGATTTTTGAGACACACCCTCCTCCTCCCTCCAAAAAGTTCTACGAATCAGCTGATTATTCTATCGCATTTAGTAGGCTCGATTCTATTAGCTATACACATTTCAAGGAAGCTAAATTGGGCGAGGTAAAACAGTCAGTAGCTCCCTGTCTATATTCAGGTATTTGTGTTTCGTAAAGACGGGAATTCGACATTATAATTCTTGGATGGACTATCGTTTGAAGTCTTTCAAAATGTATAATTTTATCGCAGATACATATTATAAATTTATAAAATTAAACTCATAATATCTACAATCTATTGTAAAATATTTTAAGTTGTAATTACAACTCGTTAACTCGTCTCTATGATCTCCAACACAAGCCTATAGCTTTAAGGAGATATAGATAATTTGAATAATGCTACATTTGTTAAAATTATTATGCATGCATATAATTTTTATCGATCAATATAAAAAACATAAGAATGTATGTTATTTTTTTTTAATTATTGCTTGACAAATAAGTAACTATAGCTTGATAGCGTTATGAAGTTATTATACTTGAGTGCCAAACGTTCCAATATTATTATAGGTATACTGTAGATCGAATACCGTTTGTTGCGCTACTAATATTCATCAATAAAAAATAAAAATTCGATTCGGGTTATGCATTATACAGGTACCAGATATTTATTCTCTATCATAATATATATTATCATTATCATTAATCACAGACAAAAGGAAATGCACTAAAAAAAAAAAAAACCGAGAATATGTAAATGCATAACACAATATAATACCTATATACTCGTATACATAATATTATACTTACATCATGCATGTATACGCGTATATTTGTCGTACCTATTACGCATAATATGAGTATAATACATATTGATGTCACGTTTGTGTACTAGTTACCAAAAAAAAAAATAATTTACATTATTTGCCCATCAGCACCGATCCCAGAACAATTAGCTCTGAGCTGCGGATTAATTAACGTTTTAATAACCCTGATAATCCCACGGACAACAATTTTTTCGACAGTAATTAAGTATAATATATCATCGCCGGCCGTGTGTGTATACGCTCGAACAGAGTTATTACATAATATGATATGCGAGTTGTACACGACAATATAATAATATAATATGTACACATAGCTAATACATGCAATATGATTGTTTCACTGCAGATACGACTTTTATAGAGATCCTTCACCCTGTCGCCATGCAGGTATATTACGGCGTTTATGAAGTATATTATATAATAGGGAGGTTACCGATATTGCGGTTATAAAATGACCTTTACAGATACCATTAAATTGCGCTCAATACGTATTATTTTATAAGGTCGATTGACCAGTTGCGCACGGTCATTTTCAGGGTTTATTATACATCATTTGCGCTAAACAATACCCGTTGGTCGTTTAAATTTAAAACAATGCGTAACAATAATATTTTTCATATTCAGTACAGCCTGCTGAGAGTCTCAACACGGAATACCGATAGATGGGTTCCAATAGTAAGTAATAACTTCATATACGGTCACCAGATGAGCGCTATATTACTGTTTTAGATTCGTGAGTTATAAATGTCATGTTTACCTTTGGTAAATACAATTGTAGTATAATACGCTAATAAATAAATAATAAAAATATTTAAAATAGTAATAATGTAATATTATAAAATGGTAGTATCGGTACCTATTGTAGTGTGATGTAACCTATGCGCGGTTTGAAAAACAGGCACCAAGCTCGTGAAACATGCAGACGATTCTCAGCCGAGTCGATTATAGTTAGTATTTAGTTATAGTTGGCCTAGGACAATAATATAATATGGACCCTAAAATACAAATCGTACAAATTTTGTCACATATACGCAACTGGTCCATGATGATGCGTTCATTATACTTAATATTATATACAACTCTGATAAAGCCCATCGTCCATTTTAATTCTACAACGACGATGATAAACCATAATAATAATATTATTAATATAGGTACCTATATAGTATAATATAACAATATAATGTGACATTGTATAGGTAATATACGTTATTTCGTGGAAAATCATATTATGGTAAAATAATCCCCACGCCTACATAATATTATATCGCCGCAGCGGAAATATTTGATATTCGCTAAAAAAAATGCACCACGCGTTGTTCGCGTACACGTGTGTTATTTGAAGATGTTCCGAGAAGCTGGTTTTTATGAGAAAATATTTTCCAAACTTATTGCTGTGCACTGCAAGACATATCGACTACAAATGTAACCGGGAAAAAAATAATATTATGCTATGTTATATGTCACATTTAACTACGTTTATACTATAATAATAATATATATATAGATAATATGAAAAGATTTTGCTTTTTATTTATTTTTATGCGAACAAGCTCGCATTGCAAAGTATTACGTTATTAAAAGTCACTGCAGAGTGTGGTATGAGTTCAAAATGTTAAATACGCGAATTGGCGGCGAAACGGCGGCGTGCGGAAAACGAAATAAAAAATGTCTGAAAAAGACTTTTTTAGACTTACACCCGAGTTCGATTTAACCATAGACCTTACACTAATAGACGGAGCACGGGCCTAGATCTAGCGGTCTCACGTGAGTGCGCTGATATTACTCAATTACTATACGCGCATGTGCAATAGAATTTCAGGTTATGCGATCGGTTATTGAGTTTTAACAATTTATTTTCGTATGATAATGGATTGACGCAAAAAAAAAAATATTGTTTCTGAATGAATAATACATTTATTTATTGAATATATTATTTATTATTTAATAATTATTATGGTAATCGCATGCTTTTTAAAAAATTAGAATTTATCATTTTGTGTTTTAATAATATATTGTATACATAATGCGAATAAACATAATTTATGTTGTCTGAAATGACAACACTGCTATGAGGATGGCTGTGACCATTCCACCCAACCACGCTAACATGTAATGCTCTGTCTATGGATTTAACTAATAATTGGTCTGAGGCATAATTTGATATTGTGGTACCTATATGGTTTTATTCGATCGTTGCATTTCGTTGAATTCGAACATTTCAATACATGGTAAAACATTTTATTATTTATATGATATTTTAAAAAGACGGGAAAAAAACGCGTTGCCTAATGAAGTCATCCTTAACTTTTAATTAGTCAAACATCACTATCTCTCCATATAAATTATAATAAATGTAAACAAAGTTATATCATCCGGTAGATTTATTTATTTTTTCGTGGAATTCCTATAGTGAACGTTTTATAAAGCAAACATTTTCTTTTCAACTTTCATTATTAAAATAATTTAAAACTTGCACATTCTGTTTTAATTATCAAGTTTCACCTATTATTTCCAGTTAAAATATTTCTTAGGGAAAAAAAACCATGGAGATACCTACCTTCCGTCGAGGGTTACTCAGAAAAACTTAATTCGTAATTAAAAAAATATGTTCACCTATATATAATAATAATAATAATAATAATAAAATAAACCGGAAATTCGCGACGGCACCGACGACTCTCGGCCTTATCATATTATAAATATAGAACATCTACTTACCACCCTACGCGAGTCCCAGCTTGGTTTTATTCGAGTGACGACTGCATCATCATCAGCAGCGGCAGAAGAACAATATTTCGTCACGGGAGATTCTAAGTATATAGGTATACCTTGGTATATATGCTCGACGTACACCATGAAAATTGGACATTAGCGGTAAAAAGGCATATTTCATCGGTTATGCCCTCTGAAGATTATTAGCGCCCCCCCCCCCTTTCGTGCGTAGGCGTATCGTGTAGCGTTTCGTCATTACTATTTATGAGCCGCTCGAACAAAAGGGTCTGATTAAAAATAATTGCGAACACTAACACCACACCCTTTCTTTGTTTGCGCAAAAAGATCGAGGAATTAATGGGAAAAGGGCACAAAAAGGCATGCGTATGGCAAACGTGGAATAACAAAAAAAAAAAGAAGTAAATGGCAGTCGATGTAGGATTAAAAAAGAAACAGAAAGGTAACAAAAACTAAACATAATAAAAAAACAACAACAACAACGAAATAACGCAAAAAAGTAACGATAGTCGGACGATAAAAATAAATCAAACGGGGCGAACTAAATTTGCGTATATATACATGTAAGATAAAGGGTCCTCTGTACTACTGAAAACAAAAAAAAAAAACAAAAAAAAAAACGAAAAAGGGTTCAAAAGATAATGGTTTATTTTTTTTTTTTTTGAGGTTACGCCAGTTTTTTTTAATTATTTAAATTCCGACGGTATCGGTGAATCTTTGTTCGCGCGCGAGGGTAAAAAAAAAACGTCCGCGGATATTTTTTGATACACAAGATTTAGTGCGACGATCGTTAAAAACCGCAACATCAATTCTCCAAAAAAAAAAAAAAAAAGAAGGGAATACAAAAAAAAATAAATACTGAAATTAAATAAATGTCCACCCTCAAAAGTTGTGGGGTTTTTTCCGGTCGTTAGTGGTATGGTATTATATTTTTTTCCCCCCGAAACGTGTGACCGTAATCGCTATTCGCCTTTGACCGCGTATACGGTCGTGCATATTATAATATGTGCAGTGTACACGATATATATTATTATTATATTTATATTATTGAAAATAATATCCTTTCGAACGTTTTGGTCGATGTGTTCGTTTATTTTTGAATTCAGATGTACTTGTGTCGAATTGTTATGCAGTTAAAACACAATATTATATTTCTTGTTAGTACATATATATATACTCTTTTGATCCAAAATAGTAGATTCACTTTAAAGTATAACATAACTAATATTATAGTCTACACTCGATGGTATTTTAAGTTGGGGAGCATTTTTCGTTCCGGGTATAGTTTTTGAACACCCTTTTATAATTTAAAAACAATTTCTGCAAATATGTGTAGTATTCGAAAATATGTGTTGGTGGTATTCAAAAATGTACTGCCACTTCCCAATATTGAAGATATTGGCAACGCATCGTGAGGCGCAAGTCAAAATTTCACTACGAAAAACCGGTGGACTTCGCTTAATATAACGTCTTACTACCTACAGTTTTGCAACGTGAAATTGGACGACGTATAATCTGTAAAATTTGTTTACAGAATTAGCGCGATTTTTATACTTCCATTTTTTCATTTCAAACGCGTGTTATATTACCTAATTATATATTATTTTCGTATATATATATATGGAACCTATATATTAAATTTACATATGTACTTGAAATACGACGTACTTATTAAATGTATATTATTTGTATATTATGATATGACTCTATGATGTAGATCACGGCGGCTACGGTGTATATTATAAAGTGATGGGCGGGATGACAAGGGCAAATTAAACGAAGCCACTCGACTGGCGGTTCAAAGGGACTTTTTTTTCTCGAAAATTCCGAACCGTTGAATTTCATAATAAACCACTCGACCGGCCTTTGACGGCACACGGACTCCTTTTCGGTCACTCTTAATATTTAAAAAAAACTTGGTAATATCTGCCAGCGTATTCACAATATTATTATTATGTATTATATATATATAGGTATACGCGCGAGTCGTCTATAATCATAATAATAATAATAATATGTACATCGCCGGGTCGTCTCTTTCAACCGGGCGGATGCTCATCGGGCTGCAGGGAATCGTCGTCAATCGTTTACGTCGACCGGAGGTTAACAAAAAAAAAAATAATAATAATATAATAATAATAACTAAATGAAAAAAGAACCGTTTCAAAGGCTGTGTAATTGTATACGTTTTTACAGCAGTCATCGTCTCCGCCCGCGCCCAGCGTTTTAAGGATCACACGAGCTTGTTTTTAACGATTTCGAGGTCGTCGAGGGTAAAAGCCCCATTCAAAATATATACATGTTATTATACGCAAAGCGGTATATATACACGTCGTAATATATATATATGTGTGTTGATACCTATTACACACAACGGTATATATATGCATAAATGATAGCGTAACGGTATGTATACATATTATATTTAAATATATATA
This sequence comes from Sitobion miscanthi, assembly GCA_008086715.1. Taxonomy (NCBI): domain Eukaryota; kingdom Metazoa; phylum Arthropoda; class Insecta; order Hemiptera; family Aphididae; genus Sitobion; species Sitobion miscanthi. Next base: position 20,523,514 of record CM017799.1, on the reverse strand, counting down.
GGTACGATGATTTTATATAAAAGTTCATTATATTTTCATCGTTAATTTCGCGTGTATCCCTTTGCTTCTAATAATCCGCCTTTTTTTTTTTTTTTTTGTCCGCCCCGGTATCGTTGTGTTTCCAACAGATTACTCGCGTTTTTTTTTCAGGTTCACTTATTCGCAGCGCGGCCGTATAGGTATATACGCGCGTCTTCAAAGACAGATTTACGAGTGCTGCAACGCCGACCGCAAGTTTAAATGAGGACGAGGAATTTTTAAATCTTTTTCGTTAATTAACCCGCCACCCACGCAGTGCGCACCGTATAATATTATACACCCATCGACTTGCAGGTCGGGGTGGACTGCAGCACGTCCGGGTGCGTTATATACGGTGTGCACGCCGGGTCGATATTTGTCGATTATAATAATAAAGTCAACCGTTACCTGGGTATACTTACTGTCACCAGTCGTCACTGTACATTTGTCCGCACAATATCGTCCTAGCAGGTCCGTCTATTACCTCCCAGTCCTGCACCTGCACCGCTGCAGCAAAGACTACAAAGTTTAAACGAGGACGCGGGCAACCGGGATTTATAAATCTTTTTCGTTAGTTAACCCGCCCTTCCCCCCCCCCGCAGTTCGCACCGTATAACATTATACACCCACGACCCACCAACCAGGTGGGAGTGGACTGCAGCACGTCTGCAGGGTGTGCTATATACGGTGTGCACGCCGGGCCGATATGTGTCGATAATAATGATATATGTTATAGTCGATCATCACCTGTAGAGTATATTTACTGTTATCAGTCGTCACTACACATTCGTCCGCATATTATCATCCTGACAAGTCCCCGCCCTATTACCTCCCAGTCTTGCACCTGCACCGCTGCACCTGCAGCCGCACTGTTGCGATATTATGCACCGCAGCGGCGAGTAAGTACGCGGTTTGCAATGCATTCATATATTATTATTATTATAACGCAATCATGATTGGAAATCGTTGACGTTATCATTATATTTTAAACACACATTCGTGCGCCATGAACAAGGCTGACATACATAATATGATATCATCACGGGGTTTGCTTCACGTCGGTTTACACGAACATCTATTATTATATTTTTTGAAAGTTTCGACGACATGCGTAATACGTTTTACAATTTACAGGTATAATAAGTAGCGGCGAAATGTGTGTGTGATGGCGACGGAGAGCTTAAACGGAATCCTCGAAAGCGGATGTGAATATGATATTATAACTACGGTTGTTCGATGGCAATTGTGCATGTCAAATACAATATTACATCTAAATATTATGATATACCTATATAGACGTACAGCGTTAACGGTTTTCGAGTGCAATTATTGTGGTTTAATTCTTACTCCGCGGCGTATTGTAATCATATGACTATCATATAAACCGTTTTAGTGTATAATAATAATAATAATAATAATATGTGCAGTGTGCCCATTACACGCAGTGAATAGAATGCATATTCATCTGCAGTAAGTTGTCAACTATACCCATCACACGTCTTTGCGATGTATTCCGTTTAAAATGTACTTATTTAAATACGAACAGAATTGGGTAAATATAGTAGGTATCTACACATTATTCTTTGAAATGGTCACATTGTACCGTGGTCGCTGTTTGTTGTTTTTATTTCAATTTAGCGGTGGTGAAATTTTAAATGGAAAATCTGACGAGATGATACATCTGAATGGTCATGTTTACACCATACATATACCTATAAAAAGTATAAGCAATAATATTGTAATATGTTTACAAAACAAACCATTTCATTTTTTAGTAAAAAGTGTGATATACTTTAAAAATTTGTCGTCGTCTGATAACATAGTTTTTTAATAGGATGTTGGGCGCTTTGCAATTTCCTGTACACTCTATTTTCTCCTTCACTCCATCTCGTCCCATGGCCTCTCAAAACGATGTTTATTAGATTATAGCTCTATATGACTTTTATAAACAGCTCCTTCTTATTACAGTTAGATGTTTAGTAGAAATAAAGTATATTATTTATATATTTTTTATATGGTCCCAAGTGGTAAATATTTTTTTTCGCTGTTGCTATACAATCTTATTACCGCAATCTCAACATGTCGTGTACCGATAAAGTCTTAGGCATAATATCATAAACAAAATCCAGTCTTATGCAGAAAACGTATGTGCGAAAGTTTGACTGCTATTTGAACCATATAATATATAATCTCATAAACTTAATAATACCTATGAAACAATAGACTATGCGTGTCTTTTATACCCTGCGTAATTTCGACTTCGTTAGAAAGATATAGCCAATACCCGTGTGGCCGTGTATATTAGAGGACCAAATTGTATGTTATTAATTTTAAAAAACGTTTTTATCTTTATACCGTAGACCTTATATGCTCAAAGGTCTATGCTTTATATTGATAAACTTCGCCCCCTCTTTCTCTATTTTCTGGTACAGCTCTATAATTACATAAACGTGGTTCGCCGAGTAATTGTTGTGCATCGGACGAGCTGCACAGATGTTGAAAAAAACATTGTGCGGTGCTTCAGAAAGTTCACTATAGGCGTGTTATATTTACATATATTTATTATGTATACAAGACGGCAGGCCGAAGGGGTTGCTGCTGTTGCTGCGCAGCGTCATCCCGAGAGCTGTGTACAGGGTATATATACCCGGCAAGCGGTGGCGTGCGGACAAGTCGCGACGGTGGTTTTTACAATAACCTCGAGAGCGTATGTATACATATATATATATATATAATATCCCCGGCAAAGATAAAAGCTTAAAAGTGGCGGAGAGCTTATTTAGGGCATCGGAAGTCGTAAACAGTGACGGCGGCGGCTATGGCTTTTCCTTGTATAAATATATATATATACACGGGTATATTACAACCGCACCGTCGCCGCGGCTGTACCGCGCGTCTCGTTGCGATCGGGTTTTTATAGTGTAAACGGAGAGAAAGGGTTGGTGTGTTTTTAGGGTCGATAAGGGATTCGGCTTGTCATAAATATTAAGAGTGTAATTTTGTCTTTTACGGGTGTGCCTTATCCCAGAGGTATCGTCTGCCACCGCCGCCGCCGTCACTGCTGCGGCGCGCAATACTCACCTATAACTATATATATATATACGCGGGTAGGGGAGGTGGCGAAGCGCAGTGCGAGGGCGAAAGAACGAATCGTCCGTCGCCGAGGATCACAGGGAGAGGGAGAGGAATGCGGGGAAAGTTCGACGGAAGAAACGGCAGGAAAAAAAAAATGAAATAGTCCTGCGCCCCGCCCGGTCCTTCGCGGTGTTTATTAAATTTTTTAATTGGACGTTTTTCCGCAAGCCCGATCCCCGAAACCCCAGCTATTGAAATACCGGACGAATATTGCAGGCCATTCATAATAATATTTTTACATATAACGCATACGTCGTGTTATAGGTATCCATATTACATATTATTATACCTATGATATGCTACCGTGGTATTATATTATAATTTTATGTGCACTGCGTACTCGCACAAACCGCGTGCCGTGGCGTTTGTATCGTAGGTATAATATAAGTCGTAATACTATGTACAGGCACTTATATATTAAAATGTAATAATATTCTATGATATCAACAGCATCATATTATTATTATTATTATTATATTGCAATAATATGCCACGCATACGTGCGATTTAGTTTTGAATAACGTGCCGAAACAATTTCAATATAGTTAAAACGAAAATATTATAATTACATAACGTAACACTATATTTTGCGTACGTGCGTGTGTGTATACCCGTATATATATATACTGTATGTATTGTAAAACCATAAGTACTCGACTTAATTACGACGTCTACACATCGTTATAATAATATAATATTGCATTTAAATAAAAAAGTTTTCCGACTAAATACAATATTAACCACGTTTACATATTATTATCACAAATCAACGACTGCTGCAAGCGTATAATTATTATTACAACAAACGCGATATATATATGCGCGATATTGTTGACTTCTTTTTACGGCCCTAAGTTTTCGTATTTTATATTTATTTTTTTTAAAAACGCCTTTTTATTTATTCCACGTCACCCCTCTCGTAAATATCATAATGATATTGCATTTTTTTAATTACTCTTATAATATAGACGACTGATTAATATAAACGAGATAAACGCGCGCGCAGTATATTAGCTATAATATCATATGAAAAACTCGCGTGACGGCGAACGTTAATGCGTACAGTTTTATCCGAACGTTATCAAACGAAACTATTATGCGCTCTCGTTTCGTACGGTAACGAATTTATTAGAATCATTTTTTTTTTTTTTTATATATAGTTTTTATTATTATTATCATCATCATTATTATTATTTTTTTTTTTTGGTTTTTTAGTTAAACGACTTTTAGCCTCCTTACAACAGTAAATTGGAATACGTTCGTGGTACATGCCACTGAATAATTTAGATATATTACGGGAAAAATTAAAAACAGAAAAGTATTTATTGTATATTATGTTTTCCTTGTTTTTAATGTATAGGTATTAGGTAGGTATGTTTTTCTGTACTGCACCGCCAACAATAATGAACAAACGGAGCACTGTTATCTTTTAACTCGTTCTTGCAGTCGTCGATTAAATAATATTATATTCTCATATACGTTTACGCAGGACATCGGTATGATAATTAAACTTTCATTGTAAATAGTTTCATGTCGGAAAAAGTTTTTGTAATCTTTTCGATATCCGGCGTTCGAATTAAATATTTTGCTATGTAGATACATTATACAAACTTATCGCTATGATCGGTAGATACTGAATTTATGGAGTTTTACAGAGCATCATTTGAATGCTACGACTTTTTGTGGTAAAATAATAATAACAATTATGATAATAATTAGTATCGGAAATATAAAATAATTTGTATCTATATAATATAATTGTGTACCTGCAAGTTGTCAAAGTATGTTTTTTCAATTGTAGATTCAGTGTAACTATTTTAAATTACGCGATTGAATATCGTATATTATATTACGATATTACGTATTATTCTACTATTACGTTTTGTCAAATGCTTTTTTTTAAATTCATTCACACCATATGCTACGGATTACCAGTCACAATAATTGAGTAATATATTGAGTAAATTCGTATGTATCTACAACAAACGCAACGATTTTAGAATAAAATAAATAGTCCTAGTTGAAATATATAGCTTAAACAGATCATAGGTATATATTAGAGTTACATTATTTTTTTATTTCCAAAATTTAATTTTTTTTCTTAACATCTGTCGACACCTGTTAATATAATACTTTTCTATAACTGCTCGATGTCTCTTATTGTGGATATCTGCATGTTACTGTCAATATCTACAAATTATATACCTGTTGGTATATGCCATCACCTGTTGCTATCAATTGATACCAAAGTGAGCATCACCAGTCGTGTATGTTACAATTTTACTCTATGGTTAGGTTAATAAAAACAGAATTTCGTAATATTCTGCGTCATAATAACCGTTTATTTATATATTATTATATTATTCTGGTGAAATTGGATAGTATAATAATAAATAAATAATTGCACCGTAAAAATGTCCTCAAACGAAACGATGGATCGTGTCATTTTTTTCCATTATAAAACCCTATGTGAGCAGAAATGGTACAAAACGACGACGAAAATCGTGTGACATATATAAAATATATTTAGCCCGCAGAAATCACAGAAAATACCATGGAATTATTATTTTTAAATCAAATAGTGGTTATTTTAAGAATAAAATTTAGAAAAAAAAAATTATATTATGAGGAGAGAAACTAAGTAATTTTTGTTTTTTGACTACTTCTCTGAGTGTATGTTTATTCTGATTCGTCGTGGAAACTCTTCGTGTAAGCACAATATATACCTACACGTTTTCAAAATATGAAATGATCAAACTACACATGTACCTATATATAGGGAAAGCGTCGTAGGTTTTTACGCTGATTGAAGTACACGCGCCCAGACCAAACATATATGCAACAGTGCATAATATAATATACCTGTACGTCATATGTACATGTGTTCTGTTGTTGTTGTTGTTTTCGCAAAAGTAAACAGGAGGAGACGACGCAGAGTGTGTAGGTCGTTCTACCGAAGCGTTTTTTTTTTTAAAAATGTTTTTTCTCGTGCAGTTTTGTTATTAAATATTCCTTTATTATCATTTACGATATTATTCTACACGCGGTGGCACATTGTTTTCGCAAACTTGAAGGAAAACTCTGAAACAAGAATTATAAATTATATAACATTGCAACGTGCGGGTAAATGAGGAAAACGAGTGTACCTCTGCGGGAGGGGAGGGGATGACGATGATAATATAAAAGTTAAACAAAATCCCACACGTGCGAGAAAAACCGAGCGCGATAAGTGTTGCGAATATCGGTGAATGTAAAGCACTGCAATCACACAATGATATTATTATCATAACGGCGAACGAACCGGATAAGCGGCGCATTCGTGAGGCTGGGGAACGAAGACGCGCCGTCAATACATTGAAGTATTCTATCAGCTGTAGAAGTAAAATGAAAAATGAAAAAAATTAACATAGAAGCACACATTAAATCCGATCGATCCTGCAGCAGTCGATCGTGACTAGACCGCCGCCTCGCTCGGGCATATTATTATAATATCATAGGTCCTGCACAGGACGGGTGCGAAGAGTCCGGAGATTTCAACACCGAAAATCTTATATTATGTGTGTCCGAGCCCGGAAAATAATGGGTTGCCGCGCGTGCACAACGCGATTGGTGGGCGCCCGTGGCCCCCCGATAATCATTAAATTATTATTCGGTAGATCGACGAGGAACACACACGTCGTCGTCGGATCAATCGTCATCGTCGTCCGGAGACGATCGTCGGCCAATTCGCGCACGACATAATGTTACCATCAATCAATACCGTATAACATTATTATTGAACTTTATTTGCGTCTATATTATAATATTCTAATAATATATACTATCCCGAGCAGGTATATAATATTGTGTTATAATAATGTACGCCAGCGACTGCGATACCGTTTTAATTGTTCCGACCGTGTATAATTTCTCCATTTCGTTCTCACCTATTATTGCTCACACGCTGTAGTTGATATAATAATATATATATATAATTTACAATATTATATTAACGACCATACGCGTACACGGTTTAAACCGTGTTGCAGCCGCGGTGGTGTACATGGGCAACGAATCGTCGAATAACCGCAGAAAAATGCAAAAGAAACATTACTCAACGGTGCGATAAAACAATGGACGATACTTTGCGGAATTGATGATTTACACATATGTTATAATATATTATTATTATATATACGCCGACTGTGTGTGTGTGTGTGTGTGTCTGTTCAGTGTAAAAACATAAATTATATCGAACGCCCTAATGAAAAATCTCTCGAAAGTCTGCGAAAACGTTTCATTATTGTTTAGGTATATTAAGTATAATAGGTACGTTTGTTCGTACGACAAGTTCGCATCGTACGGAGTACTTAAATACACATTTTATGCGTATTTATAATATTATATTTTATTACTATGCCACATTGCCACTATCTATATAGTTCCTATTGCGAGTAATTGGAACATTTTTTTTTCATTTAATCGCCACGAATGTTTTCCTCATGAAATCAGTTCGACAATAATAATTATTAACAATGACACCTATACATTAAAAATAATATGTTGTTTTCGATTCTCTTTGAAATTGGGTACGTTTTAGGAATACAAGTTTTTATAGTTTTTTTTTTCTATATAGCTTCACAAAAATAATATTTATGAAACTATTTATTTTGTTGATTAAAATATTATTTATAATTATCTAACCAATAGCCGTAAGTGTATAATATAACCGTTAAAAATATTATTATGGTTGATGACTTTTTTTCACATAATATATGTTTTACACGTTTTGACGGTGGAATTAATTTTGTTCCATGCCTATCTACTGAAACGTCACATAATAACTATCTACAATTGCACATATTATATAGGTTTATTTATAGAGAATGTTTTTAAATTTTTTTAAATTTGCAACATCGACATTAATAAACTGTTTGTCGTTTAATTTATCATAATATATGCAACTACCCAACCAATTTATAATAATTAATAATACTATAAAATATGTATCTTATCTCTACTCACATTTGTCGCATTTCAATCGTTCTGATGAAATCGTAGGTAGAAGATTAATTTTTTATTGTACCTATACAACCTAAACGCGATAGAGCCACTTTATATAATAAAAGACGATTTAAAACGATGTTTATAAAAAGGGACAACTATCCGCATACGGATGAATGGGAAGGGCAGCTTACAAATGTTTGGGTGAAATGGGCTGTACTCACTTTGCTGTTGTCGACAACATTTAGTCTCGACCCTGGTCTGTGGTTGTAACCGAAGCACATTCATTAAATTCGACTTTACAATATCGAGGGAATTTCGTGTTTAGTGAAAAAAACCTAGTAGGTCAGCGTTTCCCAACCGGCGGGCCGCGGAAAATTGATTTGCCGTAGGTGTGCCACGAAATGTCTGCATGATTATTAATAAACGCTTAGGTTTTACAAGTTAAAATATATTGAAGGGAAACCAGTTGCAAATTTCTCACTAGGACTAGCTTATTATAATGTAATCGTAACATAATCGTAATGTATAATGTCTCTGTTTTACCATATCAATAAATTTAATATTTGTAATAAATTTAAAATATGATTTTACACGAGTTTTCCTAGCCTAAGCGAATACACAATTTTTAAATTATTTGCTAGTAATTTACTGATATGCTACTTTTATGATTTTAATATGATGAAATCCTAACGTCATAAAAGTAAAAAAATATATATAAATATAAGTCAGTGTCAAGTGTGCCACGGCTAGATGTGATTAGGGCTAGTGTGCCGAGGGAAGAAGGTTGGGGAACTCTGCAGGTAAGTACTGAATTGAAGAACTTAAGGAGTCAGTATACATATATATAGTGTATTGAAACGGCAGTCAATAATTGAATGACGGTATAATGATCAATAATTAATATTAATATTATGTCAATTATATAATATAAGGTAGGTGCTTTTGACGACTTTCGGAAGGACGCTGGGAATGCGTATAATATTAGAAAATATTGATAATAACGACGAAATATGGAAGACAACGATTCGGTGAGCTAAAGTCCTTGGCTAGTAGCTAGGCATCTAAAAACACCGTTTTATGTTTCGTACATCGAAATGCGTACTAATATTTTTAAATTCCTGAATATGGGATTGAAAACGGATAATTTCGGTAGAATTCGATTACGAATACACGTTTATATGCAGACGAGACGTCACGAGTGTATTATAATAATACAGTAGACAATTATTTTGATAACACACGAAACCGACTATATGTTCCTAAATAATGTTTATATTAAGCATATGGGTACACAATAAACATTATATATTATACCTACATGTGCGTTATTATACAGAAAGTAGGTATACTATTGTTATTTCTTTAAATTTTCCTATAATAATAAAATATTGAACCAAACATTCTGTTATTCCTACATTATTCGGCTGTGATTAAATAATATAATTTTAACTTTCCGAAACGTGTAAACATTACAAATACACAATATACAATAGATAATAACGTGCAAAGGTATTATAGCTATTGCATAATAATTACGTGCGATCTGCCGCAAAGAAAAGTTAAATACAAGTATAACCTTTGATTACTGAATATTTCTTCACGCGAAGAAATGAGCTCTGACGATCATTGTTTCCTTGGACGAATTGTTGGAGCGCCATTGTTCTTAGGTAAAAAAAAATATGTAAAACATATAAGAATTCTGCGCAGATTAACCAATTAACATTTTAAAACGAATAAAAATAAAAAAATATTGACACACATCGTAGAAACTGATGGTTTCGCGCTATTATAATTCGCGTTTTTGTAGGTATTATAGGTATTGTTACGATAAGACATAAGTACCTACAAAACGTGAACGGATTTTAATAATAGTACTGAAATCAGAAATGTTAAATTATTGAGTATAGCAATCGTCTGTGTATATGCGCTAAAATGTCATCAATGGCGGATTTTCATGTATGTATAAGTACTATAGGTATTTTCCAACGAAAACTAAATGGGATATTTTTTTTAAAAAAATTTTAATGTAACGTTTCAGAGTTTTACCACCATTGCGCGCTCGTGGGGACTACGTAAGGTTTAGGTTAAATTTAGGGTTTTTTTTCAGACATTTGCAGGTGTCCTGCAAACATACAGGTAAGCACCTACCTATATAAAAAAAAAAAATTAAAAAATAACATTAAATGTTGACGAACAAACCTACTCCGGTCACTACTTATTACGTCTCCCCCGAGTACGACGGTTGATGTATAAAAAATTACGAAAAACGCAGTATAAATCAAAATGTAGGTTGGTAGGAGGAACATTTCACTCGGAACTTGGCGGTAAATTATTGCCGGGGGTTACTGTACTTTACCTATATTAACATAATATATCTTTTGTGTGTAGGTACATAGAAAATATTGTAACGTCAGTGCGTCCAAATACAGCTAGGTACGCGTATAATATGTATATATAGGCAAATAATTATATTACCGGACTGTAGTTTGGCTGACATTTTTTTGTTCCTCGGCCCTTGCACAAACTCAGTAATTGCAGCGGAATATAATTGCACGACTAGATTAAAAAATAAAAACGCCGTACGCGTGTAGGTATATATATATATATTCGTACGCGGCACAGGTACACGCGGGACCCCCTCGTGACCTTTTAATACGTTTATGTAAATCCGAGTAATTAATCATTTTTATAATGCGATTTCCCTGTTGATCGGCCGGCGATAAGTACACGTCTGGGGTAAGAGCCATAAAATTCGATGAAGTCCATATTTACGACGTGGGAGTGGTTCTGTACACATAATATTTTTCCTTTTTTTTTTTTTTTGATAACTTAATCAAAATTAAAACAACGACAACGGAGACTCTATACATATATATATATACATACTGTAAATGTACACTAGTATAATATATTATATTATTATAGTTATAGGTGACCGCCGGGTAATATGTGCAGTGCCCGTAGTGAAGCAAGTACGAAAGTTGTGTGCGTGTTTCCGTCGTTGGGTGTACGTTAAAATAATATATTAAACGCGTAAATCGATTGCGACCAAGTCGCGGGACGAACAATAACGATGTTGTAACACTACTGCTGGGTCTGTACCTGTACCTACTTCTGATGCAACCAAGAGCAATATTGTCATAACATCGGTAGCTATATTGTAAAATCGCTGCAGCGGCGTCGTGATATTATTTTCTGCAAAAAAAAGAAAGAAAGAAAAGCAAAACATAATCGCGGGCGACGCATATATCGACTTACTGCACATCGTGCCCATGTGCGTTTCGATGAATTTACACGCGCGCGTGGTCGAACGACTTTTTTACCGCGCGGTCATCGCTTCGCGGCAATAACGTTTGTCTCTATATTAAAAAAAAAAAAAAACAGTAAAAAACGGTTTCTACTGCACACACACACACACACACACACACACTGCTCGTTTGTCGTTCACCTGCGTCTGTACACTGCTGCACGTTACACACACACATATATATATATTTTATTATGTACGAAAACCGACGTATTTATATCTCTACAGGTTATATAGCGACGTACACACACACTCACACACACACAGTGCGTGTTATATATTATATATATATACCTTGCAGCGGCAGCAGTAAATTTATGCGCACGCGGAATATTCCTTCGTCATCGATACGCCCACCGATATTATATATGCGATCCGCCGCCGCCACCGCAATGCCATTGTACCTATACATAAAAATAATATTATAATATACACGAGCGAGCGTAATTATTATTATTGCCGTCTGCATAGTTAGTAGTATATAATATAATGTAGTAATTGGAGACGTCTGTCACCTGCCCCGTCGTTTTACCCGTCTTTTTCACTCCCGCACGCCTCCGAACTCTCCTACACACACACACACACACAAGGTTTATTAATAAAAGTGTACACTTTATATTATATTATAGTGTTATTATAATACGGTCGAGACGGTATACACACTCACACTGTGTAATGCAATAATTATATAGACCGATCGAAACGAAACAACGCGTATAATATTATTATACATAGCGCGCGTGTTTCTAAAATTTTTTTTTTTTTTCGTCTCTCCGCACGCGAGTCGTCAGGTGCTAATGATGTACGACCGTGGTATCGCGGCGAATATAACATTGTTATTTTAGCGACGAGTGCCCCCGGAGCGATCGCGGCAACCCAAAAACAAAAAAAAACGTCGATTTCGTACACATCACCACCACCACCACCACCGGCGCATTGCGTTATCATCGTAATATTGTAAGTACCGGCAGCAGTAGTCTTCGATAGTCTATTATATAAATACAGGACACGGCGGCGCCGTAGGTGTATAATTAGCTAATGCCACTCGTCGGAGGATTCTATAACGCAGCGGCGGCGGCGGCGTCGGAGATAGTGGCTGCGAACTGCGAAGACCTGCGGCACACGATATCGCGACTTTGCCTGCTGATCATGTTTACTATTTTATGATAATTTACTACCTATTATTGTTGACGAGTATTCAGCCGTCGTCGACGATGTGTGTGTTTTCAACGCTCGTTAACTGCTGCGTGTCGATTTCGTGAATCGTCCGAGTCCTCGCACAACGGCGTACCGTTATATCGTGTAGATATACTATATATTCATACCGAGCGTGGACTACCGTGGTGAAAAACGAACTGCAGCTGCCGGAGAAAACACACACACACACACACCTGTTAAGTACTCACTACCGAAAATTGGGTCAGGATTCAGCGACAGACAGGCCCCTGGATCGATATTCTTCGATAAGGTCCCCCATTTTTATTAAAATCAATTATTCTCCAGTATAATAGCTGATAAGACGTATAATATGAATAGTAATCGTGAAAAAATTTTATTTTTCACGTGTATCGTAGTGTAATAATATTATTTGTCATGTATCATATAATGGGTGCTACAGTGTGCATTAAAGTACTGCTGCAAGAATAGTTTATGTAATATATTATGATAACCCTCTCTCAGAACACCCACCTCGTCTATTATATATACCATATACGTGACTTTGTATCCGCGTCAAGAACTGTATTGCAGATCTGGCCTAAACAATATTCTAAAATTTAGTTTGAATTAGCTGTTCTGGCCATTGCTGGAGTGGCCTGCAGACTTGTAAACATATATCGTAATAATATTATGTCGAACAGCTGAGCTTGTTAAAGAGTTCGACGCTCGTCTACTGTGCAGATTTCAATATACCATATACAGTATTGTAGAATTATATATTATAACAGGCGCTTGATAATATTATTCTTTTTTCCACCCTCTTGTACGGCCGACGAGGAGTGTAAAATCAGTGTCATCGGCTCGACAGTGAGAGAGTGAGAGAGAGTGAGTGGGAAAGAGAGATATTTTCCCTGTTTTTTTTTTTCGTTTTCCTTCCGTCCGGTTTCCCTCGTCGACATCCCTTCGGACACCCTTCGACACGGTGTAATATCGAGAGGGATATAAAATAAATATTGACTACTACTACTACGAAAGCAGTAAAGTAGCTCCACTCTCTCGCGTTTGAGGCGGCGGCGGTGGCGATCCCATGTCGGGTCGTCGACGACCGCGGTGTGTATATATATATATGTACATATGTATACACGCCACTTGTTGCCGGTTGCAAACCCCTTCGCGTACCGCTTCTATATATACTTAGGTATATATATATATATACACTCACGAGGCTCGGCACGCGCTAGTTTGTCCCCCGTCCGCACACTAGGCCACTGGGTCAGTGTGCGTCTATCCGTCGGACCCTCGCCCCCACCCCTAAGAGCGACTACTCGGGGTGTATAATAGTATAATATCTGTGTGCATAGGGTGCAGTCGTCGTCATATACATTATATATAGATATACGTGTCTGGCATTTCTACGGTCCGTTTCTGCTGGAATCGCTCGTCTCGCGGCTCAACAAATAACGCAGAACCGTGCCGTTATGATTTCGCGCCCGGGGCAAGATTAAACACGTTTGCCCCCCATCTTCTATTTATTATTTATTTTTTCAGTTTGCTTAGTATTATTGCATTGTATTGATATTTCATTATACATGATTAAAAATATTTGTAAAAAGAACACGATAAGTTATCAAATATTTAATTTGTACAACGTTCATCGGTAAATGTAATTTCAATATAATTATATATATTATATCATTCTCGACTTGACTGAAGCAAAATCTTCCATGTCTTCAAAATCGATATTGTTTGTTATTTATTCTCATAATCGATGGTATATAGCCGAGTTCGTTCATTTTTCTCGACACTTGGTAAATCGTAAAACTACGTTTTGATTAATTTTGATTTACCAAAGGAACGTTCACCGGACGCGACAGTATATTTCAGGCATATGGTAGAGATACAATCGATATATGTGCCAATACTGAATTTGGAAATAAAGTTTAAATGGTTTAATCGCATTTTAAATACCTATTCAAAAGAATTAGTTACAATAACGTATAATGGAATAAGCTCGGTGCCCTCGTATAGGTCGTATCTATACGGGGATGGTTTGTATATTATGTGTACCTATAGAAGGTGGATGACTGAAATATATAAATATTAAATATTACACACCAACATACACACGGCAGAAGCTCATAATAATATACGATAGCAATATAAGATAATATATTAAGTACGTACCTATATATAATATGTTGTAATGGTATTTTATGCACCGGCAATATCCTCATCGGCCGCCGCACCGTCCGCAGGTCGGATTAATGAGCGCCATGAAAATATGTATTATTATAACGAAGCGGCTGTCGACAATTGACCGGAAATTAATAAACTAGGCGAACGTCAGTACCTATATAAGCCTAACTGGTCATTACGCGTTTCTTTTTAAATCCTCGCGGTATTATCATTATTGTTATTATTTATTTCCGAGTGGCCGGTGATTCCTCACACCGGCTGCTTTACAATATTATTATGATTATTATTATTGTTATTGTATGTACCTGCTGCGCAACAAACGTCAGCCGCCCTCGTATAATATTATTATGGTTATAATACGACATAAATATCGATCGACGTCGATCTAACCGCACGGCATAAGACGACAACACGGTGTATCGTAACATCATGTACTCGTTTCGGACCTATGTTCCACCCCTCTGCTATCCCCTATATAGGTAGGGGCGCATATAGTGTGCGCACCTCTTCGCGATGGAATTGTGAAAAGTGAACTCTGTTTGATTGGTGGACAAGACTATATATATATAGTTTAGTTTAGTTGGTTTAGAAGCAGTGGTGCGACGTGAACTTTAGTCTTCTAAACGAAGCGACTATATATTATATTTCGAAACAATGGTACCCACCCACCGATTTTGTTCCCGTGTTTATGCGAACGTCTAAGCCCCGCACCACCTCCAACACCAAATCCAATTCATAACAGTGCGCATAGATTATTCGTAAATTATTATAACGAGACTATTATTAATAGATACCCGCTCCCCCACCACCAGACTTTTACACGGAGCGGTCGCTTCACGAGATAGCTGTCACGCCGCCGCCACTGAGGCTTAGAGCGGATTATGCGCTGTATTATATCGAGTATACGATATTTAGATCCTCGCGAACCTCGCAACAGTGCACCACCGAACGGAAAAAATATACTCCATACTTGATCATCCCCACCCCCGCGCAACGTATAAGGCATTAAATTCTATACGATCGTTTTGACTCCGCCGCCCATAGGTTGCGCGGGTGTACTTTAATTTCGAAAAAACTGACCGAATACGATATGATAAAATAATTATATTATATGCGTAAATATGTGTTTGTGCGCATTTATCGTGATTTATATGCGTCAACAGACCGAGCGAACCGCTCCTGCCAGTCGTACAGTTTCTCTGCGCTGCAATTGTTTCGATCTCGTCCGTTTAGGCGCCTCGGAGCTTATGGATGATTTGTGGTCCCACGAACTTAAACGGATACGATTAGTGGCCAAAAATCACTCGAGCCGAGATTGTCGCCATAGGTCCACGTTGGTAGGTTAACGGTTTGTTTGTCGCCAATAGCCGCGATGACCGATGGTTGTTGTAGCTGCAACTTGATGCAGTCTTACCGTGTTACAGTTTTAGATTCAGAGTCGGGCAATTAATGCGTGTTAATGGTCCAAAAATATGACGTGAGATATGATATGAGTGCATTTTATTAGATTTTTTTGTGTCCGAAGACACGTCTGGTATTAGAAAAATAATTAAACTTTGAGTGTGTTACATGCTTCTGTTAGGCTATCGATCCGATAGTTGGTACTTTAAAGGCTTAAGCTTAAAATAATTTTCATTACCCTTAAATTTAGTGGAGAAAATCAAAATATTGTTAATAACAGCTATATAGGTTATTACCTATATCAGATACAACTGTAAACATACATATAAGTAGTTTAAATTGTTGTTGACCATAAGAGCAAATTGACTAATTTTTTGGGGGGAACTCAAGCCCCTCCCTATAGGCCATAATTGCTTAGTACCACAGAATATAAAAATTAGTACTAATTACTAGATTTTGAACTGGGGGGACTTGACCGTCATTTGGGGGGACTAAGTCCCCCAAGCCCCCCTATTTGCGCCAATTTTGTTGACAAAAGTAAATCGACATACTTTATTAATAAAACGGAAATAAATTCATAATAAAATATCCTAAGTAATGTATGCTGAATAGTTTTTCGTGTAATTACCCAAAACGATATTTCATCGTCGAATGTTCAAAATTACATCACAGCCATTACGGTGCTTAATCAATGGCGAGGTCAACTCGACATTATTACTATACAGTACAGAGTGACTTCCTGGGATTTTTTTTTTCAAACGAATCCAAATGTAATGAAAATATGTAATTTTCCATTGAACCCGTTATTAGAGGGGTGGGAGGAATCGTATTTTGCGCGCTTGTGATGTACCTATACGTTTACATTATGTTTATCGTTATTATTTGCATTCTTGCAGCGATACGTACTGCACGTCAAACACAAAAAGTAAATAGTTTCAAAGTTGTTTTTAGTTTGCGAAACAAAACTATTTATTTATTTTTCAACTATTTCTTATGTACTGTAGGTTTATGAGCCACGTCGGTCTGATTTTTTTTTCATATTATGCATCCAAGTTCGGCCATGGTATAAAACAGAAATAATAATAAAAAATTATATTTATCTCGTTAAAACGCATATTTGTTGATGGTATTATATTTGGGTAATAATAAATTATTTTTACTGAAATCAGAACGTATATACTGCCAAGATTTTAATATTTAACAATTATTATGAATATTTCAATCTGCGACAGAACGCGTACCTATATTTAACATCAAAAGAATACAATAATATTACAATGTTCTGTACGGTTTTCTTTTGTGTTCAATGCACGCAATTTATTTTATATATACAGACTGATTCACTAAACACTCACCCGCATGTTTCTTTTTATAATTTATTATTTTATTTTTTAGGTTTATACTTAAACGCCATAATTCTAAGTTTTTAGATTTTTTATACCGTTTAAAGGTATCCGGTGATCACCGGGATGGTACTATTTTTTTTTCCAAATTAAAATTTGATTATAAATTAAAAATGTCTATAAATTGTTAATCCGATTACATTTTTGAAAATGTTGATTTATCTAAATCGAATTTTTGACTAGTTGTTTTTGAATAATTTACATTATGTACACTAAGTAATAAGGATAATACTTAATAGGTCAGTGAAGTTAAATTAAGTTTAAAGTTGTACAACACCAATAAGTGAATAATTATGAATTTATTGACAAATCATTAACCAAAACACTATTTATTGGGTATTATATTACCATGTATAATCATGAGAGGTATGCATACAATAAAAACGCAGTTATTAAAAGTTATTTGAGCGCAGTTAGGTATATTTATAATATAATATTGTTTGGTGTACGCATTTATACCGCAAAGGGTAGTGAAGTGCAGCAAAGCGAACGATTATATCAAAAGATTTTTGAAGGCCTCGTCGACTTAAGACTCAATTTTTACAATTCGGAATGTATTATATTATTATTATTACTATATACTTGTTGTGCCTATAATATGATATATTATTATTATATACATTTATACGTTTTTACAATAGTAATAACTCTGAAAGAATTAGTATTATAATGGGCGCGTCATTATACCATAAGAGTATCATTATATTATACTGTACGGTATAACTTTAACACCAGATAATATGTTTCCGGTTATTAAAACACGTACACTTATATTATTCGCGGAAGAAGTGTATCATAAAATATAATACTATAATGTGTATGGTTTATTATAATTGACATATTTTGTGTGCGCTGTTCACCTCGCGCAGATATTATATTATAATATGAATTGTCCAAAACAATTATAATATTATTCGTATTCATATTATTATTATGCGCGTTACCCATCGCGGACTATGTAAAACGTTTTGATACTATTATTATCATCACGGTGATATATTTTAATAATAATAATTGTTTAAACGCACACCAATCCAAACGGACATCGTCAACGGTACCGATTTTTGGATGGTGTATTTATTATGTGTATCATAATTAACAATTTATGCATGCACAATGTATATTATACATAAATATATATACAGGGTGATTTACCGAACATGATAAACCCATTTTTTCTACTAATAGTGAATTTATTTAAATTTAGATGTTTTGGAATTTTTAAATATAATATATCCGAAGACAATTTTTTCAAATTCTTGAATTGTTTTGAATTACTTAAAGAGTGTTCTGTGGCGATACAACTTCTGTTTTTCAAATAAGATTAATGAGAACCACCTTTTTTGCTGTAAATTATTTAGCGGATAACTTTTTTGCAAATGTTGATGCATTTCTAGTTCAAAATTCGAACCAGTAGGTAGTTTCATAATTATTAAAATGTTTGTACAAAGGACAATAGTCTTTAAAAATGATTCTACAAATAATTTACAGTTGAAAAGGAGGATTCTCATTTGGAAAACAAGAGTTTGTATCTTCACTCCTCAAGAATTTAATAATATGGTCAATTAGTAGGTATATAAAAATTCCGAAAATCAGATCTTAAATAACTTAATTATTGAAAAATAAAAGGGGTGAGCATGCTTGGTGAATCACTCTGTATAGTTAAATTTATTATTTTTTGGTTAGGTTATTGTTTTCATATATAATATATATATAAATAGTGTATTAGTATTCGAACAAGAACCTATATAGGAATGAAGAATGGTTTTGATTATTTTACGGCCACGTAACTGCAGAGCTATACGCACACATGACGGAATATGGTTTTTTTTTTAATAATTCTTATCGAGCTATTGTTATACACTGCACAAAACGGCAATTAATATGTTATGTGAAATAGAACGCCGTCGCGAGGTCAATCGGAAGAATTTTTAATTGGTCGCGTATAGGTGTTTGAAATACTATGCGAATTATGTTTGCGGATTCATAGGATTTTACATTATGACTGTAAAGTAGTTTATTCTGGACGTCATTACCTGTCGGAATCTCAATTTTATTTTATTTCTTATATCGTATTGTCTGTATTAATCGCTGTAGTGGTAAAGAAACGAAAAATTCTTAAAATTATCAATACATTGCAGTACAATACCTTTGTACACGCGCCTCGTTGGCAAATGCCGTAGATACGTCCTATATACGATTTCGTGTGATCTACACTGCAGATGACTCGCCTCTTTAACAGTCATCAATGATAATATATTATTGTGTTTATTTGCTAAGCGTACATATAATATTCCGGCCGTTGACCTACAACATTTCTGGTAAACTGCACGAATAAACTGGCAATTATAATTGCTGAGTTAATTATTCTATGATCCGTGTGTACCTACCTATATTAATTAAAAATAAAACATTTTTGATTTAATCGCTGCAGTACGAAACACGTAACGCCGGCAACGTAAGTAGGCCAACAATACTGAATAATTCGCCGATTGTCTACTTACCGGCATTGATTTATTACCGAGTAGATATCGTGTTTGTAAATAGGCGAATTGTCTACGATTTACGCAGTGATTAGAGGTATGGAAATCACTTTTTAGAACTTATATTTTATAATACTATATATTTATGCGTCCATATTGTACAAAGCACACGTACATGCAGTCGACATTACATTATTAATTGTTTTAACGGAATCGATTAGATCAGAGGTCTCCAACCTACCGATTCCGACCGGTCAAGCTTTTCGAACCAACCGGCCAAGCTGGATAATTGATATTCAGGAAATAATGTATTCGTTTAGCATTTATTATTATAATTTTTGACCAAAAAGTAAATGATAAAATAAAAGGTGTTTATAATAGGCAACGACGCTGCTGATTAGATAACGGCGAAAATTTGATGCAAACTATGACGAGATAAGCGATTTGAAACTTTTCACTAAGTTACCTGACATATTATTACAATTTTTACCCCTGTAAAATAATTGTTAAAATAATAAAATGATTCTTAAATTCTTTAATTTCATTACCTTTCTGTTTGCTCCGATGAACAATAATTCTGGCCCGCGATGCCAGATGCGTATTTTAGATTCGACTCACCGTAAAAAAAAGGTCAGAGACTATACTGGATTAGACTATGGTTATAATATGTATATTATATTGTATGTAATATATTAATTTAAGTCAATAAAAATATAGGATTTTTATCTAAATGCAATCAAATTATTTTTTTAGTTTAATTTATATAATATTGCGTTTACTTTCACAATGGGAAGGTGACATAGTTTTTAAATTACCTAAAATTCACATAATATTATTGTCAATGTGCATAAGTATAACGTGACCATTATTTGTGCAGAAAAAGGGATAGTTATATCAAGGCTGGGCATTAACGAGTTAAAAAGTTGAAGTTAAGTTAAAAAGTTAATTTTATCTTAACTTTTTACCTTAACTAGTTACTTTTGGCTTTTCATTAACTTAATTGTTAACTTACTACATTTCTTTCTTAATTAACGTGAAATTAACGAGTTAATTTTTCATTTTAAGAAGTAAGTTAAGTTAATTTATTTTGTTTTTAATTTTATAATATTTCACTATTTTAGTCTATTTTGTTTTCAAGTCAAAAAATATGTAAATTGTAAATTCTTTTAAGTTAAAAACTTATATCATTCGAATTTATCTTATATGGAAATACTGTATGAAGTATTAACACTATATACTATTTTGGGTTGGAAAAAAATGAAGTATGCTAGAGTTGTATAAACAAATTAACTTTTTTTTAACTTAATAAAAAGTTAACAAAAAGTGTGTATTAACTTTTAACTTGACTGAGTTAACCTATAGTTAAATTAACTTTTAACTTTTAACTTTTAACTTTTTGTTATTGGTGCATATTAACTTAACTGAGTTAAAAAAAAATCATTAACTTGCCCAGCCTTGAATTATACCAACCAGCTGCAAGCATGTATTTTAATAATTTATTAAGTTAAAACAATTTTATTATTTTGAAATATCAACAGTTATATAATATATTATGACAAAACTAGTGAGTGGAACGTACCGGGATGAATATACTAAAAGTGAAAAAACGAGGATTGTCACTTGTCTGCATATTTGCAATTCAGTTGAACTAGCAGAAGAGCTGCTGGTAAGTCATTAGACCCAAATTGTATCACGCCTTGGTGAGCTGCAGCATTTAATATAGTAAAGAAGTCTTTTATTAAACTACTACTATATCCCACAGTACGGTAATATATAAACATTTTCGTATCGAGGTCACCAAGGAACCGGCGGACAGAGGAGCTCCAGGTGTATTGTGGCCTGCCTAAGCGGTGGAAAAGGGAAAAGGAGTTATGAAAAAGCTATATACTTATTACGATGGAAGCTATATAAAATGCCTAATATACGTCGGGCACACAAACATAAAGAGGAATAAATAATTAAAATCGAAAGATGGGAATGTTTGCGATAGGAAGAGTTTTGATGGAGGTTTAAAACGGTCAGAGCTACATATAATATTTTATCCGCTCATCACTTATTTTCCGCAAGCAAAATATAATATTCGATATCTGAAACGCGCGCCGTCGACGTATATATGATAAAAGAAAATTGAATTTTGAGATAACTATTATGAGAGTTTAGATAATGGGATCGAAGAGAAAATAATGTCGAGTCGTTCTTAAATATAAAAGGAGGACAGGCTCGCTGGCGGATTCAAATGAAATCCTCGGCTGAATAATAATGAAAATAAATGTATAGAAGTACTTCAAATGCGCGAATATTAAATACCGACTCTCCAAAGATCGGGAAAATCGTCTTTGATATAATCCACGTCCGTGAATTGCTTATCTCTTGAACACCCGAATTATTGACTAATTACGTCTAATTTTAATTAGACTGATGGCCAAGACACAGATACGATGGCGGATCTCTTTTCAAAAACCGCTCCTTTTCCGGTCGGGCGGACGTCAAAAGTTTAACAAGTCGGCGGTGGCGGCCGGGTTGAAAAAAAAAAAGACTGGCGAAAAAACTTATCGGAAAAGCTGTGAAAAAGGGTTGAAAAGGCAACCCTTAGGAAAAAGGGTTTGGGTTTTTCCGTCTGAGGGAGAGATTCTATATTAATTAATTAACCGACCTGCTGCCGCCATCGCAGCATCAATCAACGTCCTTTCTCGCAGCGATATTCGAACGGGACCATATATATATATATATTATTATAATGTTTATATATATATATATATATGCATAAGTATAAAGTATAAATTATACTTCGTATGCGCCGCACAACGTAACGTATAATATTATATTATATACCTACCTGGCCGGGTTCTAATTTCATTGCGAACGGGTTTCATGCACAATTTACGGTTTATTGTATCTGCAGCAATCCCCAGCTCCGATATATAGGAACGCGTGATACATTACATACGCGCACGGAGGATATAAGTCAGAATTAACAAAAAAAAAAAAAGGCCAAATGTATTTTTTAATAATAATTTTATATCATATTATACTGTAGTACCTCATCGTACCTATTATGAAATGCGGCGCTCAACACAGGTGGCTGCGCGTACACGACATTATATTTTATAATATTTTATAGCCTATACGTCCTATTATAATATCATTATATATTTATAACATATAATAATATTGTACACCACGCGTGCCTACCTACGTCATATTAAAAACTGAGAAAAAAATATTAATTTGGCGGCAGCGTCTGCGTGGAAGGGGCGGTGGTTTATGTGCGCGCGGTGGGGAGTGGCTAAGGGGAGAGGGAGGTCGATGGTGGGGAGGGCTGGAAATCCCCGAAACGGGCCAAAGGGGATTATTAAGATAGATTGGATCAGGGCCTATGTGACGTTGAAACAAAGGCTTGTTTTAATTTAAACGAACGGTTTGACCGGGACTAAAGCCGCGATTTTGACGGATCGCATAATAAAGAAGATTTTCCTCGTCGCCGCCGCACTCTTCTTCGTCCGTCGTCCGCTGTTGTATACATCACACACGCACTGCTCCGCCGCCGCGTCTCTTTCCTATTATATTATCGGTTGGTAAATTAATGGAAAAACAACAACAAGACGCGCGGTGGGCGTTTCGCGCTCCAATTAACGCGTTCGGGACGCCGACGACGGAGAGACTTAATAATAATAATAATAATAATATTACCAAGTGCGAAGCGAAAAAAAAAATGTTGAAATAATACGTAAAATTCGCCAGCGTCGATCTATCCTGCACACCCACGTGGTGATTCCGTCCATCGCTGTCGGTTTGATAAATATTATTTATATTTACTGTATAAAATGTATATAATGCATATAATGTACCTACTGAATACGCGTCTGTTATCATAATAACAATATAATACGATTTTTCCTTCGAGACGACGTTTCACGCGTCCGTCCGGTTCCATCTGGTCTCGTCTTGCGTCTCGAAAAACTGCCAAATATTATTGTATACAGCACGATCGAAGCGCCAAACGACCATAACCGTTTAGACGATCAGCTGACGATATGATCGAACAATTTCGGCCGTTTAACATATTTTTCCGGATGACCAGAAGTCCAGTACGTAGACATAATATTATCATTATGTCGATAATATGATGGTCCGATACCGTCCGACGACTTATTAGATAAAGTGCAATGTGCACGATAAGCCTATATAATGTTCTCGACCATCACCTTTTCTGAAAGTATTTCCGTCGCAATAATTACGTTTCAACGGTATAAAATCCAAAACAAATATACATCATCTGTTTGAATAAAAAACATAAAAACATTTGATGTCTGAACTTGTATAATATAATTGTATGTCATTCCATTAGTATATTATGTAGAGCACGCCAGGACGAATTGATGACGGGATAACAGCAGCCATCATTTCTCCTTATATAATATTATATACTCCGCGAAGTTTCTCGGTGTTAATGGATAACATGCAAACACACATAATAATATAATATATATATTATACACACGTGCGAAAAGTAGAAGATCATAATTGAACTGTTTTATATGTTTACGTACAAGAAACTAAGAAACTGAAAATGGAGATACGCGTTTCGTCGTTTACAGCAGCTGAGAGTAGGGACATCAATAAATCATACATATTATGGTACGGTCCCTTGATGTCGAACAATATATTGTGGATAATATGCAAGATTTCATCTTTCTACTGATTTGACTAATATTCGGTGACATTTTGAAGTCGATCGGGCAAAGTGGGGGGGGGGGAAGTCTGAACCCCTTAATGTTAAATCTGATTTTACTCAAATCGTTCAGATTTGCAACTACCGAAACTCAATTTGTAATTAATTTCAAATTATTTTATTGTATTTTGAAGTTGATCGAAGCAAGTGAGCAGGGAGCCAACGTCATGTGGTTACATATAATTTGTCCACGAATCCAAAACTTCTTTTGTTCAAAATTATCCATCCTTCTTTGGAAATTTTAATACCTTATTTCAAGTTATTTCTTTTGATAGTTTTTTCAGCTCTTATAAACAATGTTTGCCAATTGTTTTTATAAAATTATCTTTCAATGGGTTATCTTTTTTTGTTTTTTAAAATATTAATACATTACATCGAAAGTCAGTTGTAGACTAATATAAGTCTTAAGATTGAGCCACTGAGGTAGATAACAGCATTCATCAATACACTGACAAGAGGTAATAGCTGCAGCTATAAATAGGAAATAGATAAGGTGTGCCTGTACGATGCACTTAGTATATATAATAATATAACATAAGTTGCGACGCTGAAATGCACGCTAAAGAAAAATACTATATAAATAGTTGTTTAAACGACGACCTGTCAAATCTGCTTACGGGGATTATTTGCGAAAAACGAAACAAAAAAAAAAAACGAAATACGAAAATAAAGAAGCCTTTTGCGAAAGGGTTCGAAGTTATTAAAACCATAGAGTCGAGTAAATAGAGGGATTTTTTTTACCCCCGTCAATCCGTCACCGCCCGTGCGTATGTATATATACGAATGTGGTGGAAAAAAAGTTAAAGGGACGCGGCGGGGGAAGAATGAAAAAAAAAACTGAAATAAAAAAAAGATTAAAAATTAATAACAACAACAAAGTCATAACTGAATCAAACTCGGCGGGAGAAAGACAATAATACGACGATATTTCAAGTTTGCACTTTGATTAAAAAATATTAAGAGCAGGAAAAAAAGTGAAAACAAAATAAAACCCAAGTGCGTGTGGCGGGACGACGTGGTATCGGGGTAAAGGGTTAAGATTTTGGGAGGCCATAAATATAATTTGTCCTCTTTACCCCTTTCGCTCTCTTTAATTGTATTTCGTTTTGCCAACAGATGTTTGTTTGAAGAATGAACTCTTAACTTTTGTTTTATTATTATTATTATTATTTCTTTATTTTTTTCTTTCACTTTTTCAAATGAATTACAAATGCCAAACTTTTACTAATACAATATTCAGTACCGGCGGGGGCGGCATCTGAGGTTCTTGTCGGTTTTATTCGCGTGCGCGAGCTTCCCTATTAACGCGTCCACGACAAGCGAATATTTCGTTTATATTGTAAGGACTTTAATATTGTACTCACCTCATAGACTTCCGAACTATACGATCGTTGTTGTTGTTCTCATCAATTATAATATCGGTCATTGTTATTGACAATGGTTACCAATATTGTTAATAGGTAATTATAATGGTAACGTGATAGTGTCATTATTATTAGATATTAAACTATTAAACGATGATCGTGTGCGCACCGGTCGAATGACGACTGATAATATTAATGATAATAATAATTGATATATTAATACATTACGGTTCGTTTGCTCAATGACTTGTTTCACAAGTGGCTATTATCACTAATTCCCGTATATGTTAAAAACTACCCACATACGATAACGCGAGCGCAGCGCGACAATAATCGGTTTCCTGGCCGATTGGCTATATTATTATTATTATTATTATTATTATTGTCAGTGCATTTATGTTATAATATACGCGTATATCATTCGACCGCGTCTGCGTGCTCAGTCGTGTAACACATTTTATAGCGTATACATAATCATATATATATATATATTATATAATCGTATAGACGCCGACGTACATCAGTCAATTTTTTCGTTTTTTTTTTTTTTTATTATTATTATTATTTCCATTATTATTTTCAACCATTCGCCTGTTAATGAACGAACATCCTGCGTGCGCGCGTGTTACATCATTTATATTGTACAGGATGACATCATCGACTGGGGGTCCATATAATATATATTAATATACACGAGATATTAATTGATAATCGCTCTCACGCACTCGAACCAATTGGGTTCTGAAGAACAATAATAATAATAATAATAATAATAACAACAACAATACCGCCGCCACAACTACTACTACTAATAATAATTGGTCGTGAAAAATCGACACGGATGTCGTCGGCTAACCAGTTTACGTATGTCGACCGGTCGCAAAAAAAATTAATAATATTATATAGTGTGTCCATTTTCAGAACGTCATCACAAAGTCGATATTTGCCATAGTTTTAATGCCGAATTGGGGTCTTCCCCACTTCCACTATAATAACAACTTAAATTTCAAAACGTAGTCTTATCTATTTTAAATTTCCCTTTTTTTTTTTAAACAACGAAAACCGTTTCGTTTGTTATTATAATATAACGCACTCTACGTGTGTCGAGTGATTGGTCGTTTATGAGACTTAAGTCGTAATGATCTTGATATCGTGTCCAGAGTCAGTGCGGCGTGATCACCAATTAGTTGATGTAAACGCAACGAAATCGTATTAACGATCATCCGCCTAAATTGGCTGCCAAAACAGTAGGAATAATAAAAAAAATTGGGGTTTGCTGCACAAAACCTCAAAGTCGGACACAAATCAGCACAAGAGAAACTCTTAGTTTGGTTCTTAAATCTCGAGGTGAGGAAATTCATTTTTCATTATTCGTACTTCATATTATAATACATAGTACCTACTAAACACAGTATATTGTATACGTATGGTCATTAAATTATTTTTACTAGTCGTGTTGCTTTATTATAATATTTAGCTAAAACCTAAATGGTGTCTAAAGGTGTTCCTAAGGTGTCTCTTTCCACACATTTGCAACAGTCACGCCAGAATCTATTTCGTAAGCCGATTGTAAAAACATATCTACACGTTTCCACAAGCAATGATTGCATTGTATAAGCGTACTCATTAGAGTTATGTTAACAGAAAATAATAAAAAAAACTCGTCTGTTTATCAGCAGGTAACCGCGGTATATACACAGCGAGTTTGACATTATTGGATAATATGGTAATATTTGACGTATAATCTGCGTTGTTAACTGACATTATTATTTTTTGTCAACACTATTATAAATATGGTAGATAATGATTATGATCGTGTATAGTATTATTATTAATAGTAACATTGTTGGATGAAACAATAAAATATAATATAGAAGCATAAGCATTCGTATACCTAAACATTTTTTTTTACACTCGGGGACAACTACAAGCGTCGAGAAATAATAAAATAATATGGTCAAAACTATATCCCCCCCCCAGATAAAAGTTTCCGCAAGCATAATATACATGAGTAAACGAGTCTATCGCACCGGATGCAACCCTGGTGGTTGTGGGGGGGGGGTCTTAGCGAACGCACCATCGAGTCCTGCTGCAGCCCCGCGTCGTCGCACGCTTCCGGTTAAATTTTGTCGATTGAAAAACAAATTCTGACGTTGAAAATTTTGTTTAACGGAAATGTATAAAATATAATAATAATATGCATATAATATAATATTATGCCGCACGCGTGGATAATTGATCGCTTCGGAATAATATTATAATGACAATTAATGCGTTTATTGGACTTATCTCGGTCGGTCGATCGGAACCGCTTAAGCGTGTATATACCTATACCGTAATTATGGTAATATATTACCAATAGATGTGCATATATTATTATCATACGATGTTTATAATATAATATAACGTACACGTACCACATTATAATATACCTAATATGTGTGTACAAAAATATAGAATATAGAATATGATTAATAGTAAACTGAAAATTATTATTCGAAACGATGACGAAAGGCCGCGCGCGATCGAATAATAATAATAATAATAATAATAACCAGTCGCAATTTGTTATGACTACGTTTTTTACCGAACACGTTATAAAAAGTAGTGATTCGTTTTGAATTATTTTCGTTTTCAAGCACAATAATATTCGCAGCAGTGTTCCGGCTGTGACAATTATGAATGGTCCACCGGTGAATTAATCCGTAACCAGTTTTGCGACCGGACATCATCATGGGCGATTATTTTTCGACGAAAATCGTATAATCCTACGCAAAAAACGTACAACGAGACGCCAGTTTTATTTTTTAAACATCAATATGCGGGTTTTAAACACACCTATTTGTATACATTTTGGCTTTTTTTTTTCCCCCAGTCGTGCGGGTAAGATTTCAATAATAAATTTAGATTTCCAGTGGAGCGAGAAATATATAGAAGTATTTCGCGGATACGATCACTGCAGATAATAATAATATGTAGCTGTCGACGAGTGCGGCGTTTCTACATACTTTATCATTCCACCAGTTTTTAAAATCAAATATATTATTATAGTTCGGAAAAAAACATATGGTCGACAAATTTCAAAATAGTATGAAATGTGTTTAACAGTTTTGCGATGGTTTGCGTTCCGCTGTTTAAAATTAAATTATTTACATAATCTCTGGCATTGCGTTTTCGAAAGTTTGAACAAGTTTGTGGGAACTGCATATAATATAATATATATACCACGTCTAATTGTTATTCATTTGTACATAAGTCAGTGTTACCCTCTCATTACATTTTTTATTTAATATCAAAGCCGTATAAACGTTAAAAATATTTTATCAATTGTTGAACTATAATATACGAACGGCATTTTCGATATCACTGCAGCACACTGCACTTGGGGTACAGTATAATAAAATATATAGACAAAACCGGACGTTTTCGAGGGTCGTTGTGTCGATCGAACGATTCGAAACGAACGAAATAACGCGGTGATTCGACGACCAGGAGGGGCTGGTTTTGATTGCAGCGATTGTTTCGTTTGTACAGTTTTATATAAAAGCCAATGTGATGTTATACCTACTTACTACGCTGACGTGTACCTATGCGTAATTGTATAACAAAATAATAACATGTATTAATAATGGTTGTGCGAGTGCAATCGGTCGAAAATCCCGGTTTCTTTTTTGTCGAGTGTATAAACAACTGCTCTGACCACGCGGGTAGGTACTGTATAATATTATGATATTGTAAACGTTCTACCGACCTGCAGTGGCAACTGCACATTGTTAAAACGGCGAAAGGGCCGAAACAAACGCACTTGCAGCGTCGCCGAAGCGAGTTATTTACCTATATATTTAATTTATTCGTACAATGTGTGTGTGTGTGTATGTGTGCGCGCACGCGCGCTTATAAACGACTCCTATACCAATGTTATTGTACTTGCGTATTTAAGAAACATAATATTATAATATTATTGTGCAGTGTTTTCGGACCGCAGAGTGTTTTGAAATGTCATATTTTGAAACGGTCCGTCGAGAAGGAGCTTATGTATTATTATTGAGATTTTATCGTTCGAGTGGATTTATTTATAATATAATACCGACTGTACGAAAGCACTTGATTCATGCGTGACAGTCGCTGTTCAAAAACTATTATACAGTATAATTGTATCATATTTTTTTTAAATTTTTTTATAATATTATATACCCTCGGCCACATAGTGAAAATAATAAATTGTATACTAAATCTAGGTGTTAATTACATTTTGGTTGGAAGATTGGTGGCTGTGGTGAATTGGATGATGTTGGCTATAGATTGAGGGTGATTGTTTAGTATTTCGGCTGAATATTATTATATTATCGCACGAAAAACTGTAGCCACAGAAATCGAACGCATACGGTTTTAAAATATTATGTAGCTAGACGTCCGGTACAGCGTGCCAAGGAATTGTTTTTTTTTTTGTCATAAATATATTTGTAAAAAATTATTACATACAAATTCCAACTAATTATAATAATAATATAATATGAAACCAATGGCAATTATCTAAATAAACAAAAAAAATTATTATTTTTTCGTAGGCTGAAATAAAATGCATGTATAAATTACCTTTTAACTACCTCCAAAGCATAAGGATTGAAAAAATAAGCTATAAACACTGTACAGATTTCTAGAAATCTATCGATATAACTTTTATTCACAACAGTCCAGTAATTGTTGAGTCCATTAAGATACAAAACGATATTATATACATATTTGTATACAGACAAACATCCATTTTAATATATAGAGAGATATCGTATATAGGTATATGCAATCGGCCTCTACCCTGTATCCCGGACGTTCGTGTCGTATGTGATCTATCTATTTGATTGTATATAGTGTTATAATATGTGACCTCTGTCTATTCGTATTAAGTGTTATGTTGTAGGACTTACGTTTTCTAGATAATATGTTATTCGTGCTATACATGTTATTGTTGATTGTTGATAGTTGATACCACTGTTGTATCATATAGCCGATGAATGGGCATAATTTATTCGTGTTTAAATAATACGGAATGCAAACATAGAAAAGTAAACTACACGGAAAACTTAATCGGTCCTGATGCTGCGGGTGCTAATACGCAGACAATTGAATCTATTTGGTCACATTTAAAATTCAAAATATCGAGTGAAATGCTTCATAATGGGACTAATCCAGAAAATATGTTGCCACGTCATCTTAATAATGTAGAAAGCTTGATACCGATCGGTACCTAACCAGTTCTGAATATACGTTTATTCGATTTTTAAAGAATTATCCTTATATTTTATCAAATATAAGTGTAAAACATTTTTTTTTAAATAAATCATTTGTTTTTTATAGTTACCTATCCCAATATCATAACCTAAAAATATCTCTATTATATTTTGACACACCATTCATTTTGCACACTAAAACAGTTAATAAATTATCGTTTATAGTTTTAGTTCATTGAGTTCATCATAAATATACCCACATATGTGATGGTAGGTATCAGTAGATCGCATACTTCACGAATACCTTATATCCCGTGAGCAGCTTTGATTGCACGCGGAGAACATTCGGTAGCCTGTATAATACTACTGTTTGATAAAAAGTCATTTTGGCGTCTTTCATAGTTCATAAAACTATAGATATATTGACCAAAATATTATCTTCGAATGTGGTGGCAAAATATAAAGTACCTTTTTACAATATATAGACGTCAATAACGGTTTACTACCATTTTTTGGTCTCTCTGCTTAAAAAACGCCTCATACCGAAACCACCTGGAAAAGAACCAGAACCTGTGGCCTGCACCTCTCGCCGCCGCGGAGGCTCGTCGTCACGATGAGGCCTACATACATATATGCAGATACTCGTTTATTATTTATGACATAGAATCGTTACACTGTCACACCGTAAAGCTGTGCGACGTGTGGTGTGTACGTATATCGTATTATATTGAGACTTGAGGTATATTATAATGAGAAAATGACGTGTACCCATGCTACCTACCTGTCGAAAACGCGTCGCGGCCCAGACGACCGTATTTAGTCTTCGTCGGACGCGCTCCGCACAATGGCCGGACGATTTATACCGGTCGACGACAGTTCGAAGTTATAATATTCCTACCTACATTATATTATTATTATCATTATTATTGTGCTGCGCGCGAGCATTATACGCGTATTTGATAATAATAATATAACGACTAAGCAACAATAACGATGGTATACAATACGATATTTTACACGGCCGAATATCGTCTGTCGCGTACAATGTAATAATGTTCTGTACATATATTATATAGACGACGGAAAAATATATATATATATGTATCGTTTCTTCGCACCAACATATATATATATATATTTTATTATATACTCAGACACTATATAATAATATACATGTATACGCCACAATAATATATTACCGCGGCAGTAATATCAAAATTTACGTCGACGTCGAACAACGGGTCCGGCGCGGTTGTGTTGGATATAATATAATATGTATATATATATTTATATATAATATTATATAATATACGCCACGAAATCCCCCGGAATCATTAATTTGCATCAGTGTCCCCGCGGACGACGAAGCGCTCTCCCCGGTCGCCGGTGACGCGACGTCGTCGGCGGGACATCGCCTTTTATAATAATTACACGGCTATTTATTACGCTTTGTAAATACAACGCGGACGGATATCATTATAATACGACGTCATCGCCGCCGCCGCCGCCCCTCGAAAGGCGAGAGACACAATGACGTTTTTGACACGGAAAATAAAAAAAAAATAATAAGACAGATACGTCTATATACCGGCCATTATATTGTGGGTAGGCACGTAGGTAATAATGGTGTGGGATATTATTATATTGTTATTACAATATTATTATTAATACGCACGCAGCCGCCGTGAGGTGTATAATAATGTTATCAATTGATATACGGACGGCGGCGCGCATATAAGCCTGCGCGGCCTTCTTATATTATGTATAATATTTAATGAAAATTAATTTCCCGAGTGTTGGAATAATATCGTAATAACATGATGCGCGCATTACACGTTATTATTTTGTATTGTGAATGTGTGTTGTGTACCTATTTATACGACCCGGTCGCCGCCACCGCCTCCACCACCACAAAGGTCGGCGTTAATTTTTCTTCTATACTGCACCACCGTGAGACGTTAAAAGCGTTCTCTCTGTGCGCATAATCTATAGTGTCATAATGCGTGTGACGGCTGTCGAGGGGTCGTCTGCGTACAAAAATTCGTCGAGACACTGGACATTTGAATGCGTCTGATGTATTGCTCTCAATAGCATTAGGTACAACTGCAGGACTCTAACAACTATACAACAGACGAATGGAAAGAATTGTTCATTCTTCATTGCGCACCGCCACGAGTGACATTTTCCCAGCTGATCTTCGTATTGTTTTTCGTCATACTGGGTGTCCCGTGACTCTCTTCTTATCAGTGGCTTTCCCTGATAACTATATATAGTGTCACGGAGCAGCAATATTTTTTTTTTACAACATAGCTGCAGCACAGGCAAATCCGGCAAAAGATCTAGGTATTATTCTTGCAAAGAGACTGACCTGCATGGGTCCTCACTTAAAGACTAAAAGGAAAAAAGTAAATGGTATCGACTACATCTTCTTCGACCATACCTTAAGGCTCAAGTCAATGACGTCTATAGATACGAAAAATATTATATACACAAGTCCCTCCTAACTCTCATGTGGATTTATCCTATTCACACGTCTTGGGGATGTGCCGAACCTTTACAATCCGTACCATACAGCTAGGAATTCCAATCAATAGAACTTCGTCTCGCCACTTCATCTTCTGCTCCATGGTGCAATCCAACGACACGCTTATCGATGACGACTTAAAAATAGAAACCGTAAGACAACTTACTAGCCTCCAAACACTACTTCAGATTCCACTAAAAATGACCAACACATTCAAACCCTTTAATTTCCTCACTCTCGAACAATTAATCTCTCATTGGAAATCCAACTCGCCGTTTGAAACGCCAATGATGCAGCGAGCTTTACTCAAAATATAAGTGCAGAACAAATAAAATCTCGTTGGGTTCCATCACTGGATCGCCTCCTTCCTCGAGTTATTCGAGTAAATAAAAATATCTGTAATCATATTTACCTATTATGCGTGTATAGATTGTTAATTTTCTAGTGAAAACAACAAAAGTAAGGTTTAAAACTGTATACATCCTAATTTCTAGTTTGGAACCGTTTCATAAACCGCTGTTGACGCGAGTAAGTATTTACTATATATAATAATACATATTATACACGATTACAATTATTAATACTACAACTGTCGAATCGACATTGGGTTTCGCATTCCACGCCAAACACCTCTGCACTTTTATATTATATTATCATCGTGCGGTTAAAATGCTGAATCCTGACTCGGTTACGGCGTATATAATATTATTATACCTATGTCATGTTTACGTGTGTGTACGGTTCGCCTTATGCAAAAGGGTTGTAATGCCGGGTGTAAACCTCTTAATCGAGTGCGTTTGAACATATGTATATATGTGTATATATTGTATCGCAATATTATTATAGGTTTATATATAATATATTATATTATATTTACATGTATACAGTGCACTAAGTACAGGGCAGGTAATCGTCGAGTGGATTTTGAAAAACGTTTGTGTTGTTTCCCTGCCCATTCTCTCCCTCTTCGTGCTAACCGTTCAGTGGCACAACGTCGTTATTATATAATAATATGTACACAACAATATTCAACGGGGTACGCATCCGCGTGGACCTGGTCTAAACCGGTAGCTGCACCGCACTGGGTTCTGTGGCATTTATCTCTCTCTATCTCTCTCTCTCTTAGAAAGAAATTCAAGAGCACACCGAGAAACGACGACTGTTTAATAATGATAAATTATTATTTTGTATTACTGCAGCCGGTTCGAAATTATATTGTTTTGTACGGACGAGTCGCAGGCTAATTTTACACAGATATAGAGAGAAAGACACACACTGTGTTAAACGGCGTCCGTCGGTTAATATATTAATATTCACAGGACATAAAGATGTAATTATGATTATTATTATTGTTATTGGTATTTTTATAGTATAATATTATACTGGGAGACGAAAAAAAGTATTTCAAATGAATAAAACAATGATATTATCAATATTCAGTACTTAGCAGTTATTTTTTTTTGTTTAAAACTAAATAGCCAATAGTTGAGAAATTATAATGACTAAAAACAAGTATAGTAACTATATAATATTATTATCATAATTTTAGCCCAAAAATATACGCCTGCCGTTCATCTCTATTGAAATATCCAATAAAAGTCAGCTGACTTTTAATGGGGGGTATAACCAAATCATTTCGAAAGTACACGGTTTTTTGTCACAAAAGTACGATTTTTTTCAAATGTCCAATGACATACATAATAATATAATATATTATTTTATACAGAGTGAGATTTTATTATTTATTATATAAAAGTCGCGCATCGCTGTTATATATTATAATATATTATACAGTGGCTATTAAATACCTACGTCAAATTCGTCACGTGGTCAGTGTACATTCCCCGTCGGGCTACGTAGTTATATTGTTTATAATTTATTGAGTGAAAAATAAATAATGTGTCAAAAACATATAACTCATAATTAATTTTAATATTTTGACACGTTTTAATACGATCATAAATTAAAACGCAGAAGTGCAATATACCTCATTATATATATTAGTACGTATACTTGTACAGAAATTGAATTAATACATTTTTTTCAATACCTACCTACCTATAATAATATATGTAAAATAAATTGTATATATTGTTATTATGTTTTAATTGCAGCGTACAACCTACAATAGTGCACTTATTATAGGTACAACCGATTTTTATATACATTATTTATAGTCGCAACGCAGACCGCGACGGCTCGCTGAACCCATTCGGTGTTGTGGGTGGGTAGGTATATCTATATTAATAATAATTGGAGACATGGCGAATTATCATAAAATGGAATGCAATGATTATACTTTTGAGTTTTTCACATATTATTAAAGTCTTGATCGGTGTAGTGCACAAAATAATATAAAATACTATTATTATGTACTACGTATGTGGTCAAATTAAACGCATGGCGGAAAATACGACCGCTAAAATGTTTTTTTTTAAGAATTTATTTCGATCAGAACTGTTATGTCTTTCCGGTGCCTATCGTTTCAATGGCGAACGTACACGTATACTATATAATTAATACATAGCAGCTTAAAACTTTTGTTTTTAATTACAAGTAAACAAATTAGTTACGAAAACGGGTTTTCGTTGTTCTATTGTTCGCGCCACACTTTTTCGATTTACCTATACATAATATTAAACATATGCTAATCGCACCCGATCGAGATAGCTCGCTTATATACACGTGTGTGTGTGTGTGTGTGTGGTACATCAAAATGCACCACAACAATGTGTTTTTAGATAAAAAATGACTGATCATTTAAATATATGTAAATCGCCGTGTAACGACTACTGCTATAAGTACGGTCGGCTTGTTCAAACATATTATATACGCGTAATAAACCGAACGGATAGGACTGAATATATATATATATATAGTGAGCCGATATAGGTACCTATACGGATGATGGTTGTTAAATCATATATTATATTATACGCGATGTGTTAAATGAACTGATCGATTCGTGTTAACATATTTTTCTATAATACCCGTTGTGTCTTTCGTATAATGTGTATAAAAAAAATGAAAAATCGAATAACGACGATTCGTTTATAATAATATTAATATCATAATAATATGCAGTATTATATACATATCTATATATACGTAATGCGACGTGTAAAGAAGTCGCTCGTGTAAAAGATTTGTTGAAAAAAAAAAATGAAACGAGGAAAATAACTCAAAGCCAACTTATAGGTACACGTGTAACATATTTAATATTATACGCGTCGATCGGTCGGAGCGATAATCGACTCTGTTAAATTATTACGATATAGGTGCAGATATATTATACTATATTACGATTTACGCGCGGCGGCACACGACAATAATATTATTATTATAATATAATATTATTATTAAAATATCGTTATTATTATTATTATTGTAACAACGCGTTTTACATATTATTATTATTATTATAGGTAGGTGCTCACATTATTAAAATCGGTTCGGGATCCAATAGCTACTTATCAACCAATGTGTGTGTGTGTGTGTGTGTGCCGGCGAGGCGTACTTGTATATATTATATGTATACAATATTATATATTATTATCATTATATGGGTATATGATACCTATATGTATATGCTATATGATATGTACAGGTATATACCATACTCTCGCGGACCGATAACCGGGCAATGCATCAAAGCGGCAGTGACACGGCGGCGGAGAGACGACGCGCGTATAGTTCGACGTGTCCGACAACGGGAAACAACAATTTTTTCTTATTTTTTTTTTTTTTATACTTCATTTTTATTCTTATGCTCATTTTTCCTTTCCAGCGCAGACCACGTCGAATAAATTATAATCGGGGCCCGGTAAAAAGTTCTCTCGGTGAGTTATTTATCGACCCGGCGTGTCCGAACGGGCGGCGCGCGCGCGAGCGCTGCACGTATTAAAATATGACTGTGCGCCCGCCGCCGTATTGTCTTTGGTATATACCTATATAGGTATGTATATACACACACACTCACACACGCTTATTATTATTATTATGTATTCATATTCGTTTTTATTTTATTCTTACAGATTGAACGATATCGAGAAATTGTGGTTTTCGGAATATTCGGCCCAGCATGCGGCCAGGTGCGATAATCACTGTTTGGAAAGAGATGCCCGTGCGGCGGCGGACGGACGGACGCCAGGAGAACGGGAGACGCGAAGGGGGAACAAAAAGATTAAAAAAAAAGCATTTTTCGAAAAATAAAAATAACCTTCGCCCACCCAACATGCAGCGCGCGTTCGGCGGCGGCTATACGGGATGTATAGGTATTACGCGCGGCATAAATCAATTTCGTCTCTGAGATTTATGCGGTCTCGCTGGGAAAAATAAAAAAAAAAAAAAACGAAAAAATATAAATAAATAAATAAAAAAAATGTCGATGTCGAACATATTTTATTATACGATATAGGTAGGTACCTATAATATACTCGGCTCTCGCTGCGGCACAGTATGCGCGCGGCCGCATAATTATAACTCACTGCACATGCCCACACGACGTCCGAGCTGCTGCTACTGCAGCAGTGAGCGCTACCGATCTCGTTGCAATGCGGAAATTTGTTGCGCGGGATACCTACAAGATATAATAACAATTATAGTAATAATATAACGGTATAACATATGATACCATGGTATATACAATGTACCGGATACCAATTACCATATTATACCATATATACCATGCAGGGCTCTATATAGGTGTTTGCAAAGCCACAAAGCGCCAGTACGAGAGGCGGTGGCGTGGCGTGCGAGTCAGACGCGACCATTTTGTAAGTTGTTCATTCTTTATATAATGTTCGGGTCGTTCGCGTCCCCGCGGCCTCTGTGTTGTGATATCTACCTATCGATATATCGAGTTGGACCACGTCTGATTTTTTGACGACACCGTTTTAATGTGCAGCACTGTCGAAAATAAACTAAAATTCCGTTGAATTTTTTTAGTAAAGCGCGCACAGGCCACGCGAAATCGACCAAGACTCTCTGCAAAAGTACCTATATCATAATAGTCTCTTGCGCGTCTTCTGTAGTGTATAACATCATGGGTAATTACGATTGCTGTATTTTGAATTTTTTAAAAGTCAACGTTCT
This sequence comes from Sitobion miscanthi, assembly GCA_008086715.1. NCBI lineage: Eukaryota > Metazoa > Arthropoda > Insecta > Hemiptera > Aphididae > Sitobion > Sitobion miscanthi. The sequence continues at coordinate 20,484,485 of CM017799.1, read as the reverse complement.
AAAAATAAAATATTCTATATACACTACTTTGACGTTACATAAGTTGGCGAATTGCATGCATTAATTCTCGTAGTCGTCGAAAATTGACGATATTTTATTCGACCCATCCCGCAAGTTTATAATATTTTCTCGTCACACACGACGTCAGCACAGGAAAGGTGCAGGTTTCAATTTGAGAAAAATATTTATTTTTTTTTCATATGTAGCTTGTATAAGAGTCACTCGATATTGCATTATACATAATATTATATTGGCTGATAAATCTTGTCGATGTATAAAAATATGTAGGCACCGCGGTCGACTCGAAGTCATATATTGACCGCGGGGGGGCGTATAAGGTTCGTTATTGCGGGAATCGAATCGAATCAAAACAAATAATAATATTCTATTTACCGGGCGAGGATCATATCACCACATGAACTATACCCTTGTTGCAAGGACAATGCACAGCTATAAAATGTTTAGTGTATATTTTTTACAGAATATCGATAATGAAATGCGATTGTTCGAAAACCGTTTGAGGGCCCCGCTTTACCTGTTTCTCGGAAAACAAATTTAGTGTGTAAAAAATTGGACTTTTCGTATTTGCTGCAGCCGACGACCGACCACCTCCAATTGGATACAAAGAAACATTTTCTGATTATTTTCATTCATATAATTGCGTGTACACACCACAGCAGTTAGTTACGTCACGTAATATAAGTACAATACGGACGGTAATTTAGTCCACATGATAATAGGTTTAGAAGATATGGGAAAAAAATTATTTGCAATTTATAGTGGGTATAGTGGGTATTCGTATCTAATAGTTTAATATTGTATTAAAATTTTATAATTTGTAATAACTGTCTGAATATAATAAATTCCTTCTAGATTAAATCTTACATGATATATTTTTTTTGTAAAACAATTTATTATTTAAAACCATTATCCTTATAAGTAAATAAAGTTAACAAATTTGGAAAATTATCGTTCAAATTCTACTTAGATGCATTAACATTTGAAAAATAAATCATCCGATAAACAATTAGCGGAAAAGAAGTAGTACACATTTGAAAAAAAAATAAGTTTGTTTCACCACAGGATGCTCTTTTAATGATAGAAGCTTAAAGCATTTTGAATTATAAAGATTCTTTAAGATGTATACCCACATAAAATTCGTAAAACTATAGTCTTTAAATAAGAGCATCACCAAACGAAAAATCATTGGTGGGGGGGGGGAGGAGTAGCTCTTGGTGAATCACTCTGTATATGTATCGTATAAAACGCATGATAAAATTATAAACAATATTTTGTGGTTTCTGGATTAAAATGTACTTATATAGGTAAAGTTGCACGACAAATCGGACCTAAAGTGATATCGAACAATTTATTCTGCGATTGTCGTGTACTCGTGTTATTAAAAAAAAAAAATCGAATAAATCGGTTTCTCCTGAAACGTGTTTTACGCATACATAATAAACATACATTAAATAATTAAACTGCATTTATAGGAATTCGTGACATATGTTATATACTATATTTTATTATTATGCATATGATGTTTTTAAGAATAACTCGCAGCCCCTCGGGTAGGTGCACATGTAATATATATCCGATAATATTATGACGTCGAATGTATATTATAATAATAATAATAATAATATTTAAAATTATTATACGAGACGATATCGAAACAATATTTATTCAAAAGAGATGGTCAGTCGAGATAACGATTGTATATTATAATATTGTAAACACAGTGATTATATATTATTATAATATACTCACAACAGATAGGTTTGGTACCCATATGGAAAAAAAAAACGAAACGTTTATTAACGCGACGGACCGCGAAACAAATCAAGACCAGTTATATATGTATACGCACAGCCCGCTGTCGCGTGTAGGTGAGTTTCGAAGGAAATTTTTTTTTACGAAATGTTATACGACAAACAAATTATAGCGTTTTCGGTTTAACGTGCTCATGACTATAATATAATATACGTCATATTATAGCTATGTATATATATATACATATACCGTGGTGGACGTTCGCCCGGGTAATAATATTAATATAATATAAAATATCTTTCGTCGCGACCATCAATATCGGTGCGAGTATAGGTATATAATATTATTGTATAATATAATAATATACGTTTATGTGCATTCGTTACTATATACGCAATAATGTCCGCCGCGAGCATAAAAATTTCATAAAAAAAAATAAATAGGTACGAGCATTAATTTTTTAATGTAATACATAATAATATAATACAATATACCTACATATATACCTAAATCATACGGTATATACACGCTGCAGCACAGTTGGTGCGACGCAAAATAATGTCATTTAACCCTGAGTGATGTTATCATTTTACACGCATATTCTATTGATAGATACTTTATGGCATTTCGTGAGCTTAAAAAAAAAATGGTATGTATTAAAATTACGAAATTTCGACTTAGAGAATATAACGTTTTTAATGTATGGTGTCGCGTATAATGCATGTCATTAGTGCGAATCCGGCTAAAGATCGCGTATTCGTTATTATGAAAGACGTATTCAGACCGACAAAAAGTCACGCGATTGCCAAAATCATATCAAACACGTGCGATATTTTGCGTGAAATATTATAAGTATCTAAAAAAAATGGGAAACTCTTGGCAATTCTGTGTTCGCACGTATAATGATTAAACTGCGACGACGACGTTTGTCACAGAGGCTAGGGTTTAAAAATATACGCAATGTGCAAGGATCGATAAACATTATTTTCGCGGATGACATTTAAATGGACGCCGGATATAAATCGATCCTATAAAAAATATATAATAGTATAGCTATTATAATATAAAGTTGTATAGCTATAGAACATATTTTAGTCGACATTCTATAGTCTCGATATGACAAGAATCTCAAGGGTGATACGAATTCAATTTTAAATTTAAATCTGATGGTCTAAACAACTAAGAAAGTGCATTATCAAAAATGCATTCATGCCCTAAAAATATAAAATGACACTTTTATAAAATGCATTAGGCAACTATATAATCACGACACAAATATGATGGGTATATTTAACATTTTTAGGATCTAACATGCATTGTACCCACATATAAATATATTATTTAACTTGTTTTGTATAATTTGTATGATAATATTAGGTGGTGTATTGATTTGATGATGTTGAAGTTGGTTAATTTGTTTCCAGTGGTTATAATAAAGGTTTGTTCACGGAGAGGTAGCTGCCGGTTCAACTTTACGTATATAACGGTCTGTATCGATTGTGTGGAGCATCAAATGCAAAATTTGATTCATTTTAATTATTTGCGTTGGTCCTAATAAATATGTACTTATTGGATTCTATGGTTAGAATCTTGAAATACATTTTTTCAATTTCAACTTTCGTATAAAATGCTCTACAAATTATCACAAACGCCTTCAAAAACCAAACATTCTAAAAAAATTTTGCATTTATTTAACGCGACATGCAACATATTCGTACTGAAAAGAGCACATATAGCTACCACTAGAGAAAAAAATCAACTGTCATTGAAAACCCACGTGCTGTATTATGTCGATAAAATTTGTTTTTTGAGTCTTTAAAGATTGCATTCAAAATAGCCACTGCATAATGGCTGCACACTCGTGATCGACGTGATCGATGATCACATTGCGGATGGACCGGAGGTAAAGTGCTCGCCTCCGCCAATATCATATTTAAATCCACTTGCCTGGTGCGTGTGTTGTGTGTGTGTGTAGATTGTAGAAGTTTGGTTTCACGTGGTATAAATAGCGGACGGAGATTGGGATAATATGCTCAAGTGTATATAATATATAGTTGAACTGAGGCAGAGTACGCCCGCCGGGCGACGGGAGGAGGAGAAGGAGAAAGAAAAGGAGGACGAGGGGGAGGAGGAAAAGTAGATGGATGAGGAGAAGGAGAAGGAGTAGGACGGCGTGTTCGGAACAGCGATGCGACGTATATATGTGCAGAAACATCGGAAAAGTTTCGTCGTGACAGGTTTTCGGATAAGCGGAAGATTTTTGTACGCGCGCGCGTTATTATTTTATATATAATATTGTAATTTCGAGTACAATATAATGTGACGTATGTATAACGCACTACAGGGACGGGGTGAGGGAGAGGGAAAGATATCGGGGGAGAGAAAGAGAAAGTCTATAAAATAATTAAAAGCTCGCGCCCTCTCGACACTCTCGTGTGGGTGCGGGTGTGAAGGGGGTGTAGACGCTGCGCTGTTCGTGTTTTCAAAAGAGTTTTGTACGCGCGATCGTTTGTTATCAATCATTCGAAAAAACGGTTGTCGGCACGATGGGTAGGTGAGAGGGGGGGGAGCAAGTATTATATACACACGTCATATGACGTAAGGTGCGCACGCGCACGCTCCCGCACATTATATTATATACAGTAGGTGTATAGCGAGCGTCTGTCAGAAACAAACAGCGGCGGCGTAAACGCGTTCGATCAAAAACCCTTATAAGTTTTACACGAACCGAAGATGAAAAAAACGCGGTCGCTCCAAGCAGGTACCCCCTAGCCAGTCGCTGCACAGATGCCCGAGAAAGGGTATATATCTGTAATATATATATGATGCGATGAAAGCTGACGGAATCCCTCGAGACGGATATAATACAATAGTATATAGCAACGGAAGCGAACTTTGTGCCGCGCGATATTATATTATTATACACACCATATTATACCTTGCACCATTATTATATACTTATATATTACAACATATAATATTAAAACTGTATCGGTTGTGCAACTCATCGTACACATTATACGACTCTCGCCCGGCGTGTTCGGCCATAGTTTTTTTTTCCGACTGCGCGATATTAAATATGTGTTCAACTCGTTCCTTTATAAGGAAGATCGACGAGGAGGAAATATTATTAAACGCGTTTATATGTTATTATAATCTGCCAAGACGGTGTGTGCCCGGACGGCACCGCGTGCTTGCGAATAGTCTATTGCCGGAACGTTTAACTCTTAGTGATAGGTATACACCTATGTAGTATATATAAGTATACATATATATATATGTACACTATATAGGTATAGTAAAGGTATATACGGAAATATAACTCAACTATATTATGTATATATAATACATAATTTATACCTATGAGTTCTCCTAGAAGACTATATGCTGATAATGTAATAATATTATGTACCTAGTTCACGATAAAATAATAATAGTTATTATTATTTTTATAATATTATGCTCGTATCCATATCGAACGTCTGAAGTGCACACGAGATTTTACGATTTATTAAAAAAGTGAAGTGATGCGCACACTATACGTTAACTTTTAACAAGACGTCGCGAAGCACATTGTAACACGTTCCTATATTATAGGCTATAGGTATATAGGTAATACGCGGGTTGCGCGCACACACACAAACTCATATAATTACATACATACAAAGCATACAAAGCTGTATATAAAGTATAAATATATATACTATACGTCTGTCAGTATATTAGCTTAAGAAAAAATTGTTTGCCAAACTATAATTGATGTTGAAATAATATTTAATCTGCCATGTTTGTTGCGATTCAATGATTTAATGATCATTTACCTAACTTTAACTTTGGAACGCACGGCTTGTTTTCGAAATTTCTATTGAGTAAACACAACGAAAAGTTTTCTCGCGGTTTTATTTATACCTATACCTATATATTATATATATTAATCAAATTGTTCATAACATAGAAACCGCGTAAAATGCCTCTTGGAAAAAAAATGAAATCACGGGGGCGCACAACTTAGCTAGATTTTCTTATAGTGCACGGTAAGTCGCTCGTTAGCATGCAAAGTTTCAAATTGAACCGTGATTCTACTCAACGTTCGCGTCTTATATCCTCGATACAACAACTTTTAAAACCTCATCCGAGTCCCCGATGGTTCCTTTATTTTGAATAATTTGTTCGTCTAAAATATATACCTTCAGATGCGCGAGGCACACGCATGTATACAACATTATAGGTGCACCGCTAATACATAAAATGTGTGCACCGTCTTGAACTCGAAACATAAAACAATCCATCTGTGAACGAAAAAGCGTACCATGTATATCGCTTATAAACCCAAGGCTGAAGTAAGAGTTGAGAGTACCCATCTTATTCGTTTGATTAAAGATAACTGCAGTAAATAGGTATGCACGGCCTGCGTTTTGCAGTGGTTTATAGTCGTTTAGTTCCACTGAATTATTATAATTTTAAAATGGTAGCGAAAAGAAAGTTTTTGAGGAAAAAAACCAAACGTAACACACATAATATAACCGTATTATGTTATGATGATTCGTTTAATGGTTCCAAGATACAATAAAATAATATGTGTGATTATATTATTATTATGTTGTACCCAACAATCGGAGACGATTAAATACCAACGGCCCAAATAATTAAACGTTATATTTTCTTAAAATTCGAAACTTCTAATTGAAGTAAAGACAATTACAATGAATTCTGATTTCTATTTCTGTATTAGCATAATAGGCGTAGGATTGATCTGAAGGGTCCTTTGCTGCAGGTCATTAAATAATAATAATTAAAATAATAATAATTCAAACGTAATATCTTCTCCTAGATTTAATAATATTAATATGTATCTATATGTATATGTGAATTAAAAAACTATAAATTCAAAATTAAAGAAATTAATGTGTATAGTATAATAGCTAAGTTGTATATTATAATTGTTATTCGTTGCCATATTAAATTAAATAATAATACTATATTATACAGCTTTTCAGAGTGTAGATAGGTAGGTACATTGATTATCATTATTTTGTCAAAATATCGTATTAAATATTAATATAAAATGGTGAATAAATAACAAAAAATATTCAGCTTTCATGAATTTTGATGTATTGAAGTCAAGACGATGACAAATATGCTTATGTATTTCAGACACCATCATATACGGTTACAATTGAACAATAACTTTGAAACGTAGGTACCTACACGTAGTTTTTATGCTTATTTATACTGCTGACTATTGTCGAATGATGATAATTTGGAATTCGTAAATAGTTTTTCGATTTTTGATTTTCCCACTCTCTCTAATCATCCGAGACTCTTCCCGAAGTTTGATTACCACTTATTGTGCTCACCATTTACAAAATCTTTTTGTGTATATATTTTATCCATAATTAGGATGGATAGTTAGATAGGCGTTTCAAAAAAAGGTATCTGAAAAATTATTTTAATATTAAGCATCGTTTTCCCATTATAGAGATACAATGTAAGGGCCAAAAAACGGTGAATACACGGTTTCTCCTCCCCCCCCCCCTTGTACCTAAAGAAATAAAGTTAGCGTGATGCGGCAATAAAAGTATTTCAGTTACACATTAAACACGAACAGTCGTATTATGTTAACAAGACTAACGTGTGTGTATATTATTCATCGTTTATAGAAAAGTATGAAATCTAATTTCCAAGTTGTTTATTTTAGTTTTTTCGCAAACTTATATTATTTTAACATAATATTATATATTATTATCTTTTGCGTTTATTTATCGAAATAATTCTCTGAACCGTGAATTTTACATTTAAATAAAATGATGGTAATATATTATAAATGCATGTTTATAATAAGTCTTTAGCATTTTAAAAATTAAACAACAACATTTTTTCCGCGATGATAAGACACTTTCATAAACAAATAATAATACGTAATACAATACGATGTTAACTAAATAGGTAGAAATAAAAAAAGAAATAAACAGAAAGCTATGCAAAAATCTCATCACCTATCATGGGAAGAACACCATCGTGGATATAATATACCATGTCAAGGCACCGCGACCAATCGCGTCACGGGCTTATCATGCTCGCACAGTATTTGTTAGATTTCTAATAAAGTTACATTTTTTGAGAGAGCAAAAATAAGCGAAAAGATTAAATCTGCAAAATAATAATACGCTTGTTTAAAAATTGTTTTAAACCTCTCTAAAGTATATTGCGGTACTAAAGCTTACACAGAATTTAACATCGATGTATTATGTACCGATATAGGTTACATGATTTTCACTTGAAATAGAAAATTAATTTTAAATGCAAAAATGTTATAAAAATTGTATTTTACAATTGCTAGGTACGTATAAAGTGGTACCTGATAGACAAGTTGTGTAAGAACTAATTTGAGCAAATACAATAAGTTTAAAGATGACTCCTCGTTCTCGTGTGAACTTTATTATTAACATTCGACAAACTTACTTATATAGGAATAATAGAAAATTACAATATCGTATGGACAACAAAGGATTTATAGGTATAATAATGTATTGTTGAATTATATAATATGTTTTCAAGTACTAATATATAGGTAGTATATTATACAAGGTGCGCCAGAACGTTTTTTTTTTTTTTAATAAGCTTCAACTCAAAACTATAAAAAAAACCATACACGTTGACCGCCCTGAAAATATGGACAGTTTTTGGATAATAGCGCACAAGTCAAAAACCCAAACTTTCTAGAAAACGAAAAGAAACTTCTCCTAACCGTTTTGACTGTGTGAATGTATTTTTCATTTTTCACAACTATATAATTTAAGATGAGAGTTGTCGTGACAGTGCTATCGTGCCTATTTTTGCAATAGAAACGATGTTGAATGTTATTTCAGTTTTTCCAAAAGAAAATACACAAGTACACTGTTTATATAATTTATCCGAAACTTGACTTGTTCTCTTTTACCCGCTGCACACCGTCCAATCGCGCTTTTCCCGATTCTCTGCGTGCACTCTCGGAGGCACTGGGTTCGATTTAATGCATCATTAATATTATTATTGCATAAAACTTTTCATTCCCCGCGTATATAATATTTATGTGTACAATTTATTGCAACATCTTGAATTCTCGACTCCCTCTCCCCGACAGGATTTTCTGCGAGCAGCAGGACATCCATATATATATGTGTGTGTGTGTATTATATATAGTTTAACGATATCGAACATCTGTATAATATATTTTCATCGGTGAAAAGTTTCGCGTATATGCGCGGCGTCTGTTTTAATTGTGCCGAACAAACTGTCGGCCGAAAGCTTTTCTCTCTTATCGAAACGTTCCACTCTCACGACTTTTGGCACCGCACGCACTCGTCGCGCTGGCGCGGGTAGAATGGCGACGATAATAATAATAATAATAAAATAATAATAATTATTATTATTAAAGGCAACGTTCGTTTCGACTCTTCCCCGCCCGCTGCAAGGCCGCGAAAATCCTTTGCCATCATCCTGCCGCGTTTAGACCTCCTCCTCCTCCTCCGCCGCCGCCGCCCGAGTCTTGTAACCCTATATAATTAATGTACATATACATAACATAACCCTGCACAATAGTCCCGAAGCATATAACATATACATACCTTTAATACATATCGGTATATGTATATTATATTTATGTACACTATGATATAATATAATTGCTTCCAGCCGAATTATTGCTGTTGGCGCATGGCAATTAGCTCAGCTGCTTATCTGCGGATTTTCGACGGTTATATACCGTTTCTGCAGCAACGTATATAGCGGTATACTTATATATATATATCATATTATCATATATACCGCGGTCATATCGCCGATATCACATGCTCAGCTCGCACCGACGTAAGATAATGTACTCACCACACTTTCACATAAAACAGGTATTTACGCGTATACGTGAGATGTATATATATATATATATATATATAGATAAGTGTATACGGGCGGTGTGTGCGGCTGCGGAAGGAGTGCAAATGTGATAATATTATTATTATGTATATAATGTAATATATTATAATATATTTATATAGGAGGTATATATATAATATAAACGGTCGTAATAATAACAATGATAGTCTAGCCTGAGTGTGTGTGTGTGTGCGGTAGGATTTCGGTTTGATACGGCTGTATACCGCTTTCGTAGATTTTCAACGACATATAATAATAGTAAAGCGCCAGGCGTTATTATTCCGTTTTCGCGAGGTGCCGGGCACGTATGCGGAGAGATAAATTTGGCTCCGGATCAACGGGCACCGTGCGACAGATCAACTGGCACCGCGATTCCGGTATGCGTTTAAGGTACTATAATATGTATTATTATGGTATACCTATACGTCTTACTGTACGACACAAATCTACTTCTGCAGCCAAAGCTTATTCTGCGACACGAACGGGGAATAGCGAAAAACACGGATTCGGCGTTTCGCCGTTTTGATATCATAATATTATATGGCTTTAGGTTTCGGGCGAGTACCTGACCTACTACCTGTATGACGTGTACCATGGGCCGTATCGAGTAAGAATATTATGTTTAATGTCATGTGATTCGTGAGTGAGCCGCTGTTTTCTATGTCGACGATGTCCAAGTCACGGCGATATTATGTTAAATGTCATGACGTTATCAATCAATGCCCTGCACCGGGCACTTATCGATATTATATTGTTGCCGTGTTCGCAAATGGCCGCCTCAGATACGCGTTCAATAACATTAATCTCCTAGTTATTATGGTCGTCCGTTATCTGTACCCAGAGGTTATGTTTTTATCGATATCGTACAAAACGATTCTGTGCTGAAGTTTACATCACACGCCACGTGGGCAGGATATAATTATTAAATACTATAAATAATAATAATTTGTCGTGCGTGTAGAGATATCAATCAAATACCTAGCCCTACATAGTACATGGTTCATATCAAACGACAGCGATTTTCACTATATAAGCGTTTATTATGTATTTCTCGTGTGACCTATCTATAGAAATAGATATAATCGTATTATATTATTACTGTGGTGAGTTCGAGCTAAATGCCGGTGATTTCCCGGGATGAGACGAATACCTTATCCAGTTGAATTTTTGATCGTCGTACACTCGCGTAGTTGTCACCATCATAATAATATTGTCATATACGCGATGACCGTGAATTTTGCACAATTGATCGAATTTACGTACAATCGCTCGCGTGATGGTCGTTTTATTGGTCTCAATGACTCGAATATAATAATCACAGACTTCGAAGTATAGATCTATACTACACTAGATAAGGAACTCCTACACACTTTACATTGTTACAAGTGAAGCTCAGCTGTGGACGGCCGCCATTTTGTTGGTTGGCAAACATTTCATTTGTTGTACAAAATGTATTAGGAATAATATTTATTTTTTAATGGTCAAATAAAATAGTAAATGTTAAATGACTTATAAACAATTTTTTTTTTTTTTAAACAATATGTTTAGAAATAATAAAATACGATACAAAATAAATCATAATATCATCTTAATTGTCATATGAAATACCATACAATTGCCAACCAACCTTGAAGCTTCAATTCATGGCGGGAGTTCGGTATCTAATACTATATAGAAATCTCTGATAATACCTATAAATAATATTAATAATAATAATGATATATACATACGCGTCCGTGATAAAGTGCACTGCCGTTTTGCAGCCCCACACGCGGTCATTCCGAGCACCAATGTAAATTTAAAAACGTAACATTTATTAATGTGTGTGTGTGTACGGTTTGACTCTCGAGGATTTATACTTTTAAAATATATCCGTCGCGAATAACGTCGTATTATGCGCATATATGTATACAAATCGGCGTTGTTCGAAACTAATTGCTACGGTCATATATCATGTTATAATATTGGTCCAACGACGAAACGTTTTATACATATTATTTAATATATTATATTATATTATGCGTACGACCGAGACTCGATTTAAAAAATATTTATTGCGCTACACATAATATAACGAGCAAATTAATAAACGGCGCGACGTTATAATGGGCGAGCATATACACATACGTATTTAGGTATATCGCGTATACGTATATATATATATATATAAATACATTATATACGTCATTATAATGCACATACGAACACAGCGTGAAAGATACGAATAAAAAAAAAAAACGCTTGTACAGTATTATGGACGTATTCTATTAGGTATACATTAATATATATATGTATAATAAACAAATATATATTGTAAACACATAAAGAGAATGAGCGAGAGAGAGGAGGGAGGGAGAAGGAGTGAGAAAGGATTTAGTGATGTGCAGTAATTAGCTATACATAAATACGGGGAATTACAACAAATAAAAAAACTGACGACAAAAGCCAACTGATTTAATGGAAACGCGGTTTGAACGTCGTCCTTGTTTTTATTATAATATATCATATAGGTACCTACATCGCAAATAGACGCGATCGTCTGTTCGACGACCTAATTATCATATGCGATCGTCGCAGTGTTCAAATCGTGAGCGGAGGGCATTACAATTGCCAGTCGTATTATTCGATAAATAAATAAATTGCAATATATTTATGTATAAATACAATATATAATACATTTTTGTCATACATACCGATGGACGCTGATATTGTTATTAAATCGGTTTTCCGTCGATCGGTTCGCCACTTTAACTCGTGAAATTCCCTTTACAGAAGCACACGCAGGCAATGATGGTCGTCGGTCGACTATAGCTGTATCGCACTGATATATATTTTGACACGATTTAACGACACTTCGAATCGAAACCATTTTTAATCTGCAATCGTCCAGACGGCGGTGAAGTATACAGCCCAAAACGAAGTATCTGTCTGTCGTTCGCGTGACTTCCAAGTGTCTCCGACTGTAGACCCCCCAAACTCTGATGCATACGTTTTGCCGAATGTCCACAGGAAAAAAAAATCGAACACAACGATCACAATAATGATATAATATGATGTCACAATGCTATCATGGTCGGTGCCCAATATAACACGAAAATATGTGCCAATATTGGCACTATAGGTGTGTGGGTATGGGTAGTTACTCATATATAGCGACCGACATGCGTAATTCGAAGAGGGCGGCGACGGTTTTCGATTAAATAAAAACTCGGCGTACAACTGTGCATACAGGTATACTAGGTATATATACCAGACCCGTGGTAATAATCATACCGGGCCGGTCGGAGGTACGGAAAAAAATCGTTGTAAATAAATAAATAACGCGGAGAAATGTATAACGCCCGGCGAGATTTCCGATTGCCGTTCGGCGGCGGTGGATAAACGCGCGTGCCGGCCGGTGCTAATGAAAATTTATAGCGTCCGTAAGTCATTGTTATGACCCGGAACGTCGCGCTCATATATATTATATTATGTATACGTGTATATTGTACACGTGTATATACGACTGCGGTGGCTGGAAAAAAAAAATAATGAAAATATTAGCCTATACAGCTTGTCGTTTCCGAAACGCGCAGGCAGCGGCCGATACGAAATATATGCGTAACGTTTTCGGGAGACTATAACGTGATATTATATTATATTATATTATCCGTATATTACGTTGTTCCAGACGAGGAAAAGAAGAAAACGACGACCAAACGCAGTACGTATCGCAATATCGCATATTGTTATAATACTATTGTGGATGCGAGGTCGCCGCCGCCGCCGTCGGTTCGAACACTGGAAAAAAATACACGACAAGTGCTCTCAATATAATAATTTTATTACGTGTGTAGTACTTCAAACTATAGGTCTTATATACCATGGTATAAGGTATCTGTGGTTCACCCACATGAAGCCGGGTTCACTCTACACTGTGTCGTGTGATTTCGTATTTTTATGTTTATACCAAAACGCAATATCAATGATATGAATATTGTGCCTGATGATAACATAATAATATTATTTTATTTTAGTTATCACTTTTCTGCACATAAATGTAACCACGCCGTCAAAAATTGAATGTATTCAACTATGCGGTATCGCTTGGTAACAATGGTATCTGTGATTATTTTACACGTCACGGTGTAGTGTGAACCCGGCTTTACATCGCAGGTACATTACGAGATACCAGTGCTATACCGCATTACCTATACCGGTGCAGTTGTACCTCTGCGCCTCGGCCACGTACAGAACCCCATTGTTCGTGCCTCGCGCCCGACGTCCACATCCCAGATTTCCGGTTACACGCACGCGCCTCAGTCGGTGCACGCGACCGGGTGTCTAAACCGTAACACAATGGGGGGAGGCGCACTCGCGTCGTATTTTTTTTCCGACTCTAAACAATTAAGCGCCAGACGCGGAGAGACCAGCATGGCACGACGACAACAATAATAATAATACCTAATAATAATGAGACGTCTTCGAGGAAGCGAAATCGAACTCGAATGACACAATTCCGTCCGGTTCGGTTCGTCTCGTGTACAACACTATAGTATTATACCGAACTCGCACACACACACACACACACACACCACACACACACACACACACGTCTGTCCGTCCGTCTGTCTGTCTGTGTGCGCGTTTCTTCACCCGAAAGGGGCGCCGCCTACTAATCAAAACCCGCGCGCCTCCTATAATAGCCGGTCATTACACGTTTGCGCGATGCGGCCACCCTGCGAGAAGAATAATATCACATCCACATATTACATTATGAGAGGCCCACACATGCCGACACACGCACACACAGTACACACACAGAGCGGTTTATTGAATCGTCATTATCGACACGGCCCGGAAATCGTGACTTATTAGCCGCGGTATATACCACGAGTCATACCGCTCGAGGGGAGGGGGGGAGTATATACATACCCATATTTTATAACTACTACCTATGTGTAAGCCGGTAATTTTAGTTTCGAACGCGCCGAGCGTAATTCGGTTAACATAATATTATTTGTCCTGGAAAAACCCGGTTTACGTGCGAATGTATCGAGCGTTTTTGCGCAACAACTCGATCGAACGCTTTTGAAAAAAACGTCGTGTACCTATATCATGTCGTCGATATTTTTCGAATATTTCTTCATTTCGTTAAACTCTCCGAGCACGAAACGAAGCAGCTCATACGACATGACGTTCCGTCCGGTGCAGGAGAGGGCAGCAGAGAGAACACCACTGATATTTCTGACAGTTTTATCTTCCAAGTTGTTCATAGGTCGTACTATTGTCAGCGCATGCGCCAATAATTGTTTTCGAATGCGACCGGATATAAAAACCTTAAAGATTAGACAATGCCTCGAATAAGTCGTAACATTTATCTCCGGTCGCCTCCTGAAATAAACACTATATACGTACAAAGGACGCGACGTAGACTATATTATGTTATTTCTACTATATGCATATTGTATATACGTTATATTCTAAACGAATTAATGTTATTTTATATAATCGTTTTAATTTTTTTTTTTTTTTTTTTTACTGCGTAAGGAGTGTAGGTACAAAATATAGAGGTGCTTTGTATGCGTTGGTGTATTAACAATCGACGTCAAATTCGGTAAAAAATAATCAGTAATTATGAAACATTATCATAAAATACTAATAAGTGTTTATTACAGTATTATCATAATACTATCGTTGTTCATTGCAGAACACAATTATTAAACAGATGCAACGCGCTTCATAATTATTCTATAAATAAAACATTTAAATTAAACCACCTACGTCATCGCACGTAATGATTTTCTTATTGGCCAGTTGAACACAGGTGGACTTTGTTTTTTTATTGTACGAACATGTACTTATAAAATATGTCTATGAGACTCATCAACCGCGGTTCCGGTTATCATTAACGGGAAGAAAAAGAAAAATGGTAATAAAATGAGGTAAATAATTTTACTTCGCAGCGCGTATTAATAGTAATATATATACATAAACGAAATTTGAATAAAATAATTTACGTCTGGCTTCAGAAACCTCGAAACAAAATGATTTCGTTTTCCGGTGCAATTAACGTGAACACACACGCGCGTAATGTACAGTAAAAAGGCATCGATACGTCATGACTTATTATTTATTATAGTAAACTCTCGTTATGTCGAGACCCGGGAGGAACAGAAAAGAGTTCGTGACGTCGAGTTTTATACTTACAACGGTACTTTAACGGTAATCATTAATTCAAGGGGATTTAAATTATTGACAGCGACATTACGAAAAATTCGAGATAATATTGGCGTTCGGCACAACAATAAGAATCCACTGTATTATTATTATTATTATTTTAACATGAAATATTAATACGCGAAATTGTATTGCTCTACACGAAGCGCGCGCGTTTAACTTATTACAACATAATAATATTGTCATTATCACTGTACTTACATTGTTCGCATGCAAGTTGTTTTAGCCATATAGCAGCCGTATACCAGCTACCTGCATACTTGCGCACAAAGACACTCGAAGAACCAAAACGCCACGCGTATTATAATGTGTTATTATAATGTACCTACAACATAGATGATATTCTGTTCGCGGCGAGTGACGGCCGAATTCCGACAACGGTAGCTTTGTATACAATTTAATAGGTAAATACCTCACGTACAATACCGGCTGCATATAATATATGGCGTGTGTGATATTACAAATAATATACCGCGGTATCCGTCGCGCGGTTTTCCGACATAACTACGTCGTTATCGTCATAGAGCCGGAGAATTTTTTATGCGATCTGCCTATACATGTACCAACTGGCGAATTCAATTTCTAGTCTGCGAGTCACTAGAACAGAATACACCCACATAAGTCAATGCATGCGGTTGGGACGCGACCGCTGCTCACGGCGATCGCAAGACTTATACCTGCAGCTATACATATATACGTCTCCAGCAACAGTCCTAGCGTTTCGCCTGCAGAGTCTTCGAAATAATAATATGATATTCAACGATTTTCGTGGTTTGCGTCAATTTATAGAGTCGAATTACACACTCCGGGGGGGGGGGGAGATCAATCGTCGTTTCCGCATAGTACAATACCGTTTATCGTCGAACCAGCGTCAACGGCTCGATATTAACAATATAATATCAATAGCGGTGTAAACGATATAGTATTATAATAATGTATATTTTATATCGAAGGACCCCGTAGTTCGTGCGTTAATGCAATTATGCGCGGCCGCCGGAGCCGCACACGATAAATAATAAAATAATATAATATAATATATTACATATGTCGAATCGCGCGCACAACATTATAACGTATTTTTTCCGGTCGATATTAATAATAATAAAATTACATAAATAACACATTATTTTGGCCGAGATATGTGAAACCGCAGCGCATTATAATATTCACAGCCTCCTTCTCCTCCTCCGCCGCCGCCGCCGCCGCATTCACTGCTATACACATTACGATTATTATTATTACCTACTAGTTTTTGTTTTTCTCCTATAATAAATATACACACACACACGGGACGATGTACGACGGGTAGGTTATAGTTGTACCACGGCACAACATAATACACCCAATATAATATAATAATATTGTGTTCATCGTATATAATATATAATGCAGTAATGTGCGCTCGGAGGATTTAGTGTGCGTGCCCCGCGCCGTGGAACCGGTCCGCTACCGTGTAAGTTGGCACGCGCAGCGGGTCGTAAATTTCCGCTCACCCCGCCCGCTAGCGACGCGGACGGGTCGGCCGCGTTGTGGTTTTTAATAATAATTTTCGAGGCGCAGGCGCGCGCCACGTTGAATTTGAAATTTTAAATCGAATTTATAGACGCGCGCCGGTCGCCCACGTGCACAATGTCCCGGGGTACCTAAACACATAAGTACGACGTCCAATACATACCTTCTATATATATGCTCTGCGTGTATAGGTACGCATCGCTGTTGGTCGACATTTTTTGTATTATTTTTATTTTTTATCCACAGATTGTACAAGATCTGCGAAGGGACATCAAAACTCGAATTTTACAGTAGGTATACCGTATGGCGATACAAGTGAATTCACGTACCGTACTGCGGGATATAGGATATCTACCCTTGACGCCTATATGTACGACCGGAACATAACCTTGTGCGGCAGAACGCGTTACTTCCGTTTCCATTGTGTTGACATGACGTTCACCGAGCAGTCGATTACCGACTGTATAGGAATACTGGAAAATATGATATTACTATCGAAGAAGTAAAAACAAATGTATTTGCACAGTTGCTTTTATTGAAAACAGAAACTACATGAGCTATATATATATATGAGTCATTGAGAGTCCAAAGGTTAAGAATCTCGTGTCTCCGTGTATCCAAAAGAAGATGTCAGTTCGTATAGGCACACAAATGATCGAACGCTGACATTGTGCATATGGTTAAATTTCCATCATATACAACTCTCTAGTAATCGCTGTAACTTCGATTTTGAATTTTCAGCTCGTCATCAAGTGACGTGCATTATTGTGAACACCATGTTTTTGAGGTAGTCCTTCGTGAAAAAAATCACACACCGTAAGGTGATCTTGGGATGTCATCAATAAAGTACCGCGAGTAGACACTGCACGATTCATACGAATGGACACGATCTCACAGACATACGATTTTTAACCTTTGGACTTTCAATAACATAATAACGTAATAGTTTCCGTTCTTAATAAAAAAAAAATTTCCAAATATACGTTTATTTCACTTCTATGGAAGACGCGTTATTTCATATTTTCCAGTTTTCCTGGAACATCCAAAAGTTATAATAGTATATTACAACTATATCTCTGTGGTGCCGCGGCCATTATCTAACCATAGTAGTGGATGTGACGTCGCAAAACACTCATAAGCCGGTGACGCCGCGCCGTCGGACGAGCAGAAGGGAACTCATAAAATGGGATTTGGTTGTGGTGGTGGGGAGGGGGGGCGTGGAGGAATAAAATCACGTCCGAAAACAGACCGGGTAATAACACGACTCCTACCGCGGTAATTGTTTCGACCGGTTTGCGTCCGCACATACCGTGTAATCTTCCGCCGGCGCCGATCCGGTAGCAACGCGTACAGTCACCAGGACCGTCGCTGCGGTTCGTATTATTATATTATATTATTGTACCTATATATACCTATGACCTATACCAATAACGGTAGCCAGATCCGAAGGTTTCGCCCCCTCGTGACTCGCGATTTTCCGAACCGCATACTCTTTGTGTGGCCGAGTCGCCGATATAATATGCGTTTGCGATTTTTTTTTGATTTTTAAATCTTCAATCGTTCCGTCCATACTATCGGTTTATAGTAAAGCATTCCGCCCGATGTGCGATCAGTCTCGTGCGAACATAATATTATACACCATCGAGAACTGTAATTGTTTTATTTTCTGCTCGAACGCAAGAATACCGATAATATCTGGAGTAACAAAACAATAATAAAAAAAAAAACAATCACAATTTTTTAAACAATCAACATAACAATTTTAAAATATATTATTTTGAGCTGAGTACGTGGTTTGTGCTTTTGATATCGGAAGACGGAGAAAAACTTCAGGATAGAATAGCGAGGAAAAACTTCAATGTTTGCGATTGTTCAATACAGAATAACCTGTAAAAATGTTATTTTTTCAACTAATCCTTTTTGAATAGGTATGATCGCTACTATACGCAATCATAGTGAGCTAGTCACAAATGATAGGTAAACATTGCTACTATGGTTATATTCTGGAAAAACGGATGTTTCGCAAATTGGAGCTCTTTTTAGACAACTGCCTATACAACACAACATTTTTAAAATAGGTACAATCGATATTCAATCATAGCTGTGGGATATGATCACCACTAAAATTACTACCAATCAATATGTTAGGAAGTTTAGAAAAAATGAAAAACGATTTACAAAAATTATCTTCATCGTGTCAAAAATAACACGTTCCTCCCTTCGACCCCGGAGTCTAAGCTGCATCTACACCAAGTACATATCATACCATATTACCATAGTAAGATTACCGGTGCAGGATTACCGGAATCGATTTTTCACGATCGCGTCTTATTAGCTGCCACCGTTTGTACGGACGGAAAACCACCACGTCGCGGTCGTCGTAATAACAGTTATAAGTAGGTAGAATTACTTATATGTCCAATAATATAATATACGTATATACGTATACACCATACCGGTCGGCGACCGCAGGATTGCCGACAAAACACTATTTAAATGTAATATCGTATCATATTATATGTTTTAATATATGCACGTGTCTATATCGTATTATAATATTATTATTATATACAACGCCGAGTCCATCCGTCAATAGACGTCGGCGTAATTTATGAGCGAAAAAGCAGTTTTTTTCATATAACCTATCTACCTACCTACGTACGTACGAATGATGACGATGGTAATATGTGAGTGAGTATGTGTGTGTGTGTGTGCACGGGCGACTGAAAGAGAAAAAAAATATTATATATATTAATCGATCCGTCTCGGGAGGAGGCCGCGTGTGCATGTACCGGAATATTATTATAAATAGGTGTCGTGCGACGGACAATTAAAAAAAAAAAAGGGAAAAAATGAAAAGAAAACCGTACTGGCCGGCACCGGGAGTCGGGGGTCGGGAGAAAAATCGAAATCCGGCAATAACATAATTTATAGGACCTATTAATAAAATGTATATTACTATAATATTATTATAATATATTACGACGACGATGAAAAAACATAGCGGGGCGTTATATACACAACATATTGTGTATACCCGATATACATTATTTTTATATACCTACGTATATTATTACCTACCTAATAATGCACGTTTTATCATTATAATATACCTATTATGCATTATATTATATGATATCGTATACGGCTCAACCGTCTATGTGTAGAGGCACACCATTTTCACGTACACACAATATTATTATTATTATATACCATACAATAATATATGCGTTTTTAACCTCGTGTTATATTATTATTATATATACGCTTGTATTTAATATTATGTTCGCCGGGAGTGGCCGCCGCCGCCGTCGTAGGACATTGCGTTTAGCCGGCTGTCCAGCTGCGCCAACAGACTGCCGTTCGATTTATAATATAATAATATTGCCGTGTACGAGGCGTGCATTCTTCGGGGATTTTTCCACCTGATTTATGGGTCCGGTCCGATTTTTTTTTTCCGATTTTTTACGTAAACATCGCGTGCGTCCGTCGATAATCCGATATCGTACGATAAATTCGCCCGGCCTGCCGCGACCGTTCGCCTCCGAGGCCATGCACGACGCGTATTATGAGTTCTCGCGGCTGCGACGACCGTCTGCAGCAGCGCCGCAATCGTATTATTATTATTGAATATTTATTATTATTATTTATTAATATTATTATTGTTTTGTTGTTGTCGTTTTTGCACGACGCGCCGTGCGGGATTTCGTCGTTTCGCGAAATCCGCTGAGCCCCCCCGCAAAGACCGAAGACTGCAGGACCACGGTATGAGACACGCAGCGGTGATCGCTTCGCGGATGCTCCCATCGGCGCACTAAAATCATCGATATATTATTATTATTATTGCAGATCGGCTGTGAGTCTATCATATCATAAAATATCTATGAAAATCGCATTTCGTATATTATACGTACCTATATGTATTTTGGGAACTGCAGATACCGCGTTGAACATTTTATTCGAAATTTCAATTTTCGTAATAAATTCAAAATATCACGTTTTGGATAACTGCAGCAAACTGTACCAAACGGCAAACGGTAAATAGTTTTAGGCGTGTCTAAATATAGGTAAATGAGTTGAATTTCTACAGTCGATTAAAATAATTCAAGTAATTCAACAACAAACCATTATATGGACATCAAACAAATTACAAATACAATATAAATAATAAAAATACCTGTATAAAATGTTGTGTTTTCAGTTATGTTTGAATAATAATATTTTGCTTTTGTATTTATTTGAATTCCATAAAATACCAGTTAATTCAACTTATTTCAATTAAAACGTTAAATCATAAAGAACTTTGAAAAGTATTTTTAATCGATTATAATATTTATTATAATACATACATTTGCAACAAACTGAGCCCGTAGCTCGTAGTTTCTGATAAGTTTATTAATTGTTTTATGCTTTGTAAATTATTAAAATAAACATTCAGATTTCTATTTTATGGTTTAATTATTTTAATTTTTGCCATTAAAAACTAAATTATGTCCTGATTTGACATTTTTTATTGTGCCTACCAGTGTTTATAATTGTATAAGAAACTTTATGATAACGAATTAAAATATCTCCATTCAAAATATTGCAGATTAAACAAATCAAAGGC
The DNA here is from genome assembly GCA_008086715.1 of Sitobion miscanthi. Lineage (NCBI taxonomy): Eukaryota > Metazoa > Arthropoda > Insecta > Hemiptera > Aphididae > Sitobion > Sitobion miscanthi. Next base: position 20,462,458 of record CM017799.1, on the reverse strand, counting down.
GTGCGCAGATTTCTAATATCATGTATAGCAGGTACCATATTATGATATGTATAATATTACAAAGGCGTCCGCTCTGTGTAAAAAGAAAACTCATTAGCAAATGAGATTTTTTTTAAGAAATCAATAAATTCCATCACGTTTCAATTTTTTTTTTTTTGTGAGAGGATATTGTAATAATATAATATAGCTTATTAATAAGTCATACGAATAGCACAACAACTATATAAACGATTTACCCATGTACATAACTTATAAGTCTTAAAACTCTATAATACAACAGAAATTCCGTAAGAATAGTTTTTCAAACGCGATGACGTCTATTATATCGTTTTGAAATGTCATTAAAAAGGCATACAGCGTATATGGATTGAAGGGATTCGAGTTCCTTTTAATCTACAACTCAGCAAGCAATTACGAAGGTTATACATTTACAAGTTCTTATGAATTAGGCTGACATCGTATATAGTTATATAGTCTGTCCACAATAACTGCAGTGGTGGTTTCTACATATCACAGTACTTATGGGGTCGATGTGCATATATAACGACTTGTGACCGATACACCGCAAACGCCTAAAGTCTCGGGGATCGGGTATTAGTTCGATTTTATTCAAAAACCCTGTTAATCTGAACAGTTTCAGAGGTTTTAGCCATTGCATTTTCAATGTTGACCACCGTATTTTACTCGACTGTAGTGTTTCTTCACAACAACACAGCCTGTATGCGATATTAATTACCTTAATCACGTCATGAGACGAAATACATCTGCTGGACGCTCGTAAAATGTACTTTCCAATAGTCTTAACTCATGGCTAGTTAGCTCATAGTCGGTCTCCATCTTTACTGGTCCAATATTTCCAATACGATTATCAAATGCGCTCGAATGATCTTTGTTCGTCATCGGCGTACCTATACATATATATTATACTAGTTTCGTTACGTCAAGCCAGTTTAACCGTTTATTCGATCCAGTTTGGGGTAATGGGGGGTTCGAAAGCCACCCCTCTAAGCACGTAAAATTGCATGTCATGGAGAAACCTTGTTGGTGCCTTGTTTACTTGTTACCTATAACGTGATCACTACACATCTACTCGTTCACAATACACAATAATGATATGATTTCTTAAATCTTGTCACCAACTCTAAAGGACCACATTTCGTGGTCTTAATACTACGTGACCGATTAAGGTTTGGAAATCATCGAAATACAACGAGCATATTTAGGCGGTGTCTAGATATGTTGAGTTAAGTACTTATACCTACTTTCGTACAAAATCGTTATTAAGATTTAAAAGAAATTATAAAAATCATACATATGGAAGACATTAAAACATAACACATCTAATTATAATTAAAAAATATTGTACACAAATACCCATTCAAATTAAGAAGCATTTTTTAATAAAAAGAGTTTAATAACGCCTGTGCATTAATCCATTTAACTTTATTCAAATTTCAGATAAAGAAGAAAATAAATTGGCCGTCGAGTTGGAAGCGGTCTGGTCATTCCTGGTGGATTTCTAGGGACAGTGAGGAAAGTTGAGATGTCTTAATGGTTAATTTTGGTAACCGCAGTTACGCAACTATTGAATGAAAATAAAAGTACCTGCTGCCAATTGATCAAACAATGGTACTTAAATGTCTTTGTCGAGGTTGTTGTCGGCGTATTATGGGAACAAACGATTTTTTTTTTGTTTCCCCGATACGCATTATATATTTTTTAATAATATAATATTTTATTCGTATTATGATTCGAATAAATAAATACGTATACAATACAATACTATAATATAATATATATTATTAGAGGATATCCTTATAAAAAATAGGTATAGTAAACAATAGTTTTTTTTTCACAGTGTGAAGAGTATTAAAAATGGTTTGGTCTAATCCAAAAAATAAAATAACATAGAAAAAATTCTAGTAAAATGTTAAAAAAAAAATAATCACTATAGGTTGTTCCTTAGGTACATTTTTTCAACGCAGTATAGATCGATTGAACTTGTTATCTCTCTGCGGTGTTATAAATCAAGTTGGGTTGTTGTTACGAGCACATTTATAATGATATTATGATACAATATTCAAAGTGGTCGTTGGGCATAACGATAACGTCCTGCAAGAACACTGCACTGCAGCGGTGTGGCAGGACGTAGGTATATTATTTTACGGGAGTGCGATGAAACACAAACCAATTATCCTCGTCCCAATTTGCAATACAAAGGTCTTTTAAACATTTTTGTTTAAACATAATCTCGTGTTACATTATATTATTATTTAGCGCGCAGTTACATTCATTCGGACAGTATCTCCGACTAATTGTTTGCGGCAGCTGTCGTAGCTGAGTAGCTGCGGGCACGTTTGCTAATAGTAGTCGGTCAACGATATAATAATATAATATAGAAAAGGAGAAAAACATACACAAACACACACGTACGCATGTATATGTATAAAAATACGCACATATACAACACTCGTCTGAACGCGTGCACTGCATTTTAATACGTCCATTCACATCCATCTTTGATGTTTATATTACATTAAAAATTTGCTCGGCAATTAAAAAAAAAAAATTAAAATAACAATAATAATAATAATAATAAAAGAACTGAATAAAATCGTTAACAAAACGAAAATATGGCGGAAAAATTTTTAATTAAATTATTGCTGCCAGGAAGTAAAGTGCGCGGGGCGAACAGCACCGCTGCGCCTCGACGGGCGCGCGCGTGAATAGAGAGTTCTGGCGAAATATAAAAAACCCGACCCGAAAAACACGGGTGACAAGCCTAAAAAAGCCGTGCCTTTGAATCCGAAGTTTTTAAATACTTTCCAAATGATAAATAAGCCTTTCGCGGAACGTTATTATATACACCGCGCGCTGCTGCCGATACGGAGGAATTCACATCAAAGGGCGCACGCTCGCAGGAATTTTAATCAGTGCATTTTTACCTGACAGATTTGTCTGCACTTTGTCGTCGTCGCGTTGATGATATTATTTCGCAATCGTCGCCGCGCAGTAATCATCAAGTAGAAGGAATTACCGTGCGAAATCGATATTTATACGAATGAACGTATATATTACACGCAGATAATATGTATACTTGTACATGGTGTGCAGGGCATAGAGTAATTTATATAATATTTATCACTGTGTCCGTGTGGGTGTAAGTGACGGAGGGCTCAGCGTTTCGATATAATGTGTACCGACTTTCGAGTGTGAGTTTGATATAATATTATTGTGCGTTATTCGATATAATATGTTAACGTGTCCAAACGGCGAACCTACGAGAAATTTGTAGTGAAACGACTCCATCTATACAGCAACACGCCGCAACTGATTAGTAAATTGATTTCTCGATGGACATAGCAACTGCGGCGACAGTGACACAGAGTCGAAATTCCACTTGATGCTCACATACTATACAGCGTGGTTCACCCCGTGCACGCATACTCCAATGTTTTATTACTTAAATAATGAATACATTCGAGTTCTTTGTTTTTGGAATTCTTAATTAAACTAAAATACCGTATTTTAAAATCCCCGAATTTATTCGTTTGTACTACTATTGAGGAGTGCCCTGCGGTGGTACAAACTTCTGTTTTTCAAATGAAAATACCTCCCTTTTTTACTGTAAATTATCTAATGGGTTATTTCTTTTTTGAAAATGTTGATACAGGTAATTCAAAATTTGAACAAGTAGTTTTTCATTCAGTGAAATCACGTTTAGGATAATAATTGTTCTTAAGGATGGTTTTACAAAAATATAAAATAGGTATTATATAATATTAGATCAAGTATTTATCATATACTTGGACTATTTTTATAAATTATTCATGTCGATATATTAAAATTAATCACTAAAAGTTTTTAATCACCATAGCCTCCATATCTTTCAATCCCATTATCATGGACCTAATATTATCCTTAGTACCCACACAAAATTAAATAACTCAACAATTACTAATTTATTTTAATATAATAACGTTTTTAGAAAGAATATCCATTAAAAAATATACAGTAGAAAGAAGGGCTCCCCCTGCTTTCTACTGTATATCGTTTAAAAAACAGAAATTTCTATTTCCACAGATAACCCCTGCTTATGAGTAGTACAGAAAATCTCGAAAATTTGAAAATACGGTCTTTTAAAGTAATATTTAAAAGTTCCAAAAAACAGATTTTGAATAAATGTATTATTGAAAAAAAAACAGGGTGAGCATCCATCATGAATCACTCTGTATATATATATAAAACAATATATTAATATAGGATACTTTTTGTAAAACAATATTATGCTAATAACTTGTGACGACACATAAGTTTTAATTTTTTAGTAGAAATAGGATTCCTATACTCTATAGTACTATATACAGTAGGTAGCCACGATTTTAATTCAGTTATAGGTGGTAATAGTTTTTATTTGTCACTTATTATACCGTGTGTCAGCTAAAACAGTGTACATTGTATAATTAAACTACCCATATTAGCCAGTACCCTATACATATTTTTGAATTCTGTTCGGAGGGCTGAGACCAGACTATTGGATCATTAATCTCCGGCAGACAAAATTTTAAAATACTATGTATATATAGGGTACTGCGAGTAATACAGGTTACCGAGTTATAGAGTTTACCCGGTATTCGCGGAGACACGATATATGTTATGATTTATGTGTAATGCAGACAAGTCCGTCAATGCTCTCAACAATTATTAATTTTACTGGCAATATAATATATTTTAGACTTGTATCCTTAAGAATCTGATAGTGTATAGCAGGGATGGGCCACTGACGGCCCGCGTACATTTTTTATCTGGCCCGACAAATACTAAATTGTCTATTAAAAAACCACATCCTCAAGTATCACATTAAATAATAATTGTAAATATATAAATAAATAAAGATAAAAAATAAATGTTGGTAAATTTGAAGGACCTTTTTTTTGCTTTCTCCTATGCACTGCGGCGCGCTAGATTTTAAAGTACTTAAAAGTGGCCCGCTAGTAACTTTGAGTTGCCCATCCCTGGTGTATAGGACTGTAAGTCGGCACGGTGTTGCACGTCGAATTTGGAAGGGGAAGTATGAGAATTGAAAAGTGACTAGTATAAATTAATAGGTATTATATGCGTTTATGTTTTTATTAATTAATAATTATACCGTATAAATTGTTAATTTTGTTATACCGTCTATTTTGGAGTCTTGGTTATATTACCGAACAGACGTGATGACGCGCTAAATACGTTTAAATTTTAATTAGGTATAGTTGTTCATCGATTAAAATTCAAAACTTTAGATGTGATTTTCCACAAAATCGCATTATTTATTGATCGTTTGAACTGTTGTTTTATTTGAATTTTTTAAAAATATTTTTTATGCATCAATGACGAGGTTAGTGTTTGTACAATTAAAATAATTATATGAAATTGCCTGGCGGACAATAATAATATCATGCCCAGTTTTGTGTAACATAATTTGTTCGCTGTACGCACAAAATTACAATAAATCAAACGGTATCGTTACAATAATATTCAATATTGTGACTTGCGCTGTAGCGGTCAACCTGTGATATTGCCGCATAGACAAAAATAATAATATAATATTTTAATCTGAGGTTCGAATCACTCACTACAAATGTGATTGAATTTGTTATTATAATAATATATATATTTAAAAATAATAATAATAATAATAATCGTCTTACCGTAAGCGTCGTAGGTTCTCCCACGGGCGTGTCTATTGTAACGATCAACAGGTAATCATCGTCCAGATAACTCCGGAAATCACAGGTGTGGACGTACCTATATTATATTGTAATATACGTATATAATGCATATATTTGATGTTCACGTGTAATAATAATAATAATAATAATAGTAGTATAACAATCGTGAATATTTATTAGAAAAAGGAAAGATATAGATGACGTGGCGGCGGAGGGACCATAATAATATCATATAACGACAGAAAATTGGGCGTCGTATAAAATACTATGTGTAATATTATTATCGTATATAATATAATAACAATAATGTATACATAATATGATATTAAATTTATATAAATACAATAATATTATTAACGACTTACTAACCTTCACGACGGTCGACGACGACGACGCTGCCGTCCGCCGCCACTGTCGCGTGATTCATTGTCGTCGTCGTCGGACGGCCGGCCGGCGGTCGGTCTGCTCGAGGGGCACACCCTGCGCCAAGGGCATCATCGCTGTACCAGACCATCTCAACCTGCACCACCGACACATGCAGTGGGAGTACAATGATATAATAATATGGACCAAAACGAATAAACGCCGTACGATTAACTGCAGCTACTAATATAATGATGACCACACCGATTATCGGTCGTTATCGACGTCCGTGTAGCTAGTAATCCGAAAATATATTGTATTAACGCTTCGACCGAAATCCATAAACGATGACCTAAAGTCACTTGTACTGTACACTTTTGTACCGGTACGCTGGAATAGGAAAACATTAATTTGCAAGTATACCTATATAATATAGCTGTATCTACATTGTGTACACTTATTTATAACCACTGAACAAATTATTTCAAACTTTAACCGTATTTTCATGGGTGTGCTCACGGGGGGGGGGAGGTTTTCCCTGGGCCCCATTGGACATTTTTTTACGTGCCAGTTTTGAAGTGCGCTGAAAGTGCCCCTATACCTATAAATAATATGTTCCTAGAAATTATCCACATGGAAACATATTATGGAAAGCATATTTAAAACAGTTTAGCATTAGCATTTGTTTGGTTTTATAAGACTGAAATTGATTAGGCAAAAATATTTATATTAAGATTTTTTATCAAAAATAGCACGGATGATAATTCGCCTTAGTTGGCCGCCATTCCAAAGAAAGAAATTCTGATTGAACTATTGAAGGATTTCTCCTGCGAGATTACTATAGTTATATTATATCCATTCGGTTATGATCACGGTAGTGATCCAGACGGAAAGTTTAAAGGGTTTGACCACGCCCTAATTATTGATAGATAATATGACATGTATCTAAAATATTATTCTCTATATCCGTCCTTGAAAACAGTTTTAAAAAATAAACACCTATGGGAAAAAAATATTAATTTTAAAATATAAATAAAAATACTTTATATTATTTTACAGGTAACTATAGAGTATACAAATTAATTATCTAATTATCTTTTGAAGTCTGTGAGTGCGTTAGCAGTCGGTAGTGATAAATCCTTAGCCGTCTAGGACGTTACTCAGAGTAGACTGCGTGATGGAAGCGACTTACCTTTGTACCCCTTTTTGTAGGTTTGGGCTAAATTTGTATATATATATATAGATTATATTATTACTATGTTGGTTTTTAAAATTTTAAATGTACAAGTTGTGTTGTGCCAACTATTTTCATACGAAATATTTATACATATTAGATATTATTATCTCTTAGATTTTAAATAATATGTATAATTATTTACTGTATTTTTCGTTATTAATATTTAATTAAAACTTAAGATCGGTAAAAAAATTAAGAGAAACCCTCCCCTCCACCCTTATAGAAAATTCCGGAGCACGCCCCATCACATGGTTATGGATCTGCAATTGTATTATAACTCCGTCTTATTATAACGTACGGATACAGTGAAAATATTGATAACTACACCTACTTTGTATCTTATAGGTATGTGGTGTATATTTAAGCGTTTACAATAATATTAATTGTTCATTAGGCATTATGATGGTTTTCCATTATTCATGTTATTATTCCATTATTCAATTATCTATTCGTTTGAACAATAACGACTCGACGGCGAAGTTGTGCGTACAAAAGATATTTCTTATACGTATAATTTTTTTTTTTTTACAAAAGCGTGGCGTAGGTACCTATTATACAGTTTATACATAATAATTGAGTCCAATAATACACTGTAAGCAACCTTACAATCGTATGGACTTGCTTAGACTGCGGCTTCGTGGTATATATTATTATCACAGTGGTATGCATTTAATAGTTCAAGAAGTTCTAGTGCTGTACAATCATTGAACATCGACTGTTAACAACAATATTATTCACACAGACAATATTTCATCAACGCGACGGTCATAATAATATATTTATTTATACACAATATTAAGCAGTGAAATGCCATATTATACGAAATAACTAAAAATAATATACTATAATGACATAATTTTATAACACTCGATTATTCGTTAACGCCATCGTTCTAAAATAGGTGTGTGATAAAAAATTCATAGTTATTTTCGTAATAACGAAAGTATATAGCGAAACATATTATATCTATTATATAATATATATAATGCATAGTATATACCTATAATATAATAATTATAAGCATATATTAAGAATATATTATAATTATTGATAATATTTGAGATGAATGATACTGCTGTACTGTCATTGAAATTTCTGAACTTAAAACAAACAGCATATTATTAATTTCTATATCTTCCTAAAATTATAAAATAATAAAATTTACTTTTAGACGGTTTATTTCACGAATCTTTATAGTATATTATAGAATTCATGTTTATAAAATTCTAAAGGGAATATTTTATCATATCTTTTAAAATTCTGAGTATTATAATAATATACTGATAAAACAATTTTCTAATTTTGTATAGGTATAGTCAAAAACTTTAAAATTGTTTGAATATCGTGTACATAATATGATATCGTATTATATTATGTTATGTACGTAGTACGTCACAATTTAAACTAGATAATAAATAATTGAAAATTACACCTTTCCGAAAACCTACTAAAAGTACTTACTATTTGACATGCGAAAATACCCATAACATTTTTTTTTTCAAACTGAAACATGAGCTATTTTAATAATTTTTCATAACTACAAGTATCAAAAATGTCCAATAAAACAGAGTTATGACTACTTTTATGAGTTTCCATTATGGTTTTTATAATTATTATTTCAAAGAACAAACATGTTATTTCGCGGGCCCAAATGACCCGTATCGAAGACATGTTGTGACATAAATTATGACAATGGGTTTTCATCAAAAAACTTGTGCGTGTTTTTTTTAATTTAAAATTATATTATAGTCTTCGGTCGTGTTTAACAGTTCAAAATAGTGTTATATTGTTTTAAAGTATATGTAAAAAAAACGAATATAATTATTTTGTTGAAAAGATTTATGCAATTTTTAATGGTCTTTTATGTATAAAAATAAATGTGTGTAATTTTTTTTTACATAGCTCATATATAATTATTAGTATTTGTAATGTATAATATTATAATATAAATATATTTTTACGTGTCGCTGTCGACCTCTAGATTATAGTATCATCGTTATATTCACATACGCGTTTATACCTATATACATAGGAATAATATGATATGAGTGATATAATTTTTTTCTCTGTTTGTTGTCTAATATTATGTTATATAGGTTCCCGTTTTGCGTTGACAGATTCGTATAACGACACATAATATCACGACGTATTTGGCCGGTGTTTTGGCATTAGGAGGCCGTTAAAGTGCGTTTCCATTGAGGAGTTAACACAGTACCTATGTGATTCAGGGTCTGTTGTTTGTCCAAAGAATTGTTGGCACACGAATAGTATATTATATATACTACATGGGCTAGTAATTGTAGAAATTATTGACAGTTTTTACTTTGCGATTTAAATTTCAAACTATAGTTTGTGTGTATTATAATGTACCTAACCTTTTGTATCATATTAATTGTTGAAAATATAATACTTGGATGTCATTACATTTTGTATCTCACTGTGTTATACACCACAGTGATTATATTGGATATATATTATATAAGTAATAGACAATAGTATTACTTTGTTTTATTATAATTCATCTATATAGACTAACGAATGTAATGTGTTATTAATTATTACATATATACATCAATACTTTTTTTCAATTCACCTTACACATTGTTTTTTTTTTTTTATTAAAATATTTATAAATAACAATTTAATTAATCAACTCGTTCATTTATTTCAAGAACGTGTTCTGGGATCGTGGCTTAATCAATTTTCAAGTAATCCCTCTGCGGGCCCAATGTTACCTATAATATCATATAATGGTATGTACCTACGGCACGGATTTACATCATCATCGTATTCTACGGAGTATCACACTACGTCATTATAATCACCGCATAATTCTGCTGCGGCACCTGACGTGGGGTGGCACATCGTCGTACGTATGTATTATTATTATTATTATATAAAATGAGGGAGTGCAGGTATAACGTCCACATGGCACAGTGGTGTACATTATAATATCGTAGATTGGTATATATCGTTAATGTCACGGCGATGCGCTGGGCGAGCGGAAACGCTGCATAACACGTCAGAGCAGCGACTCGAGCCGTGCACCGATGGTAATCCCATAAACTTCGCGTATCCATCCGCTAAAACCGTCAAGTCCGTCCGGCCGCGTCCGGCTCGAGCGTCTTGCGTACGACCACAGACACCGTGTGTGTGTGTGTGTGTGTGAGGGGGGGGGGACTTGGACAAATGTGTGTGACGCGCCAAATGTTGTCCGCGAGTTTGATAAATTGTTATCCGGCGCGGCGATGATCCGGTGCTGCCCTCCCCTACCCCTACGAGACGAGCGTCTTATCCGGCAGGGGTGTGCAGGGTCAGCGTGTGTAGGGTGTGATGGCGGCGTTTGTAGAGCAGAGGCAGTCTGTCGTAGACGGGGTTGACGGTCTCATCTGCAGCCTCCGTCTCGGGGACGCTGCGTAATAACGATAATAACTGTATACGGCGGCGACGGAGTATTATCATAATAATATACAACAGTAGTAAGTTGTCGTAACGAATGATGACGCGATGATCGCAGCGGAACGGTAACGGGAGGCGATTCGCAAAGGCGAATATAATATTATTATATATACAGGTATTATTATTATTATTATAATGCTAGTGCGACTGCTGCTAACTACAAAATCGTCGTCGGCGAGAGTGATGGGCGACACGTCGTGTAGCGTCCGTCTCCGCCGCCGCCGCCACAGCAGTGTCATTATAATGTGCGCGAGGGATCTAATCTATTCTCTCACACGCTCGCACGCTCGCAAATAAACGTCGTGTACATGTACACACGCCCGTCAGATATTATATAATAATAATATGTAAAATGACGACTGAACGTACGGTAGGTAGGTATACGTATATAATATATTGTTTACTGCTGTGTGTGTGTGTGTGTGTTCTGCAGGGGAACGAGACACGCGCGCGTGAAGGACGCGTCTCATTACCGCTCGCCGGGGTAAAAGGAGCTTACGTCCTAAGGAAGATGTATAACGTGTCCGAAAAGACGACACGGCGCGGCGACCGGGTATACGGTAGCGGTAGACAGGCAGGCAGGCAGGTAGGTATATAACAATATATAATCCTACTCCTCCGTCGAATACACACATAGCGCAGTTGACGTGGTCCTGCAGTGTACGCACTTACGACTTGCCGCGTTTAATCACGAGCGCGGATCCGAGAGCGGATTGCTTTGATTTGCTAACGCCATAACTAAATATATCACAACCCGTAATAAGACGTTGTTACAACAGACGTCTCTCCGAGTGATTTGCAACTCCGACGGCGGGCCAGCAGTCCTGCTGTTTTAGACGAGTTTTTGCTGAATCGCGGGCAGCTGGTGTGATTTGTGCCCACCGCGTGATGGGTTTCAAAACTTTATTATTATTGTTATTTTCTATCAAACCGTGTGCGAGTTGAGTTGGGCATGCGCAAATGGTGTATGTGTACCTTATATTGCTAAATGATGGTTTTTATTTTATCTCACCCATATTATATTATTAGGTTTTCACGATAATACGTCGATACGTACTTATAGCCTAAGCGATACTTTCAACATCGTTTTCTACGTGGGAACAATACGATTTCACAATGATACAGTTCTCAATATTATATACGAGCTACGACGCGCATTTTATTGATTTTTATATATTTGTACTTTCCCGCTTATATTACCCATATAATATTGTTAAACGTAACTACCTACAGAGTATACCTATTGTGCGATCGTATGGTGTTGATTTATTTTCCGATCTAAATTTTATAATCTAGGGTACTGCTTGACAAAATGTTCAGTACTTATCCGTCGTCGGTATAGTTAGTGCTCTGCATTTTCCCTACGGTTGAGCATATAGACACGACCGTCATAGTCAAAGACTCACGTGTATGTCCCTAACGACGTCGTCGACGCCGCGATAAGCATAAGACCGACAAGGTATACGAGGGTGGTTGGTATTCTTTGCGTCGGTTTCAATGGTACCTATATAATATATATATAGATATTACCAACACCAGCAGCCACCTGTTTATATACGTCATATAATGATGTATAAAGATAGGTAATCGATTTCATTGTATATTATGCACAATATAACACTGTCGCCGCAGTGCAGGGAAATCGATTCGTTGATAACAGTTATTATTGCGTATAATATTATTTTCAATAGCCAACCGTGATGAAGGTCATCGCAGATATCACCTCGTGTCACCGTCTTCGGTATCTGCTGCCAACCTATCTGTACGTACATTCACGCATATTATTATTTTTATTATCATATCAAAATATATTTTATACCGTGCTACTCGCGGGCGGTCATTAATCAATTTCAGAAACGATTTCTTTTCTCCGGACGTATCAATGCATTCGTTCTATTCATTTGGACTCGGGAGTCGGGACAACGCATATATTATATTATTGTAGTAACGAGGGACATTTTGACGGACATACTTTGTCCGTGAGCACGCCTCGTTGAAGACTTACAGACGAAAGAAATGGGTACCTATACCTAGCACGCACTTATTATTATAGGCGCTGAATAGCTGTCGAACAGTACCTATATCAACGAAATCCCATAAACCGTACCTGCCGAATGCGTTTCGATACGTATTAAGAAGCTTGTATAATAGCGAGTGTCTACATGACGAGTATATATATCGCTATGTCATATTATATTTAATATGATACTATTGTGAAACGGATCGTGAAAACGGGAGTAGCGTTGAATTAGTATTATATTTTTCTATTATCTACGACACGCTCGTGAATTCGTCGTGAGACGTTTGGTGCGCGTTTCATGTTGTTATTGGTCGTCTATAATGTCATTATTCGTCCCGAAATCCGATTGCCGCAACAACCGAACAACGCGTGTCTTTGAACAATAGTAATTATAATATCATGCAATACGTCAATGTGGTGAAATCTGTCCAGAACGATCCTGTACAGCCGTACCCACCCCGATAGTAGCTCGTCGGGCGATCGACGCGACCTACAGCAGAGAGGCAACAATTTATAATGCCCTCACAATAATAATAATTATTATTATTGTTATTATTATTATTATTACGATTACAATACGTACGACCCGCTCGCCGGCGGCAATCGACGAAACGTCATCCGTTTCGTGTATAAGCGTGTTCGCCATCGCATGAATGAAACTTACCGAGTGGTGTGTCTGAACGAAAAAAAACAGACATTTTTTTTCTCTCCAAATGTCTTTCACCCTCTCTCACACGCGTATTTCAACCGCCGCCGTCGTCGTCACGGCCATCATTAGCGCTGACACACACACGAATTATATTATATTATGTACACACAGCAGCGCCTATACCCATAAGAGATACAAGGAACGCTCATCGGCGTGTATATGAAATTGTGTGCGTGAGCGTGCAGTGCTTGCAGCTCAGTCGCGTTTAATAAAACAAAAATCAAACACGTCTATTCATTACGCTATTATATATGTACCTACGCAGTCGAATATAATGTGAAAGGAATGAAAAATGATTGCCCCTTGCCGCCGGTGCGAGGAGCAACGTATATAGATACACGTCATATGCTGTGAGCATTATAAAGCGGCGGCATCGGCAGCAGGTGTAGGGGGTGTCTATATACTTCGATGAAAAGAAGCCTCCCCCGCAATCAAAGACGAAGGGAGTATATATACGTAATATTATAAGTGCGTATATATAATACACGTGAATTATTATTATAAGCGCACACAACGTTCCGAATCGGATACGCATATATATATATATATATCATATAATACCTATATATGTATACATGTTATATAAATAATACAATCTGTGCGTGTACGACGGCTACGGTGACGACTACGACTACGACGACGACGAGGAGAGTTGGTAAAATATTCATTGAAACGGATGAGGGCGACCGGGTTGTATATATAATATAATATCATATATTTTGTTATTATTGTACGTGCGTGGATGGCCGCCACGTATAACGAGTTCGATGAATAGACATATACAATATATATATATATAGGATCGCGGAGACGGAGAGAATGAGACCTGAGCACGCACACACACGCGACCATATAATATATATTATAACATACATAGTATAATATTCTTTCTTTTATACTCCGAGAATATCATATTATATTATATACCTACATAATAACACGTATATAGTACGCGTAACTTTTTTATTTTTCTTTCATAATACGAAATATTTTATTATATTATCAATCGTGCTCGACTGATTCGGATTGCCCGCGCAACGACGCACAATATATTAATATAATACGCGTACCTACCACCTATATAATATTACGAATATCGTACATTACACTCCTCGACCCGAAGGAAACGGCGCTCGCATCACCTCCGTATATTATTCATATGTCACACGCGGAGTGCCCATCGAGTATATTTTGTGCTGTTTGCATTAGCGAAACCACTTGTGGTTTTTTTTTTTTTTTAATATCATTATGTACATATCTATACGGTATAGGTGTATATCATGCGCGCACCCGTTAGCATTTTGTCGAGAAAAAAAAATTCGGTATTTATTTTTAATCCGAACCCGGGACACGCTCACGTGACGATGTTTGATGTGGTGGGGAAGTGGCGACTGAGGGTGTCATATCCCCCATGGCTATTTTTTTTTATTTTTTTTTTAATTAAATAGAAATATATAAAAAAAAAAAAGCGAGATACAGGAGTTGGGTGGGCCACTGCGCGGCTTTCTTTGAATCTGAAAGCCATATAATAAATCATTGCGTTCGAAAAAAGATTCTGAGCTTAACCAAAATGTATTTCTGAATGAATGCGGCGGTTGCTTGAATTCATTTCACATCTCCGTTGCTTTGATTCTTTTCCCAGTTATTTTCGTACAAATTACTGGACAGTTTGAATGCAATCTTAGTTAGTTAGTGTAGTCTGTGTACGATATGGTGTATACTGAAGTAGGTACTCGGTTCTAGTACAATGAATAGCATGATGAAACGCGTGTTCAACAATTTAATGTTTCTCAATACTAAAATTGATTGAAGTATGGAAATAATTTCAATGTTTCAAGTCACGATTTCAGATTTTTTACTATTTGAAAAAAGGAATAACAAATAAAATATGACATCTAAAAATATGCAAATGAGGACATGACATTTATTTCATAATATGACTATGTACTCAATTGTAATTAGTAGGTGGATACATTATACGTATATTTTTATTACGTATGAGTATGAATAAAATATTGTGAATACTGAATAAACATAATATTTAAAAAATTATTTTATGATATGATATTAATACAAATGATAACAGGTCTCACTCTCAGAGTATATCATATGTAATATATATATATATAAAAAAAAAATGATGAAAACATAATATCTGATCCAATCGACGTACGTTCGGCATAACCTATATATTAATATTCTTATGGTTACCAATTATTCATAAATCATACGATAACATTTAATTAATCATGAAATCAGGAATATAGCCTTATAGGAGCTGACCTACGGATGGTGAAACATTTGCTTGATGCGTTAGTGCACCATTGAGTTGTAGTGATTTCAATCATTTTTGTTTATTAAATAATACTTTATATATATAGGTATAAGGTATATAGGTATATAGGTATAAGCACGTAAGACGTTTTCTAAAACCATTCGAAACTTTTAATCTCCTTATTCCACAAAATCATACTGTTCGAGAGAGCAGCTGTCAACAACAAGTTATTTTCAAATGAATCTTGTACTATATACGCGTAAGTAGTGTACGCATATATAGATATATGATCTATATTATATACATTATGATATAAAGTCAGTCTTTGTTGCTATATAAACTTTTGTGTGTTCCATTACCTTTACTCCCCGGATTGTTTAACTTTTTATTCGGTGACTCGTAACGCGTAGGTATCATTCCGGAGGAACACAGACGATGACGATTTGATCACAAATACGTATATTCCGGTCAGAGAGTACAATATTAAGTTAGGCAATATTAACATTTAAAATATCTGAAGATTTCGTCGACACAATAATATCATCGCGATAATATGCGACAAATATGTACAATAATGGTGCGCATAGGACCGTTGTTGATATTATTATTATGTGCTCTATGAATATTTACGACGTGTCTGCACATCAAACCATGTGTTTTTCGACACTTTGTAGACGGCTTGCGTTCAATATAATAACGAACATTGAAAATCACTTCCAGCAGCAGCAGCAGCAACAGTAACAGATGCCCTCAATATAATATATAACGAATTATCGACTGCCGGGTCTTCTGTTCTTAATTCCCACAGGACTACTGTTTAAATCACTTGCATACACGAAACCGTATACTATATCGGTTAAGACAACACGTGTTTATGCTCTGCACGGTCATTATGCGTTATACATTATTATGTGTTCAGCGAGCAGTGTGTATAGGTCGCATAAGCGATTAATTTGGATAAAAGGCTAAACGTCTGCGTGTATTAATTTGCAATACTACACTCACACGATCGGTCGTATAATATTATATCATGTACATGCTATATACCTATACGGTGTTATTTATGACGCTCGATCTATTATAATATTAGCTGTATAACAAATGTTGAGAAATTATTTAAGTATAGGATATTATATTATTATTATTGTAATATTAACGTAAAAAGCAAAATAAATAATAACCGGATAATGTGAGTAAAAATATATATATAAAAGATTAAATGTAAACAATATTTACGGATATTTTATAGGTATACTGCTGTGTCTGGAAAGTATATTATAATAATATGATGGCACGTCTGTACGTTAAGCGTAATAAAATAAGTATTAACGCATTATAATTTTTTTTTTCGTGGAATAATGGTAATCCGTTAATAAAACTTGATATTATTTCACGGATAAAAAAAATTGAATAACACAAGTTATAACTATCAATAAACGACAGTTCTGCGACAAATATCAATGTAATAACTTTCAGGTTGTAATAACAAACAAAATATACAATGACTAACTGTCCGCGAATAATTTTAAGTATATTTTTATTGTGTAATTTTTCTCTCCACAAAAGTCGCAATAATTAATATAAAACATTATGCGATATTACATACCAACAATTGGTCGGAAATATAATTCTCGGACAACAGACAACTATTATACAGTGTATGCATAACTGAATACCTACTTATTGTGTTTTGTTTTACGATGTCGTCTATTAGCAGGAAAGTGTAATCTAAATACAATAATATTTAAAATAATGTGATATTATTATGATAATATTTTATTAAATGATAATAATAGTAGCTAGTGGAATAATATTACAATGGTTGCAACACATAATTATTTGATATGTTTAAAAATAATAATAATAAACATTGTTGAGGTTACATTATTACCTAATTGTAATCTTTATTATATTATACAATTAAAAATGTAAATAATGTTCGAACGTGATTTGTACGGTCCCCGAAAAAAAAACAAGTCGCCTGTTTGAAAATTGAATAAATGGTAAATAACATGCTAAATGATAAAATATTTTAAGGAATACGACTGCTTGTCTCACAAAGGAAATATAATACAACATTATTCAAATGAAATCATCAGTGTAATAATTTTCGTAAAGTTAATTAGATAGAAGAATTAAAAAGGAATCTATCGCAAAGTCGGACTATAGTGTTGTATACTATATAATTTTATAAAATAAAAATTTAATTTAATTTTGTTAAAAAGTTATTTATGTATTTGATTTCCCGAAACAAAAGATAAAACGTTTTATCCGAAAAAGTTTATGTTATATTTTTATAATCAAATTAATTAATTTTTAAATTAGTACAACGACAAACATAATATATTATGTGAACTTAACTTCCCGTCCGTTGGAAATGTGGCCAAATTGAAAAACATAAATAATTTTAAACTTTGTTTCGCGGAAGCTCCTGCAGACACTGAAGAGAGGAAAAAATATATTTTCAATATTCCTTTTTGTCTTGGAATATTTAAATGTGCATATCGTCGCAGCAGTGGAAACCTATATGTATAACATAATGATGTATACTTGCTTTTATAGTTAAGCCTATTAATACATATCGTTAACTGTTCGGTGCAAAAATGCATCTGCGTGACGCTTGTGTTAGAATTTCGAAACGAATTACGTGTAAAACGAACGAATAAATTATGAAAACATAGAATTCACGATTGGGCACAGATTTACTCGAAAACTGGTATGTAATATAATAACACAGTTTTCGTCGGGCATAAATATTATAATATTATTACGCGTATCGGCTATAGAACGGTATCGTTATTATGTGCATAATAATATCGTCAAAAATCGACACCGAAGATGATGTTGTAAAATTAGTTGCACAATATTGCGTAACGCGTTCCTAATACTGCTGCAGCGAGGTTACTTCCGCCTCGAATGAATTCATATACGTCACCGCACACCTCCCTCGTACACATTAAGAGTGCGTATACCACTCTATATTATAGGTATTTAGTACTTAAGAGACCCTCAGATGGTGACTCTTTACTGCGAGACGGCGCATGTATACACGATGATATTGTACACGGCGGTGCGTATACTCGTATATATATATCGTTATACGACCGATCGGACGAACGCGAGTTTTACGATCGACGCTTCCGGGCACCGCGTAGGTATATATATGTGTATGTGTTTACTAATAATAATAATAATAATATAACGCCACCGCGTTTACTCCGGAGTCGTACTTTTCCCGCGCCCCTGCAGTCCTGTCATCGAGCAGCGGAGGCGTCACGTGTGTGTATTATACTGCAACAGTATATATAGGTGAGAGAACCGTATAATAATAATAACTGCTCGGATCGTAAACGGGCTTGTTCGTCTCTTAAAGAGAGACGCTGCACGACGGAAAAACGTACACTGCAGCGCATATCGTATGCATATATATAGGCGCGCTCGACTTTTACCACTAATGGAACCGTGTGCAGCAGGTAGTAATAAAATCGGTCGGAGACACGTGCAAACGATAAATATTATTTTAATACATATCGCGTACGATAATAATATGTGTCCACGCTGTATATATATATATAACTACAGGACCCATACAGCGCGGATGCGGTTTTAAATCTGCCCGTGCAGACGGGTAGGGGGCGGGGGGGTTGATTTCTTCTACGGAAGATGTGTTTTGAACTAATTTGCGTTTTAGAAAAAAACATCAAAACATTCACTATACATCACTATGATATATTACGATACACCCTCCCCCCGGGGAAGTAGATGTATTCGACGGCTTCTAGTTCATCGCCGGCCCTCGTTTCCTCCCCCCATTTACCCGACGACACAGCATTTGCGTCTGTCGCGACTAAACGACTATAAACGATCACCCGGAGACGCGAACGACACGACGCAAAGCACCAGCGCGGAAATCGGATTTCTAACCGATCGCGACCCGTCTTCCGCCGGTGCACTCGACGGTAGTAAAATAGATACCTACCAGATGAGTGTTATGCCGACGAGTTAATCAACGCGAGGTTTTTGACAGCTGTCCCACTATATCTCGGGGAAATTGTAATGTTATAATGTCTACAACTATATATTGGCACGCACTCGGTGTGGTGGAGGAAATCGTGGTATAAGGGGTGGTCTTCTGGCCCCCAACACGGCGGACCTCTGGCGATCAGTACGTTTTTCTTAAGTATATTATATATAGATAATTGATATTAGTCTTTGGCCTTATTACTTAATCCGGGTTCGGGAGGAGGCGAGCATCTGCAGAGATTTAGGCACCTACACTAATATCATGTTTTTCGGTTTCGATCGAATATCAGAATTGGTTGTGGTTCTTTATAATATTTTCTATTTCATATCAATCGAGAACGACGAGACATAATATACTATTGTGTTGATGTCGCCTAAACATTGTTGTGTGACTGGAAAAACATCAAACATTACATTGCGTATAGAATATATTATAATATGCTTACTATTATTAAAACATAAAAAAAAATGATATCGGTAAAACAGTAATTTGATATATTATATTATAGAAGACAAAATACAGACATCGGTTTTAACTTTTAAGCGTACGTTTTACACTTGGGTAAGTCTTAAAACAGACGCTCGTTGTATGTAAAGTAGTAATACGTTTAATATAACGTTAATATATAATTGACATAATTATAGATAACATAAAATGTAAGCACATCATAATATTATATAAGTATAAAATTATGTGTCGATAAAAATATGTCGTATGGGTGTGCTATCGAAGGCAAACGGGTCGGTTAAAACAGCAACAGAACAAGTAACGGTAGGTATATAATAATAATACCTAACAATAAAATATCGTAAATTCCATATTGTAGATGTCCACCGATATTGTGGGCATCACCAGCGGGAAGACGATGGACAATTTCACTAAATTTTATTGAAAGCAACACAGAACGATACCGCGTCGCATACAAGACACGGTCCATGTTATAATATGTTCCGATCGAAATACGGTCGCCGCGTGTGTGATACTCGTGTAAATGTCAATACGTTTTACGGTAGGTATATGCCTATATATTATCATTATATAATATGCACAGTGACAATAATATTATTATTATTATATTATTATGGACGTTCGGTGTACACAACGACGACGTTCGGACGGGTCACGGGCGCACGTCAAATCGATTAATCATAATAATATTGTTATTATAATCTTCCCCAAAGACACCGACGACGCGTATATTATAGAAAATATAAAAAAGAAAAACCGTCATCTATCTAGGCATGCGTATTCATATTATATTATGTTTATCTTGCCGGACGGAGTCGTCTCTTTGTGTCGTTCCGATATACACAAACGATCGGTATTCGGTGCCAGTATCGATTTCACGGCGAGGCAATAATACGATATTATTATAATAATATTATATGCACCGGCGATCGATAATCCTCATATAAGATAGCGCCCGACTACCTATATCGTTTCCCATCGGACACACACACACTATCCTCGAAGTAATACGACAATGTATAACTTGTAAGATATACCGCAATGATACCGCGGTATGGCTTGTATGTTTTATTATATTGTAAACGAAAGGAGATGACTGTTATTTTCGTATGTAGCGTTCGATTACACAATATTCGTTTGTAACGGGCATACAATAACGATAACGCAGCCTATTATTTGTGTATAGATTGTTGTCGTTCGATTTTTATCATCGATCAACATATTTCGTATACCTGCAGACGATATATGATTTACTTACGCGCGGAATCGAAGCACCTACCTAAAGGTATTTTATGTTTTGATAGTAACCTATACAGTATACATACTTTGAGCCGAGGGACGAGATCGCGATCCCCACGCGAGTACATTTTTAAACGTCTTATGGTATTAGATTATTATACATGTGGTTCGGTTCACTTCGTTTGTAAACGACCCACAAACTATGTCGAACAAAGGATATAAAATAATATTATGTATCGATGCGACCCGACTGCGATCGAATTGTACGACAATATTTAAATAAGTGATGTTGTACATGTACGCATATATACGGTCGTCTGTATCGCGGAGCTGTTGAAAACGGTATAAACACGTAGGCAAAACATAAGATTCGATTTTATAAAATCATACAATTACTATAGTAAAAATTATTATTGTTACCGTAACATGAGGTCTGTTGTAGCAGAGTGAGAGAGCGCGTCGAACAGAAGGACACTGCTGCACAATAAAAACGTATAAATAATAGCAGCTGACATACACAAACGCGATTATTTTTGGCAACGACGGTTAGGTTTAGTTAGGCGAATTGAAATCATACCGAATAACGCGTGTAACGTTTCGTACACTGTATCGTCGTATAGTCGATAATGTAGTCATATTCGTAGTCGTTTGGTCAAGAAATATAACGTCAAATAATATCGTAGGCAGGTACGCAGTAAATTATTTACGATCGAGAAATCGACTTTCGGGACAATACACGATCGTGTAGGATTTCGCTTTGATTAACTGCTGTAACCTACCGATCTACCATACAGCTGATGATAAAATCGGCGGTCGTCCATGGCGGGGTCGGTGCGATCCAGATCGGTTCAAAATCTAAAATGAAAACGAGTGAAACGTTCCGTTTCGAACTACCGGTACGGAATCGGAGGACTGCACGGGGGTGTTATATTATCGTCGCAAGGATTTCAAGAAACAATTTAAGCGAAACGTCCGCAAAGGAATTTCGGGCCGATTTGATTTCTCAGCGTGTACGTGTCTTAGCAGATTGCACCGACTCTGCCGGTGAGATTAGACGGAAACTGCAAAGAGTAAATAATTTCCTTTCATCTCTCACAGTCGATTGTTATTATTATTATTATTATTATTATTCAGATCTTTCGAGGGTATGTCTTCTCACCCGAAACGTTGCCGTCGCCGTCGTTGGCGGGGTGACAGTTAAATATATGTTTAGGAAATTAGGTTAAGTTACTATTTAAGGTCGAGAAAGTTTTGTTTGGTTGAGTTCAGCTTGGTGGTGTGGACTCATCGGGTCGCGTATCGCTACGTTATAACATTTCATATTATTATTATTATTACTATTACTATTATTTGTTGCATTGATAACGCAAGCTATAAATGATAATTATTGTTTAGAAAGTTACGAGTTATATTTCAATTTAGTTTTTGGCTGTCAATTTAAATGACTTAATGTATAATTGCGCCTGAGTTTGAAAAGCAGTCGGTAACTCGTGTGCTGTGTAAATTCAGTAACTTTGTGTTTGCCATTTTGATTGTTTTATCATAAAGTTTATTATTCGATATATTATTCATTAAAAGCGCTATACGCCGTACTACCTATGAGCACTGACACTATGAACACAGAGTACAAAATTAAAATTCACAACAATATTCCGTTTTCATAACATATTAATCTCAGCTAGTCGGCTATATTATAACCAGACATCGAGTGTACACAAATATTATATATATATGAAGTATTAAATATAATACTGATAAACATTATATAATATACTCATATGAATATATTCAAAACATGATTAGACTCAACATATAGGTTATAGGTATATAATATAAGCACTATATAAGCACTTGAGAGTTAATCGAAACTATTAAACCGTGTAAAAATATTGAACTATACATTTTCACAGTCGAAGACAAAATTCCCACCATATTTGGTGATTGCGATATTATAATATCTTACCAAGTCTAAGATATTTGCACTGTTTGATGTCGTTATTTGAATGCAAAATAGGTACATAATATAATATATAAATAACACATAATAATATTATGCATACAATATAATATACACCTACATGAAAATGTAATACAATAATTATTGTTGACGCTGCAGGTGTGTATTTAACACTGAAATCTGGAGAAAATAACGAGAAAAAAAGAGGACACAATATAATATATATTATAAAATTATAATAGGACCTACTGAATAGTATAAATCTTAAAAAAAAAAATACTATCCAACTCATATACCATATGGGATCCTATTGTGCGGCATTCTTAGCATATATATATTGTGTATGGGTACCATCGAAATGGAAACATTAATATAATAATATATAAACCGCGTATATTATGATACCTGTACAGCAATCTTACGAATTTAAAACCGTATGCTAATCGGACGAAACCTGTATAATTATTTTTAAACCTATATATATATTATATTTATATGCACTGCGAACGATGGCGTGATGTGTTTTAAATTAAAAGAAGACAGATCGAAGTGATTCAGTGTGTCGCGGGTGTGAGACGAACCAAATAGAATTTAGGATATCTAGTGTAAGTTCACGTCATATTATGAGTGTGCCTATAAGGATCATAATGTCATATTCAATTGATTCATTGCGCTCATAATACCGTGGTAATATTTTTTATTTAATTTTTTATCGTTTTACGCGAAACTGCAGTGCTAAGGTTACATATTATAATAATATCATAGCTGCCTCGTCTAATAGTGCGCATTCGATTGGCGTGGATCGAGAGGTTTGGGCGTCGAGAAGATTAATTGGTCTACGGTATTTTTAGACGTTCTTTTATTTCATACGACATATTATTATTATTATTATAATGTTTATAGGTACACTCGGCGACGGCGACACGCGGTGATTTAAACGGTCGGACCACACTCGAACTCCGCCGCCTCCGTCCGTTTACCTACACGGTATATGTATATTTTTATTATTATTATTATATCATGTACACTGCGCACACGCATGCGAAGATTACAAGACTCGCACACACGGGCCAAGGCGAATGCGACGGATCTATCTATCGGCAGACGGTGTCTACGTACCAGTTTTATAATACGCGCATAATAATATAATATTATTGGCACGAATCGGATCGGTGTAGGTACGTAGTATCCATATCCATACTGCGCGACACACGCACCGTACGAGCGAGAGGACATAATATTTTGTCGTCGTCGTTTCGGTCCGGGGGAAGAAGAAACCACGCGTCGTTGGAGCCATAAAGAACGGAAAAATATGCGTTATATATGTGTATACATTTAATATCTCGTGCGCTCATTGTAGGCATCGCGTTATAATAATATACGTTACCTATATTATATTATAATAATATGTTACATAGTATTATATTATTGTATATATAAACGCGCTCACACACCGAAACTCGTTGGCCTCAGATTACCCGACCGATAAATCAGGCCGCTCGCGAATAATAATAATATTATTATAACACACGCACGCATATACCACCGCACGACGATGACCGCATACCGGGTATAATGATATCGCGGTACGGTGACGGCGATCGGTATATGCGACCTGTTGCATGCAGCACCGCAGCCATATCGCGGGCTATCATAATAATATGCAGCTGCACCGTCCCGCTGCAACTTCGCCGTGGTACGAAATCCGCCTCGATTTATACTATATAGGTTCCTATATTATACGAATAACCGGAATAACGGATGTAACCTATAACAATAATAATAATAATATGTTCGTAATCGACAAACGGTGTTGTGCGATCGATAAGGGACTAATAAATCGCCAGCGTCGGCCCCGTGATATGTAAATGAACGTTTTAAACCCGTGTAAAGCGAGAACGGCTTTGCTCGCAGTAAATCGTCGATTTCGCACACACGGACTGCAGTCGGTGCTCTTACTCGCACAACACAATATACACACACACACACGTGCTGCAGAGTCGGTGGTGGTTCGAGAGACGAAACGGGTGAGACACATAACACAGTGCTCGGTCGCGATGATATAATAATATTATTATTATATTATAAACGTGCGCGGACAGAAGGACAGAAGGACGGACGGAGCGCGGTGTGCGAGTCGGGCGCCCGAGGATTTATTGTGCCGGGCGAAACGAGGACGAATAAGACCATGTCTCTCCTCTCGCACGCGGATCGCCCGGTTTTCACTGTTTTTCGTGTCTTTTATTTTCGAATTTTATCGCGCGAACAACTACGACACGACCGCATATAGGTACATACACAGTACACCGCTGCAAACGCGGCTCTATATCGCTAAATAATAATATACGACCGCCGACCTGTCGTCGTATCGCATTCGTATGTGCGCGTACCCATAGGTACTTGTGCGAACACACAGCTATATCGCACGTCTGTAGTTGTAGTACACGAGACGTGGAGAATTAATATCGTTCGGTGTGTGGCCCCGTCCGTCTTTCCCGTGTATATATTATATTATTATAGGTACTGCACGCATAATAATATGCGTGTACGTCGATTTTGTATTTTTCGTTTTTTCCCATTTTCACGTTTTTATAACGATATCATACCTATATATTATTATATGGGTACGTACGACCGGCGATTATATTATTTTTATTATTATCGCAGTCGATGTCGTGCTCGAGGTCCGCGCCGGTGATATATCGCGCGTGTACATTACTATATTATATTATTGTTATGTGTAGGTACCTATATATATATATATAATCTATATTATACGCGCGACACTCGGCAAATAAATAGCTGTATGTATTATTATCACTACGGCGGCGGAGACCGGACGCTGTGACAAATGTAACCGGCGGCGAAGGCATTGATCCGCGCGAGAACTAGAGAAGAAAAAAATTATATGAGCGTATATAGTCCGAGTAAAAACAAATTATGCATTATTTTGATAGGGTGCGCTGAGCTGCAGTATTTGGAGCGGGCTCGCCCGTTTAAGACGCAAGCCGATTTACCAAAATCAAACAACGAATTGAAAAAAAAAAATACCCGTTTTTTTTCGATTCGTTGCTTATATATGAGACTGCATGCGTGGGTCATCGATTAATCGAAATTCCCAGGTCGTACTTATACATGACGTATATGTACTATACAGGTTTTTAATTTATCCATCCAATATCAATATATCTATAGAATATATTGTAACAGTAACTTATTTAATTATTATTACCCCGAACGTGTGTGACCATTATTGGATCTACAATTATGATCTACAATCATACTCTGCTCTATCATCAGTATTTGAGCTGGTAGGGGCTAACGCACACCTAAGCCATTCACTTGCGTTAATCAATGTCCGTGACCCAATATCCCTGACATTCTGCAATATGGGTTTCTCATCGAGGACCTTCCGACCAACCGGGTCAAAAGGGCCTCAATTCTCCAAAACGCGTAAGAGACGTTTAAAATGAACTATAGAAAGGTCGCGGCCGAGGGCTATTGAGGTGGCCAACAGATGGAGGAATTATAACGCGATCTCCAGAGGCCTAGGTCGTTTCGGGAAGCGGACTACGCAGGTACGAGATGTCTAGGGTGGCGGACTCTGGTCGGCCCGAAAATACTCTCTGATCAACAAATGAGAGAATATGATGGGATGTCTGGTAAGACGGGGTATGTCCCATATAACCATTTTAAGATATGCTTAATTGATACCTAGACGCTGCTCATACACACTAGTCAAGGGTTAAGAATGAAAGCTTTTGATCCTCAGGTGGGCTTTCAGTACCGCATATATTATTGTATTTGTCGAACTTTACTCCAATAAACGATGCAGCTTAGGGACAAGAATAACGAAAGTGGTGTACCTTTGTGCTGCATAGTACATATTACAAGCAACTTCGGAGATAAAAAGAAATTTAACTTATTCTGTGGAAATGGTGTATGATTCTGTTCTAAGGCACCCCTCTTAAATCTGCCACTGAGTATGGCTATTATATTATAGACGAGTTCAACGCCGTGTCCGTAATTCATTTTTCGATTATTATCATGGGATTTCGAAGGCAATTAAGTTAAGTTACATGTTCGTCTTTATCCACTTTAACATAAAATATACTTATCGAACATTAAATAATGAAATAATTTGAGTTTGCTTTTTACGTTTTACGTTTTCGCCATAAAATAGGAAATGAAAATCGTCTTGAAATATTCAACAAGGCCGACCCACCCCTTGTAATTTTACTGCTGTGAGATTTTTATAGCTGCTGAATAGTGGTGCGTTTTATATTATTTCTTATACTCTGGCTACCACGTAATGTCATAATCCATATACCAACATATAAAAGGGTATTAAAAAGAAAAATGTAGGATTTCGAGATGTATATAATAATACTAACAATTGTAATATTTGGGAAAAATTAACTATAATATACTATTTTTTTTTATTTATTTTTTTTTTTTATTGATCTAAAGACATCGGTGACAACGGCCATTAGTCATAAACGTTACATTGATATACTATTGATTCTACAATAACCGTACAATAATAATTTCACTATAAAATCAATGAAAATAATATGTCTTATAATCGCACCATGTGCACATACATCGTACAAACCGTACAATTTCTGAATAATTACATAACGGGGCATAATATTTCCAAGCGATAAAACAATACAAATTATACGAGAACATTATTATTAATTATTACTATACGTTATTGGTATTCACGGCGCGCTCCGTTTCGAAGAGAAAAACAATAATACAAATTTAAATTTATATTATAATATATATATTGTGGGTCGTATATATATATATATATGGGACACAACGTTTTGGAGATAACACGAAGACAAAGTCATATTATTCGAGGGACGGCCAATAAGAATAACGTGCGTAATACGATATTCTGGTAATACACAGTCTGTATACACCCCGGGGACACTGGTGCAATGTGCTTCCCACAACATTCCAAAAACAAATGCATTAAACACGATATTTTACTTGAACGGCGGCGGATATAATATTTTCATAAACAAGTCTGGACGCGCTGTAAATTATATCACGAAAAACCGTTTGTATTTATATTTTTACACGATTCTTCGGCTGTTTTTTTTTCTCCACAAATATAATATAATATTATACACGACGGTTATGATTATTGTCACTGAAATAATACAACACCTACGAACGCTATGCATGAGACATTCGCTCATATAACCGTAATGAGTATTATGATATTATTACCTATGCGACAACGACAATTGTATATATCGTTTATCGGGCACAACTGTATTAATTATCGGACGGAGCAAACCGATAATAATATTATTACAACACAGTTCGCTCCGTAAGCAGTTTGGTGGTAATGATGACGACCGAAGGTTTGGTATCGAGAGGATCCCTTATAATATTATGCTATCGTCTCACCTGTTGTATCCTATAATAATATCACAAAGTGTATGTGTATTCTTCTGTAGACGATTGGATGGTAAAGTTTTCATAGAATAATTTTCCGCGGACCGCACAGCCGTCGACGACTCGATTTGATGGATATCCGTATATTGTAATATTTTTTTTTTTTATTGGTAATAAAGGCTTCAACAGTTAGGTCATTAGCCTGTAGTTGTTGTTACATTATTATTAATGGATGTATAGTTAGATCATAGATTGTGATTACATAGTAATGAGATAAGTGGTTTTTACAGAATTATATATTTACATTATATTTGCTAATAATATAGTTTTGTCTTAATATTAAATTTTTGTGTCGATACCAATGGATTTTAAGTAGCTGGAGATCAAGTGTGTGTTGTGTTCCCCTGGTGCTTCCTCCATCGATGATGGTTGGTTGAGGTTATTTCTTGTATAGCGGGCAGTCTAGGACTATGTGTTTCATTGAGAGCGGTTCGTTGCATTGGCTACAGAAAGGTCGTTCTTCGTCTTTTATGACATGTATGTGGGTGAGGTTGGCGTGACCGATTCTTGTTCTGGTATTGATAATTTCGGAACGTTTAGAGGCATTAGGTTGAGTATACCATTTATTGATTTTCTTTTTAATAGATTTTAGCTTATTTGTGATTGGTATTTCATCCCAGGATGTTTTCCACATATTGGTAGTGTGTATATTTATACATATTTTTACGTCTTGGTATGGAAGAGTAGTTATGGTTGTAGATGAGGCCGAGGTGATTGCCTCGTTTGCCAGCATATCGACTTTTTCATTTCCAGGGATGCCCGTATGTGAGGGAACCCACATGATTATAAATATTATCACATGTTATAATGTGACGAAATAGATAAATAACTAAATATTTTAATAATATATAATAAAAGCTTTCACATTACTCGGTTTGGTTCATATATTACGGTAAGACACTTTTAAAATAAAGGAAAATCATTTTTCCAATTTAATTTCAACCGCCACTAAAATATAATTTAATTTAATATATTTTATTAATTTAAAGGTGTTAATATTGAGCACGCTGAAACGTTTTTTCTTTTCTTTTTACTCAATGAAAAATGATTAATGTTTTTAATCTACGACAGTACAAGTTGCACGTTAAGTATTATTTCTTTCTCAATTTCCTTGGACTTTGTATTTTAGTATAATATTGCCTCAAACCAAATTATTTTAAAGCTAGTTTTCTTGGAGTTGATTTAAATAATTGCTTGTATTCAAGTATAAATCTCTGCAATGCTTCCGGTATATTATTTTGTACATTTAAATAATATATCACAATAATATTACTTTTAACGCGAATTCTTAGGAATTGTCTAGATGTAAATTGGAGGAAGTAAAAAAAATGTCAAATTACAGTAAAAGCTCGAGCTTGCATATAAAGACGCGTGTTTCAGCTGATATGATGCTGCTATAATATCGCAGAAACTAAAATCTGAACGTTCCTTTATCGCGATATTGATTTGGGAATGATATAAATGTAATTAATTAATCTTATAAAATATCGTCGGATGACTATTGTAGCAAATATTTTTGTCTGCTTTATACCATTTACGGTATATACTTCTAATACGCAATACTAATGATATACCATCATCCATCAAGCGTATATATTATTATGTGTGGTCCGATGTAGACTTTGTGACTCTCTATGAGTAATGATAATAATTATTGAGACGTATTAGCTCCTCTTCACCCCGTGTTTTCAAAATAATAATATATATATAGATTTATGATTTTTTTTTCTTCAAAAATCTAGCTGACTCGATTTCAACGGATGCAGCAAATAGCGTTAATCGAAGACAGTCATTGCAAGGGTGTGTTGCGTCAAGAACACAGTGGAAAGGGTTGAAGTGTAGATCGTGAGTAATAAGTATAAGTCAGTGGAAGTGAGAAACACCAGAATGAGACAGAGGTAGAGAAGGAGATAGTGATAGAGGGACTGAGAGAGAGAGAGAGAGAGAGAGATGGACAAGTTTGATTTGTGTATCTCTTTGGATTATTTATGAGTTGGCCCGAGCAACGGGTTTCGCCGCCAATTTATAATATATCAAAGCGCGTTATGTGGCGGCGGTGCAGCTCTTTCTCTCTCGCCAAACTTCATCGACAAACTTTTCATCGCGTACGTGAGGCCCTGTGCTCGGAAATTTCCCCGTCGATATTTACGCGCACACACTATCGTTTCTCATTTACACTACTCGTCGTCGCGCCACCGTCTTCTATTCTCACCCAGTCCACCACGCCGTGGCATAAACGTTTCGTGAACACAACACTTAGGGCGCCGCACACCAACCGCACGCCCGTCCAGCCGAACACCACCGCCGCCGCCGTGTCGGTCGGTTCGGTACGTGTCATTTTCCGCATCGCTAGAAGGTGCGGAAGGACGAAGGAGTGCGTACGAGTGTGTGTACGGCCAGTCATAACAGCGGCAAAAGCTATCGCAGCGCGTGTTTGTATCGAAAAGAAACTTTGTGACTTTCGGTCGCGTATACCCTGCCACCGTAGATAGATTTCGAGATCAGCTGCAGCTGCCGTCTGTAGCCGTCCATTCGATGCTCAACAATTGTTATTACAGTCTACAACAGCTATACTGTGCTGCAGGTTGTATTAAATTCTCAAATCTTTTTTTCGGAAAAATATTCAAGTCAGTCGCCGCGAGTCGAGTTTTATAACACATATAGCGGACGCGCTAATCCGTACGATAATAATATTATTATTATTATTATTGTAGTTAACGGTCGTGTGTGTCGCCCCCGCTATGTGCGCCTACCCATATACGTTGGTATTAATACATTTTCCTGCACCAAGTTCGTCGTAATTTAAAGTAGGTACCTACGTGTCTCTTATTACTTCGGCGCGCGTCAAAACTTGGTCGTATAGATAAATTAATTGGAAGGTGTCCAGAATAATTTCCACTGTTCTCTGAACAAACTATATACACACGCACACGTACACGAAATACATATACTAAGTAGTATATAGGTATAGGTACATATTATTTGGCCAGGATCTTATATCGTTGTTATAACGACGTACGTACATATATATATATAAGTGCACATTATTGCCACTACATAAGTATCTACGGAATTCGTGTATATAATATGATATTGTACACAATAGGATATACGATAACGTGTTATATACTATATATATTACTGTTTATGTATAGTTATGCGGATTTTTTCAATAAGAGGTACCTCCAACATTAGGTCTCGCGAAAACGTGAAAATCGTGTTCAACTTGTGTAGGCATAGGTACACATCTCCGGCACGAAAACCACCGGCGAGTTGCAGCCATTAATAATGTTTTAATTCGAAGTATTTTTAAATAAATTTTTGTCCGTTCAAATAACTACTGCGCAACGGTATAGGTATATGTGTATACACCTAAGTGTTACAGTACTTAACGATCTTCGTATCTTTAGCTGCACATTATGGTTGTCGGAGTATTAATTACATATTTTTTTCTTACCATTTAGAGTCGCGATTTATGACATTCGAGCGGCCATAAAAATGTTATCACCCTAATGCAGCTTTCATTGAAAAATACATACATCACAATTTTAGTACGGCTTGTGTAGTATATTTTAATAATTTAAAAGGTATACTTAGTACTTACACATAAACAATCCCGAAACTCTCTCATAAGTTCAAACATTATTTTGACAAATCGGCCATAAAACCTATCCATTGAACGTATATACTTTCTTTTATGATAACCTACATTAATTTTGGGTCCATCGAAGTAAAATGTTTAAAGTGGAATTTCGCAACAACTTTCAAAGAATAAAATATATATATTTTAATAAGAGGTTTAATAATATTCTTCTCTTTGAGATGCTAATATGATCACTGTGATGATTCAAATGATTCAACATTTTTTATTGCGTTTGTGAATAATAATAATAATAATAAAAAAAAAATTAAAAGACTTATTTTTATGCCAACATGTCATACATGTTATATGTACATGAAAAATTCAAAAATATCATATTATAATTTATAGTAAATATCGACACAGAAATTAAATACTATTGAAAGACGTTTGAACAAAAAATAAATATCAAGTAGATATAATATGTTGAGAATCCGGACCCGTTCGATTTTTTTGTCGTCGAAATTCTTCGGAAATTTCGAAAATTAATTCCCGTCGACCTCCGACGTCTAATTTTGCCAGTAATATTATACACCGGCGTAGGTATCTGCATTATAATATAATCGAACCGTTTACTTAAATATTAATCTGTCGTCCATAATCGATAAACCTGTTGGTCGGCAAACCGGTAACCATTTGTACTGCAGCGCGCGGAGAGTGTCATATTTATAAAAGTCGCCATCGGAAATAACGTCGGACACGAATAAAGGTAGGTACGTAATAATAAAAACGACTGATCGGACGACGGAAATTCGTTTGAAATTTCGCGATACCAAACGCGCCACTGTACCTATATAATTATATTCCAGACGACGATGAGGTTGTCGATGAGTCTGACGCACAACGAATTTTTTTACCATCATTGCCCTGCGTTTTTATGATGAAATTATACATTTATTCAAATTTGTTTGGTTCTTAGAATTTTTTAAGTGTACAGCCATTACAACGTATTTTCAAATATTTTTCCTACAATTTCAAAACTATCCTGCGGTGATGCTATCTGCTTTTTCGTGTTTTTATTTTCAAAAATGTCGATGTATTCATATTCAAATTCGAACGAGTACCTACCTACTGAGTACTGAGGTTAATATTAGTCTATTGAATATTTTATTATAATATAATGAACAGCCAAACTGGTATAGGTTAAGAACTTATAATATGAGTTATGGTTGTACAATATACACTTATAGGTACTAACGAATAAAATAGATGTTTATCGGTTTATATTATTATATTGAGTCGAGTTTATTTTATTCAAATTATGTTTTACCGATATAACCATATAAGTCCTAAGCCCGCGTGTACATTTATTATAATATTATATTCAACAGACCAAGGTACCTATACATAATAAGTACTCGACCACTACTTGTTCAAAAATCATTCGTATCGGTACATCAACAAAAAAAACCATTCGCTTAACAATAATAATAATAGAAATAGAAAATACCCTTTGAAAAAAGTTCTGTATGTCAAACGGTTTTTGAATGTCGAAAAAAATCCAAAATATTTCATCTATAAAAATGTGAACTCTGCTTAAAGATTATAAGAATAAAAATTTGAATGGACACTTAGTAAATATATAGTTATTGATAAAAATCGGATGAGTGAATTTTGTTTAAAAAATCAAATCGTAGAGTGTCGAGTAACGTATAGGTCGAACTTTGGTCGATTTTTCCGGTGACGTGATTTTTGGAAATCATCAAATTCGTACGATTCCTCACATAATTTTATATTATTATATTATATCGTTATAGTGCTATTCGGACCGTCGCGGCGGCAATAAAACGTAATGATAATCCAAAAAGTCGGGTTGCAGTTCTCACGGCGGTCTCGTCTTAATAATGATAATATTACTATACATCAAATATCTTATGATTACATGGGTAGAAGCAGGGCGGCGGTGTGCCGGACGCCATTCCCGGTGTTTCGTATTTTACCTATATAGACATTTATATATTATTTATATTATAAACTAGCTGAAATTCGCCCGTGTGCCGTTTTTTTTTTGTGACACGTCATATATAGTATATTATAAGCTCTATAGGATTTATATGGGTGCATCTCGATTTGAATATACATCGGTTTTAGTGTGCCTCTGCAGTTCGGCGACAGTGTTCCTAGCTTTGTGAATTAATTCGACCTTGATGACAGCTACCGAAATTCGGTTAGGATTATTACTTGATATATTTTTTAACGCGGTTTAAACTACTTAGGTACTCTCTAAACTTTTGTGACGTCAAAAAACGAATTCCTATGGTTTTCGCTCAAACACGGTTGAGTAGTTGTTGATTGTCTAAGCTGCACACATACATTTGGTCTTCGGATATTATAGTTTCTTTATTCGAGGCCATAATCGCAACAATTTGATGCATATTATGCTTGTATACCTGATTTGCCCGAGTAACCAATGGCAACCATGAACCATTTATATATATATATACATAAAAAAACAGTTCTAATTTATAATATTACTTATGTGATCTGCAACCAATGGTAACCATTTCTATACAAAAAAAAATATTTCATTTTCCACCGTGAATCTCAGTTGGATTCCTGGTTGACCTATTTAAAACACGAATATCGGAAAATCTTTTCTTATTGCACATCTAGATATCTCATTGTAGGAACCTCTATTCCAAATTTCAAGTGTATACGTTTTGTAGTTTTTGAGATGTACCTACCGATGAATGGGTAGGTCAGCGGGTGAGCGGTGTTTGGCTTTTAATAGAAATATCTGAGCGTAGAACCGATAATATTCGATACGATTAAGGCAAAGTATGCGGAAAAGATCGCGCGTTTTTCATAATATTATGTGTCGATGCGTGTACGTATTTTTTTTTTTTTTGATGAAAAAATGACCCGAATTTTTCCGCGACCAAGTGCATTGGTCAACATATAATATATTAATCGAATAATATACCAATATGTTACCAATACTACGTTTATATCATATCCGTTTGGTTATATCATCATATAGATTATATGCAACGAGGCGGCTGCTCGCTCGTCAAGAGTCGCCAAACGGGATTAATCGTTGTTTTTTCTATCGGTTCGACCCGCCGACGCCACCGCCGCCGCCGCTGTCTCCGCCGAGTTTGACGATAATATGTAAAATATGAAAAAGCGGAGGAAAAAACAGCGACAATCTGGTTTCCTTTGTACGCGGCCGCCGGGCCAGAGCTGCCGCAGAAACAGAAATTTGCCGTCGGCGACAGATGTTAAGTCACGCGCGCCGTAACCCGGTTTCCTCTTTATTATTTATTATTCGGTTTTTTTTTTTTGGCTTTTTTCCTCTCGAAATACGTCAATATCGATATGAATCACACGCGCGAAACGGGTATATATATAAAACAGTCCGCGACGGTGACGCGCCCGCGAATCGCATGCAAATTTCCCTAACGACCCTTGACAAGACAGCAGCAGCAGCACATTAGTATCGTTATTATTATTATTATTATTACACGCGCATATACGCATATACGCTGCAGACCGGCGGACGGGTCGAAATCAAAACCTGGACGCGTTCCGTGGGCTAAATACCGGTGTGATAAATGTGTGCGAGCCAATAATCGCGCGACTTGACCGAACGCCGCAAAGCGTATTAACCGTATAGACCAATTATGGCGTTGCATAACCGCACTAACCAGCACTGTCTACCTACCTGCTGCACTGCCGCCGCGAAATTACGCGTATATATAGGTAAGACCGATATGTCTATATAGGTAATAATGGTATATAACCGCGGCAACCGAGATACCTATAACAACGACAGCGGCGTTCTCGGTCGATGGAAAAATGTTCCGGAAATGTGCAATATATAGGTAAGTACTATACGTATGGTGCGCAGGCGCGGGGGCCGACGAACGAAAATCGAAAAAAAAAATCCCAAGTTGTCGTTTCCCGGAAAAATTGCAGGGCCTACCGCGGCCGAGTCTATATAATATTATATTATTAATTCACGAACGAGCTGTTTCCTAATACTATAATAATGTATTTTTAACAGGATTTTAAAAATAAGACGTTCATTTGGAACACGAAATTTTGGCACGGGTTGTTTTGTTTTTTTTTTATATATATATAATAATGATTTACCGTTTTGTTTGGCTCTTACAGTAAACGATGGATAACAATGGGGAGACGTGCGCGCGCGTGAAACGAAATTTAAAATTGTACTAATTGAACGAGCATTATAAATTGTTTTTATTTTAATTTCTAATTCAGTCACGCTCGACGAGCCGCCGTTTTTCGCGATCCGTTCAATTTGCAGATAATATACATAATTTTTTTTTTTTTTAGAGAAACACTAATATTATATTATATACCCAACATTATAATATTATAATGTGATCGC
Organism: Sitobion miscanthi; assembly: GCA_008086715.1. Classification (NCBI taxonomy): domain Eukaryota; kingdom Metazoa; phylum Arthropoda; class Insecta; order Hemiptera; family Aphididae; genus Sitobion; species Sitobion miscanthi. The sequence goes on along the minus strand of CM017799.1, from coordinate 20,425,524 downwards.
TCGCGTGTAATAATCGTCTCCCGCTCGCTATTATTAGACGGACGACATGATTTATACCGCGCATAAAACGATAATACTTTTAGCGGGTCGTAGGTGTTTCATTTATTTCAATTTCGCGTCAAGAACCAAACAAATTGCTTCAGTTGTTATCATTAAACGTCACACTCGCCGCGTTCCGTATGCCATTTTTTTTCGTTTAAAATATATAGGTACCAACTAATTTACGAGAGCGGCGTCTGTATGTAAAAATACATTTGGCGTTTATAAATCTGCTTTATTCCGACACGTCCGGACCATACATATTGTACGCGAAATGGGGGACGGATCAGGGCGCCACACACTATACATAATATACGATAGAAATATGTATAGTATATTGTATATTATTCGTATAAATAAAACATGTTTAGCTGACAGCGATTATTATGAATCCGAAAGTAATACGACGCGAGATCACGCAGAGAACGTGCATTATCGAAATCTGTTGTTTGTTTTTCCCATCATCAATACGCGCTTGCACACCGCATGCACATTGTACGTGGTACATAACACGTTATAGGTACATACCTGGGTATAGACGATCTATATAACCGCCTTTATAGTGCGTACGATTTGCGTCGGGCCCGCGGTTGGGGTTGTTGATCGACCGAGAAATGTTCTTTTTATCTTTCTCGCGAGGTCATTTGAATTGTTCGACGACTTTTACAGACAACTATTATAATAATATAGGTAGGCGCACGGATAATTCATCATAATAATATCAATAACGTATTCGAATTTTGACTGCTGCGGGGTTGCATTTAGAATTTTTGCGCCCGACGGCATATCAGAATTATTTGTGCCGTCTATAAAATATTACAAGAATACAGTGCGAACACTATATACTATGTACATTGTACATATCAGTTATCCCATGCGCATAATATCGAAAGGGGCAGAATGAGGCGACGGGTATAGGTTCGTAAAAATATTTCATTTCTAATTTGTTATCCTATAACAATCAATATAATATATCATATAAATTAATTAGGTTTTAATTATTTAAAGAATTTTTTTTTTTTTTTAAATAGTTACCTTATAAATTATACTTATATTAACTATAAAAACTTAAGGTATTTTTTGTGCTAAAAATCGTTATTAATATTTTTCCAATAAAAATATGATTATAAAAATCAATTTTACCTTTAATCATATATTTCTTTAGCCAATAATATTTTACTCGGATATTTTGTCATCCCCTACATCGGTAGCAGTATTACTTCGAGGCCCCGGACACCAAAGTACTTTCGTACAGATTATACGAAACGAAAAAACCATGCAGTTAGTGCCGACTACACAAGCGTACGACAATACTTTCTAGCTAAAAAATAGTTTTAGGATGAATATATTAGAACAAAAGCCGTTGCGTTGGGACATATTATAATAATATAAGATTAGGTACGTATAGACGTGAACAGCCGCTATCGGCGGTTAAACGTATAGTTCGTGGGCTCGGGGAAAGAGCTGCTGTTCTCTAAATTTTTTGTCGCTTCTCATCTTACGCAATCAAAATACAAGCACAAAGACACACGAAAAAAATTACGATAAATAAATATGAATAAAAAAAAAAATTCACACCAGCTGTTCAATAAAATATTCGTTAAACGGTCTTCGCGGCCTCTCTGTTCTATATAGAGGTACCATCGACATATATATATATAATATACGTGCATGCAGTGTACCCGCGTATTTTGTATATACATATGTATAGGGTTATCCCGGCGAAGAACACGTCTCGTGTTTGCGCATCACGAATCATGATCTGGTTGAATAATCGCGGCTTTCGTCTCTCGCCCGTACTCCACCCCCCCTCCAGGGCCTGCCCTCTCGGTATAGTCGTTCGACCCTATTACTTAACGGGTTGATAAATGGATATATACGACGCGCATCGAACCCCCTTTGTTCCTGTCCTGCATACCTGATTTATATCGTTCGAACGACGGGCCGCCGCCGCTGGATCCATCACTTTCTTCTCGCAACCCTTTCCCCCCCCCCCCCCACCCGCTCGCGCGGCGTTTCCTTTATACAATATGTACACTGTATGTATATTATATATCGCAGTGTTAGCGCGAGCGGCACACACTTAACTTGACCCCCTCGGCCCCCGCCGCCCCGAGTCTATACGTAGAATATATATATATATATATTATGTACTTCCGGTGGTGATTAATCGACCGGAAATCAGCGGCGGTGGCGGCGATGCGAGGTGTCCCGAGATGAGGCTGAGACCATATAATATATATCCGCGAGCACGTTACAATCGTCATCGACTGGCGTAAGCATATTATATTGTGTCTACGCGTACGTATATGTGTATTATATATTTATATTATTTGAATATATACATATAATATATGTATAATGGTCTTCTTATAAGTATTATTACAGTCAAGTATAGTATAACCTATGTGGTCTGTATACCCTGCAGTATACGTCATAATATCTCCTCCGAAGACGGGGTTGAAATGCCCTCCGATAGAAAGTGCTCCGACCACAGCAATTATTATCCCGCAGAATACGTAGGTGTACACATTATAACGAATACAGACCTATATAATATTTTGTAGTTTAAATGCCAATGATAGCCTATTATATAATACTATATAGCATATACGTATAGAATCGTCCGCTATAAGTCGTATCCACACGCTATTGTTGTACACAGTATTGTCGGGTTTCCAATAGTATATATACCTATACAATATATAATATATATACGCATAAGTGCACTAAAGTACACGCCGAATTCATTTAACGAAATATATAATAGCAGTATTATGCATAGGTATTCTTTAAATCTGAAAACAAACTATAGCCACAAAGACGACTAGATGACAGAAAAATATTGTTCTATTTTATAAAGTCGGAAACGTATACAAGAAGAGTATGATATAAAAAGATCGTGTAGTATACCTAGTTAATATATTGTAACCATTTAAAATTGTAACCGAGGGGGTCTCGGACAATATTAATAAAATTCAAGAAAAATGTTCTCATGAGCTCTACATTATTATGTACCCGACACCCTCTCATTGCGATTTTGTAAAAATTGCAGAACTTTTTAACGATGCCGTTTTCGGTTTCGAAAAGTAACGAAACACAAACAATCACACAATAATAATGCAATACGAACAAACGAGTACGCTATTATTATACCTACCTGTAACATATTCGTGCGCGAAAAATTTTCTAGAAATTTTGAAACGATTTCATATTTTCATGTATAATATAGATGGCGATTTCCGTTATTTCGAAATGCACCTCACAATAATTATCGTACAGCAGGACACGGTCGGAGCAAATGCGCACGATGGGCCGGAGAAGAAAAAAATCACGAGAAAAACCGTTTTTTCTCTCACACCCTATATACCTACGCCCACGACGACGTCCGAAAATTTAAAAACACACTCCGCCGCCGTCGGACATTATAATATTATATTATTCTTTCCGTCCTTTATATTATGTGACGCGTGTATTGTGCGCTCGTGTAATATGATTTCGCCTTTCGAGAACCGCCGGGTTCGTTCGCCCCGTGCACAATGTATGATAATTTCATAATCGAAAATCACCGTTAACAGTTCGTGTCGTACATTTGTTTTTTTTTTTTTTTTTTATTATTGTCTTATTGTTATTATCGCTTTTTTTTTTCTTCCGTATTATATATTTATATTTAGGTATATACCATTATAGGTCTCCGCGTCGCATCGAACAACACTCGGCACACACACACACACACACCCTCACACTGATATTCCATATATGTATATATATATATTGAGCTTCAGCCCCGGCGCGACACCGATAGGCCGAGAAATAATATCCCATTGTAATCCGCGTGTTGATTACAGATGGCACGCCGCGTGGGCGTGTAATCGGCCGTCGTGCGACATAAGGTATAAAAAATTGATAATTCGAAAATAATACGACCCGTCCCGGTCAAATTTAATAATATTATAATATCGTGCGGCTGTGTGTACTCACACCTCTGACCACGAAAGTGTGGAAAATTGCGTATCGAGTAGGAAATCATTTTCGTGGCGTAGGTACATACCTACCGATACAAAATTATTATGATATTATACAATCATCATAATATCAGTGCTATTTCTGTAATTATTCGTTTTCACATAATTTGTTATTTTTTTTTTTTTGTAGATAAGGTACCTCCCCCTACTTACCTATATTGACGGAATCACGAATCATATGGAAAAGCCTAAAGTTATGTACGATTAAAAGCTTGGTGAGAGCGTATGAAATGTTATATGAACATACATTTATATATATACTAAACCCACGTGATACACATGCATTTTACTCGAATACTGAGTGATTAATTGAAACCTGCAGCAATACCTTTGGAATTCTTTTTTTTTCAATGTTTGGGAACATATTTTATCAATTACCATCGGCATTAATTATTTTTTTGTTAAAACCAATTCCTTATTTGACATACTAATTATAGTATACTTGACTCTTACGCCACTAGTAATTATTTTATAATTCACAGTTGCGATCATTTCGATATGAATAGTCGTTATATTATCATGCAGCGCGCCAGTCCGCGGTAGTAAAGGAGCTTATATATTTACTAACTACTCGACCATAATAAAACAGTGAACATGTTTGATGAATCATTTTGTATTTAATACGACATCAGCAATAATACATTCACCAGTGTACAAACTAAAATTATCCTAATCACTTATATAGTATAATGATATTGCGTGTAATAAAGTATATATCGGTATATTATAATATAATATATACATATATACTCTATACTAGATGTATGCATATATCGAGTTTATAACTCAAGAAACTGAATCGTACCATATAATAATACCTATATTTAAATATCTATAATTTTATTATAATATCTCGTTCACGTTGATCTAAGCACTAAATGAACTATTTTAGCAACCCAGGTAATAATAATATAAATTATAATATAACGCGTATATTTCAAGTTATTACCAACGTAACCTATATAAATATAATAATATATTACCCATAAAATATATTGTTTGTAATTTTTCGTTTCGATAGAAATCGCGATTCTTATCGCTTATTATGTCTTCGCTATATTGATTTACGTCGCGATACTATTATTACGGTTTTCATATTTCATATACTTACGAGTACATACCTGAATATCTGGTAGGCCGGTAACCTACCTATATGATATACCGATATACAATAGTATAACTACTACTGTGGGTTCCGCGTCGTCGTATATTCACCGCGCACCGACTTCTTCGAGATACTGGTTTTACGTTTTAACACCATTAATAATATTTGAGGAACGATTAATGTCGTGAGAGCGTACGACGACGACGACGGCGGCGGCCAAAAAATAAAATAAAAATCAAAATAGGGAAAAAATAACGATTGTACACGTATACGGGTCCGACATGAATGGGGAACATAATGCACGTGGCAGTGTAGTAGTCATATAGGACCAAGCACGTCACACACACACACCTACACATATACACACACACACACACACACACACACACATATATGTATATGAGATGGAAATCGTGGATTTGTGGCCCCGGAATTCGATCGTTCATCACCTATTATACACCGGAGCGGCTCCCGGGCTCTAAAGCAATAACGTAATATATTCCGTCGGCTAAATGTTTTTTATATATTATTATTGTATACCGCGGGCACACGCACACACAAATCGACCGAACGCAATTAACATAATATTGTAACCCGACCATTATATTAAGAAGAACGTCCGTTCGCGGCAATAAAATGCAACATTTTTCGGTTCCTTTATCATTCGATTTTATTATGTTATTTATAACGTTCGACCATTAGCGACCAATAAAGATAAACCTACTGACTTTTTTTTTTTTTTCCTTTTCAACCCGTTCTCATATTATATATTATACGATATTATATACTGTACATACACATAATATTATCGTTATTATTCTTATTATACGGTGAAGAAAAGTGGCCGAGTAGGTGTCGGCGGCGGCGGCGGCGGATGAGAGGATTCGGAAAACGACGAAGCGCTGCTATAATATAACGAAAACGAAAGATATTGGATGTCACGAATTTAAATAAAATAACAATAATTAAAATAGTACGAGTCTGACGTGCGCATTTCATATGCTAATTATTTGAACGACGATCATTGTGCCGACGACCGTGGAATATCGCCATCACAAACCATCATATCATTGTCATGAAATGACGACTTGCGGTAATAATATTATGTGTACAATAAATTATGCTGTCGAATCGATTTCAATAATTGCATACCATATATATTCGCGGCACTATGATGTGATGAAATTTAGTGTGACGTTTTATCGGGATTTTTTTCAGGATCTCCGAACGAATCGAACCGTATGGTTTCTCTTTAAACGTAATGACGGCGGTGAAATCTTAAACCACATCATTTACCATAAAATACTGTATAATATTATACTGTACCTACGTCATGTTTTTTTTTTTACATCTATAAATCAAGAGTGTAATATTATAATGTCGATCGACTGTATTGGCATATTGGTTTTTGTTTTTAAATCACATCAACGACCATTTAGCTTTTAAACTTTGATTGTTTTGTATAATACCTAAACGCTTCTTTAAAGTATACTTTTAGTTAGTAAGTTATATTAGATATACTTACTTGAGTAATATAATTTTCTACTTGACAGTTTTTTTTTCTTTTCACTATAGGCATCAAAAATCGGAATATCATATTGGTATATAAATTGCAGTCGGCGTTATTGATTTCGATTTAGTTTCGAACAAACGACTCGATTGTGTCGCCTATGCACCTAAAAGTTAAAATAGATATTTTTAAGAATATCAAAATCAACACAAGGCGTTGTTTGTAAAAACATCATTCGTGAACAAGATAAGGTGCGTTCATAAAATGACCCCAAATAAAAATGAATCCAATCACTTTGTGCCAAACCGTTCTGGCGCCAACGACAATAATAACGTGTTGATGAATATTTCCAATACTTTGATAATAGTCTCTGGTACAACATCGCAGCGGCGGCGGCGGCGAAGTACCATGTAAAAGTGTATACATATTTCCATTGCCGCCGCCGAGTGAGCCCACGGCACAAATTATCGTGTTTGATCTGACTGGGATCAAAGGGGTCCGCCGGCTTCCTGTTATATGGCCACCATAAAAATCGCATTGATAAACAATCGTAAAAATACACTTTTATAAATAAATCCATAAAAGAAATATATGTCTGATTGGCCATTAAGAGACGTCCGTGTGAACGCAAGAAGAAAGAAAACGAGAGGAGGAAAAAAAATATATAGTTATATACGAGGCAGGTGGCAAATATGCTGAATATGTTTGGACCGTAGTGTACTTATAGTGTTGACAATCATCGACAGGTCTTTTTGTCGACGCCGAAAGAAGAATGCGTGCTCACCCGAACACCGGTCGCCGCCGAGGGATAGGTATATAATAGGTTTATACCACTATATACTATGGTGGCGAGGACGAGATCGGAGATCGGTGGTCGGAGGGGAACGGCGCGCGTTATTGCAGGATTCCAAATTGGCAATGGATACCTTTTTTATGTGCTTTTTTTCGTTTGTTCTCTATATACATAAGTATAATATGACTCGATAGTTATTTTGTCTGCAGAGTTTTCGTCAGCGATGTGGCGGAGGCTCGAACAACGAAATAAATCACTAGTCGAAATCCTCATGCAATATTATTATTATTATGCTATGGAGCGTATAGTTCGATAAACTATAATGATAATATATAATATCGTAACAGTATGACTCGCACGTACACGACGCATATTATAATATATTATAATAGTATTAAAATTTCCCATCGTCTTTGTTTATGGACGACCCCCACGACATCACACCCCACACCGCGAGATGAAAGGTCTCTCGTCGAATGCACATGTCACGTTATAACGATAATGAATCGAACATTTTTACGCACGCTTGATCGAATGCATTATGGCATGCTTCAAGCGGATCGCAGGACTTATGCAAGAGATAAGTAATACCATAGATATTATATTATAATATTACACTACAGTTGTATTCTATGTATAGCGTTTGATAATACTCACGTCGTCGTATATTGTGATGTTGCACAATAATACAGTGAAACCCCGATGACTCGCATCGGTTGGGAGCGGAAAAAAAAACAATCGAGTTATCGAAAATCCTACTTATAGACGTTCGAGTTATGGAGGTTTCACTGTATATTATTGTAACTGAGGACTTGAACGCGATTTCGAATGTAGGCTGAAACGGTGTGGCCAAAGTGCGGTGCACTCCTAATCGGTTTTCAAATCGAAATTTCGAAAGCCAATGAAAGGTTAGGCCTATTATTAAATTACATAGATACGTATACTATGCAGCTATAGGTCACAATGACATTTTAGTGCACTCCGGAGCGCCTATACTGCGCATTTCGGCGGGAGATACAATAATATATAAATATAAATTATAATAAATTACACAATATTCAGAAGTCGAAAACGGGAATAACTTAAGAAATATTAAATACTGTTGATAGTTACTTTTTTTTTTCCACTCTCGGGCACCCCCGATATTCCTCGGTCCAAACGTAAACACAAAAAGCAATAAATTATCTCGTATACACGAATAAATTGATAAAACTCATAATAATTCGGAATCCGTTCTGTTCACATGCGTCCGTATTATTATTATTATTATTATTAACCAAGTGGCTATGGATATTTCTTGTAAGCATACATATATATTATTGTATTGTACATGCGTATCATGTGTACGTATATATATGTTTTAAATAACAGGGCAGTAAATCATTGTATCACAAAAAAATAAAAAAATAATAATAACACAAGGAGAAAAAATACGTTGCTCAACCGATCGGCCGCCGCCGCCCCCTCGTACTCTAATGACCCGTAAAAGGTGATTGGTTAAGGCGACCGAGAGTTTAATCAGAATTTATTGTTAAACCGCACAAAAGGTGCCAAACGACATAAATATGTATTTCTTTATTTTTTTCCCCTACATTTCCCTCGCTCGCTATCACTCTCTCTCTCTCCCACCGCCGCCGCAACACCGTCGTCGTCTTCGTTTCCAGAATTCAACATTCGGTACGGTCCTCTCGCACCTGTCTTATGCTGCTATTTCGTTCCTTCACCACTTTTTTAGCTCGGATTTTTTTTTATCATTATTATTTATATTTATATTTTACCCCCGTGAACGGTATGGGCATAGAAGCCGCCGACGGAAATACTCGTGTGACCTTACGAAAGCCTCAGCCTGGTAGCGAAAGAAATCTGTGTTTCCAACCGCCCTTTTTTTTTCCTGTTATGTAGGTACATTTCATTATGATATTATTGTACGCACGAGTTTGTTCTTCACGAATTATACGCACACTGAGGGATCACAACAGGATATAACTAATAATATTATGTTGTGTACGTTTCGTTGTTTCTAATCAATCCAATTCTTTCACAAAGAATCTCATCGATTCCTCATCTCGACCGATAATGCTACGATCGTCGCACTTCTCTAATTATTATTTTACAGACGGAATAATTCGTATTGATTTGTATTCCTTTTTGCCTAGGTATTTATTAATAAACAACGGAATCGTGAAAATGTGAGAAAAAATGTTTAAATAGTTATAAATTATAATAATTATACCTAAAATAGTAACTACTATCTATAGTTAAGTTTTAAATAATTAAAATAATATCTATTGGTAGGTACCTACGTACAAATATAATTAGATAATTTATCTGATTACCTATATATTGTTTAGTTTCATATCTTTTAAAGATTAATAATTAATTTTATTATTTTCAACTTTATACATCTACAATAGTAGACGGTAATACAAAAAATATAGGTGTGATAAAATGCTCAAAAATGTATACTACACTAAACAAAACAAAATATCTGACAATAAGGAACCTGCAGATTTTAGTTTAAAATTTAATATACGCGTACCATATAGCTTTAGTAGTTGATGTACCGTATTACCGTAAACGGTACTCCGCGAGTTCTTAATTTCGATGATTACTTTAATCTTTTTGATTTGACGTGCAACCCCCACAATGATATTATGATACCATTGTGAAAAGTAAATTTATATACAACATCACCCATAGTTTTGTGTTTTTTTTTTTTTTTTATATTTATATATATTTGATGCGAATACCCACGTACCTACCTCTCTTTGTCTTTAAGAATATAGAAGTGATTTTCAAATCGAAAAATAATGATTCCGGTTTAAAATTATACTTATTTTTATTATTTGATTTTGCAGTCTTGTGCAATCAAAATAATAAGCCTGTAGTAGGCGCAGTATATATACTTTTGACAACAAACACGATCCTTCAACACTTTAGCGCGTTTCAAAGTCGACAGCTTTGTACAGCGTCGCTCCCTCTTCCGCGTTGTATCAATATAATCATTGCAAAATGGCTCTCAAAGAACATCTGCGTAAAACACTGCCGCGGGCTATTTTAATCAAATACACATGTATAAATAATATATACATATATATATATATTTTTCGAATAAAAGAAAAAGTAATGTTCATATCGCACAGCGAACTTTTGGAAGGGAGATCGATTTTTAACAGCTCAACCGGAGGCCAAACGGAAAAGAAAAATCTGTTCATTTCCCTCCGGGGAACCCGTCAAAATCTCGTACGGAGGCGACCGGACGCGGTATGGATGTTGAGACTACGATTTGTTGCTTTTGCATTTGATCGCAAATATTAATCTTTGTTACCGCGGTCGTTGGACCGCCGTATCCGTTTAGAGAATAAACTTGAAACCCCTAGGTAATCGCTTATTTAGAATGTTCGCCAACTATATCATATACATAATAATAGTAGGTGCCTTGTGTGACAAAAGAACGATTTGTTTGTGTACAACGCGCATACGTATTTCGAAACCGATCTGCCGTTCACGTATACATAGTAGTTAAATTTCAATAAAATTTATAATAATCTAATAACATACAGAAGTAGCGAAAAATCGAAAACAATATACCGACTGTGTCTCCACGCGTCCGTAATTCGTACAGCCATTCTGAAGTAGATAAAAAAATTCAGATTGTATATTATAGTTACGCGATTTAAAATGAAAAATGTAGTTATGCTTCGTGAACTGGATGAAATTTCTATCCATTTTACGAAACGGATCAGAACGCAAAATTGTCAACGTAATTAACCTCTTCCAATACATTTTTCAACAAAAGCATTCTGCAATGGCTATTGGAGGAGACTCCTGAAAAATAATCATATAACAATGTTACCGTATTTGTTTAATCGAAATCATTGTAAACTAATTTCAGTTTAAAAATTTAGATCATCATGGCGTATATGTTCGTTTATTTTTAGAATTCAAACTTTTATTATGTGGTAGGTATTTTTGACGTAACTATATTTTGAACTTCTGGGCCCATACACAATCCTCTAAGTGAGGCCCATTACTCATACTTGTATGAAAAAAAAATATAAATAAATAGATTATATAATAATATATTATTGATTCTACATAATTTAGAAACATTTTTATTCTGTATTCTGTACATAATTATTAATTTACACAATTTGTATACAATATAACTCAATAATGTTTGGAAAAAAAAATAACAATAGTTATATACACAAGTATACGTACCCATTTTAGTAATTTTGTTCAAAGTAGGTATATATAGGTACTAAATTTAACGTGCTCCTTATCTCGGATAATTTATAGCGTTATCTTCCCGTGATAGGTTTTGAGGGTCTAAAATATGTAATATCGTTTTAACACATCGTGGACATTTTAATGTGTTATATACATTACATATTATTATAGTCTTCTACAATACTCGAAGTAGTTAAACTATAGCTGTATGTAGGTTTACCTATTAGAAAACATTTTGATGGGGGCTGATTCACTTACCTACCTTTAATATATAATATAATATTTTATTATTTGAAACCATAATACATTTCACGTTTTAGATTCATTCTGTTTACATATTATTTCTGCGGTGTACACGATTATGAAGAAGCATGATAGGTACCTACATAGTGATGATACCGTTTTATTTTTAATTAAGTTTTTGATTAAAGTATGAGCTGACTAGTCGACGTTTTATTAATATTACCAATAAAATATTTATTAAAAGAAAAACACCTGTGCAATATTAAAAATTATTTTATAAAAAAAATCTACTCGTACGTATCAAAGAATGTAATAAGGTGCTTTAATTAGTATTTATTACTGCCTACATTTTTAGCAAAAGTAATTTTAAAAAAAATATATATAATATTTCAATCAATTTTTTTCCCGTTAACGCGTTACAAATAGCTCTAACACTTTCTACCTGTGGAATGAAAACGATTACGAAGAAAAAAATGCTGATGAATAATAATATAATAGAGACATAATATTATATTTTTAATAGGAAACTATATACTAATGATGGACATTATTACAGTGTTTAAGCATACTTAACACACAACAAAACTTAATATGGACCACGGTGTGTGTGTGTACCTATGTAATAAAAAAAACATTTTTCATATCACACAGCGAAGATTGATAATATAATAATACATAATGCGTTTTATTCTTCCTAGGCTGATAATATATTATGTGTATATAATATAATTACGGTTCTAATTAAAGAACCGCTTCTCATCGTCGTCGTCGACCGAAATTTATTATAATATGTTTAAATGTAGTTACATCGTGGAATGGGTTGTTGATCCAGCGAGCAGTCGTCTTTCGTCCTCTGGAGGTTTCGTCGGCACGTTCAAAGAGGCGGAGGTAATAGCTGTGCAATGGACGTCATTTATCGAAATTATTTCGTCTCCTGTGCAAGAATCATAATATTATATATCTTCTTCATCACGCGTATATATATGCCTACGTTTAGTCAGCAGTTACTGCCGCGTTACTATTTTATACGACATAATATTATACAAGGTTTGGCACACATATTAATATGATATAATATATATATACCTAATAGTCACACTATAATAAAAAAAATAATAATAGTTATATACACAAGTATACGTACCCATTTTAGTAATTTTGTTCAAAGTAGGTATATATAGGTACTAAATTTAACGTGCTCCTTATCTCGGATAATTTATAGCGTTATCTTCCCGTGATAGGTTTTGAGGGTCTAAAATATGTAATATCGTTTTAACACATCGTGGACATTTTAATGTGTTATGGATGATACATTACATATTATTATAGTCTTCTACAATACTCGAAGTAGTTAAACTATAGCTGTATGTAGGTTTACCTATTAGAAAACATTTTGATGGGGGCTGATTCACTTACCTACCTTTAATATATAATATAATATTTTATTATTTGAAACCATAATATATTTCACGTTTTAGATTCATTCTGTTTACATATTATTTCTGCGGTGTACACGATTATGAAGAAGCATGATAGGTACCTACATAGCGATGATACCGTTTTATTTTTAATTAAGTTTTTGATTAAAGTATGAGCTGACTAGTCGACGTTTTATTAATATTACCAATAAAATATTTATTAAAAGAAAAACACCTGTGCAATATTAAAAATTATTTTATAAAAAAAATCTACTCGTACGTATCAAAGAATGTAATAAGGTGCGTTAATTAGTATTTATTACTGCCTACATTTTTAGCAAAAGTAATTTTAAAAAAAATATATATAATATTTCAATCAATTTTTTTTCCCGTTAACGCGTTACAAATAGCTCGAACACTTTCTACCTGTGGAATGAAAACGATTACGAAGAAAAAAATGCTGATGAATAATAATATAATAGAGACATAATATTATATTTTTAATAGGAAACTATATACTAATGATGGACATTATTACAGTGTTTAAGCATACTTAACACACAACAAAACTTAATATGGACCACGGTGTGTGTGTGTACCTATGTAATAAAAAAAACATTTTTCATATCACACAGCGAAGATTGATAATATAATAATACATAATGCGTTTTATTCTTCCTAGGCTGATAATATATTATGTGTATATAATATAATTACGGTTCTAATTAAAGAACCGCTTCTCATCGTCGTCGTCGACCGAAATTTATTATAATATGTTTAAATGTAGTTACATCGTGGAATGGGTTGTTGATCCAGCGAGCAGTCGTCTTTCGTCCTCTGGAGGTTTCGTCGGCACGTTTCAAAGAGGCGGAGGTAATAGCTGTGCAATGGACGTCATTTATCGAAATTATTTCGTCTCCTGTGCAAGAATCATAATATTATATATCTTCTTCATCACGGGTATATATATGCCTACGTTTAGTCAGCAGTTACTGCCGCGTTACTATTTTATACGACATAATATTATACAAGGTTTGGCACACATATTAATATGATATAATATATATATATATATATATATATATATATACCTAATAGTCACACTATAATAAAAAAAAATAATAATAATAATACGCCGCAGTAGGCATATAAACATGATCAACAGCCCGTGGGGTTATGTGTGTGCATCTGTTATGTGTATAATATAATATTTGGTGGGTAGGGGGAATGAGACAGATATAGAGAGACACACAGTGACAGAGTGATGGAACGGGCAATAGATAGATGGAGAGAGTGAGAGAGAGTTGAGGGGGGAGAGAGAGGGTGAGGGAAATAGTGGAAGAGAGAAGAGCGACCTTGAAAATCAGCTGCTTTTAAAGTGGCGTTCGGTCGTAAAAAGTCGTAAAAAGACTGGAAAAAAAGTCGTTCGGATAAAACGCCGCGCGTAGTTCTACACTGGTATAATATATATTATTGCCGGTGGATATCCTCACGTAGCCCACGTTCCCGTTTATGGTTCCGATAGGTATACTATATAATATTATATAATAATATTATTATTATAGCGTTCGCACTCCCCCCCCCCCCCCCCGTTGCAGGTCATCGCCGCGGCGTTCTTTAGAAGTATAAAATACGAAAAATACGCGTATTATTACTATTGTATAGAATATACATAATATTCTATTATAGTCGCAGTGTAGTGCGGTGCAGGCACCTCGCTATACCTACACTAGCTGCGAGTCGTACACCCAGCGCAGAAAATCCCGTGTATAATATGCAAATCGCACGTATTTACGGTGTGCAGACATAAAAAGTTATATTCCTCGGGGGTGTATGGATTTACAATAATAATCGTCTTTAACTTCTCCACCACCGCCGCGGTGCTATATAAAATATATATGATCCCCGGCGAGGGGGGAGGCATGTGTAATATCATGTACCCGTAATATAGGTACGCGATAGTTTACACCTCGTATAATACGCGTATATAATATATTTATGATGACTCTTTAGTGTTTTTGGTTTTTATTTCATTTCGGTTTTTTTTCAACGTCGCACGAATCGCGTATTCGTTATATTTCATATTCGAATCGCACGTGCTGTTGCCGATGGTATATTTATTTCTCTTTGTCATCGTAGTTTCACTATACATACACCCACCTATAATATCCAGCTCCACAAACGATCGGAATAATAATAATACAATATAAGAACTGAAAACTACGTAATAATATTATATTAGAGTACTTCTATAATATTATATTATTTCGGTTTTCGGTTCATAACGTTTATATATACCGCGTCCCTAGACAATATTATTATTATTTATTGTTATCAACGGCCGTCTGCAGATACGCGATTTACATAGATTGCCAGCGAATAACAACAACAACAACAATAATAATAATAATTCCTTTTTGTCTTTCCGTATCCCTTCGATTGGCTCCGCTCGCACATTCGATTTGCATATGAAACAAAAGGAGCGCCGACCGTTTATCATCGTTGCAGTGCGCCGCGCCGTTACAATAAATATATCGGGATAGGGATCGTGAATTAATATTTCCGATTGTTTTTTATTCGTCTGTTCTTATATGTATATAGTATAGTACACCTAATATATATTATGCGTGTCCATTATCTCGATAACGGCGGTGGCGCCCGAGTTCTCACGGCTAAGTGCTACGGCCGTAGATTGGTTTCCGATGGGGTAGTTTCCGGTGATGGTTGTTCTACTGCTGCTCCAGGCCTCGAGGCAAAACCCGAAACGTCGTTTTACATTATACACACCGAGGTATATACACGAGATATATATATATAGGAATATATATCGTACACAAAGAATCGCACGCGACCAAGATACGATATATATTATATATATGTCAGCCGAGTCGAACGCAAGCCTGCAATATTGCTTTTATCATAGAATATTATATAATATATACACTTAGTATTATAATAAAACGTATACACGACAATAATAACAATACTATAGGTATTATGGAATCTGTAACTCAACACGTTATACGTTGAATGATAATACGATGATAATATAACTATTAGGTAAAAAATAAATTTATAGGTATCGGATTTATTCCGTTTAAATGGTTTTAGAACTAGATTTTTGAAAATCTCAATGGTACAATAATAATATGTATACCAATAAGTAATACAAATGTCAATAGCTATAAAAAAAAATGTACAATATATTATACTATTATAAAGGCCGTATCGCAGTACCTAATAATATAACTTTTCTCAATATTTTACAAATAATTAGTTATGAAAACGCCATATACTCGTATCTTACATAGATCTACCTTCTAATCTTTATTGATTTGACATTTTCTCCTGAATCGAACTAAAATTTTGAAACAAGGTTAAATGAATGAACGATTTTTATCTTACTATATTATTAACGTTTGAAGGGTAAAATTTTAATGGCTACATATGGTTGCTGCGTACCTGCATGGTCGGGAGAACCCTACAATACATTTGCCTAAAGATTTCCAAAAGGGTAAACAATTTTCCAGGCTGATCATAAGCTGACTTCAAGTCAGTCACATACACTAACAAAGAGACCGTTCAACATTTTTTGCTAGTGGTCAAAAACCATAATAATAATAAGACTGTATTAAACTGTCAAAATTTTAGACTTCAAATTCGAATTTCTAAAAATTGTTAAGACAAAAATATATTCTGCATTGAACCCAAAATTTGGCCAAATATTGAATATTGTTAAAATAATTTTAAAACGTCATAATACGTATACTTATGATTAAAATAAATCGATAGAGCTCGAAACAAACGGAAATATAATATATTATATTATTATGCATGGCTGTGCTCATCGAATTAAATATATAGACCCAAATCGTTAACGCATATTTTAAAAACAAAGAATTATTACAATTCGGGGCATAGATAATCATATCATAATTATTGAATAAACCAATTAATTAACGGACCAGCTGAACATTTGTCTTAATAAATATTGGAATTTTACTTTGCTATAATTAGAAAATAATAACAATCTTATTTTGTACTGACGTTGATTCAGTGCTGAGACCTGTAGGCTCCTATGACCTATATTATTAATTTTTCTCTGATGTGGAACTAATGTACTATTATACCATATAGCTATATGTCTATATACACTATGTACATTAAGCGTATAATCAAATATAAATGTATTTTCATTTTATATGAATAATATGCAAGTATTATATATGCCGATAAAGCATGCATCGAATCAAAGTGCTTTGATGTATAGTGTATTCCCACTATATATTACTAAGATTATTCATCATTTTCAAATGGTTTAAGTTATTAATACTGAATAAACCTATAGATTTTTCTTAAAACTAATATTATTGTAATAATTAATTCGTGTAACATCTGAATTTTAACTATTTGTTCAAATAAAAATGAACGTTTTTCATTTAAAATGTGTTCCATCAAATGAATAATTATGCATTATCGAACAACATTATTACTGCAGTTATTGATCATTATCATAATGATTTCGTCAGAGACAATTGTTCCTTTTGATTTTTCTTTTCTTTGTATAATAATTGATTTCAATCACAATCTTTGCCAGTCGAACGAACTGCAGATTGTGTGAAAAGTAAATTACAGTTAAGTACTTTAGAGTGTTACGCTTGCACAACAATAACTTTTGTACATTGTTTTTATTCCGCAAATGATAAATCTTTAAAACAGACATTTTCATTTATGTAAAATTATTATGATTTAACTATACCTACTAAAAATAAAAATATTTAATTACCAAATATAGCTTAGTTCCCGTTTTCGAAAGTTCCCCCCATGGAATTCAAAAAACAGTATCAATGTAGTTATGTTAGCTAGATATTATGAAAAAACGCATATAAATAATCCTTTCAAAAACACACTCATAAAATATTTGTAATCCCAAATTTCACAGATTTTATACGACCGCATTCGAGTTATATAATATTACATACAATTAATTCAATTGTTATTTGTTTATTGCTATAATTTCGTTAATATATTAAGTAAGTTTAAGGTTAATTTTATTTTATTGTGTTGTAACTACATTAATAATTATTGTCTATAATATAATATAGCTCAAACAAAATCGATGGTCTGTTTTTAATATTCATTCGACTATTACGACATGGTTGTTTCGTATTATAAGACTTACTTTAATATAAGAGTAGGTATAATAACAAATTATTAACAACGATCTTGACCAAATTTACTGGCTTATTTTGTCCTACTATGATTAATAATTATTAATATTATGATGTATAGGAATGTAGGTTTTAGATATTTATTTAGATATCTACCAAATATAATTTACAGAAATCCAATTAACAGCTGATATAGGAGTGCATTTAAAAAATAAGACTTATTTTGTACTGCACATTTGCAATTATTGAACTGGACGGTGTTATATTACGATGACAGAAGACAAAATTATTTTCATAACAAGTATACAGCAGCAGGTGACAATGATTTATACAACCATAATAATTTTATAGTTATACATTTTTATAAGTTAAACTGCATTTGATGCAGTAAATTGCGTACGCTGTATTTATGTTATTGCCTATTGACCAAAAAAATTACCATAACATACTTTAAAAGTAAATTGCTACTTTCTTATAAAGGCGTAATTATGTAAATATTCTGTAACCTTAATGAGTTACTTAAATAAATATTAATATAATTCATGTAGCTGAATTTAATTAGGTATACCTACATTGTTTTTTTTATTAATACGCAATTACCACAACGCTCTTTTTTACTGCAGATCTTTAGTGTGAACGAAAATCATATCGGTAACATGGCATAATTTGCTGAATAATATATTAAGATATGAGTTCTGTCGTTAATTTTATTTATATAATACAAACGGGATAAGATTTATCATATTATATACCATTTTTCTATAATAATATTTGCTAAGTTAAGTGTTTACTATTTTTTTTAATCGATTATACTTCAATATTCCGTCCGTAATGCCTTCGATTTTCCAAGACAAATATAAAATAATATTTAAAGCAACCGTATAATATTATTTCGATACACTAATCACGTTTTTTCTTTCGGTTTCCTAATCGAAATTTGTTGATTTTTGCTAGTAAGTATCAACCCGATTCAGCCGTAGCAATATGTTGTCATGACACTTTTATCTCACATTTTCCAAAAACTGCAGTGAACACATCTGCATCTGCTAATGTCTGTTGTATTTTAAATGTCACATTTATCTTTTTTTTTTTTGAAAAAGACACACGCAAAGTACCTATATACTTGGTCGTCGTCCTTATCTTATCGGTCAGTGCAAGTTCTCGAAACCGGGTTTCTTTAAAAATAAAACACGCACACAGTGTCTAAAAAACAATCGCCGAGTTCGATGTTAAACACGTGCGACCATACAACACGACGTGACCAGTAAAATATTATACTTAATATCTTCATCTGCCCTCCCCGAAGCATAATATAGTGCTATGCTATTATTGCCTATATATACGACACGGTATGATACTATAGTGTAGTTAGCATGCGTGTTAAAAATATTATACAATAGTATCCGGTGAAAGGCACGAGCGCCAAACGATGTAAGTAAACGGCGATCGATCGTTTCGTACAAGAGATCCAAAATCTTAAGCGTTTGTAATATAATATACGTCATAGAGCCCATATGGTACGCAATCTACCACTACATCACCGGCGATGGCCCCACGAGGCCTTTGCAGCAGCTTTATGCTATACACAACAACCGTCTCTGGAGTCGTCATTGTGCCGAGCTGTAACGTCACAGTATCATAATATCATCTACGTATAATGTGATATGCAAAAAGCGAGGAAGACCGCTGTTGTAGGCGTTGTGGCCGTCTCGATATTATATTATTATTATGATGTACGACCGTTGTTCATTTCCTGGCCCTGGTGCGTAAGAAAATACCTTTTGGACCGGTACATCTCCGACGAAGACCACGGAATCGGCTCATAAATCGTGTCCTGTGCACACTATTTCACACACACACACACACACAGACGTTGTATAGACGCTAATTCGTTCGTATATGCCTCAAGTCGGCATCTCGGCGGTGGTTATTAGTCGTAATGGCCAGTCATGTGTGAAGTCGATCATTACATTGGCGCCGCTGCCCGGTTGTTTCTCGCGACTGTCGGTTTTTTTATGTTTTCATTTTTTACTCCATTCACGACGCGTCACTGCAGTATATATAATATACGGTGCACTGTACGTTTCGTGTACACAATATTATTATTATATGTATATACGCGTGTGCGCACACATCGCATCTGTCCCTGGGGGGGTGACAGAGTGGTGGTGGTGGTGGCGGGACGTCGATGTGAAATGGGAAAAAAATAAAAACCGTTCGTCAAAGACAATCGAACCGCCGCGACTATATCCTCGGTCGCTCCACGATGATTACAGGGTCGAACCGCACACGAATTAAGTCGGACGCGTATTATATTATATTGTTGTATATATATAGATATAGCTGCACAGCTACCGGTCTTTGGAGCTCGCGAGCTGGCGCGCGCGCCTATAGCATCCCGACATCCGGTTCGGCTATCGCGTGTGGCGTGGCGTCTCGTGAATATTGTCTCCTCGTATTATTATTATTATCATTATTTTGTTTCTGGTGTTCGTTTTTTTTGTCTGTGCGATGCATTCACACGATTGTTATAATGTTATGCTATAGGTAGAGGGACTTCCCCACTCGGCCGCTGCGGACTAATATTATATACGCAGAGCCCTGGCCAAATTAAAGCGCTGCCGCTTCGACGGTTATATTATTACAAGTAGGTATAGTAATTATTATTCCAATCTACCCTATCTTGTCGTCGTGATGAGATTTCAATAAAAAATAATTACCATCGATTTCGGTTCCGTAGAACATATCGTGTGTATATAAAGCGTACATATTATTATATAGTACCTATGTAATTTATGGGAACAATAATATACTTATTATAATATTCTAATTCGCGCCGTATTATTCATACGACTAATATCGATTTGTAACACGCGAAAGACCCGTCTTCGTAAACAATAGAATCCGTCGAAATATTCTATACCTATGTTGCCGTCTCGATTACATCGCACCTCATCGTTTTTCTTTCTCGTGTATAATTATTATCGTATACGCATTATTATATCGCACAGCACTATACCTTTCGCACCCCACGTATCTCACACACGTCTCGCGCATAAATAATAATTACATTATCGGATTCTGTTGTAAATTTTTTTGTTTAACACGACGTACGTCGCTATCGTCACACTTCTCTGGACATCGATACGAGAAAATTATAAACATCCCAAGTCCGACGACACTATGACACTGAATGTCATATACATATATATATATATATTATTGATACAATGGGATATACATACGTTATAACAATACGATAGCCCACGCAATCGAGCCACATTTAAAGGAATTACGAGGCACGCATAAATATTCATCACATCCGCGTTTGAATAGGTAGGTATACATATATGACATTATAATATACCGCGCATAATATATAATATAAGTATATAACACGTCTCGGCGACTCATTTCAATGTGTACAAGATTTTTCGCTTAACCATAATAACTTCTAATTAAATCCATTTGTAATGCGCGCGTCAACACTCTCGTAGCAAACAGGAATAACTGTAATTATCATTATAATCAGACTCTGTGTGCAAACACACACACACACATATAATATATAAACTATAACGCACATCAACGCGAATCCTGCAACGCATCGCACCTACTTAAACATATTATAACTCCATCGCCGTTATTGTCGTCGTATCTTCCATTTATAACAATATATGGTATTATCTATAACTTTGCAGTGTCCATACCTACTACACGTCTTCTCGATTATTATATTTTTATTAATTTGATTGTTTGTCGGCCGAATTCGGCATAGTATGCGATGCTATATAAGTACATACCGAAACACGCGTCCCAAAAATCTTCGTACCTATACCTAAATCGAACGTATTACTTGCTCCGCGGTACGGTATAATCATATTATATTATACTTACACATTATATTTATAATATGACGTACATCGTATTGCGATAGTAATAATTATTGTGTATATTATATTGTCAGTAGCTGAAATGCGTCAGATCTCGTTATTTGTACGCGATCAATTATGGCGTTAATTTTCTCGTTCAAACGTTCTCTATTTCCCTATCTCCCCCCCTCCCATCTCTGTCTCTGTCACTGTCACTGTCTCTCCATCTCATGGTTAGGTTAGGCCGGGTCCTAAGAGTACGATCGTAATCCGATGTCACGACAAAACGATCATAACAATTTGAACAGTGTACATGACATTATACTCGACGGTCTCGTTAAAAAGTCACTCGACCTATATACAGATATACCTAATATCGGTCCGTCCACCCGGTTAGTATATAGCGGTATAGTTACTACTCAAACACACACACACACAAATACATTATTATATACCTACCTACAATATTAATCGAAAACATATTATACGTCGTCGTATAATATTAATAACAATACTACACACGTCATAATTCAAAATACATAATATTATAATATTATAGTAGTCGGTACATAGTATAATACACGAAACTGATAACGTATTTATAATATTATATTATGTGGCCGACATGGATTTTGTTTTTTTTTTTTCTATCGAGAAACGAACAGATGGCCGCTCAGTAGTATATTAGCATAATCGTAAGAGCGGTGAAATTGGAATATTTCGTTTCGATTTTTTTTTTCTACTTCTTTACGTCTCTTTACGTTTTTTTTTTCTCTTCATTGTATTAGACGCGTCTTTTCTTCTCCTCTCCGTGTGCAGTGCGTGCACGGCAATGTCGCCCGAGAATTATCACACGAGACGATTGCGGGCGCGCGCGCAAGACCAGTGGCTTTCGATAACGTTAAATCCGAACGAATAATATAATATAACCCTCTCATCTGCAATCCGATCATTTATTATGGGATTTAAAAAGCGACAAGTCACGCGCATTGAATATTTCATATAATTAGTATATATGCGCGCTGCGACGATATTATAATACCGAAAATCCTTTGATATATGTCAGCCGATATAATATCGGAACGATTTTTTTTTATTTCTTATTATTATATTTTTTTTTCCTCGTCTTCTTATTTTTTTTATACACTCGCACACGCGAGTACGTATCATTATATATTATTTTACATGCGCGTATAGTTACCGATTTGATTCATTTCGATGAATGTCGCCTTTAACGACTGCTGCGACAACGCTATTTGAATAAGCCGCAGCCCGGCATTCCTTCAGGTGTCCGTAAACTGGTTCGTCGATAGATCACCCTCTCGCTAGTCCATATATTATAATATTATATCTTATGTATAACCCTCGCCTTTCGTTCACGTGTACGCGAGTACGCATAATGGGTTTTCGAAATGTGACAATAATCAACGAAACATATTATCGTGCTGATCGATTTTTTTCCGTTTTGATTATTTTCTTGTTAGATTTTAGGTAGGCACTACATAATATTTCGATGTTGTCGAGTCCAGACGAATAGAACACACGCAAGCAATTCAACGCTGAAAATCCGTTTTTGTGTGCTGGTTATTATGGATAAACCGAAAAATTGTATGTGAAAAACAATTCTTGCTACGAAATCACACTTAAATTTAAACAAATTGTATCACTTTCTGGAAATGTAGCTACCTATACGTGGCGGACTGTTAACGTAATAATATAATGCTGCACTAACAGTACAGCCGCATAATATATTATATTGGAAGTAAATAATTATTATTATAACGTGCATATTAGGTATAATAAATCATTTGAATTTTGCATTTTTAGTCTCGGGTACCTACCTATATTTTGTCCTACGCATAATATAATATTACGATCAACGGTGATTTTGCACGGAGATGGCCCTGCTCTTACCCTCTCCCATTATTTAGTTCATTATAATATACGACGTGGACCTTTAATGGGCTTTAACGTTCAATGAATTACTGGGGGTAACGCGAAATTAAGATGGAAAGCACACGACCTATAAAGGTCGGTCGTACTACTACAATAGGCCGATTTAGCCCGTTAATTGCCTTAAAGAGATCGCCGGCGCTCTTCAACGTAACATAATCTTCAGGGTTGCGAGTTTTTTGCGAGACGCTGTAATTTTACGAGAGTAGGTACCCACTATAATATATAAGTAATAGTAGTATAATAATGTGTAGGTTACCCATTGTATAAGTAATTTCGTTTGGGTATATAACATGAGTATTATAATATATTACGCTGTGGAACGTGGTCGATATAAGTGACAATATTATTAACCGTGCTATTTATAATATAGTGACGACACCTGAAGCTAGGCAGAACCACCGTAAATAGCCGATAAAACGTAGAGTATTGACATAATTGATAATAATAATAATAATATATACGATAAGCGTAAACTTTCGAAAACGTCCAAGTTGATAGATTACAACCACCATTTATCATCATCCCGGCATAGATCAATAATAATATATTATGCAGTTAAATAATATGTATAGGTATATTATACCTAACCTATACCCAGTGGCGGATACAAGTGGGGGGGGGGGGAGCGAAGGGTCATTCTTTATTTTATTTTAATTTTTTTTAAATTTGTCCCCTCCTTGGATGACTTCTGGATCCGTTACTGCTTATACCATTATAATAAATACCTATTTTCGAAGAAAGGACAGCTATATTTGGTGGAGCAAGCATATTATAATAGGTAAGAGAACTATTGTGCTGTCTTATTGTGTTTTCGAAATAATTATCGACTTCTTGTTTCATTCTTTTTTTGAACAATAACTATTATATGAGTTTTTTTATCTGAATATGTTGACGTCGAACGACACAGATACGAATAAAATCGATGAAATATATAGGAAGCTAAAAACATGAATTTTACTACACAATAATATTATATTATATTATACCATAAAAAATGTACGTGTAAGGTTCGATATAATATATTAGCAAACGGAATTGGATAAAAATGCAGGAGGACCACCTAACCTGTATATAATGGTATGTATAAATATAATATCATACTCGCAGGTAATTTCGGAAACGCTATTATTCAATTGAACGTTAAATTATTACCCATATTTGAGTATAATATTATACCGTTTGCAGGTGAGTATACATAATATGAAACTATTGAGAAATCATGATTATCGAATGATGAGACGATAATATTATTGTATTAAATTATACGGTAGAAAAAAAAATAATAATAAAAAAAAAAATTGTGTTCGTATCTTATAATGTATCGAATTGACGTCGTTCTGTGTGCTCAATGACACGGGAACCGGTTCGGCGGATCAAACGCACACGAGACGCGGAGACTAATGTAAATCGAATATTACAAATCGTAATTTGAATTTGATTGGTAACCGGTGTTCGGTTAATTATTTCCTCTACAGTTTGAACGACGCACGAGCGTCGCGGGGAGGGTGAAGGGCGGGGGCAGGGGAGTAAAAGTCGGGAGGGAAAAAAGAAAGAAAATAATAATATATAATACGGGAAACGGCATTTTTTTTCTTTTTTTTTTTTTTTTGATTGATTGCTCGCAATGTCTGTTTTGGTGTACGGCTTGCGGTTTTTGTACACGACCGTGTGACAAACGTTTTCCGAATGTTTGTGACAGGGCAGTGGCAAAAAATAATAATAATAATAATAATAAAAGAGGGATGGAATAAAATGCGATACGACGGTTTTAGCTGACCACCACAATATCGCTGAACTAATGTCATATTGTATTTGGAACTATCCTCGAACCTCGTAGGTACGGGTAGAGTTCCAATATTGGTACTTATTTCTATAATTTAGTTCCACATAATAGTACAGAAAAGGCAATGTTTGAGTTACACTGGAAGTTGAGACCAATGCTACAAGTCAACTGTTGTTAATATTGTCTTTAAGTTACATTATTAATATGCTATTCGAGAAATTATTGTTTATAATCATTTGCATAACCTACTTAATACATTTTAAATTTTAAAAATATATATTTATTTTACCGACTGAAAATCATTTGATTGATTGGTAGGTACCTTTTTTTTAGATATGAATTCAGTATACCAACCGAAATAAAATTCGATAATTTCTGTAATTAAGACTCATTTGGGCTGGGAAGTTAAAAAAAAAAATACGACCAAATTCGTGAGCATTGAAATTAAATTTTTTGGAACCATCTGTGGATAACACCTTACTTTATTCATATACATAATATTCTATATACCTCATAGCTATACATATATATTAAATATTATGGAAACTTTTAATTGGACATTATATGAGTTATGGTCCTAAATTTAATTGTCGCGTTTTAAAAAATGTTTTTTATAGTATTAATAATATATATTATAATATAATATCGTATAATATTGTATTGACATTTTGAGAGCTATCTCGAGAATTTCAGAACCGTACGTCGTGTTTATAAAAATCTGCATAGTGTAACTATATATTTTTGTTGGGGTTACAATTGTATAATTGAGTAGGGTGAGAATTCAACGTTTGGAAAGACAAAAGAGGACGACGGTTGAGTCGTTGGATAATTATTTACATAGGTAGATATTATATTATATGACCTAATATAAAAAACCATCATCGATTAACACCGATCGAGATTATAGTAAGCACATGGCGCTACAAAACTATTTTGCTACAAGGGTAGTTGTTATTGAAAACAAATTTAACCATTTATATTGTAAATGTTATAATATTTAAAAGTATTATGAAAACGATAATTATTTTCCTCTTTACACAATAAATCGGCCATTTTTCATATGATTTGTTTCGACTGGTCTAAATTCGCCCCATTTGTGTTTGAGTATTTATTGCAATCTGCATTTTGACTATCGCCATATTTTATACTTTCTGTATATTATAGTTGGACATTTTGACGTTCCACAGAGATTATGACCTTTATTATCACAATATATTATTTACGACGATAGAATAAAGACAAATATTAAAACGCGGCGTGGAATAGGACTTTGTATTTTCTATAAATATAAAGCAGGAAACGATTATCGAGGGTTAGATCCTTATCGGGACATCAAGATGGATAATTTCCTCTGAAAAAAATATATGTAATAATAATATATTGCATATACCAGAAATATACAAATGGTTTCAAAATATGTTTTTTCTAAGCCATCAGACGACTCCCTTTTACTATTTGAGGATGTAACATATTTCCATGTACGACATACAATGCGGTATGATTTATTAACCTTAACATCATGGTATCGGTAACCTCCTAACGTCCGTGTGACGAAGTATAAGTTAACTTAAGTATGAAAAAATTAATTAAATTCAAGAACGTGCGCAGTTTACACATTTTCGCGTTGTAATTATAATTCAAAACACCATAGTATTATAGTTTATTCCCTATCCCAATGCATCATATTATTGATATCCCCTGTCATTCATTACAAACAATGAGATTTTATTAATTTTGCGAAAAACGTGTCATATTTATTTTTGCTCCAGTTCGATACACGAAATCGTCATATTTATCATACTGCTCAGACAAAACTTTTTTTTCTCGACGCACAAATGTTTAAATAACCTTGACAATTTTTTTTCCACGCGCACTTATTCGTCGCTGCAGTTCGTTTCGAATTAGTCATTAGATTATGGTAATTTTTAAATGCCCCCAGAGGGTTTTAATGACTCGGAGTGACTTATATAACATCAAAAAGTAATGGATGCCATTATAATAATACAGTTCAGACCTTATGAGTTTGAGAAGCTAATGAAACATCGAAGATGTAATAAAATACAGACATAGGAAGTACCTATACGTGCGCTTCATTTGTATATAATATGATCGTTTGGGGAATCTCCTGCAGCTTCCCGTAACTTGAATTATAATGATTATAATAAAAAAATATTTTATTTGATCGCCGAAAGCCGTTCCACCCCCTTAAAAAAAATGCACTTTGGTTGACTGTTATTATTTAGTTTATAATTTACGAGGTGTACGATAATGATAAATTGCGCATCTTTTTTCAATAACGCATAATTATTTTTGCGAGAATTAAATAATATTCACTTTCACACGCTCTTCTTGTAATAATAATTACTTAAATATCAGGGAACAATAATTGTTATCATGGTATATTCAGACGATATCAGAATATAATTATTTATACTCTAACTGTTATGACCTTAAAAACACTCATTAAACAGAGTCTCGAACGTGTTAAAATTGTATT
The DNA here is from genome assembly GCA_008086715.1 of Sitobion miscanthi. Lineage (NCBI taxonomy): Eukaryota > Metazoa > Arthropoda > Insecta > Hemiptera > Aphididae > Sitobion > Sitobion miscanthi. The sequence goes on along the minus strand of CM017799.1, from coordinate 20,396,879 downwards.
TATTTTATAAGTTTGTGAAGAATTTTTAACTCCAATTAAACAGTACGTTGACCTAGGGTCTGATAACATATTGAGCTTATAATACAGCGCTACGACGGGCGAATCGACAGCGAAATAATAAATTTACATTATTATTCATATTATAGTAAACGCCATATATCTTTTCCTCTAAGACTCTTCCAAACGTACCAACGTGTTTGCATTACAACATTAAAATTACGGTTAATACGTGTGTGCCATGACCAATTTATTCGATTCAATAATCAGACACTAATATAATATAATGTAATCGGTCATAATTTCCATATACCGTGGTATAATAATATTATGTATATTGAGAATTAAGACTCGACGCAGTACAACACGCGGGTCGTGTCTATATTATAATCTTTTCTTAATTCGGTAATAATAAATAATAATTAATCGAACCCCATAAATAAATCTGTGTGGAAACCGTGTATGCGCGCGCGTTTATCATAATACCATATTTCAAAGGGGTTTTGACCGAATATTTTATACGTCCGACTATTATATGCATATAATATTATATTGTATACGCGTATAAGCTATACGATAAATAACGCTAATACGTCCTTAAACAGACTAGTCGTACAACAAAACGCGTATTATTCCTGCGCATGTATATATACCTACATTATAAGACTGACGGTGAAAGTGTGTAATAATAATAATATAAAGAGTATATTGTTATCGAAGCCCTTCTTCGCGTACAATACAGGACATAGGTATTATATCTATAACTGGGTATATAACTGCAAACCTGGTCAACTTGCGTTTTGATTTTCGTAAACGTAGTAAAATAATATTATGTCGCTGATACTATTTTGCTTCCATGCTTCCATGTTAGGTACCATTTTAACTATATATTATTATAATATACATTCGAGTAGCCATCGGTACTTCTATGCAAATATTTGACTTTTTTGATTTCCATACAAAGTGACATGATCTTAATAATATAACTGTAGTTACCTATACCATATATTATATTGTGGTGTTGATAAAAATAATAATCCGTGGGCGGACATGGACTCTTATAAATTCAAATACCGACTCGAGTTATATAGGGGAAAAAAATACACTGATAATAATTAGCGAATTCGTTGCGAAAAAGTCAAGTGATGCGTTTACCCGCAGAATAACAATATTATACTGCAGCAGAATTCGTTTTTCATACTCGTCTTAAAAAGACAGTAGAATAATATTATATTATTCTAGTAGTTTGTGGTCGAGAAAAACGGAGTCGATATCACATTATGTATATTATGAATCCTTTAAAAAATGCCTTTACGTCGCAATCGCCTTGTCTTGCGTATACTGCACTTTAACGTCACCGTGGCAGCTGCTGAGTCACACAGGTCGTCTCGTGTGTACGCTCGCGTCGTATAATATATTTGCGAAAAAGTCCTGCGGGATCGCGCGGTCTCGGTCGCTGCTGTAGAATTCGATTAAGATAATGGGCCCGAACGAGGATTGATGGATGTGAATTTGAATATTCGTATACGACGACCATTGGTATTGACCGTATCATTATTGCGAACGCCGGGCCGGAGGGGCACGTCTGTTGAACGTGCGGAGGGGTGGGGGGGCGTAGGGTTAGGTGGTTTGACGGAGGGACAAGTCTCTCGTACTCGAGCGCGCACAAAAGAGATCGCTCCCGAGACCTCGGCCCCGCCGCTGCAAGAGGACTCAGTGGTGGCGGCGGCGGCGGCGGTATCGTTTAAGAGCGATTTGTCCCACACCAGCCCACCCACCCACTTGCCCACCCGCACACGCCGGAACAACAATGGTCCCAGGGATCAGGGCTTCCAGAGGTCCACACGCCGAGCAAGGGACGCGTTGTCGCGCGCGCGGCCGACCGTTTGATAAATGATAAAGCGACGTTTTACCCTGTCCGTTTTCGAAACATTGACAAATTATGTAAACGTCTTATTCGCATTAGCCATCCATCCATCGGTTTTGCCCGCTCGCCGAAGCCGCGGCGGCGTGGCCGTGGCGTGTCGGGGCGCGCGCGTTTTCGCTGACTCTTTTTTTTCTCTTATTTCCTCCCCAAAAACGACATGACATAATATTAATATGATATCGCATTTAATCGAGCTGTATATACAATGGTATGATATATATTATTATTATAGTACCGTGCAATAATGTATAATATGATATTATGATTTTTGTTCGCGTTCGGTGGTGGACGAATAACGCACCCTCAAATCAAACTATACGATGATGTTATATAATTGAAACGTCACGGCACGCACCGCTCGGCAATATCGTATTGTTATTGTGACGAGAAAAAAAACTTTGCTCGTTTGACGAAGTCGCTGTGACGGATCGCATATGTAATATTATAATTATATGCGTAGTATAATGTTATAATATATTTTTATGATATTCGAATCGTTATTCTTTCTTCGGTTCCTACGTGTGTCGTCGCGATCGGCTTTCTTTCGAATCAACCCTCTCGAACAGCTCTTTTTATTTATTTTTTTTTTCGTTCCTCGTCCTATGTAATTAAATCATTTTTCAGATTTCGTCACGAGAAGGGAGAACATACATATACATATTATATCCCGCACAAGGGTGTTACACACGCAAGCGATATTCTATAACTGCAGTTGTGAAATATTATGACACATATAGGGTTTTAGTATATATAGATACGTCCAGCATTGCTCAACCATATATTCGACGGTAGGTGAGTTAGTTTGGGTTAGGTTAGGGCCACCAATATGATGGTTTAGAACAGGGAAAAAACCAAAAAATAATGTGTTACTTACATTACATTATGATGTATTAAGTTTGTTGCCAAAAAATGAATGAAAAATCAGGTATGTTTATTATAATCGAAACGTGTCTGTAGTCTGTATATAATATCATAAACTGTACAATCTTCAATTGAAAATAATAATATACATTGATTACATAAATTGTCGAGAATCTCAATATTAAACTGGATTATAACAATATTGTATAAAGTCAGATGGGGGAGAGGGGGTTATTAATTTGTACACGAAAAAATATTTTAATCGGCCTGTTCTTGAAATGTTGAAATACACTCAAATTAGGTATTGTTTATTATGTTACCGAACTCTTTGCGAGTATAAAATTAAACACGCACTTTAACTAATTATCGGATTAGTTAAACTCTTAACGTCCAATCATTCCGTGACAAGACTTGCATATATTATTATTACGGGGATCTGCATAATACAGTTTCAATCGATTTTGAACCATTCGAATGACATAAAAGCTGAAATGCATAGTTAAAAATACATATTATTATATTCTTAATTAAATGGCCATATATTAACAAAAATAAAAATGAATTACCCCACGTAAATGAAATTAATCGTTTACAAAAACAGGTAACGTACTAAGATATAAAGTATAAGTTTTATGCATTAAATTTCGTTTGTTTTTTGATGTTTATTATATAGGTATGAAATATATAGCTACTGAGGTCGATAAATTGTGTAGGGCAAACAGATATAATATATTATATAGTGGTAAACAGTTAATAATGGATATATATTTTTTTCATCAATTTCATTTTTATACCCCCATATATATATATATATTTATCTAAGTGCTTTTGAATAATTTAATATCCGTATTAAGTATATATACCTTGATCATACATCGCTCCTCTTCCAAATGAAGGATCACGGAGGATCATAATATTCGCCTTTATGATAATATCAAAGTACTGAATTTTTTTTAACTTGCATTAAAACGGATACTGTTTTTTTTTAATACGGGAAAATTTTACGGCACATATATTCCGCACAACTATTTAGTTATTGCATTTACTTTGCGAAGAGCTATACTCGGAAATAACCCGTTGGTAGGGGTTTTATTTTATTTTGTTCTCAAAATACTCTCTTTCCATTGAAAACCAAAGGAAAATGATTAAATAAAAGAATAAAATAGTCGGCGTATTATGTATGATATTATTATGGTATATGTATATTGCGATATGAATATCATATTTTATAGTTCTACGAATCATGCAAAGGAGTTTTTCAATTCATTCGACTGTTTATCATTCAGACTTTTCTAAAGAAATTTCTCATTCATTCCAATCAAAATATCGTATACAAATATATATATACATATATATGTATAGAGAATTATATTTTACATACCTACCTACGTTAATATAGTTCTGAAACACGGTTATAAATTATATAACCGTGGCGGTTCGATTCAACAAAAAATTCGTTTGAAATTAGCATTAATTCTTGTAAGAAAAAAAAACCGTGCAGACTTTATTGTAATAAAATATATTGTACAACCGGAAGAATTTTATTGATTACTATAGCTACTAACGACTAACCGCAATAATATTATCATCAATCGGCAAATACATCAAAGACGGTTTGCCCACTTTATTAAAAATTATTTCTCTGAAAATGTTGATATTACATTTTTTATATTATTTCGCGAGGTAAAATAAAAACGAAACAAAATTGAAATATCTGTTTTGACAATGTGAACAAATAATAATTATTATCATAATAATTGTAAAGAGTCTTACTCGAAATGGTACACTATACCTAACTATTATCTAGTGAATATAACAGTTTACTTAATTATTATGATTTTGAAACTGATGTACGTTTTGATACAATATTTTGAATTTAATCATTATTATAGCGGCTAATATTATTATAATATGGTTAGACATGAAAACTTTGTATTAAAAACGTTAAATATTTTTTTTTGTTATTATTGAATTTAAAAAATTAAGCAGTAAACTTTATGTTAGTTTAAAATGTTAATTTTAAAGTTCAATAGCGGAATAATGGACGATCCCCGATAATTTGATTACGGACGACGGTAAAGAAAATTTTATTTCTATAATTTATAACTTTCCCATCTGGGAAATCTCTCTGTTTACTCCTCGCCGCGGTGTAGTCATCTCCCCCTCGCCATCACTAATTGATCATATTGTTGTTGTTCGATGAACAATATTTGCGTCCGTTGTTTTTTCTTTGTTTTCCGTATAATAGCGGTGGTATAATATTATCGGAGGAAAAATCATCAGTCCGTCGGTACGTCTTGAGACAACAAACTGCACCGCGATTACAATAACGATTCTTCGGTGTACAATGCGCGCTCGATTATACAATGATTACCGCTTGGACCACTCGGGCCATTAATGCGTGGACCCTGTATTTAGTACAGGGTATATTATTAGGTATTTAGGTATATTATGTCTAAAAAAAAACACAAAATTCATACATTTACATGATGTAATCATAATATACTCATAGCTATAAGCACCTAATATATAGGTGTATGTTGTAATATGTGCTCGAGTTGATGCTGCACAGCAGTCTGCCCGGCAAAACGTAACGATATCATATCGATAATAATATAACCGTTTAAGTGGCTCGCCGAATAATTTGTATTAGGTACATGCGATGCAGCGTAAGAGTATAGTATTTGTATAATGTGCGTGTTCGTGTTAACGTGTGTGAATGTTTGATGATCATTAGCATTTGAGATTAATAATAAAAGAACACACGGAGGGTACGTTACCGATGCATAAATTAAGCCGTGGGAAAACGGTATTAATTTATGCGACGGCGAAAAGGGGCACACACTGACGCTATGTTACCTATATATGTATTACTATTTACGTGGCTCATATTCTCGATAAACGTGTGTATAGTTTATAATATGTACACCGAAGATAATGCAAATTCGTCCCCAAAGAACAATACCCCCGTCGGATTATGTAATTTTTTTTCCGTTTCGTTTTGTTTGCTTCTTTTCCTCCCGACGCGTCCTCCGCCGCACACACACACACACTTATACGTATAATATACCGTTTGTACCGTTCTCCACATTATATTATATACCTACGCCTCGTGTATATATATATACCTTTGGCGATAATTTAAAACTCCGCATATATACGTATATAATAATAATATGTACCGGGCCGGTATACTGCAGGGTACCACCACCGTCACCGCGCCGCCGCTGGGTGGGGCTTACGCGCGCCTCGCGCACACCGTTATATACGTATACACGACAAAACGAGGCTGAATATTTAATTAAAAGGGTTCGTTAGTTTTAGTTTAAGGGCAGTCACGGATAGAAGGAATTTGAATCCCTTAAGTTCAGCCTTCCCTTAAGAATAATACTACTTCGTTTGCATATATACCGTGGGCCGGGTGGCGCGGAGGGGCGGGCCGGGCCGGGGGTTGATTAGTATTACCCCTTTTTAATCAATGGACACGATCTGCATGCTTAATTATAACCGGTCTCTCTACCACCGCCGCCGCCGCCGCCGTGCAGCAGCTAATCAATTCCGGGACGCGGAAACTCTCATATATTATATATATCCCATGTATATGATATTATACAGGTACATTGTACACAGTGTTATATGGGTACGTCGTGTATTATATATATATACATCCGATATTATTATTACTATTGCGCACATACCGGTTCGGAGTGAAAAGAAAACATAATGGACGGAAAAAAAAAACGTACAATATAAATCGCATGTGCGCGCAGGTATACGCGAAACGAAGAGGGATGAAAGCGTTTTCGCGGCTCTCGTGTGCACCTATAACACGGCGGGTCCGCGACTACGCATTATAATGTGTTGTACTCTGCACATATAGCTGCTCGCCAGTGTGTATTTAAACATATTATATAATAAAACAGTAACAATGTAATAACGTGTCGTCCGTATAATTAGCATATGCAAATGTCCAGGAGACGTTTCTTTTGTTTTCCGCGGGGCCGCGTCTTTGGGGCGTTTTTCACACGACCCGAAATCGGTCCGTTGTTTTAACGACCGAGAGCCGATTGTTTCCGTTCAATTTCCCGAAAAAAACAATTGTTCGGTCAGGTCCCTTCTCCCGCGGACCGCCGCGGTTTTCCGTTGCGCATTGTGCTTTTCGATTCGTCGACCGGCGTCGGTTACACCCCGCGCATGAGAAAAAACCATTTGTGATTTTCAAAAAAAAAAATACAAAACTGCTTCTCTGGTAGCTCTGTTTCCTCTGCGTGCAATATACTAATATAGATATACGTATTGTTGTGTAGCGACAGTCCGCGTTATCTCTTGCGCCAATCATTGATAGTATTGTTCGTCTTATCAAACAGTTTATTATAATAATATAATCTGTAACGTATAGAAACGAAGAGTGTACGACGTCCGTTGCCTACCAGGGTGATTTTTTTTTTTATCGGAAACCAGGCGAGTTTATCCAGAAAAACGCTTAGTATAATATTATGTCGGTTTTTATTTTTATTAATCTCGAGAACAAACTCATGATAATTATTGAAAAAATATGTTAAATGGTATAATGTGTTAATGAATGTTTTGAAAAATACATAACGAATTAAGATCTCTTCGTGTATTTTCTTAAAAATATATTACCTGTCAACCGATACAAGACAACGTGCACCACCCCGCGCGCAGTCATAGTAGGTGTTGCAGGATTTGCGGAAACCTTAATATACCGTCTCATCGATTAGATAGATGCGCGTACATCATAAAATACAATATTATCGCTTGTTTTAGACGGTCTCGAGTCGTCTGTATAGGTAAGTACCGAATATTACCAGTCGATCGTCCGATATGGAAACGCAGCTCGTACGCGGAAATACCGTAGACCGTCGTTATAATAATACGCAGTCGGGATAAGAGCTTAATCGACCGTACATCCTCTCCGAGTGATGAGGGGTATTGGTGGGTGAGTGTGGGTGAGGGGGAAGGCGGATCGGCTGATGTCTAATTTTTCCTCTTCGCCCCCTCCTCCCCACCCCCCCGTGTTATCCTGCAGGCGATCGAGTAATATTTACAGACCGTATGATTAAATATATTTATAAATATCACATATATATATATATATGTATATGTATATAAATTCGTTCAACCGTGATTCGTATTACACACACACACACATATATATAATATAGCTACGTTTTTCTTGTATTCCGTTCTATTTTTTTTTTTTCCCGAACCTTCAACGCCGAGTCGATTATTATTACCATTCGTAATATATTTTTTTTTCTTCTCTTTTTTTCCGCCGTTACCTATCAATCTTGACCGGTCCTCGGCATCGCCTCCTAATGTGATCTTAATTCGATTCTAATGACACACACACACCCGGCGGCGGCGGGGTCTTCCCCCGATCAATCGAACGGCTGCCGCCGCACACCGGCGTTGGTACCTATATATATATATATACGCGCATATTATATTATTATATACAATATAGGTACACGACGCATATAATATGTACACATTCATAATAATACGAACACGTCGTATAGTATTGTATTATGTTATGTTCCCGCACTAATGTCTCGCCGCGGCGTTTCGTCCCCACCACCCCCCGTGTCATAATATATTCAAATACAGATTTAGACTACATCTTTCCGCCGGTAATATTTATGTTGACAAAAATATGGTTTCCAGTGCGTTGTTTTTTTTTTTTTCCTCCAGCTCGAATCCTAAGCGCACGTAATATTATTACACACGTCGTAGTATACCTATATGTGTGCGTGCGCGTGCGCGTGCGTGCGAGCGTGTAGTCGTAACGATCATTTTAGATTATTTCCTATAATGACGATGACTAGTATCTTTTTCGAAGGAAAAAAAAAAAAGACCCTCTTCTAAGAGTCAGACACACGTTTTGTGGTGGCGCGACATTCACCGTGTATTGACATTTGGAAATTATTAGTTACACATACGCCGCGACGCCGTCATCTGGCGGTATCCGGTGTGCGTCTCTTCGTGGGGACCAAATCAAAGACCACATGAGTGTGTCCAATTAAAAAAAATATATATATGACGTGTGTGTATAATAATATGATGTATTTTCGTCCTGACAAAATATTCGTGCGTCCCGGGTGGATTTCGGTCGCTCGGTCGAAACGAGTTTGTTCGAAAGACGGTCGATACAAAACGCGCTATTTTCGATTTTATACGATAATATTCACAAATCTGATTGAGAACCTCAATTTTTCGAGTGTCCCGATATAGGTAATCAATTTATTAATCGATTCGAGTTGACTTTTAACAGATATAATAAAGGATTGAATCCACGTTCGCAAATTGTGGCTGATATGGTATTTTGAGTTTAACGCAAACAACAAGGACGAATATAAAATCCATTGTGATTGGTTCGAAAGAAACGTTACATTAGTCTGATCTGTAGACGTTTTGCTTATATTTTGATGAAAAATTGATGAAAGTGTTTCCTCTAACGCTGTCTATAGTTTTATAAGAGTATCATAATTCATTAAGTTTAATTTTTTGTATATTTTTCGTACCTAAAACATATGTGCTTATCATACTATATAATTAAAACTTAATCGTTAGAAAATTACATAAGCTACAAACTAATCTATTACGAACCCATTTTTATTTCTAATTACTGGTTTTCTAATATTCGTGAATTGTCTAAAGTGCATGTGAAATGTTAATGTTTTCCTAGTTGAACTAGAAATATTAATATAATACGCACAAACTAATAACAAAATAGTAATAAATTGTTTCCAAGAATCACTGAATAATAATAATATAATTTCGGATCAATTGTATGAGAAACTTAATTTTTGTTCAATTTTTAACGAACAATGGTTACCGCAAAATGATATCTAGGCCAAGCGATTCTCATAGAGATTCTTTTTTTTAATTAGCCACTCACACATTATACACTCGCCGATAGGATAAGTGTACGTTAATTTGCACACATGTGTAATGAAATAAATTAACGGTCGAAATTTCCGTTTGTGTTACAGGTTTTTTTTTTCTTTTCGTAATTCGGACAATCATTATTGTTATTATTATTATCATTATTACTACTGTTTTGTTGCTCATCGTGTGCCATAGTTGTACCTACTCTGGGTTTTCGATTAATTTTTCTCACAATAATCTCACCCGCCGCCGATATGGAGCGCAGGAAGACCACTCGAATACTTAGTCGAATGAAACACCGCATGAGAGTTTTATTTTCACCCACACGTTAATTATTATTCCGCTCGATTTTAGCACCAGGTACGGGTCCGATCGCGAACATCCGAGTGCCCATTATTATTATTATTATCATCGTGAATTGTGCATAATATTATTACAAATAGTAATATATTATTTCCGTGGCACGTTGACTGCGAGGAACGACGCGAACAGGTGCGTAGGTATTTACATTAATCTGATCGTCGATTGATTCAAAATCGCAAAAATAAAACATCAAAAATGTGTTACCTAACCTATACCGCCGACGACAACCCCGCACGCGCATATAATATGAAGAAAAAAAGAAATCGTATAAATAATATAATTCCCATATTACTAAACGATCGCGCGTCTTATCGGGCCGAGGACCACACATCATCGCCGCCGTGTACATCGAGTGATTTATAATATCTGACGAAAAGTGTAAAAAGAAATTGTATTATAATATTATAGTCGTTGTTGTGTATAGGCACCGAATGACGCGCACGTAAATTATTGCCGGCATGTGCAGCTGGCCGAACGAGAGGAGTCGTCGGTGTACAAATGTAAAAATAATTTAAGCTTCATCGACGTGTGAATGGTTTATCTGTGTGTAAAAAACAAAATAACAGACACGAACATTATACACATAATATATATATATATACGATCTACTCCCTCGTAATTTTGTCGCGCAACAGTTTCTATCGATCTGAAATCCCGACGCGTTCGACCCACGTGCGTTTCGATCCGAAATCTTTTCGTATCGTGTACCTATTATAATATAGGTAATGAAATTAGTATAATAATTATCGTGTCGATATCAATCGAAAAAAGGTGTAAAATCGGTTTTTATCGGTTTCCGAATTACTATATATTATATTCAATAGGCGTACGGGGACAGTTTTTAAGCATGCTTGCCCCCAGTTTTCCCCTTGTAAGCAAAATTCAAAAAAAGTCCCATTGATTCGAATATTGATTTTTAGAATGTTTAAGCATAGGTAAAGACAAATTTTTAATTTCTGATATTTTTTTACTACTTAACAAACCCTTCATTTTTTTACTGGAAATTATTATTAGTTAAATCGAAATTCTAATGAGTAGTTTCTTAGTTGTTAAAATGTTTATAGCAAGGATAATAATCCTAAAAGCTATATGCAATATTATATTATGTAGTATTTTTATCAAATTATTTATATTGATAGATCAATAGTAGGTAATTACTAACTTTTTCAAATCGTCTAAGCCCCCATATCCACTTAAACCATTACCATATACATATTATCCTTTTAGTACACAGAGTTATATAATAAATAACTCAAAAACTACTTGCTATATAATAACTATCCGCTTAGTAATTAATAATGAAAAACGTTTCTATTGTTCCTATTTGAAAAATAGAAGTTTGTATCGTCACAGAATCATCCTTTAGTGGTACAAAAAATGTTGAGGATTCATAAATATGGTCTCCAAGTGTGTTTAAACATTCAAAAATCAGAATTTTAATATAAATATGTACAATTAAAACATAAAAATAGGGTGCGCATGCTTAAAAAATCACCCTGTACACATATATAGGTACACCTACCGGGTTCACTGAGGTGTTGGACACGAATTTGATGTATCTCGATATACCACCTATCAGATTAATTCGTTCTGAAGGGCTGAACGTGCTGTATGCCTGTACAATATAATAATAATATAATAATATATAATATTATAAAGCAACAAGTCGAATCGCGTGCGGTTCACTGTTGCCACTGAAATTTAGTTTCAGAATTTCTTAATAATACCGAGCTAAACATACTCACTTTATATATATACCACGTCGTGCAAGACACGCTGCAATCACCATTAATTACGCATTTCACTTAGCCCCATGAACAGTCTATAATATGATAATATAGGTAATGCTCAGAACTCTTAACGTCGATAGGACGTCGGTATACGTCCATTACAATAATATTGATGTAATGTACATTGATATAATTTTATACATTATTTTGTCATACATTTGTTATTATAACAAGACTATGATATTATAATAATATTATATTCTTGCCCCTCTCATTGAATTTAACTGCGGAGTAACTGATGTATTTAAAAAGTTTATTTTTTTTTTTTTTAATTGGCATACTTAGATTTTCAATTATTTTGTCAGTCAAAATAAGTAAAATTGAGTTTTCCATCTTGCTCATTATAAACATTTCATTTTAAGAAAAAAATACACATATATATATACTGTACGTATAACAAAAGCATGCTGAAAAATATAAAAGTTTTAATTTACTTTGTCAATTACGAATATAACTTTAATGCTTAAAGAAATATTTAAATAAAATACGATTTTTTTTTTTTTAAATTAAAATGAAATATTGATTTATTTGTCTGTACAATAAAAATGTCCATATGCTTTCAATAGACCATATTAGGTTAGGACTTAAGTACCTACTATAATATTGTATAGCTTATACATTATTATATTCAACATTAATTAAAACATAATATTTTACATTTAAAAGCATTCATGGATTAAGGTCTACATAATATTATATTATCTACTATGTGACTATGGGTAGGTTTACGACTATACTATGAGGCAAATGCCACAATTTTTTCATATTTTTATTTTTACGTCAATTGATAATAGTTATTTTTAACATCTAAGAAGATGATCGAAGAGCGACTATTTAATATAGATAGAAATTGTAAGCGTTTAGAAGTGGGACACAGTTTTTCTTTATTTTAGTCTTTGTTCGAATACATATTCTAAAACAATATATTATTCTTTACATACCTAAATAATTTAATATACATTAAATACGTACATAGGTAATGTTACAATTCCAACGAAAAAAAACACACACACACATTATTTTAGATTAATACTAGGTGAATATTATAACATTGCGATAATATGGTTATTATAATAAATATATATGTGTAGAAAATGATTGAAACGTGTGTTTGTTAATAATAATAATAATAAGTAATGATATTAAAAAAAAAAAAAATAATAAATATTAATTAAACATTTTAAATTGTACATATAGGTATTGATAATTTTATTAGGACCGTTATTGTGTTGTAGACTAAACAAATACAGCCTCATAGTTATTCAAACAGTAACAAATTACAATTCGAATCAAATAAACAATAATTATAAATTACCAGCGTTTTACTGTTTGGGTGTCAATGGCTCTTGTCGTTTCCAGATAAAACAAATACGTTTCTATCTGCACACGATTAGGCGTGGTTTACCGGTTATTGCTTTGCGTTGAATTCGAACGAAAATAATAATCCGCTGCGCACAAAAACTTTTAAAGTCTATTCGAACCAGTGTAATGTAATTATTGTATTATATCGTGAGGTAACAGCGTAAAAAAAAAAATCAAAATAAGAATCATTAGAAAATGAAACGTTAACCTTGTATATCCCCTTCCTCCAGGAATTGTCCATAAATTGTCCAGAGATGTGCGATAAACGTACTTAAAACTTTAATTTATTGTAACCATCTACTTGTAGGTGTATAATATTATACCACACTCGTTAAAGATCAATACCTATATATTTAGCGATCGAATAACGTGTTTTCCTTTGATTTTTCGGAAAATCATCCAAAACCAGTAAAATATGTAACTATTCAACAGTATATACACACAATCCACATCTTCACATCACCTCTTAATGCGAGAACGAAATAAAAATTGGTTTCTCGATCGCGTTAAAAATCGAGAGTACAATAATATTATAACGTATTGTGCTCGTTTATTATCACCTGGCAGAGCTTGTATAGTTAATAATTCATTAAAAACGGCTTTCAATTCGATTATAATAATATTTCAAAGATAGTCTCGTTGTTAATATGTTTTAATATTCGACTAAATAAATACTTTTCGATTTATTGCGTTGTCAGTAGTTTACAGTCGGCAATTTGATCACGAATTATGACGATAATATTGATCAATATTAGTTCAATTGTTCGAACACTGCAGCCTAATTGTCTCGATAATTAAATAATAACCAAACAACGATTTATGAAATATAATAATATGTTTAATATGGCGTGGACTCGCTTAATGTTATTGTACACCGAAACAAACAGAGTCATCGTAATTACACAAAAATGTATATTATGCAGTAAAAAATGTATTTTTTTCCACCCAAGTATTTCCGTATTAAACACCAGTGTATACAATATAATAACATTATACTGCAACAATGTTTCAATGTGTGAAACGAATTAAATGACAATATTATTAATGCCCTGCATGTGCGACGTGACGAATAATCAAACGTATAATACGTCGATGTGGGCATGTAGCGATTGTAATATTATTATGGTTTATAATATTGATAAATCGAAAGGTGTGAAACCCGTGAAATAAAATATTGATAGTGAATTTATTAATATTATTAATATCACCACGTTGGACGACACGCAATGATATAATAATAACGGCTGATAGCGTGAGACGATAAACGGATCGTGTGTGTGCCCCACGATAATAATATGCGAGTAATATATTATTATTTTTATTATTATTAAAAATATAATACAAGAATAAGTGCATTTCGTTGACGAACGGCGCAAGTCGGAAGCGAATAGTAACAGTAGCAGGCGCACGTCTCGAGTTCGACGAGTTTCCGTCGTATATGATATATTATTTATTATTTTATTAATAATATGATAATATTATTACGTGCTCGATGATCGAGTGGCAGAAAAATATGAAATTCGTATCGGTGTACACGGGCAATATGGTGTGTACCTATATAATGATATTATTATCCCGCAGCTCGCGTATTATAATAACGACGATGGCGGGTCCTTCAATCTGAAAACTTTTCATCGCAAGTATTATATAAATATAAATATATATATATGCACGCGATGCCGCCCGCTACAACTCGACACGATACTCGTAATATAGTATGCATATTAAATATTATTATATACACACGTCGTATTGTATTATAGGTATATACTTGAGACGTGGGTGTTTCCTAATGAATATTATCTGACGCCTCGGAAAATATAATATACTTAATATAATATAAGTGTGATATGTAACGCGGGCCTAGAAGAACCGATATAGTATAATAAAGCGTAATATTGTGTGATCGTCGTGGTGCATTATGCGCTTACAATGACGTTTACGTACATCAGCTGTGCACGATATAATATCATTATTACAATAGATAATAATATACGCCATTTACCTGCATTCGCGTATCGGATCGTCCGTGGTCGTGTGGGGATTGCTCAATGAAATAAACATGAACCGTATACCGCGATATGTGGGCTCGTATCTTTTGTGAGTGTGCGAGTGTGTGTGTGTGTAAACGGGGTTAGGGAATCGCATCAACGAAAATCGTATATGTAATATAATAATAATAATAATAATAATAATACTCACGAGTCGGTTGGGAAAATAGTGGAAAGGAAAACTGTCGATTCAGAACCGTAATGATGATAATAAGTCATGAACTCACCCCCTTTGGCGATACCGGCGCCTCTAGTTCTTTCTATTTTTTTTGTTTTTTTTTTTTTTTGTTTCGTCTTCTTCTTATTATATTATTACTATATTATTACCGTTCGAACATTTTTATAAGAATAATGACCGATAATAAAGGAAGGGGCGTTCACACGGGCGGCCGTAATGCGTTTTTAATTATCGCTATAGTTTTGTTATAGTAAATACAACAATAGTTACGCGTATACGAATGTACACCCACCTAAGTTGAGTGGTGTAGTACGTAGGTACAATTATATTATATTCTATTTCGTGCACCTACCTGTATTATAGGTATAGGCAGTACGTCACAACAGACTTGGAAGCGATCTATTGGAGTCATATTTTAATGTGCATATAAGACGCATAACTGCTGCCCCACAGCTGATGACGTCGATTCGACCATAATAATATTATATTTAGTTACACGTCCAGACAATATTGTCGTTACTCGTCATCATATTATTAAAAAATACTTTGCTCGACGGATATGTTTTGAAGTAGTCGCACTCGTTTTGATGTTTTATGACAGTCAATATATTATATATATATATATATTCTATTATAAATTGTTATTGCACGATTTCGTGTTTTTCCTGCTACTAACTGTGGGCAGAAGACAGTAAGACAATATGTTGTTGTAAAGAGAAAGAAAGAGGGAGAAATAAATAAGAAATTGTATGCACTGCGAGAATAAATTTCGACATTTATTTAAAATAATATGTTCACTGGATTTCGTACTCCTTAGCTTAACTCACCTAATAATATATTCTAATATGTTTGCGGTTAATACCTAGGTAATGAAATAAAAAAAAAACTTAATACCTTAATCAATGATATTATGATATTTATGTATAAATGAGTTGTCATTGTTAAATCACGTTTAGTTCCAAAATATGTTTTAGTAATTTTAATAAATGATTTAATAGAATATAATTATTGCTAATAAATAATAATGAATGATCTACATTTATTAGTTATATTATACATATATTAAATTTATTAGTTGGAAACGTTAAAAAAATGTATTTTGGCTATTTAGATTTCATTATAAACGGTGAACAAATATAATTACCTACTACAATACTACATATTACATACAATATGTATATAACCGCTATGATCTTACGATTTATATGAAAAAAAACAGTCTCGTGATTCAATGGGAAATAATTGCACGTATTGGTCACCATATCATCAGTAAACTGTATGAACAGTTCATTAAATAATGAAAATTAAAACGAAATATTATATAAGTCAGCAAAAACGCATTGTTTTTTTCGTTGATACGCTAATTGTTTTTAACGCAATTTTTGTGCGACAACAGAATCCGATTACGACGCGGTAATATTTTATGCAGATTGCTGCAGATGTAATGTACAAAAATAACGTTTATCGAAATTGAATGAATTAAAAAAAAAAAAATAATCTTTAATTTCTTGAAAAACAAAATTATTACTATAATGTCTATCTCAGTCATGTTCGTGTTCAGTGGGTGCACATGCGCAGTCTGTGCGTGTCGTCTAAATGTGTGTATATAAGCGTCCTGCGTATTCTCTCGTTCTAAAACGGAAAAACGAATATTTGAATATTATGTCAAAGAGACCGCCAAAACCCATCCTTTATCCATCGCCCTTTGCGGACAACTTCGAGGAATGCCAAGCTTGACATCATATCGTTCGTACATTGTTTACTCACATCGCGCGTTTATAGTCTTTTTTTCGGTGTGTATATATGCATAGTAGCGGGCACATGGGTCTTTGGCGTATCATGTATATATACCATATCGTTATACTCGAAAATTCAACCCCAAGACATACATGTTCATATTTTATTGTTCAAAGGACAAACTTTGTTCCAATCAACATGCACTGTACACACGAAAACATTGTTATCTTGTCATGATAAACGATATTATTATATGTATGGTTTTGTGGGACGGTTGAATAAAAGTGTGATTGTTTGAAAATTGTAACGACAAAATTGCAAACAATCGGGTTACACTGCATACGAATAATATATTATTATCATGATGGCAAACAGGAATTCATGAATTATAATATTATTACGATTACCAACGCTAAAAATATATATTTTTATATAAAGGATGATTCTATACTAGGTAACTTAATCAATTTACATTTTTTTTTTTTTTTTTGAACAGTTTAAGACACAATTCTTAGATTTAATATTTCCCCTACTATATGGTATTGTTGTTGTAGGAACCATAACCAGTTTTTGGTTTTTAAATTACATTTTATGAAGCAATACAAAATTATAAAACTATTGCATGTAATTTGAACTTTCCAAAACATTAATCTTTTTGAAATATAATGAGCATATTAAATTTTATTGATAATCACGCTATTCCTATACGACCTATAAATGTTATATTACGTTTATACATATCTATAAATTACAATAGCTCTACAAAACATCAGCCGTTTCGCATGTATATATAACATTTATAAATGCTCTATATTTGCGGTAATATTCCTCACATATATTTAGCAGTTTAACCGTCGGTGGTGTGTATAAGTAATACGGAAATCCGGTGACGTCAAAACGTATATATTAGGTGTATACATAATGCAGTCACTCTGTTACTCGATAAAAAAACAATATAAACTCTCGATATTATGTAATAAAATAAAAGTTCAAGGTACGGTGCGCGATGGTCGAAGGGGGACGACATACAGCGTGGCGCTCTATATAAAGCCCTTTAAGAATTCAGTGGGTTCCCCCACCCCACCCCACCACTCCTGACCGATTTACAACAGATTGACCGCGGATCGTTTTTACGCTCGAACGCCCCCCGTGTACTGTAACAAAAGGGCGGAAAATCCAGCGGGTTTGGAAAAAAAAAAACAGGAATAAAAAGAAAAAAACCGTCGGCGGGGGAGAGAAAGCTGTCGATTTTGTAAACAAGCCGGCGGCCCCCTCGGGTCTTTTTTTCCCCGTATACACGTTTTGTTACTACTTAACTATACGTCGCGATAGACGGGGGCGAGCCGGTTATGCGTCGGAAGTATTTCGAAAAGAGGACCGCTTAAAAAAGAAAAAAAAAGCTCGAAAGGAAAGGGATCAAGGGTCGACGGCGGCGGCGGCGGCCGACACTTCAGAATGACCCGCGTAAAGAGATACGATACACGGCGGAGAGAACCCTTTTGAAACACAGCGGAGAAGGAAAAAAAAACGCGAAAGAAACGAGGGTGCAAATGTCTGAAAGGAAAACACTGTGGAGCACAGCGAATGTTTATTTTATCGAACTTTGAATATTATAATATTATTGTGTACCTACAAAACACGGTCGACGATAGCCTGCGATTTCTATACACGTATATATAGGTATATACCTACAGAAATGTATGGGTACGCGTATTATGATATATATATATGTACATATTGTAATGGGTACAGAAAACACGATTCGAGCGAGACAAGGTCGCCGCCGGGCTATTATGACATTGTAATATGTGTACATTATTGGATTGTGGAGGTCAGTCCACCTCCGCTGAGCCGGGCAAATGACACGCGTACGTCATCGCGTAAATCGATCGATTTGTCGGATGGCAAAAAATCAAACTGTTCCCCAGCGTTTAATCCCAAAACTTTTCCAACGCTATAGCTATATAATATAATATGACTATATAGTCATATATTATATTATTATAATGCGCCGCTCTTCCGTCACGGTCAGGTACATATTATGTGCCTATTGTATAGGAGCAGCTGTAATAAGTAATAATACCTATACGTATATATTATTATTATAGTGTAACATTCGTCGCGTATTTTAAATGGCGTTATAATGCTTCAACTCGTTTTAGCATACAAACTGTTGGATTTAAAAAAAATATTTTGTAACATCTTTTATTGGTTGTTCTCTTCCAAAATTAATGATTGATAATATTATAATATCAACCCGGAAAACGTTAAATATTAAATTAAACAATTTAATTGTAAGCACAACCATCGCAATTTTATATACTATAGTGGTATTGTATCGGTTTCGTTTAAAACGAGTGTAACAATAATAATACTTATTGCCGTATATTATATTAAAAACAGTCTCTTATTATGTGAGGAGGCTAGTCCACCGCGAGCAGATAATATCACTATATCAGTACAATAATATTATGTTTTTGTTGCAATCAAGTCGTAGATAATATTGTGGCGCCTGACCCACCTGAAAACTACGCGAATCGATATGTATTTTTCATCAGATTCTCACGACGGCCGTCTATGATCATTCTCTACACGAATGAATCGTTAATGAACGAATTGTTAAAATAATATTAATTTAACGCCACGGCCAAAATATAGATATGACGCTGTCCTCGAGCATTCTTCTTTTTATCCGTGACATTGACGTCTTATCAACATACGCAGAAGACTTTGATAACGACCCTATCAAATAATAACTATACGGTTTATAACTAAAACTATGGCAGTGCAGAGGCAGCAGCTGTGTCGTTTTCACCATGCAACATTATGATAGTAATATATACAAATTATGCGAGAAATGGCTTTTTTTATGACTATTTATTATGTACTAAATTGGAAACTACGAATCGTTATGTATTTTTAATCAGATCCTCGCGACGACGGTCCGACGAAAAATATCTAATGGTTAACAGTATTCTTCTATTATCCATGAAAAGTATATCATTATCGTATTCTTCCCACGAATTGTATTATAATTGTTATAATTATTAATTGGACGCCACTGCAGGCCGCCCACTGCCAAAATAATATGAGATTATATAACGCTGTCCAATAGCGTTTTCTTTTTATCCTATTGACATTGAGCAGACGTCTTATCAATATATTACATACGCGCAGAAGACTTTAATGACGATACACTCTATTAAACGGTAAGTACTACGATTTATCTCACGTATACAGCTGCTGGAGGTACCTACGATGGCAGTGCGACCAATGTCGTTTTAATCGTGCAAAAATCATACAATACGATAATAATAATATGATATACGCATTATGCGAGAAATATCTGTTGTTGACTATATCATACAATATATTGGACACTCAGACTCTAATATTATGTAATACGAGCTCGGTCGCAGCTGATATTTCATACAAAACGAGTGCTCGTGTACAACTAATGACCGGATTTTCCTATCTCGTTAAATTTTTTTTTTTCGTCACCGCCTCCTCCGTCCCGCAGACCGTCTGCGGTATCGCGACTCATTTTTCCGCTTTGATGTACATTATATTGTGTACTTATATTGCCGCTGCAGATACGACCGCTTTGGAAAGCGATTTTTGCTGTTGTTGGTTTTTTTTTTTTTTGAGAATTTACTTTTTGAATTTTTGATAACAGCGTGATGTGGTTTTATGCGTTTGATAGTACTTTAGCTATATTGTATACATAACTATACAGACGACGTTAATAAATTCAAACTTTTAGAGTTTTGGTACATTTTACAAGAGGAATTTTCTATTCCACGATACGATTTTATCATAATATTCATAACAAAATAATGTTTATGGTTTTATTAGGAATTTGCATATTTTATAAATCATTATAATATAAATTATAGATTTTTTATTTTTGGTTCATTACTTTTAATAAAAACAAATTGAAAATTGCAATAGTTATTATCATATTTATTATAATTTATAATATACGTGAAAGACGTTGTACCTACGTCACTTAAAAGGAGTAGATATTTTTTTTTTAGTATAGACGTTTATAAAAATGATATAACTACCCATATCCAATATTTTAGCATAATATCATGCTAAAATGTAAAATATCATGAATTACAAAGATAGTCATGGTGTATTATATTTTATAACATCTTTGCGTCTTATAAAAATATCATCGTTATATTTTATTGTTATTAATCATAGCGTGCATATAATATTATAATGGTTGACTCAATAAAGCTATTCATTTTTTGACATTATTTACATTTTTAGACAGTTTATAAGACAAGTATCATGTAACACGATTATAATAATATTTTACTGTAACAAAATATGTTTGTCACATATACAAAGGGCGTTGTCGTTGCTACTATACAAATATACATTAAAAAATATAATAATAAACAGCCCAATTCTCTCGATTAAAACTACGTGGATATTAATAGCGTTGTTTTCAGAACAATTATTTCGTTTCTGTATACAATTCGTGAACTAAATTAAATTTTTCAAAAAAAAAATTGTCCTTATCGAAACAAGGTCATGGTGTAACTTAGGTAAATAGAGTAGGCATAATAATAATATACCTAATATGTTGTATTGTCATAGGATATCTGAATTTGAAATCACAAAATATGTTTCATTCGTATAAACTATAGTATTATATACCATACTTACACACTTATTTAATAACAATAATAATGACATATAATATTATTATATTAACACGTATATAATCTTACCTATATATATTAAAACACACAAACAATTAGGTTTCGGGTGTTAGATTTTCGTTAAATTTCTACATACGTACGCAGTTTTGCGTTTAATAATAACGCTATGTGTATAGGTACTATTTTAATAATGATAATTAATGTCAAGAGCAGTCGTAGGTACATAGATATAATATATATATATATATTATTGTAAGCTGTAAACATGATATAATATTAATATTATTTTAACGATGCAACTTTGATAAAAATTGCACAGCCGATCTTGCGTGCAGCAGTTATATATTATTTATTAAACGATCGTATTATACATAACAATGTCACAAAACACTGTAAATTCGTGTCCTTGTAAGTGAATTATTATACTTTGTATTATAATTTGATACGCATATAGACACTATATATAAAATGTATATAAAATATGTATATACCTACTTACAGTATATATAATATATAGGTACGCGTTTATCGAAATACCTATTATATTCGATTTAGATATGATACGCATATTATACGAATTGTACACACAAACGATGTTTTTTTATTCTGTTTTGCGAGGCGCATTTAACACTGGTTAAAATTATTGCGATATAGTATTATAGAGAAATTATGATATTAAATTAAAACATATTATAGTCTGCGTATTCTGTGATACGATTTTATCTGCGTATTTCGCACGTGCTGCACTGTTATAGGATCGCTTCGATTTCGTAACGCTGTCGTATGCGTATTTTTTTTTTTAATTTTTAATCGATAAAAATCTCGGCGCGAGCGAATCAATGGGAAAATAATATTATTATTCTGTCGCGACGATCCGATAGTAAAAAAAAAATCGTCGTATGACGTGATACGATGGGAAACGATGCGGATGGTGATAACTGCAGCAGTTTGTCGTATTGCGAACGAAAAAATTGTATTTCACCTACATTAGCTGAGGCCGTTTGAAAAAAAAAATATATAAAACGGAGGCATAGGTACCGTTATGCTAATCGAGGATTTCGGGTTAAAAAACTAGCGGGAGTGTAGGTACTATATAGTTTGGATACTGCAACAACCAGAAAATCCGTAAAATGATGTCTGGGTTTGACACTGATGAAGACTATGCACAACATAACGTCATGTACGGTTATGAAAACGCGCATTCGTTAAACTAAATTTTTTTTCTGATTTCTTTTAAAATGTTTTATAATAATATCTTATATTATTATTATTGTTATATGCCATCATACGGCTGCGTACGGAATACTAAATTCGAGAGAATTCAATTTTCTTAATTTGTTTTCTGCACTATATATACTTACTATATTATTATATTATACTCGTACATATTACATAATATACTTCGAATTATTAACCTCGACTTTGTGAAGTGTAGTGGGAGTATGATTTATTAAAAGCAAAAAAAAAAAAAGAAACCGAGAATATAATAATCGGAACCATCCCACCCCGCTCCCGCACGCATCGTCTCGCCAGTATGTCAAAAGAAGCAATACCACTAAAAACTTACATTTTCCCTCCGTATCAATTACTTTTCGGTGCTGGTTTTTTCGCCACTTATCCCCGTCCCCCCGTCTCCTTTGGGCCCCACGCACGGCGTTCTCTCCCGAACACAATTTAAAGTCCGCCGGGCGTTTTCGCCGTCATTGTGTTCGGTTTTTGTGACGGCACAAGACTTTAATAGACATTAAACCCAGAGGCTATTTTAATTTTCTCCGACTTCATCCTCCACCCGCCGACCCGCCAGATCCTTTTCCATCGACTCGTTTTATACGGCTCACCCGATATGTATACACCCCTCGCCGTCCACCCCGCGATGCAGCGTCGCCATCTCGCACCCTCCCCCCTCGCACCCAACGACACTCGGTTATCCGCTGCCCCTTCTTATCTCGCGCACACAATACATTCGCCTGGGTCTTGTCGTGTATACCGACCCACATTTTTTTCCGATTCTCTCCGATCCCACTCGTCCCCTCGCCGGTCGTCAGAAATCGTTTCCGCTGTGTTTTACAATGTTATTTCCAGCGACGCTTTTTGACGATCTTATCAATCCGACAGCCACTGTGGATGTGATGCTCTGCAATGCTCGTTTAATTTAAAACTTCCGTCACCGCCACTGCTGCCCGCGTCACCACATATATACATCCCCTAAAAACCAATACGCCTGTAATGGTAGCCTCATCCGGCGTATATTATATTATACATCACTACGTCAGCAAACGACTGCGGCAGTGCCAATAGCTTTGCCGGCAGAATGCCAAATTACATTTCGTATAGGTTTAAAGTATACAACTATAAAGTACACGTATTTAGTATACCTATGTGCAGGTAATAGGTTTATTATATCTCACTATAATATCTGTATACATTTATATCGAATAACATTATTTATAACATTATTTCGTCGAGTTTGAAACGAAAAATTCGTGACGGGTTTTGTGGTTTTATAGATACCTAACCACGTGTGTTAAAACATCCATAATACATCCGTAGAATGATTTAGGTGTTAATGTATAAAATGAAACGCTTGGTACATGCTCATTATACAATACGCACAATATCGTAGAAATATAATATTATATCATAGGGACGAAGGTTCTTAAAACCGAGGCTGTGTTCTATTAAGCGTTAAAAACGTCTCGAATCGGAACAATTATTATTATTATAGTTTATAACGATATTATGAATAATATTATATTGTAATAATAGCCGATGCTCTCGGTTTTCTCAACACATCCTAATCTAATTTTAATAAAACAATACACTGTTCGGCGGTGGTAAATTATCATATAATAATATTATACACATAATATCATATAGTCACTGCAGTGTAAGGACCCGCTCTGTGCCGACAGTCGAGCTTTCAGTGTGTATCCAAAATCGTGGCGAGGTCTCTCGGTTTTTTGCTTACACAAACCGCTCGAAGAACACTCTCATAACAATATTATAATAATATACCGTGAACATATATTTTATTTTTTTTTATAGACGAATATTTTATTGTCGAAAATAAAGCACTGCAGAATGGCCCGGGAAAAGACATAATACGATCTCTCTTATATATTATATACGAAAATGTAACGTTCTCGCGGGATGGATGTATATTGTGCGTCATTACGATTATATTATAATATTTTATTTACGTATACGCATAGTGTTATAATATTATATCGAGTTCGGTGGTTGGATTCATCACGACGGTTGTGCCGAATCGCTGCTTCAAAACAAACACGAACGCACGAATATTTTTTTACGGAAAACGATGCACAGCTGCAGTGCAGAAGGTATAATATATACCTACCTACGTTATATTATAATGTTATTATTATGTTACATAATATTACACAGACAAACAAAATAGGTATAACGTGATAAATAATTCGATTCGATAATTTGGGTGCCTACCTGTTATTATTTTAAAATTATTGCGTCGATTTTAATATAAAAAAATAATAGTGTCGCTAATATAGGTAGGTACCTACATACGACGAGAGTACATAATATATATACATTATACGATTGTTGTAAAAATCGTCGATCTTAAAAAATATACGCTCGCAAACGTTATTATGTACAATAAATTAACATCGTAAATAATAATTATTATTATTGCATTTATATTTTTATAAACTATAACGTACGCGTGAACGTTTTGCCTATGCGAATATTCACCGCCGAATAACGCGGCCGCTGCGGTGCCGGCTATACACCTATATAATAATAATAATAATATACGTCGTAGAAACAATAACAATTTGAATATTTAAGACTTGTAATGTTTTAATTGAAAGGATTGATATCAGTTACAAACGCGCGAGAACGCCGCTCGATTTTATACACGCCAGAACTGCGAAAACCCAACTACCTATACCTATACACATGATTTAAGTATACGTTTATATACATCCTATATACCTATATATTATAGTATTATATAAAGGTGTATATACCCGCGCAGCCCATTTAAATGCATACGAATGCAAATTAGTTTGTGCAACTGATACGCGGACCCCCGTGCCCACCTCGCTGCTCCCACATATTATGGCGGTCTGGCCGCAAAAAAGAGAGGAAACGTCGAAATTAATAAGTCCGCCGGGAGAGACGCGCGGGATCGGGGAGGGATAAAGAAACGAGATTCGCGAGATAGCGTATATATTACAATACGAAATGTAAACGGATTCGAGAGGTTTGCATTTTTCGATCGTATAAATAAATGTGTGCGAGTGTGGTGCGACCGCGGTCGGACGGGGCTGAATAAGTATATAAAACCGTATACCGCGGCGGCGGCGGCGACGATATAATCGAAACGACGATTTCCGGCGAGTTTATGGACGCGAAATGTAAAAACCGTTTTTATCGCTTCGGTTTTTTCTTCCACCCACTCCTCTCCGCCCGCCTTTTCTCGCATTCCCATTCGCGTCCGATTCGAATGCTATTAATTATCAAACATAATAATATTATTCTTGGCGACAACCGCGCGGCTTCGATGTCTGACTTATTGGCTGGACGAATTTAAAAAATTATTTTAGCACGTCATCGTTTTCCTCAAAATATGAAAGCCAATATAATGTTGTGTAACGGTGCTCGAACGGATCTCGGCGATCAGATCTTTTTGGCGGCGAATCCATTTGCTTCGGGAAGTTTAGAATCGTCGACCCCATACCAGATTTTTTTCAGACTTCACAAAAATCAGAAAGTGTTCACCTTATTATTTCTTTTTTATTCGTCATATTTATATTGACAGAGGAAAAATCCGGAAGACCTATATTTACAATCGAGAATCGCCCGACGTCCATCACGGTATAATTTATTTTTATACATCTATTTTTGAATGGATTCGTTGGATCGATTGTTTCATGTCGATTTTTTTTGTTTTGATTAAAATCCGTTCATTATAAAATATAATAGTGAATCGCCCATCACTCCTGGGTTATATTGTGAACACGAAAAATCGCGACCGAAACCACCGCCGAATGGACACAATAATAATAATTATAATAATTATATTACTCGCATTATTATTAAGTATATATAGTTGCAGCGTACTTATCTTTGCAGTCAAATCGCGAACACAAACAGTTTGGACATTCGAGATTTCGAAATTTTATTTTCGTGTTTGCATTACGTAAGAATCAATGGTTTCGGCTAATTAGTTTGGGGAAAAAAGCGATGTGCACTCGTATATTATTCATTGTTCGGCTTGTATTATATACCGTGTGCCTGCCTAATATTATCATTATTATTATTATTATTTATCGTTATATTGTACATAAAAAGCGGCGTGTTCGCGTGCGAGAATGGACATTGCATCGTCTCGAGGACGTCGGTAATTGCTGTTTCGATTATTATTGTTCGATGGAATACACCGGATATCGGATATCCGACATTCGGCGTTCAATTATTGTTAAAAAAAAAAAAAAAAACATATTATACCTGCCAAATAAACGAATTACATGTGGCCCGTAGCCGGAAACGGCACATCCCAAACGGAAAATCGCCGATTCCTGCTCGCGTCTGACGTGTATAATGATATATTTCACGTTCAGTGTTGTGCAAAGATGACCAACAAATTATCTAGATAAGATAACAGAAAATTCATTAAAAGTGTACCTATATAATTATAAGATTACACTTAAAATATTTAAATATAATGTAGATAATGGACAACCAAATAACATATCCAGATAAAAAAAAAATTATAATTTATACCTCAAATATTTCGTAAACTAGCATCCTATAAATATAGTAACCTGAATAATATGCATTGTTATATTATATAAGTTTAAATTTTTACACTCGCAAATACGTGTGTTTTAAATACGATTACCCGTCGGTGTTTACTGCAGAGAATGGTCAATGTATAGAGATACTACAAAATAACTACAGTATAAAATACACTTCATCAATTATATGCGTCATAGGATAACATGAAGATATTATCAAAATATAGTAACCTAGAAAAATTAACACATATCCCGAAAAAATAAATGTTTATATTAAAAAAAAACATTTGAAACTTGTCACAAAAAATTACCTAGATAACTTATCTCAGATAACCATTCAATTTAAATACCTATATAGATGGTTAAATAGATACTTTTTTTTTATTCAGACATAAAAAGATAAAATATATGCAAAACTGCTGCACTGATCGGTAATATAATAGACCTATTATATTATAATATTATAACATTATATTATATCGTGTAATACTATTATTCATCATATTTTTTACACGTCGACGGTACGTCTCGTGTGATTTGATTTTCGCAATATTCAAATATTATCTAAGATTTCAAAAAATATAGGGTAGTTACCGGCGTCAACCAATCGTTCGAATATTATATTATTAATATGGTTTTAAAAAAAAACTTGTGAGCTCATAAAAATATAATAATATGTTATATTAAATTCCATCGAATTGATTTTTACTCAAAACTATGATAATATCGACCTATTTAGTTTTATTTTTTTTTATCTTTTATTTTTACTAGTTTTTTTCTTAATATTATGTAGGTATTATTATTATTATAAGTGTACTTCCCAAAAAAGTGGTTATATTCGATATGGCGCGTTGGACCATTATACTCGCGATTGTTTTATTGTAATTACTGTACTCGCTGAAATATGTTTACGGATTGCCAATAAAAACATATAATAACATATTATATTATATATTGTTATCTGTTTATAACTTATAATATACTGTAGGTACGATGTGTCACTCTTATAGGTATGCGTACTGCCGCGCGTGTAATATAACGTGTATTACATAAATTGTACCTATATGCACCCAACTCCGAAGCCGCGGTGGTTATACACACACACACACACACACACACACACACACACACACACATACACACCGTTCGTTTATATATATTATAATATACACTGTAAAACACAGTCTGGTGCTTTGTAAATAACAAACTCGTTTGTTGGTGACTATACGTGTGCTATATATATATATAAACGGGCGCGCGGTATGTGTTATAGGCATTACATTATATTATATTTATATAGGTAATTCGGGTTGAAATATTTCTCGGAAATTCACACTCGTCGTACTGCAGCGGCACTTGCGGCGGATACGAGACTTTATATGATATTACCGGCAGAACGCAGCAGAGAGCCCCGTCTCGCATAGGCGCAGTAAGGGGGAGGGGCGGCTTAAATTTCAGTTTAAAATATCAATTATCAGGGTCTGTGCTTCTGATAAAATTTTAGCCCCCCCCCCTCCCTCCAGATAAATGCCCCAAGTAGTGCCTATGCCGTAGTGGTGGACGGTGGTATAATGTGCTTAAATTAAGTTCGTAAAACGACCCGAATTTCCAAATCCACACGATCGATCCATAACGGACGACTTCAGCGACAATCATATGATTATTGTTTATTATATATAGTTTACAAACATAATCGGATTTATAAGTAAATTCTTAGGTGCGTACAACTATGGGTGGCTTGTTTTACTGTATCTCCCCCCCCCCCCCTAACACTACCCCCGAGGGTAGATCTGACAAACGCACACAAACAGAATATACCTAAAAGCACATCGAGTTCGCTCGTTTTTAAAGTCGACGCGCTTATTTACGACGACCCAATCGCAGAAGTATATAATGATATGTGCTTTAACGTCATGTGTAACTCAAGCCCGACTCAAACCGATTGGGTTCAACAGGTACGGCCGGTATTATAATGATAATAATACTTGCCGTGTACACTTATATATGCATAATATAATACCCATTATAGCTGATAATATAAGGTGTCAGTGGTGTAACGCGTATATACCTCTACATGAATATAAATATAAATTGTATGCACTGCAGTATTTATTTTGCGGTTCGATGCGCGAACGGACGTCATGCTGATCGCACGATATCATATACGATCGTATACACGAGGAATTTCCGACTTGGCGGAGATCATAATAATTTCATTGTGACAAATTTTGACATGAAACGCATCGTTCCATTATTATTGTGTATTATTAATAATTATTGTGAATCGATTAATTCTGTTGAAATCACGAATAGCCGCGCATACCTACCTTTGATGAACGCGCGCGTCACGACATCCACGTCACTCATTGCTATATTATGTTAAAAGACTATTACTGGCCTGTCAGGCGGTACTTATATTATACACGTCGAAACAAATACACAGCTAAAAGAACAACGAGTTTTGAATTTGACAAACGAGTCTATGCGGTGAACCTTTCAAGGGGGCGTGTAGACGCGCAGAGTTCGACGATGGTACCCCAGCAACAGGTTGTGTGTCACTGACCATAACTACAGATATCGTTCCCGACCGGCACCTATATCCACTGGTCGAATAACTTTTTCGAAATAACTTCGCCTCCGTTCACGACCCACTACAACTGCAGCAGTTTTATTATTTTTGTGTTTAATTTCGACGACGCGAAAAAAAAATCGTCCGCAGTAAAATGGCGGATGAACATCGTTATCGAGAACGAAATAATTTTATGTATATCACTGCCTATCAAGTCGCAGTCGGGCAAAACGTATACTATTATTACTATATTGCGATGGCACATCGGCACGGTGTATGATAATATCTTATTGGGTTTCGAAATTGGGTGGGACGACGTGGCCTCGAAACACAAAGACGACTATAAGGCGTTGAATATTATTGCGCTATTCGAAAACACTAACAATATAATGGTACGTATACATTATGTGCGATAATAATAAAAAAACAATAACGACACCCAATAACAATCGCAATAAAACGAACGCTGCGCAACATGACGACATCGGTGCGTGTTCAAATGCCTAAGCGCGCGGCGCAAACGTTTTATTTTCCGCGTCTGTTACAATATTATTATATTGTGCTTGATAATATTATTATCATTGTTTAGATATTATTATTGTTAAATCGCGTCATCGACACAAGGCGATACGGAAGAGAATAAACTAAAATAATAATAACGAACGGTGATGGTAATAATAACAAAAAAAAAAAAAAACAAAACATTGCGCAAACCGATAATTTACGAGCGGAATTCGTAACACCCCGCGGAGTGTGGAAAAAAAACGGCGACGGTATATATAACCCCAAAAGGGTTATTGTGCTAACAAGCAGTTTTACGACTGCGGAGAAAGGATTATACATTTTTATACGGATATCGTTTTTTCTTTTTTTTTACCATTCGGTTTCATTATTATTGTTATTATTATCATTATACGTTCGGATGTCCACCGATCGTAAATAACGCCAGGCGCGTTTATATATATATATATACATGTTATATACATATAGACACGCGCGTCTGTGTGAAGTAATGGAAATTAAAATTCAAAAAAAAAAATTACGATTTGTTCTGAGGAAAAAACCACCTAGGACTTTCCAGCCACGCGTGCGTTTTCGCCGCGTGGGGGTACATTTTATCTCAGAAATGTGTGCCTATATTGTTTTCCCCTTTTCACGACTACAATTTATATACCCATACAATGTGTAGTTTCCTAGTTACTGTTCAATACTCTCGGCCCACATAATGACACAATATGACGGGCAAAATGCGGTACAATGCACATTTTGCGATACGTTTCCCACGCACAGCTGCGCAACGATTAAAAATACTCCGAAGACTATCGACAATGTGCGTAACGTAATGTTCATCGATCTGACACTATAGGTCATCACGTAGAGGATTGCCGTGTTGTATATTTGTACATAATTATTATATAATTCTTTATACATTTCGTTTAAAACGTTTTACGCTTGCGGTAAAATGCAGACATCGTTCAAGATTTTCCATTAGGACCTATGGGTTTTCCGTAATGTTCAAGTCTTAGACATAGTTTAGCAGGTTAGTCGTTACATCTATACGTGAGGTTTGGATTTTTTTTGATATTTTATTTCTAGACGTTTGGTATATTTTTTTATAATGCTTAAACCTACCATTAGCAATTGCTTACTTTTAAGTTAAAACGTGTTATTGAATAAATAGTATTTTTGCAAAGAAAAAATACCAATTTGTTTTTAAAATGTTATCATCAAATATTTATGAAAATTAATTATTAATTTTTATAAGATTATTTCGCAACGATAATAATGAGTTAATATAATATGTCTATTGATCCCGTCCATTTGATTGTTTTTGCTTACAAAGGCCACGGATGAAAACCATCGTGACCGGTCATGATGATCTGATCCAAACACAAAGCATTGTTCAACAGCCATTGTCTCTCTAAAGAAATCAACAATCGAATCGTACCCGCAGTAAGACCGCTAGGCCGTTCTTGTATTGGACCCATGACAAGTATTATCAATGAATGAACTTGTTTATGTAGGATCAATGGTCTAGGACCATTATATTACATTATTTGATTTATATAGATTATTACAATAACATGGACGCAAATCGTACCCAAGTGAACCTAACCGCAGTGTAATACCAAAACTACAGGGAAACATATAAAAAATGGAAAATGTTGGTTGAATTCTAAATTTCCTTAGAATATTATATATTTTTGAAAAAAACATCATCTATATTTATTATTTACAAATTAGTGATAACGTTAAATATGGCATTTCACTGGGAATAATGGTACATATTATTTTACAACTCGTACCCATTAATTAGGTGCCTACTACATATCTACTCTATTTTCTACTTTACTGGATAACACATTTTTTTCCAGGATGTACATTTTTTCCTCTTAGAGCAGTAATGAATGTATTGGTTTTACAATAATAGTAAAATATTAATAATAATAGGGAAAAATAGGGATTTTCACGCAAAACAAATATTTAATAACATTTATTTTGTTTTTTTTTTTGTTGTATGTAATTTAAAATCGAATAACTGTAGAGACTTTATAAATATTCACCAAATATTCTTATGAGCATATTAACCAGATACATGATACAATTTACAAAATATTTTGTGTTAATATAGTAGACGTTTTCTAATTTTTTCTACTTTTTGAAATATTTTTTTCCATTTACCCATGAATGATAACATTGATAACTTTTTTATTTGTGAGAAAAAAGCTTTCAGATTAATTTAAGGTTTTTCATAAGTGTTTCATACCGAGACTGAAAAATATATAACAAATATATAATCTCTATTCTTTATTATAATCGTTAAAAATCTAATTTTTATGTAATTTATCTTTATCACGAAAATGTACCTGTAAATTAAAATTCATAATAGTTTGCAAATTTAATAAAAAAATTTTAATTTTGGACAAGTTTTTATTACTGGACATTTTAAAAAGTTTATCTTAAGGCCAAAAAAGTTGCTTATGAATTATTGAAGATAAAATGTTGATGATAATATATTCAAACGTATAATAACGATTTATTTTTTACCAATTTTCGTTATTTTATTATTATTTATTCAATTAATCGAATAGAAACTTGAATATTTCACTATTACTTATATTATTATGACTCACAACGAAGTATTCAAAATATTAAGACAAATTTCAAGATATTTGTGGGCATTTAAAATATTTTTATTTTTTGGATTATAGGATTTTATAAAGTGTTGATACAATTTTAAGTACGGTAATTAGAAACGAATAACTAACCAACTATTTTTCTTATAGGATTTCAAAGATATTGAGAATATACGTAGAGTCTTAATTTTTTTTATAAACGTTTGAAGTTCATATGTTGATACGATTCTACAAAATCACAAAACTGTGCATATTAAAATAATAGTTGAGGCTTGATAATTTAGTGCAAAGTCCCTCGAATGTTGGTAATACATCAACATAAAATAAACTTCAATTCGTCAAAAATCCATAATATGCGGAATTTTTTCGATGAAATTGTTATATACTATTATAATGCCCATACTTACATTATATAATATAGTATGAAAAGTTTCACAAAACAAATTGTCTTAGAGTTGTTTTTTTTTTAGTAGGTATTGCAGAATGAATACTATAATCATACAATTTATGTTACCGACTATACTAAAGATATATTACTATGAATTGTATAACATGTGTATCGGAATTTGATGCTATAGCAATTTTCAATATATATATAAATATTTTTATTCTAATGATTCTCGTGATTATTTATATAAAATACCGAAAATGTTGACTTATACGTTTTTATTTATAAGCATTGGGTAATATTCAAAATCATGTAAATTAGCAGTATTACAATGTGCATATGTACCTGTAGAGATAAGCTCTCAGAATCGCTGTTTTTTAAATATAAATAGAATGATTTATCGGTACATATAATATGCTTACAATATTATTTGTCTGTTAATATAAAATAAAACAGCCTTGTGCCGCTGCAGCTGTAAGCGAAACGAGGTGGTTTTAGCACCCTGCTCGTTCTCGCATAATTCTTTCCGTTGTTCTATTGATTTTATTCATAATTTTCATTTTAAATTTTAAACCGAAATATATAAACACCGGTCGGTGGTCACCGACCAAATGAATAAAATATACTTAAATCACCATAATAATATTTCGTGTAATATTATTAAACGTTACGCGTTTTACTACCTATGCATAATTTTAAGAATTTTTTTGAGTTATTTACCATTACAATATAATAATATGTTTAATGTTACTCATTTGGCCAAAGATTTTGACATGACCAGTTTCAATACAAGAATACGCGACATTAGGAATTTCTTCTCTTTTCTTTGGCCCGGTAATAATTAAATAATTCGTACAAAACAAATATTCGGTAGTTCGATAGTGCATGCCACAGCATAATATAACTATATTAATTGTAACATAAACTATGAATGTTTTGTATTTTCTTTTCTCGTTAACCTTGTGCAAAAATTCGGAATTCGTTGTTCGGTTAATTTTTGTTTAGTTTTTGTGTACAGTTCAAATTTCTTTCATTTTGACTCGTAATAATAATTCAGTTATTTATTGTTTACTTAGAACTTTTTATATTTAATATTATTATTATAAATCCCATGGTAAAAAACGTAATTAAATTATTCCTGAAAAAAGAAATATGAACATTGTTTCAAACTCGAATATTCCAAGTCGTTATTAATGTAGATAACACAATGTAATATAATACCACGATTTATGGCACAAATAGCATCTTAACCATAAATATGTTGTATGAAGAAACCTATATTGCTAATCACTATAATAATATTCGTATTTAAAACTTAAATAATTTATTACTGACTTTCTATATGTTTATCATTTAACGTTATAGGTGTATACAATAATATAATACATAATATACGCATATATATTATACTTAAATCGGTTTATAATATCTTTATTTTATTTTTGTGCTTGCACTAGGTATGTACGAATTCATCTTTTTTTTCTTTTACCAATTATTTTAATAAATATGTTTGTTAAATACAAAATATAATATCATTGTGGTGTATTTTTACTCTATAAATTCTGATTAAATTAATAAGCTTATCGAAGAGTTGCCATAATGTAATATTATTTTATTTATCCCTATTTAACATTGGCCACAGTAGACCACTATAAGTGGGATTAAAAATACACCTGTTCGAATGGGAATATTACCATGAATATAACACGTGTCCGATATTATATTTTGTAGAATATTATTGGTTTTATCGTCTTTGTTATGTCTGGTTTTGAATATTTATTATTTTTTTTTACAGCTAAACGAATGCATCTTTGCATTCTTTGTATCTCTAACGCTCTTATATTGTTTTTTGATTTATTGAATAGACTTTTTATTGTTGCTTATTGTTTTTTAATACTCGAACGAAAACAAATTGAAAAGTAAATAACCGAGTTTTACGTCAGAGTCTGTAATATTCTTTTACTTTAATGTCTGATCTCTTTGAACCGTTATACACTCATACGCAGTTGAACGACAACTACTGACAATTGATTATTTTGTTTCGCTTTTTTCAAAATTCAATAATAATTATATGCAATGCCGCGTTCAACTATATTGAAATTAATAACTGACAATATTAATATTAAAAACGTATTTGTACGTTTCGTTTTCATATAATTTCACGATACGCATTAGACGAAAATGATTTGATTCCAGGCAGGAATGTAATAAATATTTTAAGAACAAATTATTAAATAACTACCTGCCTACGTGTATAGCTGCTGATTCACTCGTCTGATCGTTTGCAGCAGTTGAAATATGTATAAATGTATACAACACTCAGACTAAAATTATTTTGAACTAAACTATTTTAATATTTAACGCCCATACGCGCCAGCAGTGTAAAATGTTTTCCGACGACAGATCGATATATTCTACTGCTCGAATGATATTTCATCAGCTATCAAGAAACTCTTAATTAAAAATGAAAAAAAAACCGTTAAAAATATATATATATATTATATTATTATACGTACGAATAAGAAGCGGAAAAAGGCGTCGTCGTTCCCCACTCCGGCATAAAATTAATTACAATTCATCAGTCTGTTAATTGACGACCCAATTAATTCGGTGGACTCGATTACGGTTGACACTTTTTTTTTCGCTCGCACCGCCGAGCCGCCGAGAGGAGGGTGTCTGTAGAGTATATATTTTTTCGCGCGCCAAGAATCATCATTATTCCGCCGCCGACGTGCCACGCGCTATCGTTTCAATTACAAGAGGCCTTTCGATTCTAATTTGAATATTAAAAAGGATCTTTGCGGGGGGAGGGCTGGAGTGAAGTCGAGGAAAAATGGCCAGTGGAACGGTACGTCTCTGCAGCGTCGGTGTTTCCGATTCATTAATGTCAATGGTTGCTCTGCTGCAGCGTCAGAAAGATATTATTCCGTTCGAAAATAACGAGACGCGTGTGACTGTATATAATAATAATAATAATTACAATAACTTAATATTGTATTGTATATATAGGTAGATATAGTGTTACACTACCACGAAGGCGGTGCCGGATATAAATCGAGGCCCGCGGGAGACGTAAACCCACGCCGAAATTATTATAATTATTATTGCTTTGATATTTCGGAAAATCGTAACTCGACAATTTTCCGCCCGTCTTCCAGACAACATCACAAGGTACACTTTTGCGTTCTGAACTTTGCATAATAATAATAATAACAATCGTTATTGTTATTATTATTTATTACCGATGTGAACGCTGCTGTGCTTGTCGCATACTGCCTGTGACCAGGATTCGCGGTGTGTGCAGGCGACGATAATAATATTATAAGTTTGCACTCAAAAATATTATATAACGTTATCGCCTTGAACTCAAACAATGCGTGAACATTGGTTATTAAATTATAATTTTTCGACAATAACACATTTTTACCGAGGACCTCAATTACTTCTTTTGAGAAGGGATCGCGCGCGATTGTTTCTACAGACAACTGGCAACTGGCATACAAGTTTCGAGAGGACTAAATTATGCGTTTGGATTTTTTTTTTAATTTTGGACTAAAAATGTACGCCCGCATATATAGGTACTTGACAACGATCTATGAAGGGGCTTTAAAGTATTTTGGACAAGGCTCAGCCACTCTACGCCCTTCTAACGCATGTGTATATATTCGTTTCATGTTAAAATTATGTGCGACAGACACGTTACTTACACGTATAATTACTGATATTAAAGTATAAAAAAAAAATGTCTGTTACGAAATGTTGAAAACCAGCGTGATTTGTGAACTGACACTTTTTTAAATTTCGAATTCATAAGTATAATATCGTTATAAGGTGTAAATTGAAAATTTTTGTATCTACATATTATTCAATCGCGACAATTTTTTTCCCCGCTTGAAATCAATTCACTCGTATCGGCTACTGTCTTTACTGAAGTGTGTAGATATAGGTAGTATATGTGTTTACACAGACATTTTTATAAATGATTGATTCGCATAATAATAATATTATTCCTACGGTGTCACGACAATTTTACTCGTTTGGGTCTTATTAGAAATTCACATCATATATAAATAGGTACGCTGTGTGTGCAATATAAATTTACACAACACATAATCGTATATCTATGTATAATATTATTTTAGTAGTTTAGATTCAACAGGATTTTTTAGTTTTTTACTGTGTAGGTGTTATTATGCGGAATTTCGTATAAAACATACAATACAATTGCATATCTACATAATATTATTATAATAATATATTATATCGTTAACGCGGCACAGACATATTATTATTATTATTATTATACACGCATTGTCCTGTCGTCTCTGCGGCGGCGGCGATGTTGTTTTAATCAGCGCCTTAGTTTTTCGAATTTATCTGAATAATTCACGTCGATCGGATATGCGCGGCGCTCAAAGGGTGAAGGCATTACAATACACGAAACACGCGTTTTATCTTACCAAAGGTTTTCACGTTCGTTTCGTATATTTTATTATCGACACTATTTGCATATTATACATCGCGCGCGCGCTTGTTATATTCGGACGACTATAGAGCGCATATATATGTGTATACATATATAGTATATACATGTTATATATATATATATATACATTTAGCAGTGCACGTCGTCGTCGTTAAGTGTACATTATGTACGGCGCAGACCCGATCGGTATATATATTTTTAGAGGTGTGAAAGTGTAAAATAATAATAATATCATTATGTTTAGCACTTATTCAGACGCGCAGGGCTTTCGATGATCGTCCGCGTCAAGACCCGACGGCGACGGGGTTTGGCGGTCTCGCGATTGTTTTCCAGAGACGTTTTTTGAATGTTAAACACCCCAAAGGTTTTCCGGGCGTCTATACGCTTTCCCCTACAGAGCAGCAGCCGCGGCGCGATGTAATAATAACTCAATTACACACCTTGCTCCCTCCCCCCCCCAGCCGAAGAGGGTTCGATTCGAAAATTTCTGTCCTCAATCAAAAACTAAATGAGGTGAAATCGGGACAAATAAAGGGCACTCCTTGCAATTTGCTATGGTTTTTTTTTTCACTCAAGTCGTTATATTGTGTGCTTTTTTCTTAGAGCATATAAAAAAAAACCGTCTTATTTAAAAGTCGTTTCAATCAGAAAAACGTGAGTGCGGCGGCAAGAGAAAAAACTAAACGGGCTGGTAAATGGAAATAAGTTTAATTGACCGAAAAATGAAACTTTTCGGGGGCCTTTTGTTTCAATTAGTTTGCCGGAGAAATAAATTAAATACGCTGGCGTATATCAAAGTGATTTATTTCGGATAACTAAAGCCGTTCTCTGGAGATTTTTTTTTTTCGGTTTATTTATTTTTTGTTTCAGCCGACGCGCGCGCCCAACAGTCATCGACCGTCCGCGGGAGTGCCAAAACCAATTGCGGATGTAATAAGTCAAAAAATTGCAAACTAAAAAACAAAAGGCTGGAAAACTGCACAAACTCGGGTATTCGCAGTTTCCGGTGTGCGTCCGTCGTCGGGCAAGCCCGTGAGTGCGTGAAAAACCGAAAAAGAAAAAGCAACCGTGGTATACGCCGGAGGCAGAGGGCTAAACGCTCATAGATATAATAGGTGAATATTATATATATTATTTATATATGTAGGCGCCTTTACGTGTATATTGATGTCGGTGCTGTCGATGTAAATATTGTAATGTAGTGTCGGGGAGAAAGGCGATTTCCGATTTGCTCGGCCGGTCGGCAGCTCTTACTTCGACAAGGGTCGTGTCGACGGGGAGACGGCCGGGGCCTTTGCGTGTCTGCAGGCAGCTGCCGACTATATTTTGCATAATTTCGCATATTATTCAAATGGCACTCACAATCGAAGTCGCGTTCGAAACCCGGTGCGGCGGCCGTGGCAGACGGGCGGATTTGCGTTGTTTCAATTATTATATAGAATTGCATAGTATATAATATAAATATATATATAAATTTGTCATATATATATATGATCGTTTTACGGTATAACTGCGGGTGCAGTGTGTCGGTCCGGAGTCGTGTCACAACGTCATCGCATCGACGTATATAATATATGATTGATATAATAATATGTATACATATATTTCGGTATATACACATCTACCACAGTCGTATGGCCGCCTGCGAGCGTTACAATGTACCAAACTAAATATATATACATATATGCACATGTGAAGCAGCACGCGTGGCTTATCTGCCAGCTATATACCTATATACCCTATATAGCGTCGTTATTACCATTCCGGTATCAACCGATTTCGGCGACAAACGACGGCGTTAATTAAAAGGGTTGAACGCTATACGTGCCGGGGGATCGCCGTATTAGCGGAGCGGTTTTCAGTCGATTATTATTGCTATTATTATTATATAGTTACTATTATCATACAGTCCGACAATCGAGCTCGCGCCGCGGACAAAGGCGAAACATCGATTCTCGTCGATTGTTACGACCCAACACAATGACATGCAACACGTCCATGTGTATCATATTATTGTGTAGGTGCCTACCTATGTATACGTTATATAGGTTACCTATGAGGGTAACCTGCGGCGACGTATCCCGCAGTGTAAACGCTCGGCTTTCCTACTCCAATCAAGTCAGACTAAATCAATATTATAATATAATATTGCGATAGTGCGATGTACACAATACGCACACATTACATACGAGATAAACCTATAGGTGTTTAATAATTAATGATGACGTATTATTATGATACGATGCGCGAACGGCGTTACAATCGTTATAATTATTATTATGTTGTCCGTATTGAATTATTGTCGTCTGCGGTGTGTAAATAGTTCATACGTTTGCACACTAAAATATATAGCCAATATTTACTGCAGAAACGATCATCATCGTGTGCACAATACGTACTATTATTATGATGAATTGATTCATTTTTTCAAGTAAATTATTTTATGCGCGTTTTCCTAGCATAGTTATTATAATATTATTATGACGTATTCTCCAATGTTTTATCAACAACGTCTGTATCGTCGTTTTCGTATTCAAGTCTCTCTATACTTAACGATTTATCCTATCACTATGGTATTATGTATTGGTGCGCCCTTAGACGTATTGTATACGATTTTTCAACTAGCACGGTTTACACCATATTACGTACATGGATAATTTTGACTTTAACTGTGCCTGATATAGCATACAAAATTACTTTTGTGCGAGAAGTTTAAATAACTCGTGTGTAAAAAAATGTGTGTCGAACATAGCTAATTGCATACCCCTCCAAAATTTTGAATGGTCCTGTTGTGCGTGAATACAGCTACTGTAAGAGACCCATGTCCTTAGCGCCCCAACCTTTTGAAAACTATATTAATTGTTTATACCTCAAGTAAAATCTTGGACCTATTGCTGTATTCTATTGTAGACGAAGTTACAAAATGATCAAGTCGAATATTGCTCTATTTTTTTTTCTTAACAACTATTATAATTAACGCATATTATTATTATGTGATTTATACATTCGACTAGAAATATGCCGTTCGCTTAATATAGCATGCGAATGATGTCTGGAACGCAATTAATTTTCCGGGATCATCGCGTATTCCAGAACATTTCGAGAAAACATATTCACATGCAAACGACAGTGACATTACGGTTTAGGAATATTTTAATAACTTTGATAAAAAAAAAGTCGTGTATACTACATACTAAACATCATATTCTAACTAATATACTTTTTCCACGAAGGATTACGTGGACCATCAGAACAAT
Source organism: Sitobion miscanthi (assembly GCA_008086715.1). Classification (NCBI taxonomy): domain Eukaryota; kingdom Metazoa; phylum Arthropoda; class Insecta; order Hemiptera; family Aphididae; genus Sitobion; species Sitobion miscanthi. The sequence goes on along the minus strand of CM017799.1, from coordinate 20,355,408 downwards.
ATATATGGCAAGGAGGAAACGGTTATCATGCTGCTAGTCATGCTGTCTGCAGACATCGTTTGAAACCACGACCGGTGTGTGTGCGCTTTGTGCATACTTTTCGTCAAAGGCGTTCCGCGTGTTGTCGTTACCGTATAATGCTCAGGTCATAGATATATAAATAATATAATTTTAATGCCTATGTGTATAATACGACGTTTAAACTGCGCCGAAACATAATACCACCGGGTTCGTGAAAAAAGGTCTCTGAATATCTGACCGCCTTTTGGCTCCAGGTACTGATGACGTGCAAATAGTTTTACAAAGTTATTCGTGAGAGGTTTGCCTATCGCTCCCTTTGTGTCGTCAATAATATTATCATATTATCATAACCATTACAATAACTGTTTGGTCAAAACTGGTATCCTAAGGTACGTTTCCGTTTCATACGCTTTCGAGGACGTGTATATGTTGATCGTTCACGTTCGCGTTTAATCTAAGTCTATGGTAGCATTATAGTGAAAACATTATTTAGTTATTATTCAATAATACACTGCACGTTGTAATAATGCTTTACTCATATAATAAAGTATAACCCCATAAAAACGCCTATATCAGTTTACAATAATTGACCGGAAAATACTATGTAGGTACGTTAAAGTCTTCTTAAAGACGAGTCGGTGGACCCGACAGAGAGTTTTCGGTAGCGCATTCCCGACATCGTTCGACATCGTCGCATACTGAATCAGACTATAAATGTATTATATTATATGTATATTGTATATGACATACTATACGTGCGTCAGTGACTAAATTAGAGTAATTTTTTTTTCATTTTGAGGGGGGTGGATAAAGTTTGTATGTTTTCCCTATTACTTCTTCAAATATAGTTAGATCTGCGGAAAGGAGTTGACGCTTTCTACAACTTAAATAATTATAAATATAAATCTATTAATGTTAACACTATGTACTTGAAGTTTCGTTGAATTGCAAAACTAGTAAAAATATATAAAGTTAGGACTGTCCATATCATTGAGCGTGACTCCGCTGCTTTAAGTGTACAATATAAATATTTTAATGATCAATTTGTAATTGTAATACACATAAACAAAAATAAAATCCAATATAATATATTAAATTACATCAACAAGCATTATGCTTAGAAAAAATAAATAAATCAATGTATTGAAACTTTTAATACGTAATAAATTAGAGTCACTATAATATTATAATATACTTTAAACCACAACAAAATTTCATGGCAGGAAACTGCCCCCTCGTCCCCGTCCCAGATCACGCCAATGCATATTATATTATAATATATATAAACGTTATATTGTGTGTTATTTGATAATAATATAATATGTAATATATGTATATTATAAATTATATTACACGCTACAAACGTGAAATTCCATGCACAAATTAAGTGTAGCGCGGGGCCACCTCTGATTTTGACACGACGACTACTGTACTACGACAAAGGCGACGACGACGACGACGACGACAAAAGTCCGCGATCGCCCGACCGTGTGATTTAAATACAATTTCGAAAATTACTTCTGACAAAACAATTACTGATGCGCTGCAGTGCCGAGGCTTTTGGGGTTAAACAACTTTTGGGCGCAAATTGTTGGATTGTGAAATGGGATTAGCGGGGAGGCGAGGGGGTGGGGAAACGGGCGCATATAGGTCGGTTTTTAAACCTATACGCAAGCAGGCGGTACACACGCGCGCGCGAGTACACACTCGTACACACGCACCCATACCCACACCCACCCACACACACATTCAACTTTCTAGTGGGTTAGTTCGAGTTAAGTAAGGTCGGTTGCACCCGATACGGGAACCAGATATATACGCGAGCGTACGTGTATATTACGCGTGTATGTGGGGGCGTGTGTGTGAGAGAGAGAGAGCTCCGGCAAGGGATGGGCATGTATTTATATATATAGCACGGCGTATAGGAAAACGGGATCAGTCTATTGGAAACGAGACACTGCTGAGAATTTTCGCAAAACTCGAATTAACCGAATTATACGGAGCCGATTGAAAAGTTCAACGATATACACTTAATGCGGGCAATGTTGTTTTTGTTTAATGGCCTACTGTGGCTTATATCGCGTACACTGTGCGCGACGCGCGTACGCTCGATGATAATAATATTTAAGAATATTATATTAAATAATAATTATAGTGTTATTGTTATGTGCGCACACGCGAGCACTCGCGATTAATAATTATTTTTTTTACCGCGCGTTCGTTTTTCGTCTGAGACTGCGACGCGCGAGTCGTCCCCGCGTATAGCTGTTACTGGCATTGGCCTATAATGATCGGATTTAAAGTTGACGACACAGAAAACAGGAAATATTGTCTAGGCATACTTTTATATTTTATATTTTAGTTTTTAACGAGATACGTACTATTACGTACAATATTCTAAGATCATCATAATCCGCTTTAAAATTTTTATATCAGTATGAACCTGCAGTAGACTACACCACGTTGTTCAGCACAACAGTTGAGCATAGTATATTCCCACTAATTATTATCATAATAGTTTATTATTTTATTGTATTGATTAGTCGACCGCATTTGTCGAGTAATTATTGTCTCCGAGAAATTTCAATGTTTTACTTTTATTTCATTGAAAATTCAAATAATATTATAATATTATATATAATAACATATATATGCCTATTATAATATATGTGTTTAGTTTTTCTACATCGGTGAAAAACGAATGGAATTTTTTGTGGAAAACCAACACGGACGATAATCACATGATGTTTGTTCTATGTGATTGACCATTAACATGTTATAGTTCACTTCGGCGTGTATGTATTGGCAACTAGTGGTCAGTTACCATCTATTGGATATTATAATATTATACCCATATAATGTTTTGACTAGCGTGTGTTCTGTCGCAGCAGCAGCAGCAACAGCTATGATGAAAAAGTATATAGTATAAAGTGCGTTACTCGGACAAAACGATTTTCGATTTTGAAGCGGAAAAGTGGCTATACACACGCACACACAAGCACGTTAATAAGATTACAGGCTGAGGGTTTTCGGCAAGAAGTTTTTCGGCGGCAAAATTTAAATAATTCTTCTCTTTTTCCGTTCGAATAAATCTACCCCTTCCGACCACCACCGTTGCGCGAACCCCGAAAAAAAAAAATTCCCCGTCGAAGAGTTTCGCCGACGAGAGATCTCTCCGACCGTGTATAATCGGCGTTAGCTATATATATATATGGCGCGGTGAACGGGCGTGCGGTGGCGGAGGTGGCTGAGGCTGATGCTGCGGCGGCGGGGGGGTAGGTTTAAATAACGATTTTCGCTCGTCGAATTCCCTCGTCGCGCAGTATTTTAATATTAATTATTATTAAAAGTCGTCGTCTTCGTTGTTGTGTTTGTTGCCGAGGCTCTTTTCCGAAGGCGCCAAACTTATCCCAATCCGCCAAAGCTCTTTTCACTGCTTAATTATTAATTATTCCGAAAATCGACTGGCCCGTTATGACGCAATGATTTGGCAGTTGCCATACGCGTATATACATATATAAATTTGAGTGTGTGTGTGCGCACCCACCCGCGAGTGCAAGAGAGAGAGAGAGTGAGAGAGACGAAGTTTGTATTTATATATTATACTTTGTACTTTAAATTATACGCAACCGACGCTTTATAACTTCGCTCGCATTACCCTGACATCGCGTGTGCGTTCATCACGATTTCGAGGTCTTATAAATACTAGAATACCGCAATATTCTATACGTATTTTATAAAGTTATAATATTTTCTATACAATTGTAGGTATGCGTTCGGTTTTTCTTCATAACGTTAACAAGACGATTCGATGATACGATTTATTCATACAACTGTAGAAAAAGCACAGCACATGACATACGACTATAATGCACAAATCGAAAATTATATTGGTTTTACAATAGGGTCTCTTCAATTTTTTTTTTTTTTGTTACAATGTCCTATACAGTTGAAGTGCTTAAAAAGTTGCATGTATTATATTGTTACCTTGGATTAAAAATCTATTTGAAGTGGTGAACATAGAATAGGTATATCATTATATTCTGTGCTCGATGAAAAATTATCGAAAACCATCGGACATCGTCACAATGAGTTCCTGGAAGTAACATTATCATCTTTAGAATTCTATAAATTTGTTTGTACTCGAGATTTTTCGATGAAATATTTACGACGTAAAAATGAGTATGTCTCGTATATGCACCACACACATTGTATTCGATACATGATGTAGACGTTTAAAAGCAGCGAAGAAAAAAAATATAAAATCCTAAATGTTCACTTGACTGATGCTATCCATTAACGCGACAATTCCTCATAACGAATGACATGACATTTAAACATATAATACAGCGGTCTTGTCTACATAATAATGTCTTGGCTATGAGTTCTGATTATTACCAGCCACACCGTGGTCAAAAGTTCCAACTTTTCTGAAGACTTCTTTTCTAGTTTAAATAATATTAAGACATTGACGTCTACGGTTTTTTATGATGTCATTGAAAGTCAAAATTTCCGAAACACCGATACGCCAGGTTAAATACAACAGTTTCACGTGCCAGACAAAAAAATGAAATATAAACCGCTCCTATACCTATTCGACACTGAGTTACTCCGATCTTATTTTCAATAAAAAATCCCAGCTAGCTTCCAGTCACTCGGACAACTCTTCTCATGCCCCTTTGCACCATCAATTATTATCATCGTAATAGACCAATATGTTTGGGATGATACGTACTGCTCATGAGGACTAGTCGTTTCCTCTCTGTTAATAAATAATATTGTTTAGAGCTTATATTTTTCTTGTGAATATACATAATATTTTGTTCTGTACCATGGGCCGCGGCCCGTTTTTTCGTAAAATAAATGAATAAAAAAATAATTTCGAAAACTATTGACCCCATGGAAATATTATCATAGACTTTATACAGTTTTAGGCAGAATGTCATCGGAAATCCATTGATTGATATTTTGAACTTCGTTTCATCTCTCGTAACAGACTTGTACCAAGAACTCATATTTGTGATTAGACGTTCGGTATTATTATTACAAAAGTATGCACGAACGGTTATCAGCCATCTAAACAGACTGATTTCAATAAAAGGAAAGTACCGATATTCTTCGAGACTTGACCTTATTTTTTTCAACCCCCATACGTTCTATATATGATTGTTATATGGGGTGGCTCACCATGAATTTTGTCCTGGCTCGTGTGGTCATTGGTTGCGGATATAAAATCAAAAAAATTTTAAATAGACTAGCGCAATGTCGTTTTTTTTCCCAATAAAAGAAAATAATATATCTTAGTTTACTGTTTGTTATTCAATATATCATACAGGAAAAAGAAATTTCCTTATAAGTTTCAATGTTTGTAGCTTATAGACTCAAAAACTACTCTACCAATTTTGACGAAGGTCATAGAGATTGTTCTTAGAGATATATCTAGAAGATGTTGAGACAGTAGTTTGAACCATCTTCGAAAACATAATATACCAAGTCCAAATCCCGCAAGTGGATTTCCAATCTCGGTCGAACTAGTTACAAAGACCGCGGTACACTGAGGTCGCGATTTGTCCGTCAACTGAGGTACACCAAAACCGATAGGTATAAAGCGCTATATTTTAGGTTTGTTAATTTTAGCTCGGTCAAGTCGACTTATACAGCTGATATTGTATATATTTATTTATATTATCGTCTGTATACAATGTGGATTTATTAAATATTATATATATATATTTTTATTGATTATAAAAGCTTCAACAACTATAGGTTATTGGAATACAATTATACATTATTATACAGCTAAATATTACGGAGTTTCATTAACGGTCAAACATTTCTGTTTTTTAAGTTATTTACATGTTTACATTCTGCTATACCGATGGTTTTGAAAAATTTGTAAATTGCGTGTGTTCTATTTTGCCCGAGCGCTTCTTCCACAGTTGAAGGATGTTTGTTCTTGCCTGGGCGACTAATGGGCAATCCAGGACTAATATTAATGCGTTTTACCGTCGGCGGTTTGTCACATCAGCATCAGTATTCATTATAATATCATATACGTGCACATAACATAATAATATTATGTGTTTCGCGCGGTTTACACGACTGGACGAAATGCGTTCGTCTGCACCGATTCTGCGGCCGAGGCTGGTGCATCATCGTTATTATTATAAACGCCGAGCGATTGGGTTGTCGGAAACAGCCGTACACGCATAGCTGGTGTAGGATACGTTTAGTGATATACACGTGTTGGGTATAGACCTATGTTATAGGTGTTTATATGACTGTATAAGCGGGAAGTGCACATAATATCGTTTCAGTTCGATTATTCGGATTATTTCGTGAGGCATTCCGGCAGGGGCCGTCGGCATTGTCGTCGTCATTTTGCGGTCTAGCCGTCGTCGTCGTCGCAATGTTGCAGAGCACCCCTTTGCGGGGGAGGTTATAACAACACATCCGTTATTATATGTACATATAGTATATACCGCTTATGCCGAGCAATAACACATATTATTATTATTATTATTATTACATTCGTCATCGTTGTATAGGTACACAGCCACGTTCGCACACACACACACACATATATATAATAACTATTCTGTTAACGAACCGTCCCCCGGACACCACCCCACAGGCGCTTGCAGCCCCGCCGAAGGTTGTGGTTTTAAGTGCGTAATTCGGGCGCTCACCAGCTCACGTCCGTGTGACAATATCATATAATAATATATAATGTTATATATACGTCTATACACACTTACCCGTCACCCGCTCACCTGTGCAATATTGTGCCGCTGCAGACACGCCGCCGGCAATAATATTCGGCTCGTCGGCCAGTCGGTCGGTCGGTGGGTTCGGTGGCGGCCAATCGTCGGCGTGGGGGGGAGGGAGGGTTTTTGCGGTTGATCTGCGTATGACAACCGGCGGGACGTAGAGTTGTATAGTTCTGGCGACGTGCAGGCGCGATTTATGTGCAATGTGCGATGATATTATTATTAATAATAGTGCGCGTATATAGTGTATGATAATTGATAGGTACCGCAGCGTGTCCAGGAAAACGGGGTTCGCTGAAAAGGTGATGAATTTGTCGAGCGATTTGTCGAAAGATTGAAAGTCGTATAGGGATGTATGATCCGCAACAGTTCATAATGATATAGTCTCGTGTCCTGCAATCAGAATTCAAAAATATTTACGGGGTACTGAGTAATATATACATATAAGACGTATAACTGAGTTAAACAGCGAGTATACGCTGTTTTCGCACACAGTATAATATTAGGTATATGCGGCTTTGACTATCGAATTCGGCAGTTTTCGCAGTCTATGTTATTATACTATTATAATGTCATGCAAACAACGACGTAAAATTATGTCAGTCCGGTCGAAACGTACCTACCTATAATTTATAGGTACGACGACATCAGCTGTTACGCGCGCGTTTTTTTTTCTGTTTACTTTTCCATTCTTATGATATACGTATAATATTATATAATAATATTGTATATAATCACTTTGGCGTATATTCGCGCCGCGGAGGAAGAGGGAAAAAATGGAAATATTCAAACGTAGACCGAAATTTACATACTCTTTTTGCGCCGTTTGTATGCAAATCATTAAGGAAAACGCTTCCGATGTAAATGCATCCTATTCCACCGCTGCCGCCGAAGAAGTATAAGTATATACGTTTGTATAAAGTCGCTTGACGGGACGCAGTATAGGGGCGGGATCTCTCTCTCTCTCTCTCTCTTACACCTCCCCTCGATCTCTCCAGCCCGTTCTCTTTATCTCGCTCTCTTTGTACAGACGTTTAATTGTTGCCTTTGGAAAAACTCCGTCTTATAAACTTTGCCGGCGCGCAACTGCCGGTTAAGTGTTTAATTGGCGAAAACCCCCGTCGGGCGTGTATAAATATTTTAATAACGCCGCCGAATATTTTTCGTAAGAGGATTAAGTATGTGAGTTCCACCGGGTTCCGGATATTTGCGCCTGGACCGATGCTGCGTACCGAGAAATCCGGTTGAATTATTTACACCGAGTAGACCTATATATACAGGCCGCAGCGGTGGGAACGACGGCGGCCGCCTGTTCGGCAGTTTTACTTTTTTCTTCATATTTTTCGCCTTTAATAACATTTTCGTTCCTAATTTTTGCCGTATAAATTTTAACGACAACCGCCTCCACTCCGTCCTGCTACTGCACCTCCACAGTTCCACAATGAGATCACGGTGGTGAAAACGACCCACTGCAGCCCACGTTCGGTCCTGCAGAATTAGGATTCTGCCATCCTCGCATTCCCCATCTCTCCTGTTTGTCGTAAAGGGTACAACGGGTCGTAGCGCGTCTGGCACAAAACGTTACTTTGGGACACGATGACGATGTCACGTACGTGCGAATCGTTGATTTGCTAGGTGTAGCAATGAGGACCAAGAAAGTAGTAAATCTCTCTCTCTCTCACTCTCCCGCTCTCCCCTCCCATATATATATATATAAGTATCCGCATTGCCACTTCAATTAGTTTTATCGTTAAGTGTGAAATTCTGACATTGCATGACGTTACGATTCTAGAGACTACTGTATTTTATTAGACAGCGCCTGAAATTAGCTCCTCACTATTTTTTGTTGGTTTTTGCAAGGTCACGAGGTCTTACCTTGCTCCTTACTGTACGTTTAGTACCTATATGCACACTAAACGCAGGATAGGATATTGAAACTATCCGCACATTATTATAATAATAACGAACATCATAAATATATTGTTATAACAGGGGCTATAGCCTTGGTGTGGGTCGAATATGTTTTGGTTTCCCATAACACATACACCGCGTGTATAGAGCACGAAATGATCGAATTCGAATAACGGTTTTTGCATCATTTCTTAAGTATATAGGGCGATAAGGTTAACCGACGACTACGACGAGACGACAACATTATTCGAAACGATGTTATTAATGGAAATCGTATGATGATTGATACGCTCTAGGTATACATTATTGTCACGAAACGTTTCGTGCAGGTATTAAAATCGCATTATAGCGGCTGTTCGTCGTTGCGAGAACGACAGCGATCGAATGGTATTTGGCGGTATGAACGAAATACGTGTTTTAATCAAATATAATATTATTATCATATTTTTTAAATACGGTAAGTTAGGTATATATGAGTAAATTACATAATATTGCGTATGTGAATTTTCATTCAAACATTTTTCTGGTCTTGCTCCTAAATACTTTAGAGTATTATTGTAATCGAATACAGTGTGCAGGTACCTACCACGGACCAAAACGCGCACAGCTCGGTTTATTGTTTAATGCGTCTTCTATTTTGAGACGTTAAAAAATAACAATAAATTATTTTCTCGTTTCACTCATCCTATATTGCCGCCGTACGCGTAGGTTATAAGTACCAATACCACGGTCAATGATAATATAATATAATAATATATTTCCTATGTAAATATAAAGACGTGTTATATTATTATATGCGTTTACCTCAATTAAAATATATACCGTTGAAAATCGTTATTATATAGCCTATAATAATCGTTCAATCGAGTTTTATTGGATTTTTATTGGTATTTTTATTTTTACACGCTGTTTGTATTGGACCAGCTCTTTCTCTCGTCGATCGGAATACATGAACATATCTATGATGCCATTCAAAGATATCATATATTCGAACGTCACTGGTGATTATTATTATTTTAAGCTGCCGCAGTCTAAAAAATAATCGTAATAAATTTAATTCGAAATCCCTGCGCTACAGTCTACCTATATTGCGATATACAATAATATGATCGCGTATTTTATAGGTCAGACTTGGAATTGTTGCGCGATAAAATTATCGTACATATTTGGAGTTATCGTGTAGCTGCATGCGTGCCCGCTGCACCGGTGCAGTGGTACGTGCATCCAAAACCTTTTATATTTCCAAATAGTCGCGCGCTCGTGGGCCATACTAATAATAATAATATAAATATTATGAAAAATGATGAAAAAATAAAAACCGTCCCGTCACCGGTGCGCGTTACGTACTGCGCGCACATTACTTATATGTATATTATAATATGGGAAGGTGCGGCGGCTGATGCTGCTGATGGTATGTCTATTGTCGATGATCGGCGGGGCAATTGAATGGGAATAAGAGATTTTTAATACGAAAATGATTTGTCGTCGTAGTCGTTCGGCTCGGGCGATCCCGATGATTGATTAGTAGTGCTATGTACAGCAGTCATATATTATATACTCACTGGCCTCAGCGGCACCCGCGCCTCACTACCATATATAACACAATATATATATATATATATGTACACACATTGTATAGTAATACGCTCGCCTAGTCGTTAGATAATTCAGCCGCCGCCGCCGCCGCCGTTCTTCAATGGACTTCATCGGAAATCGATGATTAATGCTCTGCCGCAATCTCGCCGTGTTTAATGATATATATTTTATATATAAAATAATATATCGTGTGCGCTGTTCGGCGTTTGTGTATATATATATACCTTTAATAATGTGTACATGCGGCAGTGTCCAAGGACGATACACTATACCGTTCAGTGGCGGCTACCGAGCGCGCGCATCACATAGATTCGGCGCAGAGGCCACTGCCCCCCCCCCCGCCCGCGGACTATAATAATATTATTAACGTTTCCTCTGAAAAAGTCAAAGAACCCTTTAATCTCTCGTTTCCATACATTATTCACCATACACAGGTACATAGTCGTATAATACATACGTTACGACCGCGACTGTATAGTCGTACACAACATGTTATATAATATTAGTATCATGATAAAATATCGCGTGAACCTATATATGTATACTATATGTGTGTGTGTGTGTGTGTGTGTGTGTGTGTGTGTGTGTGTGTGTGTACATATATGATTATATTATGTACGACGCGGCCGACTCGCACGTGACGTCATGTCGATCGCCACTTTCCGGTGTAAGATTTCGCCACAGATGTGTGCCGCCGGTATCCGATAAATCACTTTACGGGTGCAGGTTCGATCCCGCCGGCTCGTGTTGTATGGATCCACGTCGCATGGTGGATATCATGACGAGCCAGGACGATATTATTACGGTCGCCGAACTGTAGACTCCTGGCGTAGGGTATTATAAATATTATTCGTCCCGAAGACGGCTGCTGCAGATGCATCATCATCTGGTCACACGCGCGTGTATAATATAGTCGCGACTGCAGAGTTTTACGAAAAAGAAAAAAAAAATAAATATCCTTATACGCCTGTAATATACCGCGTAGTGTCTCCAAAAATAGGGTGCGCTCTACAACTCGGTTACTTAATATCACTCAGTACGTCATGTTTTTCAACTGAACTTTTTCGACCAAACCGTTGGAAAATTAAAAACCACACGAACCCCCGGTCCGAAATTATTTTCTAGTTAACAGAATCCGATTGATTGACGCGCGGTACCTGTGTATAATAATAATAATAATAATATGTATTAGGTCGTAAACGCCGAATGTTTTCTCGTCTGACGTTTTTACGGACAGTATTAAAAACAACCATTATAATATATTGTGTAAGTATATACCTCGAAAACAATTAATTCTACATGACAATATCATATAGTAATAAAATATATACAGGACTGATAGTAACTGACTTGTTCGATAACATTGTATATTATATTTGTATACAGAACATTCCATTAAACCACGGTTACCGGAACGGTCGTTTTATTGTCGAAATCGGTTTTATGTGTTTTTTTAATATCGAAAAACGACTAAGATTGGTTTAAGACTTACGGTACGGACGTGCTCATATCATCGTAGTCACGCTCTTGTTGAAAAAAAAAATACGGCACCCGATCGTCTGTAATATAAGTAAAATTACCTACGTATTGGTAACATTCGTTGATCCAACGGAGGAGGGGGAGGTTGAGGGGCTTTGCCCCCATTTGTAAATGTTATACCTATATTATGTATTTATTTATGAAAAATTCCATAAGTGTAAAATATAAATAAAATAGTTTTGAAATCGTATCTATATTCTTATTATCTTTAATCTATCGTGTACTAAAACTATGATTATAATTTTTCTGAGAAAATGTAGCCCCTCCCCAAATATCAGATTTCTAGGTCTACGTCTGATAGGTAATAATTTGTATAGGAACTAAAGACGGTTATAGGATTTTACTCAAACTATATTGTCGTATATTGGACTATTCGCGTTCGACCTGCAGTGAAACTTTTCAACGTCAATCACTCGTCTCAGTGCAGTGTGGTTTTCCGACCTCGTTGGAGGCGTGGTGATCAGATAGAATTAAGTCGCATAAATTCCAGTACCCATTTGCAGATTTCTCGAAGCATTTTGGAGCTATGTTTTCTGATTTATTCTATAGCTTTGAGTTTCAAAGTTGAAATTATGATTATTTATTATTATAGGTACCTATTTGTTTTTAAACATCATATTATAATAGTTTGGTCGATTTGGACAAAAGCTTGCAATTTGATAATTTTTATATACAATTTAATTGAATATATTATAAATATAATTTTTATTGAATCTTATCTGCGTGACGTGCACAGCTTATACACTTTACTTTGCATCGCTGCGGTTCGCCTTGCACCTGCAATTTTCACTATTTAAAAATAACTTCAACTACATTGGAAATCAAAAGTTCCTATCTAAAATTGCATCCCACCGGCAAAAACTATTCGCGGACGTACTAAACTTAATTTAGTATCAAATTTCGTATTTTCTTAAGTTATGTTATTGGTAAGTCGACGGTGTTATTACATATTATTATTTAGTGTCCACGATGGCTATATCATGTCGTTTTCCCGCAGCATCAGTATTATAGGTAGTTGCCTACATTTGCGCGCACACCAAAATATTTGTCGTGTTGGGCGTTTGTAGACCATTTTTCTTCTCTTCCGTCTGATGTGGGCGACCGTAATAATAATATATTATATTACGTTTTTCCCGTAAAACCGAACGTTTCGAACCATTGGACCGCATATATATATTATGCTCATTGATGCGGGGCAGCCCTCGATAATTATACACGGTGTCCCATGACGTCTATATTATTATTATTACAACTACGACTGCGACGTGTTTTTAAAACGACGAAAAACATAATACACCAGTGTTAATGAGCACCATATTTCCCGGGCTGCACACCGTCGGTTGGGTCCGGACGCCGCGCACACCGTATCGGGAAACGATTTTCGGCACGTCACTCGCACCCCATAACAATATAATAACTTATAGGTATTAAATTATATTCCCTGTCGAAAAAAAATTAATATCAAATCCGTCCATGCCCGAAAACCTGTTGCTGCAGCCGCTCGTCGTATATAATATTACAATAGTTATAACATATATTAAGCTCTGCACTGTGATGGGCACACACACACACACACACATCATTATTTGTGTGCGAGTGTGTATGATAGTATAATAATATAATATTTTCGGGGAGAAAACGTGCGTTTTATTGGAAAACCTGAGGGGGTATAAACGGCATATCGTGTAACAATAATATAGGTATGGGAAAGAGAAAAATAATAATAGCATAAAAACACCCCGTCGATAAATTTGTGTATAATATAATATTTATAACGTTGTTCGAAATCCTCCTCTTACGCCCACGCATAATATAATATATTATTATAACACGGTTTATCAACCCGTAATTTTTTTCATCCTGCGGCAGACAATATGAGAATAATTGACGTGTTTAATAATATATTAATTGTTGCCAATTTGTTCAAATATTCAGATGACTTCATATAATATATTGGTTTAATTCAACGGATAAACTAAAGGACAATGCGTATAATATTCTGTACACACTCGCCCGCACATTTCGTCTAAATTTGTTCAGATATAGTATAGGTACCTACGCATGAAATAATATCATAATATTATCGTCTGTGTATACAATACGAATTATTATATTACATGCAGAGAATAATGCATATATATATATGTGTCATGATTATATTATTATGTATATACGCTCTATAGTATGTACGTTTGGTGGCGATAATAACAATAAAATTTAAATTGAATTAGTTTATATCGTCCGTCATCATATATATATATATACAGTCCATGGGTATTTAGATTTTTTTTTTATTTAATTTTTTTTTATCCATTTTTTAATTTAAACGCCATAAAACGAATCGACGATATTGAGAGGGGTACTCGTTTTTTATGCTTTTAAAGGCAACTGCGGTTCACAAAAAACTGGTCGTTAACAACGGTCGTATATATCGAAAACACGATTATTATATTTTCTGTATGTATATACAAATGTTAAGCAAATTAGTTTCCCTCCCTCTGCCCCCCTTCTCGCGGCGCTGTACATCTCCGCGTTATACGAATCAAAACAATTATTTTTTGTTACATTACATAATACATAATAACCGAGTAACTGTTTGAAATAAAATATAATGACGATAATAAACACATCTGGTTAATGTTTTTTTTTATATATATATATACACGGTAATACTTATAACAGTTATATTTTAAAGTAAAACCATTATTTTTTAGATTCCGTGCACCAGAGTAAGTAGTAAAGAAACTCGAACATCTTAATATAATACTAATGCACAATCTAATGAGCAAATAGATGATAGTACGATTTTTAAAATTTACTGTAAACAAAATAATCGTTAACAGCAGACAATTCGATTGATCGACGTTATAATACAATATGTTGTACAACGGATAAGCTACAAAAGAAAAATTAGATTAGGGTTTATCCAATTTACGCATAAAACGTGTGTATAGTGGTGATATCGCACAACATAGGTAGGTACCTACTATTATTGTGTTTCTATAGTTTTCTATTATAAAAAATACCGTCAGGAGTCTAATATTCATAAATTACACGTGGCATTAAAAGTCGAAACTTACCAACTTATATTATAATATTATATTGGCCATGTATAGGTATAATAGGTAATAGCGCAAATATACATTGCAATCTGTAGCCTATATTATTATCAAATCGCGATTTCTCGAGTGCATAATATTTATTATTACAATATTATGATAACGTGCACCATACGAACGGGTTTACACTGCAGCGTTTGATTATCATAATTTTATATGAGTACAGTATATATTGTTCACCTCCGTGAACTTCACCCGCAAAACCCGTACAGTAATTATATAGGTATTGTATATAAATGTGAAGCTCCGGACGTTCAAAACTTTGTTCGGATCTAGGGAGGGGGGAGGAGGAATAAAAATAGTAATCACCTCGTGCACCACACATGTAATCGCATATACGACTGACCGTCCGAGTCGACGCGCTCCAACTTTTACAAAACGTTTACACCAGCTATATACACCTACAGTCTATATATATATATATACACACACACATGGAATATATACATACATGGCATACGTATACATATATACGTAGTCATACCTATATGCAGTGTACCGAAATATACGCTGCACCTTGGGTGTATTATTATATAATATTATATTCTCTCTCGCACACTTTTTGTTTCTTCGGTCGTTTTTCACGCGATATGATAAATGATTGCCGATCAAAAACTCTTGTCTGGCACTTTCGGGGCCGAAAAACTACTGCACCGGTGCGGCGCACACCGCTCCCTTTTCTCCGCGGGTCCTTTTTTGCACACACGCCGTTATTAATTGCCTCGGTTTTCCCATTGGGCTGCGGCCTATGTGTGTGCGGTCGTATATCGGGGAAAAAGTATAATATTATTTTATATATTATACACGCGCGTGAGGCAGGTACCTGCGCCTTGGCCCGTCGCGCTTCCTTGGGCGGATATTTAAAACAAACGCGAGTTCGCGCACACACAAACAGAACATACACACACACACTCACTTTATGTGCAAAATAACATCAATCATACCGCGATGGACCACCCCCCCCTCCCAGCGCACGCCTATAAATGATACGAGGCCTGAAATCGAAGTGCTCGCTGTTCGTCGTCGACCGCGCGGATACCGCCGGAAACTTTGGTCCGACCCGAAATCTCCTCTGCGGCGGTGGCTGTCGAGTGGTAACCCTTTTTTCGATATCAATCATTTTCACGACGAATTAACGAAATAGAAAAATAACCGGGAAAAAATATAACAGAGTCCGAAAACAACCGAATCGCATTCAAAAGCGTCTCGGGGTGTCGTTAAAGTTTTATACAACTTTTACCCTGTCCGTCCCGTCAAGTGAGCCGTCAGTCATACTATTGTAATACGACAATTTTCTATACCCACATAGATCTGTAGCAATCTGAAATCATAATATTATACGCTGTTCGAGTGTCTATATTATAATATTATTATAAGACGCGTATAATATAGTTGACATAAAGTACACGGGACCGCGGCGCTGATACGGTTTTTCCGAATCGGCTGACTATCATCACACGCGGTTTCCATTCTCGTTTGGTGAATCGCCCTGTATACACGTAATGTGGTATTATACAATAATGTCGAATAAATTCGACGATATCGTGGCGGACAGAAACGCGGATTCGGACGGCGTGTGAACCACGCAACAGCTCGAGAAACTATATCTGACGGGTATATATATATATAATAATAATAATAATATTATATTATCGTACACAATGTAATGTGCGTCGTAGAGGGGTAGAGACTGCTGCACGCGGCTGCCGCTCGCCCGTCGCGGACTTGACAGGGCCGTCTCGACACCTGCCGCGCGCGCACACCAATCAATCGATGGTCACGATATCTCGCGCGCGAGGTGTTATATTATTATTATTATTATTATCATTATTACTTCTGTTGTATATTATTATTGTTATTATCACTATAATGCACGCGTATACCTATACACAGTCTTCTGCCACCTCGCGCATATTATAATATTATGTACATCGCAACGCGCGTGATGAAGATCTCAAAAACGGATTATTCAAGTGGGTCCTTTTCCTCTCTCTCTCTCCGTCAGTCGCCACCTCACTCTCTTTCCTCTCACTCTCTTTCTCACTCTCTCTCTCTCACCCACACACACTCACTCGTAGTGTGTCCATCGGTCTATCGCCGGCTCCCATGGAATAACCCATTGTAACCGTGCCGGGGGATTGTACAATATAGTGATATTATTATTATTATTATTATTCTACGTTATATTATTATATCTGTAGTGGGCGTGCCGATGATCAATATAAACACGCTGTATATTATATATCGTGTGCGGGTGTGTGTACGAGAAGTCACTACTGCGGCGTGTACGATAAATACTCGGACACAATCGGCCTTATGTGTATAATACAATGGACTGTATAATATATATGGACAGGTGTAATATACGTGTCGTCGGATGGGCGAACAACAATAACCGCGGCTGCCGGAATATAATGTACATCGAACACAGGAAGCCCGGGATGCTGATGCGGAGCACGGGAGTGATATGTTATTGTGGCGATCGCGTTTCTTCCGACCGAATGTCCGGTGCAGGTCGTCCACCGACAAATCACATCGACTCTTTGACAAATCCCACCCCGCGACCCTCGGGCCTGCCAGCACGTGTGCAGAACGGTTCTTTTCGCTGCGGCGGCGGTGTGGGAATCAACACGGCGGCGGAATATTTATACAATAATATTATTACTATCGTAGTGCGTGGTGCGACGTGATCGACCGGGAACAACGATAATAATAATTCGTATTTACTTGTTTGTCATTCTACGATTACAAGTGATAAAGTGTAAGTCTAGAATAATAATAATATGTCGTATGCTTACGGACGAGGGTGTCCGTCGTCCGAACGAGTACGTCACGTTAATAATAGTCCACTCCGTCGGGATGAATGAATGGATGAATATTATATTATATAATATAATAATAATAATATTATATTATCGTACACAATGTAATGTGCGTCGTAGAGGGGTAGAGACTGCTGCACGCGGCTGCCGCTCGCCCGTCGCGGACTTGACAGGGCCGTCTCGACACCTGCCGCGCGCGCACACCAATCAATCGATGGTCACGATATCTCGCGCGCGAGGTGTTATATTATTATTATTATTATTATTATCATTATTACTTCTGTTGTATATTATTATTGTTATTATCACTATAATGCACGCGTATACCTATACACAGTCTTCTGCCACCTCGCGCATATTATAATATTATGTACATCGCAACGCGCGTGATGAAGATCTCAAAAACGGATTATTCAAGTGGGTCCTTTTCCTCTCTCTCTCTCCGTCAGTCGCCACCTCACACGCGCTCCTCTCACTCTCTTTCTCACTCTCTCTCTCTCACCCACACACACTCACTCGTAGTGTGTCCATCGGTCTATCGCCGGCTCCCATGGAATAACCCATTGTAACCGTGCCGGGGGATTGTACAATATAGTGATATTATTATTATTATTCTACGTTATATTATTATATCTGTAGTGGGCGTGCCGATGATCAATATAAACACGCTGTATATTATATATCGTGTGCGGGTGTGTGTGTACGAGAAGTCACTACCGCGGCGTGTACGATAAATACTCGGACACAATCGGCCTTATGTGTATAATACAATGGACTATATAATATATATGGACAGGTGTAATATACGTGTCGTCGGATGGGCGAACAACAATAACCGCGGCTGCCGGAATATAATGTACATCGAACACAGGAAGCACGGGATGCTGATGCGGAGCACGGGAGTTTTTAGTGATATGTTATTGTGGCGATCGCGTTTCTTCCGACCGAATGTCCGGTGCAGGTCGTCCACCGACAAATCACATCGACTCTTCGACAAATCCCACCCCCCCGACCCTCAGGCCTGCCAGCACGTGTGCAGAACGGTTCTTTTCGCTGCGGCGGCGGTGTGGGAATCAACACGACGTCGGAATATTTATACAATAATATTATTACTATCGTAGTGCGTGGTGCGACGTGATCGACCGGGAACAACGATAATAATAATTCGTATTTACTTGTTTGTCATTCTACGATTACAAGTGATAAAGTGTAAGTCTAGAATAATAATAATATGTCGTATGCTTACGGACGAGGGTGTCCGTCGTCCGAACGAGTACGTCACGTTAATAATAGTCCACTCCGTCGGGATGAATGAATGGATGAATATAATAATATTATGGTCGCCTTCGACGGATTGTTTAACTCTCCTGCAGACGCACATAACATGTTATACCTTCCGTATCAGTAGATCGTGTTTTAATAACTACAACGTTGCTGTCGACGAGGGGGCCCGCAATCGATTTCATTGTATTCGTATAAACATTTTTACATCGATTTGTCATAATCGCTGCAGCAATTCTGGTCGAGTCGTCATTTTTTAATTGAATTACGTCCACGCGTCTTGTCTGGCAATAACAACCGCTGCAGAGCCAACTCGGAAACCTAATTGTATTATAGAAAAATTATTTTCGTCGCGGTACCTAAGTGAGATACTATAGTCTCCCCACCACGAATATAATATTATTTAAATACGGTCTTTATCGACTTGCACCTATATACGACATAATATTATAATAAATATACGTGCAGAAATCGACTCGTAATATTATCGCTAGACGGCAAGTATATAATATTATTATATGACGAATGAACATAGATTTTCCCAACATTATTGTATTGAGATGTGTTCATCACTAAAATGTATTTTACGTTGTATTATAATAATATAATTGTGTAAAAACTGTGAGTTGCTCGTATAATTTGTTTAGGCGGATGACAATAGCTCTTTACATAATTTATTTGATTGTATTATAGGCGGATAAAACAAAAAATATTCTCCGCTAATGAATTAATATTATAATAATTTATACGGGTGATTTTTTTTCTTCAACAGCAGTAACAACTACTTGCATAATATTTCCACGTACAATAATATATGTTATATAATATTATAATAATAATTTCAAAAGTTTATTGTTTTTTTATACGACGAATTCGTAAATAATTATAAACATTGGTCTTTGTACATTTGCCCGGGTACGTCTTTGGATCAATCGCCGCCACGATAAATAATTCCGAATAATATTAAAGTACAATATAATAATATACATGTACACAATGTCGAGTGGAATTTAAAAGTACCCTTATTTATACATTTTAATAAAATATTCCGTGGGGTGATTCACCGAGGATGCTTATTCCTAAGTGATGGGGTAATCGAGCTACCGATACTTCATTGCCAACGGCTTAGCGTCCTTGATAAATTAACTCTCATTTAGAAATTCCAATTTAAATTTCATTCGTTTCTGCGGGCTTTTTTTCCTCTCTCGCGCTGCAGGATCTGCCGCGCACTACGTCGTCGATTTTGTGTGCATGTATAGATTCATCGCGATTCGCATAACAGTAAAGTCATTCGGTTTTGTAGTATACCATAATAATTGATCGATAACAATGGTAGTATATTATTATTATGGTCTTTGTCACGTAAAGTCTGATGTATAAGTAATATTATTATTATAAAAAAAAATGTCACCGTCGTATTCGATAATGATGATAATATGATAACACGCTCAAAAAACCGATGAGAAACCGACGTGAAACCGTTTCGCAGACGGCGGCGATCGAACGCGCGCGAGACTGCTGCTACTGCTGCCTCTCCCGGAAATACGGATATGCCTCTCCCGCCATATGAGAGGGTATCCCGCGGGAATCGCTCGCGACTGTCTGATTAGACGAAGACGACGAACAAACATGCACACTTTAGCGACGGTTTCTCGTGTTTCGGGTCGTGTTATATCGTGTATATACACACGCGAGGACGAGGAAATAACAAAATGATATCCATACATGCGCTACACCCGCGTGCTGTGTACAAGAGTTTTCGAACAACGCAATTTGTTCGCAGCGTACAATATAATATTTTGTTGTGTGTGTGTTTGTGTGTGTGTATATGAGTGTGTGTTAGTCTATACGCGCGATTATCCGAGCAAACAAATGTCGACCGATCGAACTTAAACGACGGCGGCGGGCTGCAATTGCCACTGCAGCGCGCTGCCCGGGTCTCCTGGGTGACACTTATAGACGTCAAGAGCGAACGCGCCGTAAGTATGGGAAGAGAGACACTAGGAGGGGACGGAGGGATGGAAGACCCGGGAGATAGAAAAAGCGCAGATATTCAAAAAGACAAAAACGTCTCTATATTATATTATTGTTGTACGATACGACCTTCCGCGCACGGTTTTTATTGCCTATGTGCACACACTCTCTATATCGCGCCTATATAATATACAAACGCAATACGCGTTACGTACATGCACACACCCACACACCCACACACACATACAGACGCACACACGGTCTATTACGAGTTCGCCAAGCGGACCCTTGGGGTGTGCCGAGGAAGACGAAAAAACAACAACTATATGTATATATATTTGGCGTCCGGGAATTGCCAGAGAGTTTTTTGATAGATTTTATCGCTTTTACATCGACTGTAATATTGTATACTGCGCCATAGTATAATAATATAGCACACTCGTATATTATATACTATTCTATTTCGCGGACAAAACGGTTTTATATACTCCCGAGCGGGTTGCACACTGCACGTATATTATAATACACCACGGCGGATTTTTTTGTCGTCGTTATTATACACCCGAATGTTATCATTTTTAGCGTCGAAGGGGGACGCGGATCCGACGCACTGCAGTTACGATATATTATTATTATGGTATGATATTGTACGTATTATCATACAATAGTTCCTGCTGTATAAGTACACCCGCTTCATGGTATATTTGTCACGATGATGCCTATATATAATATATAATAATACACCGTGTGTAGGTTCAGTAGTCAGTATGCGTGTAGCAATAAACTGGCGACTCGTATTTTGTTTCGCATAAATAATGTTTGGTATTTGGATTTATGTTGCTACGTACTGCGAAATTCGATTGAAAATTCCGACATGGCGATTCGTATTCTTTACTAATTATACTCTCGTATACTAATTCGTACCCCTTAAAGGCGCGCTCAACGGCAACCGAATATGTCGTAAATTTTTTGATATTCTATAATTTATTATTATACGAAATATCATACTGTCGAAGGCGTGCTGGCAAAGGGGGCCCAGGAAGACCTCTTTTTTTCATTGAAATAAACAACGAAAAACGTAATTTATTTTCGTATTCTCTTATTTATTTTCTAATTCTAAAAAAGAAAAAACTCAAACATTTATATCAAATTAACTTTCCCCCTCTCAACTTGCATATGAAAATGTTATTCAGCTACTCCTTAGCGTTCAAGCGTGGAAAATAAAATAATTTTAGAAAACTGTTTCATAGCGTAATTGTTTTCGGATTACCATCTTCAGCTTGATTATTATAAATTACCAAAAAATATATTAATAAAGTGATTTGTTACAACTATAATGATGAGTATACAACTATGCCAGATATGATGTTTTAAGCTTATCGATGTCGCGATAACAACAGCAAACATATTATATATTATTTCTTTTATATCAAACCTCTAATTTATTTATATATTATTAGCCCTCACAATTGACCAACCACATTATCTCTGTCGAATGTTCTATAGCAGTTATTGTTTCCATCACGATTTCCATCGATCTAAATCGGAATACCTGTCATCATTATAGTGATTTTCTTGTCGACTCTTTGATTAAGTTTAGTTATGTTCGTAGGCTCCAGGGCTAAGAGGCATAATTAATTTAAAAAATATGAAATTCAATTAAGCTTATAAAATATTTATCAACATTTTGAAGCGTTGGGCAGTAAACCTTATCTTAAACTATAGATTTCTTCTAATTCCTTCAAAATGTCTTTAATATAGAATAAATATGAAAATAACAAAAGTTCACTAATTTTAACGAATGTTATATGTATACAAAATAATCGGTTACGTTGAATATTAGGTGAATGAAGTTTAATAGTTGATATCGTATCAAATTAATAACCTGTCTAACATGGTGCATCCTTTGGACGTATCATAATAATAACTAATACTAAATTTGATTATTCAATATATGGGCCATGCACCTGCTGTTTTATTGATAACATTTTTCCCCGGAGACGTTAAAAAAACTAATTTAGAATTTAAATGAAACCGAGCGTTTGGTATAATTATTATTAATTTTCATAGGAGATTTAATCTGAAATAATATTCTGTAAATAATATTACGTACATGCACAGGAGCGGAATCTCGACGGGAAGCAATATTTTTAATTACGATCGCTGTTTATTATTAAAAAACAAATACATAATTAAATAAAAACGTAATTTTGTTAGGCATTTATAATTTTATAAGAATAATAATATGATATATCATCAGTGCGTGTATAACATTAGGTAGGTATTTAGGAAGCGAATCACTGGTGGCTGTGGTGCGCCGAGTCTCTATATTAGCACTATGAGCTTTAAGTAAAAATTATTTTATAGCTTATTTAAACGCAGACGTTCCATAACAGCAGTTGAAATAACTTCATCAGAATTACATAATATAGTATATAATCCTTATAGTTAAGTCAAGCACCGGGATGTATAATATAATCAATAGATAATAACTTCATATAATAGATGCTGATGTTATTATGATAAATAACAGTGCCATCCTCAGCACATTTCTCAATAACAAAGACAATCGATCACAACACAGAATTCACGTATTCCATTATTATATTCGGTACTGGAGACTAGAGAGTGTATACCTGACTTCAGATTTTCCATATTTTTCGGTCTTTTAGATCGTTACGCGTAATTTGAAGACGAAGACTCGTCGTTGTTTAATCTGAAGAAGTACATTTTTATAATAGACGACTCATAAGCAAACACACATAACCGTCGTAATTTTCACCTCACCAAGACACATGGAAATGTAAATGGTATGTCAAGGAACAGGGTAAGAGATAAATGATATGACGTCTAATATTAAAACGTTAGATTAGGTTAGGTTGTTTTTTAATAACTTTAATTTTACTTCAATATATTTAAAAAAACAACATTTTTTTTTCACAAATAAAATATAATAAGCTCAACAGTTTCCTTGATATATTAGGTTGGGGGGAAGTAATGATAACTCTCCTCCCACTCCCCGTGTAAGTGGTTCGTAAAGAAAAATAGATTTAAGTATTAGGTTAGGATTTTTGTATATTTTTCTCTAAAGCTCTCGTTTTTTTACATTATTAAAATTGATGAATTTTTTTCTAAAAAAACAGATTTATGAAACAGGAACCTAATTACTTTAGTCAATATTTTATTTAAAACAAAGAATAACATATCCATATTATATTAGTATGCAGTAGTTTAGGTATTTGTGCCATGCAATATGTTAATCCTCATAAAAATCCAATTCCCGTACGTAAATAATAATTAAAATATTAAGAAAAAGCGATCGAGGACGGTAGGGATTCGGTTCACATCGGTTTATTTATGCGTCCATCGCGCTTCGTTCAAGTGTACCTATATAATAATTATGAACTGGCGTATTGCTCAGATACAATAAAAAAAAAAAAAAAAATACCTAACGATAATGATTATCGTATCGTTACGCGTCCGCAATATTATATTAATAATAAGCAACGACGACCACGGACGGACGGCTGTTCAGACCGATGACCCGCGAGGCTTTGGAAAAGAAACCGTCGACCAGAGGATACCGCGGTAGCCGCCCAAGACGCGGCCGGCAGGTACAAAGGAGGACCAGCCGATCGCCGCTGCGGCCTCCAAACTCGACTTATCGACTGCCGAACCGTCCGACCGCCTCGCGCGAGTACAATAATATATTATATTATATATTAATATGAACACGTAATGATCGTTTATTAATGCGCCGGACGTGTCCACGTGTGCTTCTGTAAATATAATATTATTATTATTATTGTTACGGCCCGAGGCGCTGGACCTGGACGAGCACACGCGAATCCTACGTAATAACTCGCAACAGGATTATCGTCGCAGGTTCGATAAGACTGCTGTGACGACATCGCTTGGTGTCGAGTAATGCCATTTCCCAGGATTCGATACGAGAGATTGAATACACAAAACGGATTTCGCGCGCTCTCTCTCGCCGAGAAAGGTTTTAAGTAGAGCCACGGACGAATATCACCTTAGTGTTTTCATAAACGCGTTTCGGCATACGAAGAAAACCGAATATCGAGAAAAAAAACGCCACTTATGTGATGTAAGTTTTTCGACTAATATATAGAATTTATATAAATAATAACAATAACGATAGTAAACTTTATTATGAATATAAATATTGTATGATCCAATTTACAATATCTACGAGTACCCATATTGTGTGTGATATACTGATAAGCTATAAGTTGATTTGTAGTTAAAATATAGAAATAGTGTAATTACAAAAATAAAATATGAAAATATATAGGCGCATACAAAATATACATTTACTCAATATAGTTTGAAATTAAAAATATATGATACGCCTATCTAGTTTAACGCTGAAGTATTATTATACAAATAACTTTACTTAACGAGGCATTATATTGGAAA
Source organism: Sitobion miscanthi (assembly GCA_008086715.1). Lineage (NCBI taxonomy): Eukaryota > Metazoa > Arthropoda > Insecta > Hemiptera > Aphididae > Sitobion > Sitobion miscanthi. Next base: position 20,329,935 of record CM017799.1, on the reverse strand, counting down.
TATACTATTTTACTTCCATTTTAATGGAAACATCGTACGAAGTCTGAGAATGAGCTGAGGAATAGATCTATAATAATATGTTATTTATTTATTCATGTTTTTAGAATTACCGCCAGTCGGCTTCTTACACACATAGAATAATATTATTATAATTATTAGGTCGCCCTATGGTCAATATACATAAGTAATATTATGTTCTCAAGTGGACTGACGACGTCAAACAATATATTATTATCAAATTCGTTTTCGATAATATTTAATACTATCATCCATCAATAATAAGGTCGATACCGGTCGATTGCAATTTCCAAACGGAACGAACATCGCGTTAAAAGGAATTTCATTATAATGTTTGTATTACAGTATTATCGGAACGGGTTGACGGTGAAAATCACATCGACGATTATTTGTTCGTAAAAAATATCTATTCGGGTGTTTGAATCGTGACGATGCGTTTGATATAATAATATTGTATACTGTTATTACGCATTATTTTTAAATCTCCGTCCCGTCAACCACTGATGAACCGCTCACCTATATATATAATATTATACTCGCAGGACCTTTGTAATCCGTTTCCGGAATTAATATTCGGTCTTCACGACGAGCCGCCCACGCTCGATGTAGGTACACAATATTATACTATTATATTGTTATTATTGTGTTTGAGCGCAGACAATCGATGGATATGACGCGTAGAAGGTTCTATGAAAGACGCGCGTCACTGTTCCGTCAGTGCGGCCGACAGCCGGCAATTATAGTTTTTCATAATATAATACGTTTATAATGCATATATGTATGTACAACATATTATACGAACGGATAAACTCCGTTACGACTACCGTTCGACTCGTAACACAAAGCCTAAATAGTTATGTATTAATGTATTATGTTATTATTTTAACTCTTATGTACTCGGCCGTTTTGTGTACTAGGTATAATATAATATAAAGTATAATAATATACACTGCATTTAGTAGTTCGATCGTTCAGATCTCTGTGCGCGTATCACGCGCGGTGGAATTGCAGATGAGCAGCAGACGGTTTAAACGCGTTCGAGCTTCGGGAAATTCCCATCGGACCAAAAAAATCGCGATATTTAATCGCTAACGTATAATAACATTACATGCACGATGGGTAGGTAGGAAGGTACCGTACCGCAGTTTCGACTCGAAGACTTCACGGCTATAGTTACGCGTATATATCATAACTGCAGTTTAAGCCCTGCAAACATCGCGTATTTCTGCAGATCGGATTTAACTCCATTTTCGTTACATATCTATACATAGCACCGTTGTGTGTATATTTTATATGCGTTATAAATGTGCGGATATTTCGAGTTATCGGAGTTTATGTGATATAGTAAATGTCTGTGCGCTCTTGGGCCGACTACGGTGATTCTCGGGCGGCGGCGGAGAGACGAACAAAAGACGTATAATATATATATACAGAGTCTGCGCCGTCTAATTGCGGTCCATCTATCATTCGGTCGGCGTTCGGTTACGTTACCCGGATGAATCGATCATACACAATAATAAATATATATATCGTGTGTGTGTGTGAGCACAAGACGGCAGTGCATATAGTAGTTCGCTCACACGCACGCACGTCCGATAATAATAATAATAATAATATTAATAAACCTCCATTCATTCCGGTAGCTGAAGTCTCGAGCTACCGGCCGACCGACGGACACATCCATTATTCATTCGTATATTATACACACACACACACACAAACACACATACAGACTACTTCTCCCTATGTACAGTATTATTATCGTTATTATTATTATTATACAGCGTCACGATATGTGGCAAAGGTATATTATATACTCGCACATACTCGGCGGCGGCGTATGTGTCTCGAGACTCGACGAGCCGCCGAAATGTCGGATGCAACACTCCATCTCGCGATTGCCGGCGCCTGCAGTAATCGATCGGTGTGTAATAAATTTAATAATTACCATTGCATTGTGTATATACGACACGAGGACGAATTCAATGCGGAAAATGCGTTTTCTCGAATCTTTGTGCGAAAATGTCACACATGATGTAACAATATATGTAGATTATGGATTTGCGGTGCATCGTTCGTGTGCATATAATATGTCAAACTAATATAATAATATATTTGTTGGCGCACGGCTGAACCGTGTTAATCTTACAAAAATTGGTTATCTACTTGTGAAATTACCAACAATCTCCTGAGGAGTCAGAGAATTCTCCTTGGGAGTCTTATGATTTTCGTTTTGTTTTATTTGTATATAATAATATTATATGTCGTAGGTACAACTGTGATTATTAGGTACAGTTTAAATTAATACCTACCAAATGAAATGTCTTTATCGCTGAATGCACGAATACACAAGAATTCAATGGTGTAGGAGGAGAGCCTGGACTCGGGTGGATACCTTTCACCTGATGCAGGACCATTGGCTTACATTAGTATGTCTTGCGAATTTCGTATTTGTTCAAATTTTACAGTCGAGTGTGAATTTACAATATTACAGTAATACATATAATATTATATTTTAACGTGTCGGCAGTAGCCTATCGCCTTTCTGCTGCGTAACATAATTGTAATATACCTACCAATGTATTCATAAAATGCAACGAATCCGATGTTAATCTAACCTTTTTACCGCGTTGAAATGCCATATCGAATTTATTCTCACAAAATTGCGAGAACGGACGAACCAACAATCGTTGGTTACCGCAATATTTTGTCACTATAACCTATAGGTTATATAATATAACAATGCAGGCTGAGACAATATATACTCACAATTAAAATTCTTTTAGTAAAGCAATAAGCGATATGTCGGCACATTTTCGAAAATTACTATTTACGACGTAAGTGCGTGAACATAATCAACTGAATTTAATACGACCAGCCACCGTATCATACACCGTCGGAGTCGAATAACGCGTTTTAATTGTCAACTCCGTTCACTTTGCCGTTTCCAAAGCACGCCATAACGACGTCGCGTTCATTATTTATATGTGTCCTCTATTTTAGCATAATATATAATTATTATTATTCGACGATTTTTACGTTTGTCGTGTACTTTGGAAAATTATTGTTAAACATACGGTGTAATGATAATATTATATCAACATTTTCCAGCAAAGTTGTTCACCGCACCTGCAATTATTATGTCTTACATATTGTTGTGTATATATGATATTATTATCATACTGGTCAAATAAACTAATCTAACTTTAAGGCGATAACGTAATATTCTAGAGAAGTGCATTAAGGGCGCACTTGCAGTGTTTGTATAGTCAGTGTTTTTGCCTAGGTGAACACATTCATATATTTACTGGCCTTTTCCGAACGAATTTTCAATAGCTTTAGATTCCACTCGACGTAAAAATATGACGTAATAGTGATAATAATATTTTATTTTTTTCATCGGTAAAAGGCTTCAAAAACATAGGTTTTGGCTTGCAGTATCTTATCTATCACAGAAGTACGGATGTACATTGGAAATGGATAATAGTATGTTGACGAGTTCTTCTCTTGTATGGTTAAGGTTTGTATTGCGGAAAAATGAACTGATAGGGTTGTTGAGTATCTCGTGAGCTTCGGCGTAATACTATTTATGAGAACCGTTTACTCGTTGTTTAAATAGTTGTATCAATAATGTACTATTTATAATACCTAGGTATAATAACGATAAATTGAGTGTCAAAATTTGACGACCCTCACGAGCTGTTACGACGCCGACTGGACTGGGTACGGGGGCAATCGGATATTATAATATTATATTGTATCATGTACGGGAGCAGAGACGACGAAAGTGGAAATAATATTTGGTAAATAATAATAAATACAATGACATTATTATCAATAATATTACGCGATATTGGCTTTCCGTGTGATCGAGCACGACTGCAACGTTTACGGAGGACTATATACGAGATCCGAACGAAGGAAAGGTGCATCATATATATATATATATATACATAAACTATATATATATAATGTCACACACATACACCCGCCCGAGGGTATATGCACACCGTATACATGATATTGTAATATACAGACCGAATGCGTTTGACGACGCCATCGAGCGGGACACTGCTGGCTGGCATATCGGGACGGGTTCTCTGCATTATAATACACACATCGCGATATTATATTATAATATATCGTATAAAATGAATATTCATATCGTTGTCGCGGCGCATCTTTTTCAGGCTTCGCGCCGGAATTCGACTGTTGATTTATTAATCGCGCACCGATGTACAAAAGGGCGAAACGGATATTATAATATATAACGCTTGTACATTATGTATACACATATATATATATACTGTACAAAGCGTGTATTTTGTGTGTGTGTGTGCGTTCGCCCGCGCGTCGAGAAATATATTATTTAACGTCGAGCGCCGCCGTCTATACATATAATAATAATATATTACAATAAGAGATATCGTCATTGCGGCGGCGTCCGTATTTTCTTTCCGACGAGGGTGCAAGTGTACAACGTCGCGAAACCCCGAACCCGTGGACTTCGGGGCGCGGTGAAGGGTGTTTTTCAATTTCGCACAGACGTCATAGTGTTATATTATTTTGTACATCAAACCCTCACAGACGCACACGAGTATGATAATGTGACAATAATCGTACGCGAAGGGATATAAGTGGCTCGCGCTGATTTTCGGCCGTTTGTACTATATAAATATTATTGTATATTATTAACGCACACAAATATATATATATTTATTTGTTTAGTTGTGTTGTGCGGGAGAGGGATCGCGTAGTGCCGGAGGCTTCTTCGAGCTCGGCGGCGCGGTGGTTGCGATGATAATTTTAGTTACCAATAATAATATTATCGCCCATATTGCAGTGATAATATAGAGAGATGATTATAAGTGGTTTTTCGGTCAACAGTTGCGATCAACGCGTTATATCGGCAACCGTGGTATCGAACACGGTATCCACGGCCCCTATCCGTACTCGACGTCGCCTCCAACCGGCTGGTCAATCTGGAACCCGAGTTGTACGTCGTGAGTTGACTCAACATGATTGTTTTTTAAAAAGACTAACAAACGACCTATTCATTTTTTTTTTTTAACTAAAACGGAGCGCAGGGAGGACTATAGATTGATTATATTATAAACGTTTGTCGTTGTTAGTGGATAGAAAATATCACATGTCACAACGGTTGGACAGGGCTAATTAGGCAACGCAATATTCAAACTGCAACAGTAAATATACATTTGCAATTGATTTTATCAACTGAAGTCTTATATACATAGCTGTAGTTTTAAAATCTTGTACACCAGGCTGAGAGTCTTAAAACTTTCACTCGAATAAAAACACGATTATCATTAAAATCATAAAATATATTAAAACGTTGTAAACATGGAAACATCAGTAAAAATAAAAAAAAATATTGCAAAAATATTAACTCTGCACGGGTAGTAAGTTGCAATAATAATAAGTTGCAATAATAATAAGTTGCCGACCAATATAGTTTTAGTTTTTATTACATTGACAAAACGTAAATTTTAACATATTTTCTTCGTTAGTTCGACCGTATAGAATATTAAAACATGCAAAATTACAAATAACAATAATTCTGTTTAGGTATACCTACACGGCTACACCGTCGGATCGTATTTTCAATGATTTAACGTGGTTACTGTATTACCGATTCTTATACGTGCGCCGGCGACCACGGGAGCAACGGAACGACGGCATCACCCGACGATTTTTTCCTACATCGTTTACTGGTTTTGGGCTGAAAAATATTAAATCACAATAATATTATAATATTATAAACGCGTAATGTAAGAAAATGTGCATCTCTTCATGGTCAAGCGTATATTATTTATAGAATATGTGTTCCGAATTTCGTACTGCACATCGTATTACAAGAAATAACGTCATGTTTATGCACATTTTATACATTTTTAGGTAGGTACACCGAATGCACCCGGACAAATTATGTGCACATAATATCGTCGGTCGAGTAATTTATGCACGCGAAATTTGAACGTTTATATCGCGTTTATGGACGTTGTCTCGCCGCGTGTGTTTGGATTGTATACGCGTCGTATATTATGTCGTTATTATAAACGACGATATAAACCGAAAATAATGATTGGGCAGATTCAATAAAATCTTAAGAACCGTCTAGTATTTGATTACGAGCCAAAAACAAAATCCGATGTATATTCACACCGGTTTTATGTGCCAATTAAATGGTATAATCGTTTCGTCGACGTATATGCATATTTCAATAAACGAGTATAATACTTACTATATATAATATCATACTATTATCATGGATGCATCGGTCGACTATGCTCGTTCGATTCATTTCGAACTATAACTACGCTAATACGCTATAGTCTATAATATTTATTGGCCAAATCCTCCAATTTATTACAAGTAACACGAGACGAATTTGTTTTTTTTTTTCAGTTTCACATTTAGGAGATTCACGCGTGGTGTCCCATTATAGTCGTTTTAGGCCCGCACAATGTATCTCCTAATATAATATTATGATTATTTATGCAATTCAATGTGAGCCAACTGAGCGGAACGATGTAGTAAAATATTCCTTTTTTTTTTAGTTATTACAACTTACATGTGGTGGGAATTTTCACCATTTTCATTATTGAATTCAGTAAGCTATAAATATTTATACTACACATAATATTATTACACTTACGTACATAGTGTAGGGTGACTGTGATTTCCATTTTTCTAGTTATAAAAACGGGTATGTATTTGTACAGCTATTATATTCTGGGTTTCTAAAAAATTCGTATACTGTGTGTCTATACGTACCTCTATAGCTGGTACACTTCGATTTTAGAGACGTAATAAATTATTTAGGTACCGTCGGCTGTCGAGTTGTATTATATATAGGAAAGGCGCGTTGGGAAAAAAAGACATTTTGGAAAATCGTAACTCATCGATTCGACTATAAAAAAAAAAAAAAATACCTCAGAATAATACGTACATAATATTTTAATACCCACACATATTATTATACCTCATCTACAATACGAATTAATAATTTTAGTGCCCAACTTACTACATCGTCGATGTATTACTATCGAGCGCAGCTGCAGCCAGTGTATCCCGTGATGTATCACAGAGTTACACACTTGGCATAATAGTGTAAACAAACGCAATTGTACGCTGCGTGCACATTGTTATTATATTACGTGTCCCATTATTTCGTTCACATAAAAAAAAAAAAAAACGCATTTTAAAGTTACAATGTCGGTATACCTTATAGTGTTTATACGATATTATATTATGCATTGTACCTACTAATAATATATATCCGAAGAGTGAGATCATTTTTATATATATTAAAATCCGAGGGTGTGCCAAGGCATTAAACCCATACAGTGGTACCTATATGATATTGCAGGTATACTATTAATGCGGCCATATAATATATTTTACATGTATGCGCTCTTGCCGGGCGCATGGATTTAATTTTGGACCGAACGACATTGTATACGATATACGGTATATAGGTATAGGTACTTAGAGTATTATGTCGGGGGATATATTATCTGGGTGTGCGAGTTTTTATAAGAATTTTTCCGGCGCCCCCCACCGAAAAAACCCAACGGCAAACAAACAAACTCCGTATTATATCGTCTCGCAGCACTTGGATCGTTTATTACTACCCCGTCGCGGTCCCCGAAACCAGGCGGGTTGTAAATTTATCAATATCGGGTCGACTTTTATATACACGTCATATTATTATTATTATTACTGCACGATCCGCCGAGGGTTTTTAATAAGGGAGTACGGGTGGGTACGCGGCGCAGGGTAACTCTCGTCTGTGTAAGTACGGGGCGAATATAAAAGAGAAAAGCGCCGTAAACGCGCCTTGTTCGGGGGTAGTTTACGACGGTTGCGGCATCGGTGGAATTCGTCGTCGTCGTCATACGAAAATAGCCATAATATAATAATATACGCTGTGTAGTGGTGGTAGTAGTACCTATGTGTATATACGATGGCACTGCTCTCATTACGGTTGTTGTATTATTATTAGGCGGTTTCCGTGCGAGCATAAAAAGAACGGACCGACTGGTATTGCACACACACACACACACACGTTCGAGGGATGACGAGAAAAATACGCGTTCACCGTGTAGGTATATAGGTAATAGTGGTGGGTAATAGAAATACAATATAAATATAATACGTTGTCGGGGCGAACGACGACACCGAGGAGAGCCCCGAAATGGATAGTAAATCTTTTACACGATCATAAATATCTCCGATATAAAAAAAATACCACCGCGCCCGCCATACCCCCCCCCCCCACACACACACACACACACCTTCCCCATCGCGCCGATCCGTCGCAACGATAATATGTTATAGGTAGAATATAATAATATAATAATATAACAATAAAATAAATGAATAAAATATAACATGTATGTGTGTATAATACCAATGTGTATATAGGTATAGGCATTCGGTGTGCTGCTCATCGGGTCGTAAAGCGGCCCGGATTGATCGTGATTTCCAAATCGTAAAAAGCCGACGAGATAATAATATTTCGGGGGGTCCGCGGACGGCAAACATAAAATGTCGGAACCGAGGAGAAGTAAAAGATATAGGCGTTTTTCACGAGTCTCCGGGGGTCACCAGGTTTTGAAAGTACCCAGGCCAATATTCCTACCTACGATAAAAACGAAATTTGCTGTGTGATTTATTATTTTCGCAGGCGACGCATACGAGGCGAGTGCGTGTATTCGATAGTAGTTAATACTACAGGTTAAATTCGACAGGTATAATATATATACATAGGCACTGTACATTAAATTTGTTATTATTTATGCTCCGGCAGAGCAGTTGCGCAGCACCGTTCCTCGGCCTTTGTGCGATGACGACACAGTGTTTTGCGAGTCACTAGAGAAAAGTCGTTTCGTGCTAAAACTATAATATTATTGCGGTGGTGTTTCTCGTCGCGATGTAAGAAATGCTCCAACAAATCGTCACACGGAATCAGGGGGTCTACGATGCTGTCTCGATATCGTAATATTATTATGATATATCGATTTCTGCAAAATCAGCGACTTAACCTTAGACGCGATGAGAGTTCTGCAAAGCTCGCACTCACATTTCACGGGAAAAATAAATATTTCCCAAAAACAATGTAAGGACATTATTTTCGTAACAAAGAATGATGATCACTCCAGAGTACAGAGGTGATGAACTATTATATTTTGAAAGTAGGAGGTGACGTAAAACGAGCGATGGAAAGAAAAACACGACGAAAAACTTGATATTACCGACCAACGTTATGACGGGCATAATGATTATTACCGTTCAAATAAGATTCAATATAGTAGTATGGACTATACTTCTATAGTAGCGTATATATTGTATAGAAATTAAATAAATGTGTATGGACTATACTACTATAGTAGCGTATTGTATGTTGTATACAAATTAAAGAATGTGTATTGTCTTGTTGTGTGACTCGGTATTGAAACGAAATCGTTTTCAGCTTTCCACGTCCGAAATGGTCTTTTAATTCGAAAACAAACGGCCGATAAGGACGATCATAAATAGGGGTGCCATCTGTCTAGTCGTAAAATAAATCGTGATCGGTCGATAAGATATTTTTTTTCTTCCGATTTTCAATATCGTTTTATTGGTTCGTAAATTGGTCATATAATATAATATTTTATATTGTAATGCACGCGAACACTACCCACGGCGAGATGGGTGGTATAGCTATATTATTATATTATATTATTTTATATACGGGCGGCTTAAACAGTTTAAACGACGTCGTGATAGAGTGTTGTAATAATATAATAACGATTGATAATTGAATGACATTCGATCCATAATACAATTATTATATAAGGTCGCGATGCGCTTTTAATATAATAATATTATTATGATGGTGAACAGACGTAAGACCAGATTATTATTCGAAGAGACAGTATTATCGGGAGAGTTTCGAGTTGGCATTTTAATTGTTATTTATTTATTTTGTATTAATGGTTCAATAATTTAAAATTAAAAACACATTAAATGTAACATAAACTATTTGCATTATACTCGTAAACTTTTCGTATCAGCCGTACTTTTCGTTCCAGTCAAATTGTTTGTTTAGAATTCAACGTGTATCAACCATTATAATTACTAGGCATAATCTACTAGCCTATCTGCCTATATAATATCATATTAGTTATTCATATTATTTATATTATATTTTAATTTCAACGTTCGATCACTATGAAATTATACGTTGACGCGAATATATTATATCGGCTCTAAGTGAAGTTTTTTCTCGAAGCATCAAATTTTGGGACCATCGTTGTATTTTGTGTTCCGCCAGATTGCCTGTTTGCGATAACTGTAATTTAATGTAACAGATGGTTTTTTGCTGGCAAACATAATAAGCATATTTTGACAATACGATACCTATACTAATAGGACCCCAATGTACCACGTAAGATATAATAACAAATGAACGGGTTAGACACACTTTCAAACACTGAAATACGCATTTATGAAATGAGGCACTTAGAACGAAAAACTTTGGAAAACTGGGCCGCCGAATATTATATAATATACTATAATAAATTTATATTAATATTATGTCGGCAACTGCACTACAATACTATGCGTTACCATTGTGCCACTCTCCTCGGCTACTTAAAATTCAATCACACCAAAATAACATTTCGTACGACTGATTTCCATTGCTATTTTATTATCTAGTCGTATATACGTTTCACAAATGATCGCCATCCGCGGGTGGGTTTAGGCGAGCGTCGCTCGGGTTCAATAATTATTCCATTTCGGTTGTCGATATCGTATTGTAATAACAACCGTCAGACAGTCCTTAAATCACATTGTGCACATTATACATACATTTCTAAATGTGTATAGTCGGCGGACGACGGATTCCGTTAACAATGTTTGCATTATCGCGTAGTTTACTTACGACGCTTACCAATATATATATATATATAAACATTTCGTACTTCAGTCGTTATAGATTGGTATTATTATTATTGTCGTACAATATTGTATCACTATAGTGAACGGTTTACCTGCGCTGCATCCATTGTGTCGTTCACAAACATTACCGCGGAGGACAATAATTGATTTCTGGCGACGTCGAAAGTAATATAATAATAATAATAATAATAATACGTTATAGACCTATAATAATTGTAATAATTATACGAAAATACGAAGCAGGTGCGCGAGTCTCACTCTGAACGCGTTCTGCAGCTCGTCAGCTTTTCGCGGGGCATGAAGTATTTTGGCTGAAAGCCTCTATCGTCTCGCCAGAATTCGCACCAATAGCAGTGCATCATTACGTGTTTTTACAAATTATTGCGATAATGTGCATAATATAATAATATCATTATTACTGTGTGGTGCAGTGTGTTTCCGCCACAAACCATTCGGCTACGGTTTGGTGTAACAACCATGGTCCAAAAGACGTACAACTCGACCAGGGTGGTATCCTGCTCGCTATTGTGTTCGTGTCACAATATCGTTGCGGGCGGAGTCACGTCATTTTTATCTACCACCCTTAGACGTCCCATTGTTCTCGGGCCACGACACTAATCAACGAGGTACTGATGACATTGTAATAAACGTTTTCGATCGACTTGATTAACACAATGAGTCGGTAATTCGACCGCAACACATAATAATAATATAACATCGGTACCGTAAACACCAGAAAAAAAAATCATCAAACCGATTATAAAATAATATCACGCACGTTGTGCGTACAGTGTTTCCATCGAATTAGACGATTTTCTGGTCCAGACACTGATTGCAGTATCGATAATATATGATTATAATATTTTTTTATTTTTTTATTATCAATAAAAATTTAAAATTATAATACACAATTTTATAATTACAATACTTGATTATCAATATTTTTCAAGCGTAGTTCGAGTTAGAGATAGAGAGTGTAACAATTATGTTTGTTAGTTTTGTTCCATTTTAGAATCTGAGCGGAGCGAACTTACCTATTGGTCATATACGATTAGATGGTAATACGTTAATATGTTTTCTTCGTGTTTGACATCTACACCTTTTGAGGTATTAAAAAAGCTTGGATCGTCATGTTTGAGGGTGATCACCAGTAGCTAATTAGATCTAGTTGCGGTAACATGAAAGGGGTCATATATGAAAAATGTACAGTACTTTTGAAAATAATCAAAAATAAATTGGGAAATATTTATGGTTGGCCCTATTGGTTGGTTGGTACCTATGAAAAAGGTTTTATTTTTCGGTTGTTATTCGAAAAATGGTATAGACTAAATTTTTACTAAAATTTGCATTTTCTAGATTTTTTATAATTTTCTTTTTTTTGTAATTTTTAAAGATATTTTAAATTTTTAGTCTTTATAGTTTTTTTCAATTTATGTATCATATTTAGTACGTAATCAAGCCAAAAATCTAGAAAATTCTTTACAGCGTTTCTCACGAATCGTTCTTGATATAAAATATAAAAAATATATCAAGGAAAGTAGTTGTCGTTCGTGACGATTCGCCATTGCGGGTGTGTGATTTAATTTATTATTTATGTATAATTCGTAATAACAATATAATAATTATTTTTTTGTAATTAAACGTTAACGACAGTATTGCGTTCTCTGCGAATAATGATTATTATGAAATAGTTTTGAATTTATATTCACCGTTTTAATTATTCTTGACATGTTAATAACAATAAAAATATTATAATACGTACCCACGAACATAGTATCCGATCGATCATAAAAAAAGTATATTTCTTGAGCATTTTTTCGTCCGTGGAATATCGAATTTCTAGAACAAATGCTATCACTCTATATATACGATTTGTCGGACTATAATATACTATTTAAGCGCCCCGTGTGTGATGTTTGGAATTTGCTGCTTCGCGGATGAAATAAATTAACTTATCGATGAACAATAATAATATGCATAATATTATACATATTATACCTACCTAGTTGGTGTACGAAATCGCATCTCGCCAAGTACGGAATTGAATTGTTTATCTGCCATCCATATACGCAGGTATCGGCATAATATTATTATTATATTGTAATTATTACTACCCGCCTACGTATCGCTGTTATAATAATTAAGCCATATTATTATCGGGGAAAACGATCGATGGTTTGACGCAGATTTGCAGCAACAACATCCAGCGAAATCGAGAATTAATTATCATCGCACACCGCGACTCCTCGACGCATTAACTACTCATTTTACACCTATATAAAGGCCCAGTGGCACAACTAGAGTTCAAATCTTGGGCGTGCTGCAATAATTATAAATCGCTCACACATTCGTGGGGATTCTGCCCCCTCCCCCCCATACCACCAACATTATATTATATTACCAATATTTAGATTAAACTATATTAGTCACAATGCCATTATAAAAATTCAAATTTTTTTATTGCATATAGTAAGTGTTGAACATAATTTCCTATTGATACTAGTAGATGTGTTCGATATTTCACAGGGAGCGATGTCATTTGCTAGGTGGTCTCCAAATTTATAACCATTATTCTGAAAATGCCTCATCTGTTTTCATATTTGGAAACGACTCAATGACACTATTAATAATGATTTCGGCCTTCCCTAATGTAGCTGTTTTGAATTGTAGTATTGTACCGAGTGTGTCTATAACTCCTAATAAATCTATTAAAACAATAATTCTAACGTTTATTATAAATTGACATTTTTTAATTAAATACTATAATACAACAAAATAATGATATAATATAATGATAATGCAAAATTTAAAAAAAAATAACAATAATGAATTCTTAAAAACAAAATTACATTACACATTAAAACTATAGATATTTGAAATTACGACGACATGGAACATGGGGGTGCCTAAAGTTAAGGGGGAGGTGGGTGCTTAAGCACCCTCTATCATTTCCGTAGTTGCACCACTGCTTGCAGCTGGTGCACCGGTTTCAAACAAGAAAACACTCTACGATAACACGTGGTATAAATAATTAATAATAATATTGCGGTTTTCGATCGTCCAAATACGAGTATAATAATATTATTATTTATTCACTTTATGATCTCGTGCGTCCCACACGAGCCGATATCCGATAAATATCGAATAATTATTATACATTATAATATAATATACCGTTAATTATTTTGCGGTAAAACGTTTCAAGTATTTTGTTCGCGATCTTTTTTGTTTCCCCTGCAAACGATACGACGATGCACCCGTCGGACGTGCAACACTCGAGTCGGAGCATTTTCGTATTTTAAGGACGTTTCGAGTCACGATCGTTAATTTTTAAGCTCGACTTTCCAACTCTCTGCAGACCGAGACGTATTCAGAAAGTTGCGTTTGATTCATATAATCGTGATCTTCACCGGCACCACACCAATCATACTTCCCACGACCTCTTCTGCAGATGACCGAATCGTAAGACATAACAATAAAATAATATATACCTAAGTAACTGAGCGATCCGTTCACAACGTGTTATAACGTTTTTATTTATTTATTTTATTAATTAACCCACGCAAATATAGACCGCATTGGGTGTACAAAAAACGTATGAATTCACATTTTCAATAATTACAATGAATTTATATTTACAATAGTTACAATTGTAGCTATATACTCAAATAAATGGTTTACTATTCGTTAGGTTTTTCAGATTTTGTATTGGCGGAGCTGCGGTAGCGATGGGATTGATGATGTTGACTGAAGATGATATTGCGTAGTATTTCGGCTAATATTATGTCTTTATATTTACTAAATTCTAGTGCATTCGATATCGTAATTTTTTTTTAGTACAATTTTCTATAAATTTATCATCGCCAACGCTCGTCGTATACGTGTACAGTGCGCGCATATTCTGGCTATAACGAACGACATAACTGTATTATTATATATCGTCGCGAGACGAATAGACTCACTTAACGAATGAATTGACACGATATTTCGTGGCCGGGCTTAAAGCCTACACACAAACCGCACGTATCGTGTATTATATATATAAACGAAATGTAAAAAATCTACTAAAATTAACTCATCCGTGATATTTGAGCGTATTAATCAGTTTCACTTTAATGTCCGGTCTTGATTTAATGCAACGATCTCTTTAAAAAATACGCGCTGCTGGCGATATTATATGATATGTTTTTTTT
This sequence comes from Sitobion miscanthi, assembly GCA_008086715.1. Taxonomy (NCBI): domain Eukaryota; kingdom Metazoa; phylum Arthropoda; class Insecta; order Hemiptera; family Aphididae; genus Sitobion; species Sitobion miscanthi. The sequence goes on along the minus strand of CM017799.1, from coordinate 20,314,756 downwards.
CCTGCGAACGCAATAAATCAACACGCGCGCGGATGATCTAAATATAAAACTAGAAACTTATATATTTTAATGTTAGGGATTATACGGCCGTGGCGATAAATCGCGAGTTTATTTTTGAACTTTCGATTCGCGCGGGAAAATATTATAATACGATATCAGCCGCCGCCGCCGCAGCTATATTCGCTACGACATTGATAATATAATGTAATAACTTTCAATATGGTTAGGTGCCCATAGACGTGCCGCGTGCGCACGGATGCAGCGAATGCTGCTTTCGCTGCACCTGACAATTTATTTTGGATTCAGTGGGCCGGTAGATATTTATTTGAAAGGTATACACAGAGTAGAGTGGATAATTTTAAACACATTGAGTTTATAATTAAATTAAAATATAAATGTTCAATGTTATTCAAATGAAAAATGATAATACTAATTTATCAATACAAGTCTAAAAATATATGGTTATTATTGGAGAAATTCGACGTATACACTAGATTACAGTCTGCAGACACGACCACAATGCCATTAGCACATTAACCATTTGTGTAAATTGTGTTTATATTATATAGTTTACATAGATCATATGAACTTATATAATATCAAATGTTTACACAGTGTTGCTAAACAGAATTCGGGGGGGGGGGGGGGCTTTATAAAGGAAATAGGCTGCTTATTGTTCTTTAGGGCCGGTTAAAAATGTATGCTGCACCCGACACAAAACCCTGCGCAAGCCTATGTAGGCGCCTATAGCAGCTATATCTACCAACGATTTCTCGGCGACCGGCAGTCCCCTATATGTCAGTGACGCCGCGATGTATAGTGATGGACGCATTTCCCGTCTTCCATTTTCGATCCAGACGACATCGAGATTTTCACGCAATTGATTCCTCGCCGAGCACGCGAACCGGCTCTTTAATAAGTCCCCGAGGGCCGTGGCAGTGGACTCGATGTCGGGTCCGCGTATATATAACAATATATGGTCGTGTACACGCATTTTGGAGTCCGTCTCGGCTTTTCCGTTTACGGATCGATAAACGAAATTCCCATTTCAGATAAGGACCCTCGTCGCCGGTGCACCTCCCGCTGCACTCCGCCGCACGTATATATACATATATACAAACAGCGTGTGCTCGCAGCCGTTATAATATATATTTACAGGCACGCGGGCGCGTGTGAGAGTATTTCTCGCGGGACTCGGTCTGTGTGCGGCTGGTTTTTAATTAATATACACGGCGGCCGCGGTGTATCTATATGTACACGTATATATATATATATGATATAAACGTCTCCCTTTTATCTGCAGCTCGCTTATTAAAACCATAAACCGAGCGGCGGCGGCGGTTCGAAAAATCCGTTTCCGCCTGTTTGCACCGGGGCAGTAATACAACTACTGCACACACCCGGAAGCTGGAGGCGATCGTCTCACCGTCATCGTCCGGTATAGAGGTCCGTCATCGTCGCCAAGAGCAGAAAACGCCCCGAGCAAGGGTGACGGGATCTATACACCCGACCCAACCTAAGTCGGACAGAGCTGCTGTATAGGAGACACCACCGGCCACGTAATATACGCTCACGGCGGATTGAACGCTACACACCGATAAACTGATATGTATATGATATTATAATAATATTTCGCGGAATATATTTTTATATACCTACCGCGATTATAATGTACAGCCGATTTGTATTAGTAATATTGATATTACCATACCGCAGGGTGATTCACCGGAACACGTTCGTCCCGTTTTTTCTTCAATAATGCTGCGCGTTTATTGAAAAACCGATTTTTCACCTATTTTTAAATATACCTATAAAGACCATATTTTTAAGTTCTCGCGGTTAAGTGTACACTTGTGTTGAGTGTCCCGTGGACCGCGGAGATGCACACTTGTGTTTGTTCTAATGAGAAGCCCTATTGATTAGGACAACTATTTTATTGGATAATTTTTCTGAAACAAATACCGAATATTATAATAACCATCAGTTCTTCTTTTTTTAACGTATATATTTGTATCTGGGTATGCGAAGAAGATGTTTTTATTTAACGATATGTTTTGTAGTATCTTTCAAATTTGCAGACATCGCATCATACCACTATCCGGTTGACGGGAAACCGTTCGGTTTATTTTTAATTATAATATATTTTAATCATAACTATCGTCAATCCTCGGAGATTTCCTATGGGTGCAGTCGATGTGTTCTCTCAAGTCTCGCCAGCACCACCCCCGTTGTGCATTTACACGTATGATCACTTCAATATCGACGACCCTGCAAGTATGGTGCTGAATCACATTACCCCGTCCGCGCATGATTCAGCGACATCGGACGTATCGCACTCTAATCTACTAAGACAATGTCGTTATAAATTTTATAATTATATAATATACAAAAGCAACCTCCGTTAAAACAATGTAACGCACAACAACCCATCCTGCACGCGTCACACCAGCCCCGCCACCCTCCGTTTTTGTTTATGCATATTATAATAATATGTAGTTCGCTTCGCCCGTTTAGGGTAATATAGTAATTAAATAATAAAAGTTTACGGTCTCCGAGTTTCTTTAAGTAATGCGGTTTTCCCCCGTACCCACACGACGCACGCGGTGTATATAATACGCACTTACCTATGCGTCGTATTATTATTATTATTATTATTATACACGTAAGAAAACTCGATAACAGTTTTCGCGAATAATTTGCACCGTAATAAGTCTATTTATCGCGGCGGCGCGTGTATGCGCGTGCGCGAGTTCGCATTACGGCCCGCGAGAATCCGCGTTCTCGTATAACGGTGTGGTATAAGTACGCCAACTATACATAGGTACATACACGTCTATTGGTACAATATTTTAATTAAAAGTTTGAAATAATATCGCGTGTTTTCACGTCTTTTTGGACCTCGTGTGCACATGTACGTACGCTCGGGAACATAATACTTCGTATTAACCGAAATCCAAGAAACGATACGTTGTGCCGTTGCGCGTGAACTTTAGCGCGATCGTCTGGAAATATTAACGAAACTATAATATGGCACAAAAAAAAATTATAATATGTTTTTTATACGTTTTGTAATTACCTCGAAAAAACATTCGGCTTCCTTATATTATATTAATAATATGTCGTACGCGCGTATACGTTCGGTAAAAATATCTCGTATAGTAATTAGTACCGACGTGTACAAAATCGCTACAATACGTATACATATATATAACGTGTATCACGAATCCCGATATCACGTGTACACCGCGATAATTAATAAGGTAGTCTATATTGGTCGCGGCGAGCTATTCTCGCCTCGGCGGAGACGATTATTTATCCGGATAATTACGGGAAAAAAACGGCGGAATCACACCGTATTTCACAGTTTTTCAGCTCCACTGGTGTAATATTATACGAACCACGGGGACGTAAAAAAAAAAAAATCGTCGTCGAGAAATTGATGGGATCCGTTCGATCATTGACGCGGTCGCCGCGGTGCTCGGTACAAATAAATAGTGCGACGGCTGCGTCAAACCGACCGCTAAACAAACCCTACTCGACTTTTTATATTAATAGCGCGTATAATGCACACGCACAGACACACACACTCGCACACATGCACCCATACACCCATACACCCACACACAGCCCAGAGGAGGGCGGCGACACGCGTGATCGCTACACCGGTTCGTCTTCGTCCGGCAGATAATGTACTGCGAGCGGTTAGATAAAAATCGTCTTCGTCTATCCGATCCCGCGGCGGGGTGAATGATTGCCGAACAGGAAGATCAGACCCCTTAGGTCCTACTTCACCCCCCCCCCCCCTCCCACCTCGCCGCCACGACGACACTCCGCGCAACCGTCCCGTGGTCCGACACATGTGCGCACCTATGTCATTATATTATGTGTGTTTCAGCTCTTGTAATGATGATGTCCTTTCCCCTATACAGCTAGTCGTGTTTGTGTGTGTGTGTTTTTTTTATCTCGACCGTCCGTCTGTGCGCGATTTAAAAATAAAAATGAAAAAGACTTTTTGTATCCCATTAAGTTATATACATATAATATGAATGTAGGTATAATATACGTTATAAGGTCGGAAATTAACCGACCATCACCGTGGCGGAGCACGAGTGTTATTCGTCTCTCGTAGATCCCTCGCTTCTTATCGCTACCGGAGCAGGTTTTAGTCTATATAATGTTATATCATATTATAAAATAGTACACAGCTGATGATGATAATAATATGTCGTCGACCAACCGGATCGTATAATACAATAATATATATTGGGTATATGTAGACATATATAAATTGTGTTGCACTGTTGCAGGCGCGGTGGTGGCTCCTGCAGTGTTTTATGTTTTTCATTTGGGGATTACAAAGCCCTTCGCTAAGATATTTATAACACACATACCGAGGATTCATCGGTTGGGAGACGAGTTGTGGCGGAAGGGTATCAAAAACGATGCACAGGTAACCTTACATATAGTGCTTGTCTTACGAAATTCTTACATTAGACTCAAAGACGTACCAACCATAAACTAGGCCCGTTTATACCTGCCTTGACTCTGCCATATCAATAAAATAAAAATATGCACCTACGGAGCTTAATGATAATCTTTGAAAAAAAAAATAAGATAATCTTTGCGGACCTCTGAGCAGACAATCACTTATTGACACGAGTCATCAGTTTTGGTTCATATGGTCGAATAGTCTATTTTAATTTTTGCGGCCTTAAATCTAGTAGACCACGACAGTATTATTTTATATATTATTATTTTAACAACCTGCGTCGTTCCGATTCAAGAGGATTTGAGCAAGACGTTTTTTACCCGGGTATGTTAGGTTTATTTCCGTATTAAAAAAAAAATTATCTTAAAGACGGTGGTGCGATTATATTTTATGAAACATTTTTTTTTTTATCAGTTTCCGAACGAACCGAAGCTATATATCGATTATCTTACTGAAATATTTCTGTACGATAAAATCACCTGCACGGTTAAACCTACGACGAGTACTACGTACACTGCAAGTGGTTAAAATTTGTAAATAAGTCTCCACTCGGCACTCTCGTACCCCGACCATACTACTATTGATTCGCCACTATGGGTATTATACAGTCATGACCGGTCAGCGATGAGGGCATCATGTTATATAAGTATAGTGTCCCGAAACGCAGTTTTTGGCTATATAATACTTCTGTTTACATATTATTTTATTGTTATATCTATTTATTATAATATCATACGCGGCGGTGGTGTAGTACCAGTGTTAAGGTAGTTCTCGAGATTTATCTTCGCCGCGGGATAACGACTGACGTTTTTCGGTTTTTCGAATAATGAACTGACCGCACTGCAGTGCAATAACCCATGCGTAATACCTATACATAATATATATGTAAGACGTATATATATATATTCTACAATAATGCAATAATAATAACATATTTCGCTCTCGTTTTACGCGTATAGATTTCTTTAGGGGTTCACTCTTCGGCGTGAGGAGGCGGCCGGCCGTATTTCAATGAACAAATGAACCATGTTCGTTTTAACAAACTTTACCCGCTCGCCGTCACTATATATATATATATATATATATGCACGACGGTAGGTACTCGTAAGTATATAATAAATATTATATATATATATATATTATATTTTTCACCGGCTTGTATATAACGCAGTGTACGTCGTCATGTAGAACCCGCTGCGATCGGTAAGTAAGTACAGGGTGTAACAGAAAGACCCGACATAAAAAAACAAAAATTTATATTGTCTAGTTATATTATGAAAAAAATTATGAAAATATTGTACGGACGATTAATAGTCGAAGAAATTTACTCTCGTCGGGAAATTCTCAAAAAGGATATTATATTTTGAAAAAAGTTAAAACGTTTACTCCGAAAAACTATTGATATTTTGAACGATTGTAAAAAATAAACTTCACGACTTAAATAAACGTTTTTACCAAAACAATAAAGTTTACGAATTGGCTGTTTTTCTGAAAAAAACGTAAAAAAAAAAAATTTTATGCTGTATGATATCATAGTATTATACTTGTAGCGGAAACGTCCGTAAATTATTTTTGAAAAAAAATATTACGTTTAAATATTTGGTCGGAACCAAGGTTTATTTCATTTGTCAGGTCTTTCTGTTACACCCTGTATACACGTACTCGTGTTATAATAATATTTTGAGACGATAATATTATTATAGCGTACGATCGTTGTTATTATAATATGCATAGTAGGTATAAGTAGTTAGGCGTATAGAGGTGGTGCACGCGGATAGAGGCGCCGCCCGCACAAAAGGAAATGTTTTCGCCGTTTGATTTGGATTCGGTGGCTTTTGTGTCGGTTTTCCGATTTTCTCCATCTTATTACTATCGTCATCATCATCGTCACGCGTGCATAATAATATCGTAACATAATATTTGTCGTATACAGGTATAACCATTGTGGCGCGTCGTTATTGCCGCTCGTACGTATTTATACATATATGTATATAATATAATAATAACAATGTAATGTACTCGCCCCGAGAAAATTGGACTTTACAGCCAGGAGTGCCCGCACGAGTATATTATACTATTGTGAGTATCGTTCGCGTATTTTATAATGTGTACTCGTGTGCGGACCACTACAACCGTAATAATAATATAATAGTGAACTCGTATATACTTTTAAGTATAGCTATATATCCACATAATAATATAGTATGTTACACACTGCGATCGATTGGCACACGCGACGCGGAAATAAGATTGTCGCGAAGAACTTCGCGTCGCATAATAATAATAATAATAACAATAAATAATAATAATATCGTCATAGGCGTATATAATAATAATGCGGTCGATGTGCGCCGTTTTCGAGAGGCCTGCTGCACACGTAGTGCCTCTCTCAGTCTCTCGCACTGAAGATTATTGGTACAGTATATCCCACTGGTACATTATTAAACCGAAACGCGTTATTTAAGAGTTTTTTTTTCTCTCACTTTATTACCCGCGCAGCCACCGCACATTTGTATTCCAATTATTATTATTATTGTAAAATTACGATCTAATTAAAACCGTACCTATTCGACCGGAATACTGCAATTATGTAGAATTTCGGTCTCGCGATTATCGCCGTCCCCGTATATTATTATCGTTATTGTGTCGTACGCGTTAAAAAAAAAAATCGTATTCGACGCCACTAATTAGTTTGTATACAACACAATATAACTGCAGTATATAATATTATTATAATAATATGCAGCCCGTCTTTTAAGGTTATGCGATAAGATAATAATGATATTATGTACAACAACATCTCTCACACACATACACACACAAGATAGCACGGTTACCTGACCGTCTTTTATTTAGACTTGCGTAACGCCACCGCCGCTCAGCTCAAATTGATTTACTATATTGTATTATACGTGAATTTATATTGCGTAACGATATAGAATTTTAGACAATAAGTATATTGTATTGTAAAAAGTACGACGCGTGTACACGTTAAATTATGTATTTTTTTTTCTTTTTCGTAAAATATTATTATGTACATACACACCGCGTACAACGTATAATAATATTATTATCTGAAACCATACCCACACACACACACACGCGCGCGCGCGTTATTATATTATATTATTTTACTGAAATCGTAAACGAATTTCTTGTCGTTTTGAATGACATTTCTAAAACACGTAATATGCGAGTATACATACACACACACAGTATGACATACATATATATTATTATAATACGCGTACACATATATTTTATTGTTCTCTGTTGCAGGAATTAATTAAGTATAAAACGGTCGTTGTTTATGAAAGCGTTAACGATTCTCTGCGTTTCGCGCACGCACACACGACGGCAGATAAGGCGAATAATATAATAATAATAATAATATACCGTACAATAGTTTGTGTGTTTATATTATGGTATTGTAATCGCGAGGGCTTTAAATTATACGTTCGGCGTATTCATGGTCAATTAACGGCCGCTTATCTGTTTTTGCCGCCGAGTCTGAGGAGAGATTTAATTAGCAAAAAAATGACACACGAGGTATAATAACAGTACCATCACCGAACATTCGAACTGTTATAGTACGCGAAACGCGTTCTCCCTAACCATTGTACGAGTGTGAGACGAACAGATTTCATAAAAATGAATTTAAACTGACGCGCGTCTAGTTTGCCGATTGTGCGCGAATCATAATATTGTATTGTGTGAGTTGCCGAAATGTTGTGATCGGCAAGTGTACGAAGTATCCTCGTCATCGATGTCTATAACATTTTTATAAGATTAACCGTTTGTACGGGTTAAGACTTGAGAAGCTGGAGGGAATACACTCTGCCACCCTCCAAACACCGTTCGACGGCATGGAACTTATTTAATAAAAACAATTTAAAAATGGTGTCTCGTCCTTCTGTCATGGGCTGTAAACAGTTATAATCGCAATTCACATTAAGTATACGATAATATTCGAATTAATGTTTATGTAATTAACAAAAAAAAGTTATCTAATAGAACTGTTGATTGAGCACCCCCAACGCGAAAACTTGTCGTTACTTGCACCACTGCACTTACAACATAATATAGCTCCTGAGAATATTTGATTATTTTTTTCATCGGCCAAAATATTATTTTCAGTGAATCATCATGCCCATAGATTATGTTGTAGTTATAGTGGAAGGCAGCAAATCGATCGATTTAAACTTTAATGAAGTACAAGATAAATCCATAGAATTGTTGAGATAAATCGTTTATATTTTATAGTAATGGTATTATATCGATGTTTAATTAAAATATAAGAAAAAAAACCCTCATCGGTATTTTCGATACGAAATTGGATTAGTGCGATTATAGTGTTAGCTGGTAATTAGTTAATTCAATCGTCGGAGTGTCGCCAGTGGGCGGCTTCTTTACCCAAGTCCCAATGTCTTGCAAATCTCGTCTTGTATACCATCGTACTTATGCTTGTTATACTAAATCGGTGTAGATTGTATCTGTATGAATCGAATTAAATAGAAAAAAAGGTAATTATGGTTAGCACATTATACATTGTATCCACATTAAACAATTTTATTATAGTGAAATCACATTTTTATAATTATGTTCCAGATACACCCCCTCGTATAGCTTGCCTGACGTATAGTTGTTATTGAAATAACCGTTTTTCAATCTCTGAAACTTTGTCCATGTTTTTGTGTAGTAAGTCGACTACCATGATAGTACCTAATGTTTTTCATCGATTTTACGGTCATACCTGTATAATACAATATGCAATTATCGATATAACACGTCAAACAAACTGCATAATATCTTCGTACCGATTTAGGTCGACTGTAATACCTAACTACTAACTGTTTTATTAGTAACACGTATTATTATACTGTATGCTTGTGAAATTATCGTCTACCATATAATCTCGTATTGCGTAATATTATTATTATCATTTTTAATATTTTATATTTTTTTTCACAAAAATTAATCTCGAAATAATGATTGCAGCGATCATTCGTATAATTCATAATAGCTAACGTTATACAATATTATTGATAAAGATAATATTACAAAACTTTTTTTTTTTTTTTAGCTACAATTAAAATATTTTTATTCTCATTTTTCGTCCAAAATGTTATGAAACCAAATAAACATATTATTATATAGCTAATAAAAATAATAAGATGATGTACCAGCTACGGAACTCGTCGCTTTCAAAAAATGAACTGAAAATGTTGAAACACTTTATGGGTAGGATAAATTATGACACAGTCTAGCTATCATTTTTTTGTCTGATCAAACAAAATATAAAAAGAAAAATGTAAATCTCAGTGACAGATACCTATAATGTATATAATTAGATGGTAATAATAATAATTATTATAATATTTTAATGTGTTTTTTCCAAAAAATTTTTAATTTTATTTCTTCCCCACAATAGTATTGGTGATGATAAATTAAGCGATACACATTAGTTTAACACAAATATGCCTATATTTTTTAAGTATTGTGTAGGCATCCCAGTAGAATTTGTGAACAGGTAGATATAAAAAAAATTTGTTTTTCTCCCGTTTGTCGTGTCTACGCGTTTATTATTTGCCGCGAGTATATTATTATAATATTTATTATTTTTTACCACTTGTTGTATTAACGAAATTAAAGTAATTAATTATATTCCCCGCAGACGAGTTTCACAGTACTATTGGGCGGTGATAAATTATATTTTATTAACGTATTTTTAGTAGTGTCGTTAATAAGTCGTTTTAGAATTAGAAGAAGTTTTATAGCCGAAAACATTATTTTTGTAAGATGATTATCATAAAATATTTTTACTGGTATACAGATACACATAGTTATGCATCTATATAAATACTGCATCTGTATACACGGCTTAAACGTATATATACGCATACTTTATTTTAATCGACAATACTGTTACAGACTATTTATAATTATAATATTACACTGCGGCTGCAGTTATCGGTTTCACGTTTCATCTCTAAAATGAGAATACGATATTAAATGACAAATGTTATAAAATTAAGCTAATACCAATTGCAAGACGTATATTACTATGCACTTAAAACATTTAATATAAAAAAGGTGCGAAAGACTAAATATAGTCTGTTGCGTGCCATTTATCGTATTATGATTGGCCATTGTGATCATGCGGTATCATTCGCTAACCATTATCTACCGGGAAAGAGCTGGGCCGAGCTCAACATTCGGACATGACACGACAGACATGTGGCTGTGAAGGACGGTAAAAAATGTCGTTTTCCTCGTAGACCGTCTGGCGACCTACTACGGAAATTGTCGTGATTACCCTGCACGGTGTACCGCGGTATACCATAACAATAGTATGTATAAAAAGGTCGCTGGACTTATATACCGTGTTCGAGGTAGAAACTTCCGTAATGCGGTTTGAGTAAAGTCGGCTGCACACTTATTTCGTGTGCCGTGACAAGTTGTGTTTTTATCATTTGGTTTTTATATTTTTTTCAACAACCGATTTCATACTCTGTAGCAGAATATTTTTGAGAGTATTTCCATGTATGATAGTTGATTTTTGAGCGAGAAGTTGCTGATTAATTATTAGTACTTATATTATAATGATTTTAAGTTTGGATGTGTCGAATGAACTGGCAAAATATTTGTCCATTGCTCGGCTTATCTAAATTCTAAATACCAATACCTAATTAACTACTTGTTCAAAATACAATGTTTATGCTTCCAAAAAATATTAGGTGACGGAATATAAAATTAAAAAAGTATGTTGTCCTTCAAAAGTTAAAAAGTTAAACAATTAAAGCTATAAAAAAAAGATAAATTGTTTTTTTACATGTTGTTTTGTAACGAATTCAAATTATGAAATTATAAAATTATATATTTTAACTATGCGTAGTAAAGGTTTTTTTCTAAAACGTTAATAGTTTTCTGAATAATTGTGTCTTACGTAAAAAGTTTCACATACCCTAGTGCAACAAATATTTTTGTATAATCTATTTTTACATTTTTCTTCAACAAAATGTTGTAGTGGGTGGCAAGGGTGGCTCATCACTGAGACCAATTTGTGAAAAATTCGATTTTTATCAGAATTCAATGGTTATAGGCTGTACGCATTATAATAATTTATACCTATCCATAATATTAACAATAATGCTGTAATTCACTGCATCTGGTGTTGGTAATGAAAATATTTTCCTATTTTGTATACTTGTACATGTTTTTTCGTATACGATGAACTCCAAAGTCTTGGCTTATACTTTTGAAATTTGAAATTCGTCAGGTATTAATGGTATAGTTGCGGTAGTGGTTGCGTACGAGTGTACGACTATTATAATATATAGTTTCAATATTATACAATTATCTCGATCGATAAATTTCAAAGTAAAATTATAACGTGTTGCAGATATCGGACAGCGAACTTTTGTAAACCACTTGGCCGGGTTTTAAAGTACATTTATATAACATTGTTATTATTGTTGTCTTTGTACTCGCAATATTGGGAACGCATTGATCGCTCTCACGCGAAACAGCAAATTCAATTGTGCGCAATCAAATCAATTTGATTCGATTAGATCCACTTGTGACTTTCCACATATACCTACGTACAATTTTACAATAGTATATGTAGGGCATAGCTATTTTAAAATCACAGCCTCGTAATTGAGGTATAATATAATAATATTATACGTTCAAGATTTTTTTATTCATCAGACATAAAGGTAATATATTTAGCACTGAAAACAACTCAAATCTTCACCGATCCGCGATTTTCATAAAGTCTCGGGATGATACAAGTATACGGTTTACTTGCAGTTCTTAATATTCGTATAGGTAATCATTTCATTTTGGGTTTTCACTGTGGGTACCTACAGTGTTTTTTCGCTGGTTATTTTGTCGAGCCAGAATATAATATAACGATATTCTATAGGTACACAAAACGATTGCGATCGTGTGTCGTTGCGAAAAACGCCAACGCATCGCCCGATCATATTATTTTATGCGTTTAGACCTTTTTTTTTATCCGAGGGGTTTCAGTATAAGTCATACTAGTGATGGTAATAATAATAACGATAATATTCATTTTTTTTTTTTTTTAATTACGTCACGATTTCCGGCAACGGCCGGCCTTGTTCATATTATTATAATATTATAGCTGGCGCCCGCCGCCGTTGTGCCACCGATCCGAATTCGTAATAATATATTACACTTCGTTATACGATGATGTATAATACGTAAAAAATATACTGTACGTGTCAAAAATGAAAAAAAAAATGATCTAGACGCGAGTGTGGTGTTTGTTCGTTTTGTAAATCGTCCAAATTGAAAAACGCGCGACACACGCCGAAATATCGAAAACGCGTGTAAACGGGCCACATATTTTATTTATTTATTTTGATATATATAATATATACATACCACCGCGTCTCGGCGTCTAAAATTATGTGTCACACATATCGCGCGCGCACGATAATTTATTATATACGATAATATTAGGATATTAATATCGTATAGTATTATAATGTACAACTGTTGCGGTTGTAGAGAGCGACGGCGGCGGCGGGCCCATCGTGCCGGGCGAGGAATTTCTTTTCGCCGTGTCAAAAAGGACGGATGTAAAAAAATTTTGAAATTTATACGTCATACGCGCAGTGTTATATCATTCCGCATCATAATTGGCTCTCCTCTGCAGCAGCAGCAGTGTTCAGAAGTAGTTGCGATGCGCGGTGGTTGAGGTATTTTTACACGACGGTACTCTGTAACGTACACATGATATTATTATAATACTATGTTATGATATTATTATTATATTATTAAGTGGCTGGAAATCGTAAATCCGTGCGCGCACGCGCGTGTCGCACATATTAATATATATATACCGCGGTAATGGTATAATGCGCGATAATTGTCCGGATGAAAGCCGTATACACGTAATAATAATACGCGTATTATTGTAATACGCGGCGGCGGTTTCCAGACGACGACATTCGGTCGTGAGTGTTTTTTTTTTGTTTTAATGATCCTTTGGCACAAGTCGCGATGAGTCTGAGATTCGATCCGTTTAAACGATGTGTACCACTTTATAATATTATAATAATATATGCGTGCGACGCATGCGTATTAGGTGCACCTTTAAAAATATATTATAATATTATAATAATATAGTCGCCTGGCTCGTTCGAAATAAACATGAACGATTTATATTTTCGGCGATAAAAAATATAATAATATGTACCTCCTAGGTACAAAGTCACATTTATACTATCGTATTACAACAGACTTCCGTCCAACGACGTATTCTTCATCTGTTTGACGAAATATTTTCGGGAACCGTAATACAGAACCAAATTTATTTGATCGAGTCCAACGGATTTCTATAGAATACGATTTTTCTTTTTTTGCACACGATAGACTTCGTAATTTAGAAGTTTCGCTGTATATTATAGTAATACAGTACGCTGTATATATATTATTGTACCTACGACGTTTATTAAAACGAACGGTCGCTCGGACCTTTATAGGTAAACTGTATAATATGCAGGTTGATTGTTTTGTGTTGGCTCGTCGTTTCGATAAGCTCTTTTATTTTGTTTTAAAATACTTTCTCTGTGATCCGAACATTTTTTTTTTTATTTTGGCATCGTTTTAAACGTTCGACGAGTATGGAAGAATGTGACCTTCGTGTTTGTGGTCCACTCTACTACTCACTCATCTATTGGTTATGGCACTAGTCATATGAAAAAATAAAAGTTTACAAACAAATGCACCGTCGAGAGACAAACCAATATATAAGTACGATTGTACGACGCTTATTTTCCAAAAAATCAATAAATAAGTATCGAAAAATTGATTGTATGATATTTGAAGAATTATCCCGTTTACATAATTACTTTATTATCCGTCGTGCTTGTCCACCATATTATATCATAAAACCCCGCTTACTAAACACCGCTTACTCGTCCAATCGTGTGAACAGGTAGGTGTGTCATAACAAATCATAGGGTTATTATTATTAAAATATCAACACAAACCATACATGTTATCGATCACACCACATCGCGGTGATAATTGCCTAAAATCTTCAAAACCGAGATATCGATTAGAAAGGGGGGAGTATGTTACCGGAAGGTATAAGACCCGCAACTATACACATAACCGCTGTGATACCGCGTCGGAACGACCGCGGTGCAACGTATAAATATCGTCGAACCGAAATTCGCTCTGCGTGCTTTGTAGTGCAACGTAACAATATACGTATATATATATATATTTGTACTATTATTGCTCACGGCGTGCAGGCAGCCTTTATTAAAGCTGTAGCTGTAGTAGCTGTCGACGGGAGAGCCACCGAAACGGTCTCGGCAGCGGTCAATGATGGTTTCCAATCTAAGAGACTTCTTCGGGTCCGTTCAATTATACGCCGCGCGCGAACGATCTCGGAAATACGTTTTTATCTCCTATATAATATATTTAATGCCTATACAGCCGTTGGTGTATCGTTATCGTTATCTCTCTCTCTCTCTCTCTCTCTGATGGCCCGCCAAAGGCCTCGCTCGGCGAAGAAGGGGTGGTGGAGGGTGGTTTGAAATCGACGAGCCACAATCGTCCGGATGCGTGCGGATCTATGCAGCGTGGTACATATTGCTGCAGTACACAGCACGCGCAATAAAATTAAACGACGAACAGCCTCGATTTTTGCCTCCCCACCACCCACCTCCGACGTATATATATCGTCCGCCGCCGCCGTGTATTTATATATGTATATAGTGTACAATAATAATAATAATATATACGCAACGCAACGCACACGACGTTTTAGAGACGCGAGGCCGTTTCCGCTCGTCCCGTCGCGTCCCGAATGGAAACCAATAAAAACCGTATCCGGCACGGTTTATTCGATGCGACCGAATCGATTCAGTTTAGTCCAATCAACGGCATTGATAGATCCACAATAGGTCACAACTGCCTATTTCCTGGCACCGCTCGCTCTCAATCGGTTCATTAATCTAATAAATCCGATCGCCGCGGCCCCAATGATAAAATAATAATAATAATCACAAATATAATCATAATAATAGCGGTGCGTACCGCTGGCGACCACTCTATACCGCACATACGTCATATGTATACGCGGCGGCCGTACGAATATAATAACCTAATAATATCACCGTGTTCGTATATACAGGGCGATGTCCGCGCGACGATCGGTTTCTCCGTTTCGACGACTGAGCACGCATAAGTCGCAGGAATACAGTTATTATTATATTAATATAAATTATTATTATTTTTTTATATTCTACAATACAGTGTATCAAAATAAATGCCAAATTCGACATTGTCCCAGAATAGGTCTAAGGCCGGAGACGGAGACGGCCGGAAGGAGCAAAGCTTGCAGTGGGGTTGCATCTTTATTAGGTCAATAATTTTTCTTCCAAATAAAATAACATACGAAAACCTCTTTTTCAGGTACAATCAAATTGTCTATATTTTTATTCGTTATCGATATAACCATTCGCGTTTACCCGTTCCGCCTCTCCGTTGAAAAATTCTGAAAGTTTTACAACGAGCTGCTTTCGGTACTGTGGTTTTCAAGGATCTTTATCATGGTTTTAGTATCGGTTATTTTCGGTCTGGAATAAAATTCTGAACTCAAGGTATACTTTATATAAATAGGTCAAATCACGGACTTAAGTATAAACTATTCGAGTGAACAGTAGATAAACTGACAATGCTACAGGTATGTTGTTTTTTAAACAAATATTAGTCGATCGGAGCAAAAATGAAAAATGTATTCATCCGATGCTCAATTAAAATAGTCTGCTACGTAATTTATTATATCATTATGTATTAATGTATACATAGTAAATTGTGTTTACAACAATATGTTATTCTACTATAAGATTAATTGATATTATGTTTTCATAATTCTATAAACAACTGAAGCTCGACTGAACAACCAACAGGCTCGGTTAGTATTTATTTTTAAATATTAATCGAAGCGTAACGAAATCTGGATCACTTCGTATTAATAAATAATAATATTGCATTAAAGTCCCACGATGATTTTCATAATATTTATAACTATTATTCTCCAACTCAGATCATCATCATCTTTCTTTGGTTGATTCATATCGATCGCAGTGTACCTACGTTATGATTTATTTATCATCAATCATCTTCAATCCGTGTCAAAAAAACATTGATTTCACGTATGTTATAATAAACTTTCTGTATCTTTTTAAATTTTTTATATTTTACAATATATACCATCTGATTTCGCATTTTTGAAACTTACGAGTATTATGATGCTTATTGTTCGTAATCTTTTCATTTCAACATCTACGAAAATCCTTTAAAATATATGAAATTATGAAAACTTAATAATTATAGTTTAAGAAATACATGTTCAATTACACTACATTGCATCATAAGTGTATGAGACACGACCCAAATCATAATTTCATCACTGTTTTTTTTTCGATGAATGTATTTTATAATTAATGAGAATTGTTTTCCGCTGTTATTTATATGTAATATAATTAATATTATTTATTTCAAGAAAATGGTTTCAAACACTGAAATAATGAATATTATACATCCTAATACGTAAACGTCCGTATGTGGCTTGTATTATCATTTTTTATACGTGTCGATATATTAATATAAAATATCATAATTTCAACGCAATCCGTTTTCGACAGTTTTCGTAAATGAAACGGTTTAACCGAGAAAATCGTTTGAACGGATATGAACTTAATATACAGGTACTTACCTCTCGTTATAATATGGTAACCAGCTGTACATTATACAATTACACGGGCCGCTGTACACTCGGACGCTGTTTTTACAGCTTCGACACGAGAAATATGCCTCACAAGTACCCCGTTTGGGTGAAATTGTCCAAGTGTTTATGACACACCGCCGAGACAAGTCGATCCGACCAGAGCATAATATCTTAAGATTCTCATCAAAATTTAGGTATAAGTGCACCATTTGTATATGATGTGTACTTACACGCACACCGCATTACGTTCTATGTGTAATTAAATGCACGTATTTGACACGAGACGCAACGGATTTCCGCAAAACGTAAATGGGTCGAAAAACAAAAAACCGCATCGATTGATATACGACCCGAGCAAACTTCGGTTACCAGTCGGTGTGCGTTTAGCGTAATAATAAGACGTTGCATTGCCGTGACGAGACGCGTTTGGGAAGTATTCGAAGTTCAAAAACTTATTTTCTATACATCGCTAAACATTTATAGGTCACAATAGATTATTGTTGGCCCCTACTGTTCGGCGAAATGATTCGGGCAATTTTTTTTTCCATCACAATTTCGAATTTCGAATTTGGATTATATTATTCTTATCATAATTTTAATATTACAATAATATGATGTACCATATTATATTATAGCCAGTGACCGCGGTCGATTTTAAAAGTGGCGTTTTACTGCAACCAGTGGACGGATAGTCATCGTATATCACTTTGCTTCGTATCTCAGGGTCGTTATTTTGTTACAACGAGTTGAATAATCGTAAATCCGATCGATAATAATAGTAATAAAAAATAATAACCGATAGCCTTCAGTGCTGTACGGACAGCGGCTGCTATCACAGTTAAAAAAATCATATTCTGATTGGAATTTGATATAATATTATGTCCACGGCTGTTGTAGGTATACCTACATATATGAGGTTAATCTGTAATAGTGATCTTATCGATTGGTCGGATTCGAACGACCGATCGACAAATCCTGAACCACAAAAACTACCCCATATTACGTGTAAATATTGAGCAGTGTTACTTATGTGTCGTTTATTACGTCAACTCTTCGTGTCACGATTTTATATTTTCACAAACGGTTTGATAAGAATTTGAATTTGCCTATAGGATAAGCATAATATTTATTAGTCGAATGATCGAGTGGCGTCTTGCGTGTCAAAACGTCAAGTCTTCATATACCCTCTAACTGTGCTACAAATAACGTCAAACGTAATCCGACACCTCGGAAGAAAAACCCAATCGTGATTAACCACGTATATTATCAGACTTTGACGTTAAAATACGAGAGAAATACAGTGGAAGGAAACAGAAACATCGATAACTGCGTGCATGTGCTCGGGTAAATTTCACGATTAATCATAATAATAGTTATATCACTATCGAACTCGGCGATTGTGATGACCACCTGTCTTCGAGTCGAAAGTGGACTGCAACTTAAACACTCTGTACCGGTCTCTATCTACGACCGTATACGACCGTATACGTATAACCCATCGTGAAATTAATGCGATGACGTGGTGCGTGAGTGAACAGAAATCTATACGGAGTGGTCGGGAACCTACATAAAACGAATTTTGAAAAAACCACGTCGCTGTAAAACCAATAAACAATCATAACGATTCACCGGGCCACGGTCGAAAGCTTAACAGTTTATTATTACTATTATTATATTGTGTTTGTGTTATATTAACAAAGAGTCGACGACGACAGAAATCACTGACCGCTCATACACACACACGTGTACACAGCCTGTCTGCGGCGGCGGCGGTATTGTTGTACGATAATAATAATAATAATAATAATACGCGAGTTTATAGTCCACCAATTTATATAATATTAAAAAATCGTTGGCCGCAGCGGGTTGTAATATTTTTTTACGACGGCGATAAAAAATTATACACACACGAATCGAACCGGGACGGTTAACGCGTTAAAGCTGGTGCAGTGTATTTGTATATATATTATATTATAATGTGTACACTGACGGACTTAAACTGGCAGACCAACACGCACGCTCGCTCGACAAGACAAACCGAACGACGTTTAATGGTATTTATAATGCGGCGAAATGATATATTATATTTTCGTATCGACAATGCGCGTGTTTATTGCCCGGTGATTTTAAACGACCACGGAAAACACGGTATACTACGGTATATCGTGGTATTATACACGGGTAAAGTATAGTACTTATATACGTATAAGTAATGACGTCATGTACCTACCTACAGCACACACGACGTTGACGATAGTAATATTATGTTTATTTTACGAATATATAAATACATCGGTTTGTGTCGTACGACGGAAATAATATAATAATAATATGTTGGCGTACAATGTGTGGTCGAATGCGCTATACGCGTAAAAGGTATATAAATTCGACAATATATTATTTTACGTCTCACGAGAGTCGGGCAAGCGAAAGCGTATAATAATATATTTTTATCACTGGTTATTATTATTATTACTTACTTACTTACTTACTTACGGGTGGTAGTTTTTAAAGTTCCTATAAACTTTGGTCGTATTATTACCGTACGAATCGTGGTCGACGTACGCTGAAATAGAATAATTTATTCAAATCGGAAATTCTTTCCCGCGATATCGTTGTATTAATATTGTACTCGTTTGAAAAGGGACCGGATTCGGGTTTAGATGTCAGTTTTTCTATTTTGATTTGTTCGTAGGAGTTTTTGAAAAACACTTTCCATCGGACACAGTTTAACTATTTTTTTGTTATCGGGCTACTTTGCCATAACATGCCCAGCTAAGACCTTTACCGTTTTTCATAGAAGTCTTTTCCTTTCGAAACGAATAATAACCATATAATCGAAAACTATACACGATTATATTGTTGTTGTAGCAGTTGATGTATTTTGTAAAATTAACATTTTCGTTCAACACCCAAAAATGTGTTCACGGAAAGAGGCAACGAACCCCGCCGAAACGTTGTAAGACTAATATAATCAAAAAAAGTTTTAAAAAAAACAACTGTTTGCAATATTTCGAACAGTGTATTTTCGTAGCTAACGAACGAATTGTTGTTCGGAAACTTTGAAAGGTGTCGTTCGGACATTGCACGTTGCCTTTATACCCGTAGAATTGATTAACAGTATTATAATATACACAATGTATAACAGGTCGCTGTATTATATACCCTCAGTACGTGGGTCACATTTTAACACGGTTTTTGTATCAAAACGGTTTAGTGTAAGTTCGAGCTCCGCCGTTATAGTATTTTGTAGGTACCTACCCAAGTTTGCGGTTATTATAAACGTATCAATTTGATTATATCGCCTTATACGCACAACACACCGCCGCCGTATAAAATTAAATTTTTAATTAATTTCTCCTATTGATTATAATTCACTCCCCCATACACCCTCGGGTTATTATATGTGCGCATTTACCTCGTGTACCCTCATAATATTTCAATTGTTCCCGTGTACGAAGCAATAACTATTAACGTTTTATCCCGTACACAAAAACTGCGCACGCGGTGGGAGGGTGAGAAGAATTTCAATGTTTCCTTCGCGGCGAAGATTATCGTCGCCGTAGTCGTTTTCGGAAAACAAAATATTTTGAAATACGGTTAAAACCGTAAATCGATAGCGATAAATATTGCGTCGATGTTAATATAATAATAATATGTATTATAACGTCGTTTTACTCAAAATAACGCGTCATCCGTTATTATAATAATATGTGATACCTCTATATGGTCCTCCTATATGCGGAATGATAGTATTACATTTCGTTGTGTTCGTTGCATTAAAATAATAATAATATTATGCTCAATAATAAATTAATGTTTACGCACGAGTGTAATAACTTAACGTTATTACGATTCGTTTCGCAAGCTGCAAACCCAGAATCCGGGCCCCTTCCGGGTCTTTAATCCGGAACCATCGAATTGTGAACCGCTAGTTTTACCCTCGAAGAGTGCCTAAGACGTACGACTTTGCGACAGCATGAAATCAATAGTCAAAAAAATAAGACGCCAAAACGAAATCGTATACACCTACAACTAACATCGTAAAATAATTATATGTTCAATAATTGAGCGAGGAAATATCGTAAAGTGTAAGTGTAGTGTGTAGACTATAGAGTGGGGTTTGGTTTGGCTCGGCGGTTGGCCTCAGTCACTAGCGTGCTCTGAGGAGGTCAAGCACCGGCCGGCGTAGCTAGTTCCCGGATGGGTGACCACTCATGCGCGTGTTTCTCAATCGACACTCCCCCCCCCCAAACTTTCCCCACACAAAATGCTGATGGCCATTACAGTTGTCGATGCTTAAGAACAATAAAAAAAAGAAAAGAAAAAAAAAAGATTGTAGAGTATAATAGTTGTCGTACATAATCCCATAGGTATATTATACGTACGGCGGCCGGTTTCGTTATACGACCTCCGCCCTTCGGTCCTTTACGGTCACTAATTTTCGTGAGTATCCGTATAATAAAATATTATATATATATGTATATATGTGTGTGTTTGTGCGTGAGCGCGTCATTATATTGGACCTATATACGAGCCGGACACTGTGAACATTTTTATACACCTATGCGTATTAATTGCCATCGTAATAAAAACATTTTTGGGACGTAAAACCCGTATAGTCGGGGTTTCTGTGTAGGATTCCATTTAATTTTACAACCTACCACGGTCCTCCGATGTCGTATATACAAGGCGTGATTCTTTTCGAGGTAAACACGCTCATTTTCTCGAAAAGTATTTTAACGTTTTTGAAAATATTTATTTTACATGTTTGCAGTTATTACAAAATCACATGTATAGTTACCATACCAACCTTTTACTATAGGTGTATCCTCTTTTTTGAAATATTGACTTTTTTCTTGGCAACATACTCTTTTAGTTAATTTTTCAAAAAAAATAAATATTTTTCTGAAAATGTCGATCGATAGAAGTCGAGATTCGAACGATTAATCGGTTGTGTGTGTATTCAGTAATAGCAGAACAGTAGACCAATAATGTTGGGGAATCTTCGAGCCATCTATATGGTCTATATAAATACTTAGTTGCATAATAACTGTATAAAAATTTTATTACGATTTTAATTTTATCATTATTATAATAATATATGTAATGGATTTCGTTATTTTTTGACATTACCTATAATAATACTGTAGTCAATGTTGTAAGATAAAATAAGACAAAATATTCACTAGTGGTATAAAGTATTAATAAGTATTATAATACACAGAGCTTATATTATTTTGAAAATTATGCCCAAATAATCAATATACTATACGTATAATATTATGATTCTAGTAACTATGAACAGTCATAAATAATAATTAATGACCATGCTTTATATTAGCTATACACGGCGATATGGATATGCAATTTAAGTACGCTACTGTCTTAGGTTCAATTTTCACGGTATGGCGTCGGACCAGCCGTCTAAATAAAACTTTGACGAGTTATGACTTATGGGTAGGTAAATAGTATTGTGATTTTTATTTTTTCTGATTTTTAAACATTTATTTATATTTCTTATACATTTAGAAATAATAATATTTTGAATCTAAAATGTTGTGGTTCATAAAAATATTATTATATAAATCGAAAATAACAGTATTAGGTATATTAAATTAATATGCGTTTTTAAATAATGTAAATGTATAATATTAAATTTTTATTTTTATCTCAAATAATGGTAGCCAATCGGAGAGCGCGTATCTTTCAGTAGTGAGTTCAATAATTGGTCGATAACTATTAAACGCCCCACCCACTCAACTGCCGTGCAGTATACCGATTCTTTTGAATGCACAGAGAAGAATTCGGTCACGTGGCTTAAATAAAATATTGATCTCAAACAAAAACGTCCTACTACTAGCAAAAGCCTCGATCCTGGTATAGTAAATTGGCCAACCAAGCCGCAAAGCAAAGTAGTCAAGTTTTTAACCTATAAAATATACTGTGGTGCCTGGTATAGCTCGGCGGTTGGCCTCAGTCACTAACGTGTTTCCGAGGTCAAGCAACGGCCAGCGACACTAGTTCTCGGATGGGTAACTTCGGATGGTCTTCTTAGTTTAGACTAATCCTCGTCCACATACGCGTGTTCCTCAACCAACCGTAACCAGCCTACAAAAAATGATAATAGCCATAGTTGCTGATGCTTAAGATCAATAAAAAAAAAATATTTATATTGTAAGTCAATAATATTTGAAGTATAAATTACATATTTTTTCTTAAATGTGTGTTTTTATTAAAAACTTAGCTATACATTACCCATCCCTGGACACCCTCATTGTCGCATTAAGCACAAATAGTGCAGATACCTGCTAAATAATCATAATTTATAATCAAAAAATAAATAAATAAATAAAAGACGAAAGTGTCATCAATGGGTGGCTTTTTCGTTCATATTGTCCAAGTTTTCTTTTTGTATTGCTCATACTATCATTGTGCCTGTTGGTACGGGTTGTGTATATCTAATAAAAATAAAAATAATTGCGTTTATCATAAAACTTGTAATTTATATATTGATTGATATCCGAAGATTTCTAAAAACATATAAATAAATCAGTGCCTATATCTTTTTTTAATGTTAAATACTTTTATCATTACATATTATTTTATTTTAAAAATATTTTTAGATAACATGGATTGTAAAAATTTGTGTTTATTCAAGCGATAATTTCTTGTTAATCAGTAAATGGGAATTATTATTAATAGTACGATCATTAAGTTTTAGTATACGAGTGTTTACAAAGTATGTCACATTTTTACATAGATACAAGTAGAGTATACGTTTATACAATAGGTATAATAATATAGCAAAAATAATTATAATTTTCTTCAGATAAGTTTTGAAGGAAACGTTTGAATGATGATTATGGTTAGTTATTTCGGTGTCATAGCATGTTTCATTAAGCTCGGAAACTTTTGAAGTTAAATGGTCGAAAAATTCGATAACCGTACTTTTGTTTGTGTTTTTAATCTCTGTATCAAAAAATGATATTGTTTATTTTTAAACTCCTTAAATTAATTTTGTCGGTTCTTAAAAACTTATTTTAATTTATGTAGATTTGTGTAATAAAAATGAAAACAAGTTAATGTAATTTCTGAAACGGGATCAAAGCAAATATTTTGTTAAAATAATCGTATAAACGTCATAATAATAATTTCGGGTCCAGTTTATTAGACTCGTCTCGCGAAACAATTTTCGGCTCGATCGTCGGCGAGTCGAAAAAGAAAACATTTTCATTTGATAATATTATAGTATTTTCGACGACTCGGATTACCTCAAATATTTATATACGCGTGCACATCTATCTATACGAATGAATAAATATATACATAATATATAGATGATATTTCATACGAATAAAATCTAAATGCAAATGTTGTCTTCTCTGTGGGACGAAAAAATAATACTCGTCTAATATCATAACGACGTGGACGTAATTCGCGCACCGAGTTTTGCGCGGCGTTTGTATAAAATGCTATGCTTTCACGGACCACCCCAATCGAGCTTGTACATATTATTACTATTATTATTATTATTATACATTTGTACACAGTTATTTTTGTCACTCGGTCCGTTATGATAATAATAATATATATATACTGATGTGTATGCTTAATACGTACGTAGAATGCAGACGGCTGCTGCTGCTGCTGCACTATGGGGTCATCGTTCCGTCCACACGTGTTTATATATATATATATCTATCGGAAGGCGATGATCTCTCCGAGATTCGCGCGTTTGATTCCGGAATCAGTCGCCAATAATCGTGTATAATAATAATATAACGACGACGACGACGATGGTAATAATAATAATTATTATTATTATGATTATAAATATGAAATATATCTTGGCGACGATAATGGGCTAATAAGTTGGATCGCATCCCGTTTCGTGCTATGTACACACACACATATATATATATACATTGTATATTATGTTATATTTGTGCCGCAGTTGCCGAGCACGCATTACTACGGCAGAGGGAAACGTGCGGCGATCGAGGGCGAGTGCGAAGGAAAGTGGGGGGGGGAGGAGGGACGAGAGAGAAAGCGCCATGTTCTCGTATATATAAATACATCTTCGATATTATTAGTTATAGCCGGTCTGCGGAGCCGAAGGCGCCATTATCACCACATTAGCGGTAATGTTGAAATATGTTTATATGTTTTTGGCGGAAAAAATAACGCAACCGGCGAAGGCTGATGGGCGGGGGTAGCCGAAGAAATCATAAGGCCGCGCCGCGTTTGGGGTCGGTTATTAGTCCGGGATCTTCTGTCAATGGGGAAAATGATTCCGGCCGCGGCGGCGGGTGGCCCTAATGGCATCACGGACGAATATTGTTCGTATAACCTCTCCCGCTCTCTTTTTGTATTAATATTAACGATTTCGATGGATGTTTTTTTTTTCTACCCTCTTTCTCACCCTTCCTCCCATCACTCTCACTCCCCCCTCCATCTCTCTCTCTCTCTCTCTCCCCCCCCTCTCTCACTCGCGCGTTCTCTCTCTGCCGTTTCTTCCTGTATGCCCCACACCCTCGACGAATTCCTTCTCGTCCGCGCCGCTTTTATCTCTTCGGCAACAGAGAGAAACCCCATAACAATAACAACCGCACCGCCACGGCACTCGGATATAAAAGCAAAAACTCACTCTCGCCCTCAACGCCGATCGGTCGCGGTGGTATAAATGAAGAGATACAAGTCCGTAGTCGGACAAGTCGCGTATTACGCGAGCGGTCTTCGCCTGTTGTTCGCGCGTTATTCGCGGCTCTCTCTCTCTCGGTGGTCCCCTCTTTTATGACGGGCTCTATATATGCCCCACACTTAGCGTCCGGGGGGGGGGAGCGGGGTGGGGCTGTTCGATCGACGAAAATCCGATCCCGGCCACAGGCGACAACTGCGTAACAGTGCAATACTATTAAATTATATTTTATACGGCTATACACACACCACATACACACACATATATATATATATAATATTGTAGTATATACGCTCTGCACCTAATATCTGTGGGGCCGAAGTGGAAAAGTTTATACTACTTTATTTTCGACGTCGAAATGAAATTTCGGACGAAAATACCGGGGATCGAAACCGTTTTTGATATTATGTTTTAACTTTTCTTGGGTTTTGAGATTGTGGTAACAAATATATATATTTATGACAATAAACAACAAACCTCTTGCTCGGGGCGACTGGTGAAAGTCGACATCGCGTCATACGCACAACTGTACGCACCATAAAACATACCAAAATATAATAGGTAAGTTGCAAATGCAAGTCAACAATTAATGCACAATGGTGAAGTAGTTATGTTACTGCAGTCACCTTGGAAAAGTTTCTCAAGGGCGGCGTAGTAATGTAAATCGATCTCTGTACATTATTATTATTATTAGCATTTAGCAAAGGTATAGCTTAAGATTTTTTTTTTATCGAACGATTACAGTTGTTTGTGACTTACAAAATTAAAAATCGATATTCAATTACTGCAGTTGACGTTGGAACCTATGTTGCCGACGTCGGTTTTAATAATGAAGGAAACGAAGAAAAACACTATTCATATTATTCGATGTAAGGTAAAAAGAAGAAATTTTTAATAACTTTTGATAAACCACGTTTGTATAGTATTATATTATATTATATGTTTGGAGTTATATGGCACCCATCTAGTCTCTAGAGCCACGCCATATCAAATCAATTTATTGCATTACATGACATTTAAAATGTTATTTTAATTTTATAATTATTTATTATTATCATTATCTATTGATCATAACGGACATAATATTATCTACACATAGTTTTGTTAACGAAAGCCAAAGTTACGGTTTATATGTACATTGTATACCGTCCTACCTAATATTTATAATTAACACTTCCCTTACAATAATCCTAGTCACACCACTGCGGCGTGGTAAGTACATCAGCTCGTGGATTATGTTAAACGGATATAAACCTACATAACCGCGAAAAACTTGTTATTTTAGTACTTCACATACATCGAATATACAGCCATGGCAGTCACTGTAGTGCAGACACGTTACACCCCTCTACTTCATCGTTATACAATAATACCTGCTGCACGCACTACACATATTATAGGTACACACGTGGTCTTCATTTATCATACAATACATATTATATTTATAATCGTATGTGGCGAAAGATGATAACTTACTCTCAGGACTCCCACAACCTCACCCCCTCTCTATATATTTCTAACTCCCTCTCTCTCTCTCTATATATATATATTGTCGTGTCGTACAATAATAGGAAAACAGGGGTCGGTCATCGATTACACATGTGGGGCGGTTCGCACGATCTCCGAGGGGCGGGCGAGGCCGCGGAGTTGTACAAGCACGTTTCGCCGAACGTAATACGCAGAAGAACACGCAAAGTCTCGGCGGTCTCTGCGAAGATTATAGAAAACTGGCGGGTCAGAGGGTGGCGTTCGGTCGCCAGCGGATTAAAATTTATCACTAGACTATATGCATAGATAGGTATATTATGGTATAATACTACGTATATGTATAATATCGTCATGCATTTATATACCACGAGTTTAGGATACGGTTTTCGCGGTTACCTGCAGCACATCGATTTATACATATATTATACTATTAACTCTTATACCGCAATAATTTGCGAGAAACAGAAAACCAGCTACGTATACTCGTATACACACAATCTATTATAATATTATACGCCTACTGTATATGACATGAGCGAAAAATATATAAATGTCATTATTTCGAGCTACGATCCCACAGATAGTATGATATTAGTCTATCTTGTCGTGCGCACGCACACTGGAAAATAATAAAGTCTGCAAACGAAATCGATGTATGCTTTGAATTTATAGACTCATTTCATATTCCGGCTTTGATACTATACAGACTTTTGCTTGATACTTCACATTTTCACTTTTTACTAACCTAGTATCTACAATATTCTTTAAATAGGTGTTGGAAACTAGTTTAATTTTGCCCCCCTTCCCCCCCTAAAATATTACCATACGGGCACTTTTGCGCACATTATAGCTATAGCTTTTTGAAAAATCGTTTCAGTTGTATCTATATATGCGCGATTCTGGATGAGCTTGATCGGCGTATACGTGACTCTCGATAGATGGTCAAGAACCATACAGGTATAACCTAACCTAACCATGATGGTGGTTGCGTTGTATACGGTTGAAATGTTATTTTCGAAGTTATAACTACATCGTACAACCGAAAGTCGAAACGTGACCCGCAATAATAATAATTATTATTATATTACTATATTATAGTCGACCTATTTGGCTTTTTCTCACCGTTACACTTTGAAAGCTTGATACCGTTAAAGACCTAAGTACTTCCTCGGATTTTTCGCGAAACCATCTCATATTTGTCACCTCGTGTGGACGAGGTTCAATTTAAAGCTGTAGGTTCTCATATTTTATTAGTAATTTTCTCACCTGTAGTGTCACTTATACAATATTATATTTTACACACGTGTCCCGTCTTCCGCCTGCTCTTTATTTACAAACCGTTTGTACTTGTTTTCCTCCCGTATAAAACGTAACGAAATAGGGTTGACACCCCGGAAATTCTCAGAGTTATCCAATACAGTCAAAATTGACATTTGCTCGCATTAATTATGTCTCGTTATTGTTATATAACTAGTGTAACACTATATCTCATATCGTTTTGTATATTATAGTAGTTATAAAACCCTACTATAGTAGAGGATTGTCATTCATCATTAGATAAAGTAAATATTTTTAGCAGATGAAAAGAGTAATATATTGTTCCGAGTAAACCACTATGTAAACTATAGTAAACCACTCAACTACTTCCACCAGTATATTAGGTAACCTATATAATACTAATTGCATCCTAATTTAATCCTAATTTTTCTATTTTTAAGCAGTTCGTAACTCGTATTTTAGCTTTTTTTAAATGGTACCTAAGTTAGTGAGAAAAAACCTGACTTTTTAAATGCAAAACACCATGTTATATTTTTGTCTTATATGTCAATTATGATTCATCTCCGCGGTTTCTGTATGATTGTAGATTGTATAATTGTTTGCACACATTTCCTCGAATTCCCATCGAGTTGTGTTGAAATCGTCCGTCCCTTGTGCCAAACAATAACATCGTATGGAAACTCGATATAATCGATTACGAGCGTAATAATATGGCTTTGTGGCGAGAAAGTAATTTAATAAGGTTCTCATATTGTTAAGCGGTCGGACTCGAACAGAAAAAAGAAAACCGTATACCTAGTACGCTTTCATGTGCGCGTTCGTCCGCTGCGGAAGTAAAACCGTTCCGGCCAGAGAGCATAATATCTGTAAATGTATATTAAAATGCTTCGTCGAGAGTAATGAAAACGAGCTTTTATCGACTGCAAAAACTATACTACAACTATTACACTGGCGCTTAATAACAATATAATATAATATTATATTATTATTGTTATCGTCGTACGAGAGGCGATAACGATAAAAGCGCACTCGGCTGCGAGTGTTGCGTATACGAAAATGTGTGTTCGGTGGTACACAACACAAATTGCAACTGAAGGCGAAGAACCGATGTGCCGGCACGTAAATCTATACAATTATTTAATAATTACTATTATTAATAAATGATAATTTTTATGCTGTGCGTTGGACTTTTCTAGCAGTTGCTCAACAGTCGTATTGTTCATTTCAGCGGCCTTTTACGCGTACCTTGTTTAATGACTGCATCAGTAGGTATATGAGCTGTTAAAAAATAATATAATTTATACGTTTTTCTCTGCATTATACGGCGTAATAGGTACCGAAAAAACGTAATTACCGGTATGTCTGTGGGGGCAACAAATAAATTATTAAATGCATATGACTATATATAGGTAATGGTACTATGATAATATTATATATGATAGAAACGATTTAAAATTGCCCACTGTTCTTCGCATAACAGGTACACGCGCACTATACAATAATGATGTAAAAATAATTAAAAAATAAATCTTTTCGACGTTCAGAACGGATCATCTCCCTATGGCGATGATATTATTAAAAAATGTATGCAAATCCTTCTCGACGAGTTTTTCGGTTTATTCGTTTTTTTTTTTTTTTATAGGTATTGCTAGCCACTTTTTTAAGTACCAATTTGCCGTACAGCGAAGGAGGGTTGCAATTTTCATCTTGGGGGTGATTTCCCTTATTTATTTATATATTTTTTTTATCGGCATGCGCCATCGTTGCGTAAAAATCAGGTCAATTGCCCATCAGTGGGTACTTTTTACGCATCCTTAGGGCACGCTGCAGTTATCGGTATGTGTATATATAATATCATATAATAAAACATATATATACTTAATGTATAGATTATAGATATGGATTAATATACGACAAATGGTGCGCTAAAGCGTAAACATTTAGGTTAAGGTCTCGTGTTCTTTCCTCCCGATAATATGATATTAATAATACGATCTATTCAATTGCTGCAGATGATATTATAATATTGTTTACTTATTATTTTATTCATGGTCAGATGAATTGGCGATGAGTATAACTTCGGTGAAATAGTGCATTGTGTATCTAACGAGGAGAGATATGAATAAAAAGGTAATAAAAGAAAAAATACATTGTAAAGTTTTAACTTAACATTATCTACTTTATCGCGATAACGCCACCTGCAGATCAATACAATACAATAATATTATTACTGTCGACACAATGTAAAACTAAATATTATGCTTTAATAAGCGAACAACGATGTTTGGTGACACAAATTCCGCCGACGTATTCGACGATACGATTCTGTACATCGTGCCATACAATCATTGCGTCTACATCATTATAATTCTTGAATTTGCGGTTTTTTCGTTTGCCAAACAATCTGCAGCTGTCACGTCTCTTGCCCGCCCGTGTACGTGCGGAACATCAAAGTTGACGATAGGTAGATACGTCATAAATATATATATATATTCGCTGATATTATTGTATTATATCATACTTTAGGTTATCGTGCAGGTAAAAACGTACTTAAAGTCTAATCCGTAATACTATAAACTATACTACTCGAACCCCGGAATCTGCCGCGCACAAACGGGCAGGTTAAAAGGACGTTTCGCTTTGGCCCGAGCGAGCTTCGCGACGAGGACGAAGGATTGGCAGCTGTGCATGGGCAGGATGAATGCAGTGCAGGATTTTCCATTCAACGTCCATTAAACACTAGCACAAATTTGTGGTGTACAACGTTAGGTATAGGAGACGTATACATATATATATTATGCGGACTTGGGTCTCGTACAGCATGTCTATGAGTATATAATAATACACAATAATGAGAGCGGCCGTATCGTTAATAATTCCGCGCGTTTTCGAGGATTTCCGGTGGTTAATAATGTAATCGAGTGCGGTTACACCTATAATAATATATAAGCGTCTTAAAATTCTTCACAACATACTATATTATGTTCGTATTGCCACGTGTGTGTGTGTACATGTTAGGTCAAAGTGGATTATCGAGCAGTGTATATATGTTATAATGTACTATTGGCACGGACGGTATACCTATTAATTATGACGTACATAGTATATAATGTGTAATATAATAGTATACTCTGTCGGCTACGAGTGGGCGTATAGCTGGACACATTGATTTACTGCTCGACGGTAAATTTACCACGGTGTTGTGTAATTTTTTTTTTTTTTTTATCATTATTTTAATAATTAAAGCACGCGGCTGTTATTGTTTATTATATACGATTACGTTTTCGATGTCAACAGTCTTACATAACAACGCAATATTTTTAACTAAACCTATTACAATAATATCGTAAACTACGTGTAAAAATGGCCAATTAAAAATAATATAAGATCTTTAAGCACTATAAAGATGTGATATCATGAATAAATGCTAAGTATATTGAATTTGAGTAAACTTATTTTGTTTCTATAGTTTATTTACTTGGCGAGGAATTATTTCTAAGAGACTATAAGTGCGATGAACAAAATAATTAAATGGCGAAGAACTATTAAAATATAACTTATTATTGTTTTAAATATATTATTATTAATATTTATTTACTATTCTAAATAATTCCTAGCCAAGTAAATAAATTATTGAAACAAAATAATTTTACCTAAATTCAATACACTGATTAAACTATTCTCTATTTAAAAATTTAACCATAACGCTTTTCGTGTGGCGATGGTGGATTGTTCCTTACATCTACCAATGCAGGTAACGAACGGAGTTCCGTGCAATACTGCACGAGCGTTGTGTCGGGGATAAGTTTATTTGACTGCTAAGCACTTACTTCCATATAAGATACCTACGAGTTTATCTTTGGGAAAAAAATTTAATACAATCTCATCGGTGCACTGCGATGAAATATCAATATCGCACAAACATAACACACGAGATATACGCCGCAGTACGACAAAGTCGTGTATTGGATGCGCGCAAACCACGTCTGAAATAACGACGACGACAAGAAATATAATAATATTATTATATATATATATGAATTCATATCACGATATACATAGTACCTATATATGTTCCCATACCATATATATATAGGTACAAAAAACGATATGCGAGCGGGTATATAATATTATATACATGTGTACACGTATTATTTCGTGTTTGCCGTAAATATGTCATGCTCGACAAAAACGTGCCATTCGTTATTGGAATTTCACACTGCGGCGCATATAGGAAACGGACGAACAAACGGCTGCGCATAATATATTACGATAATAATAATATTATAACTAGCGTATAATATGTATAAATATAAATAAATATGTGTGTGTGTGTTTGATTTTTATTCGTGGTCGATTGTGTCCATTATTCTGTCATCTGCACCGAATTCAAATGGACGAGTGCTGCTGCAGCGCCGCCAATAAATTCTTCCGGTCCGGGGCGATAAATGTTGTCGTGCCTACACGCCGCACGCAATAATAATACGCGTAAATGCTTGCGAGTGTGTGTGTGTTTTTTTTTATTTTTGCCGCCGAGTTATTTATCGTATATTTTGGTTGGATCGACAATAAGGCTTATAACACGTTATCATCGTCGCGTACAATGTGTATAGCGTGCGAGACGTTCGGAATCAATTATTCCGTCAACCCGAACGTTATTATTTAAGCCGACGGATATAATAATATCGTCTTCGTACTATATAATATACCGTACGAACCTGGCCAGCCGACAGTCGTGGATCAGCCTCGGCGGCGGGAGGTGGACGGTTGAAAATAGAGTCCGCCGTCCCCACCGCTCCCGTTTCGACCGAAAGCGTTCGCAGAACGAAAAAAAAATTGTCTTCAAATCGCCATCACGTATTATAATTATTATTATTTTGGATATCGAAATATCGTCTCGCCATAACAATCTGGCTGTCGACTGTCAAAGATTTTTTTTAATATTTTCATTTTTCGCCAATAAACTTTTCCTTTTCAGCAGTCTATTAGACAATATATTGTATTTAAAAAGTTTCCCAAACGTCGCACAGCCTAATAAAATATCAAACGATTACCGATGTCTACATAATAGCATAATCGGCCCCCAATTCGAATGAGAAGTAATTGTTATCGGTAACCAATTCGTACTCTTAATTCGACCCGGGAACCAATTCAGTATTACCCAATATATCTTGGCAATGTGTTATCAGTAGGGTCTGAAGGCTATAATGCCTCGTAGATTGTGTTTTTGTCTCTGATGGTCTGATAACAATTTCTTTTGACTATAAATTTGAACTACTTAGGATAAATGCATTAAATTACATGGTGCACATTAAACTATTTTTTTTCTATTGTTTTCGGATCTTTTGGCTTTAACATTTTCTTTCATAAACTAAAATGTGTTCCTATATACTTTTTTATATTACGTATATTTATTTTATTTTAAATATTTATATTTATTTGACGTACCTATATCTATAGGCTATAATGTGTGTGAAATACCTCGAATCGCTTTTTTATGCTTTATTTTATCCATATAATCTTAATAAAAATGTTTTTTTTTTATGATTACACAAATATCGTACTGTCGTATTGATGATGACGATTTATGTTTGAAAATATACGGGGAAAATTAATCATTCAATTTAAATTCGATACCATTGGTAAAAACCGATGATTTAAATGATTAAAATTATTTGGTGTAGAAATAGAACTTATTCTAAGATTCTAGATTTACGAAATGCTGTAATTTAAATTTTAAAATACATTTTAATTGTATTAATATATTTATTTTTTTTTATTATTAACCTGTGGTAACTTTTTGGGTGTTTTTTAACTGTGGGCGAGGATACTGTAGGTTAAACACGTGTATTTATTGTTTGACATATTTTTTAGTGGGCACCCGTAGGTATCTGCCATGCCCGGGTGGGGGATGGCTGCACTTCTCTCCGGACACCGTGACTTGCTCGAAGAAAAATGCCACCCGCAGCAGAGATTTTGAACCGGCGTTGGTGTTCTCGGCCACTCCGTCCCCCTATTATTATATTATTACTAGTTATTATTTATTGTTATATACTCAATACCAATATGTTCTATCTAAAAATCGAATATATATATATATATAATATATATTAATATATTCTGTAGCGGACCCTCTCCCCTGCACTTATATGTTTTGAACAATTAACTGGATCACCAGTTCCTAAATTCCGAAATATCGATATGAGTATTATTGATAGTATCGACGTGCATCAATATTTCACAGCGTCAATGCAACCTAACCAGTCGGGTCGTCTGCGAATATCGTAATAATAACGTAGCTAGGTAATCGATGTTTTTTTTTTCCCGATAACGGCTGGGTATTATAGTTATTATAATCTTTGACATGGTCGTCGGAGTCGGAGGTTAGTATACGCGCACACGTATTCGTTATTATTATTATTATTGCGATAATGATAAGGAATTGAAAACGGGGTGCAGCGTGTGCACGAGCGACGCACAACCATCGCCCCCAATTAAAATGATGCGCTAGAAAGGAAGTGCGCGCGTGTTATTATAATAACACGCGTATACCTAAGGTGTATCGCAGCCGCCAGAGATCGTTTGACGGCTTGTCTTTTATATTTTAAGACTATACGTGTGCGAGTTTTTTTTCCTTCCGTTTCCGCTTTTCGTGCCGCCAACCCGCACGTACACCTTTATTATTCTAACATTTAATATATTGTGTTTGCGTGCAGTAAGGTGTGTATTATCATGTGCGCGATATCAATGTACCTACCTACCTATATACACGCGCCAAATACACGGTCTGTCTGCAGCGTGTAATCGGCGGCGCGGCCCGTCCGGGGGGGTACAGACGTGAAAATTGCGTACGACAAGGATCGGGGGCTGAAACAAAACATACACACTCGGATAATATAATGTGTAAAAAAAAAAAAAAATTGAAAAGCGTACACGCAGCCCCGACCCGGTTCGTCGCCGGTGACCTTTTGACGGTGTTCGACGAAACGGAAAATTTACGGCTTTTCCCGTCGCTTACATGCTGTTATTATTATTATTATTGCATAAAACGTTTGCCGTTTTCGCGATGATGACGATGACGATGATAATAATAATAATATATTCAACGACAGTCGGTGTGGGGCCGCTTATACACACACAGAGACGAAGACAGAGAGAGAGAGAGAGAGAGTGAATGAGAGAGTTCGACGGGGTCGACGATGCAGCCGGGAGCGGAACAGTGCGAGACTAGATGATAACATGCGCGCACGTCTTTTTGCGTATATTTGCCGTGGCCTTTTGAACGTCAATTAATTTCTTCCCGTTCAAATCACAACCATAAAACTAATATTATGTGACTCGAGCTCTGTATGCACACACACACGCACATATATGTGTGTGTGTGTGTGTGTATTTATTATATATAGTTCGGTGAACGACTACCGCTGCAGTACGGCCTACCTTACATATATATATATATATCGTATATTACGCGTATTTTATAATATTATATATTATTATTTCTTCAACCCTGCTCGTATCGCCGGCGCGACCCACCAGACCCATCGTCGTCGTGTATGCGCATGCTATTATTATTATATTATATACTTTCATAGCAATAATAATGCGCCCGTAACCATCGGCGCAGACTCTATAATATTATGCAGGAAAATGGGTACGGTGTAGCATATTATATGACTTTTGATGTCTCGTCGCGGCCTCATATTTACATTTATTTATTTCCAAACGTTGCAGCGGGTCACACGGCCTGCTGCGGACGCTGTGGTTGAAGACCGCGTGTAACGATGTTTCCCCTCCCCTCCCCCCCGCAAAAGTGACGTAAAAATAATTTTACAAGTTTCGGTTCGTCAAAAATTTAAGCTTTCACTACGGGACATCTCGCAGTAGATTTGAAAATTAAACCTCACTGTTTCACTTCATGATATAATTAATTAGTAGTTTATTCTTTATTCTATTATTTGCTTTGGCCGTTAAAGTAATATAATATGACCGTAATTAATATCGTAGATATTAGCTAAAATTAAACTTAAATCGAAAATTGAAGGAAATTTCATTTAAAAATAATAGCGTGAACGCGAGACCGATCGAAACAAAATGGAACATTAATTTTCTACTAATGGATACTCTATTTAGTTTTAAAAGAGTCGATTGTCTTTCATTTACGCATTATTCTATGGCCACGTATTAGTATTCGAAAATAAGTAATTATTATATATTATTATGTTCGAGTGGATTTGCAGCGGTGGTTTTGAAGGGGGCCGCGATAGGGGCGATCGATGAAAAATTAAAAAAAAAAAAAAATCCTAAGTACACTTGGGCGGATTGTTAGTTGCAAAGAGTATGGGAAATTCGAAATCACCCTCTCCCCTTGAACTATTGTCAAATCCGCCACTATTTTCTTCTATCAAGCTCAAGCATATTATATTATGTTATGTATATAATTATAATATTGTACAAAAGACGGTCATCGTCGGTTGCGTTAGGTACTTATATACAACACAGTATCATTGAGCTTCCGAATTCAGAACTTAATGTTACTATATCGTTTGCAATTATTTCGATCAGAACATCACTGTAAAACGTGGCAATTATATGTAGGTGGGTAATTATGTAAGTACACGCGTGTCGATTAGAATTTTTCTAAAAATCTCTCGTATCGAGATAACTAACTGTATTCTAATAATAATAAACCATCGGAATAACAATCGATTAAAAGTTGACTCTATTTAAAACCGTTTCGAGCTGCGCAATGTAATATAATAAATTAATATGACATCGGAAAGTCACGACGACGCAATACGTCTGTCGCGAGTTCAGAGCTTTAATGATACTATATATAGGTACCGTAATATATTATTATTATGTTGTATAATTATTATTATTATTATGTAGAGTTCCGTATTATTTTTATGGCCTATTCATGTATGGGTAGTATTTTTTTTTTTTACATCATAATATGCGAAATGATAATAATATATTTTTCCACGGCGATACGCTCGTCCGCAGAGGTTAACGCACTGATATATTATTATCCACGTCTGGTGAGGACTGCTGTTTTTGGCACGAATCCCTCGTTCGGGGGGGGGGGGGGCTAATGAAACGGTGCTATATCGCATGCGATCACGCCGGCTTGAGATACGTCGCAACTTTCCGCCACTGCCGGAAAGGGTTCGATATTGTGTATTATATTTTTTTTAAAAACACCGTAAGTGCGGAAAGTTGTTGGCTTCTCTGGCCATCGGAGCTATTGAAACGCGACGGTTTTCGGTATTGCCGATATAGTAAAATTATAATGTTGATAATGTGTGACGTTTTATTCGCCGACGGTGTACACTACTTCCGCAAAGGCATAAATCGACGAAAAAAATTATCAACGTCCCTTCCGGCGCTAATATTATGACGTAATAGTCTAATGTTTATCTTCGATGATAACAATAATAATAATAAAAATTGACGTCAGTGATGCGTATCTGTTAAAAAAGTTATCGGATGTTCTTGGCCTATTTTCCGTTCTAGGTATAGGCGCGACGGTAGTAAAATATCCTTATGATGAAGTCGTAAAGAAACTTTTCGCTCCACTCGAAATCAAAATTCTCTCTAAGCCCTGCTTAGCACGAAAATTAGGTACAAGTATTTTGTACTTTGAGAAGATCGTTTCGAGATATTTATCGGAGTATTTTTCTAAAAATAAAAACTTGAAAATTGTACTCATAACCTTGACAAGACAAATTTGAATAATTTTCGGCATATTCTTTGTTAGAAATTTTCACGCATAATAATATAATTGCGAGAGAATATAAGCACGATATGACAACATAATATATACACAATCACAGATATACAATATAATGTTATCAATCACTAAAATATCGGTTATTTTTTTGTTGGTAGCGGTTTGGTATTCGGTTTTGAAAATATTTTCAGACATTCGCCTGATGTCTACAAAGTATATCCGTAAAGACCTGTACCATCATAGTATCGAAAATTGGAAACGATCATCAAAGAATATTATGCTTTCGTAACCGTATATCCGGGTGACGGATTTAGTGATTATAATACCTACGTTAAAAAAAAACCCCCCAAAAATTTAAGTATGGCAATAGCGGTATCAATGTTTCCAGTGTTATACTAACACTACTGCGATAAACGTAATAGTTTTGTACCTACGCATCGTACGATTTCCGATCGCGTTCGCTTCAAGTATAGGTACTCCACTCCGTCGGATGTCAGCGGAAAATAATACATAATAATAATATAATATAAGATAATGACACTGCAGTGTGGCGCT
Organism: Sitobion miscanthi; assembly: GCA_008086715.1. Taxonomy (NCBI): domain Eukaryota; kingdom Metazoa; phylum Arthropoda; class Insecta; order Hemiptera; family Aphididae; genus Sitobion; species Sitobion miscanthi. The sequence goes on along the minus strand of CM017799.1, from coordinate 20,275,731 downwards.
ATAATACCTACACGACGACGTAATATACTTATTTGACAAACACCGTCGCGATGTAATTTATTACGTCTTGTACAGCGCCAAAAACTCGGATTACGGAATGTCGCAAACTCGCTATGATAACAATATTAATATATGCCTCCACATACGGGGTATCATGTTGTAGACGGAAACCACTTGTAAACAGACTCTGTTATTGGGTTACCAAATAGTCGTTATCAAACTGATGGCGCGTTTGTTTTTCGACGGAGGAGATCGAGTAGGTTACGACGCACCACACACAGCATTGGACTGCAGCGCCAGCAAAACGGCGCCTAATTGGAATTAATTTTCGGTACCGTTTTTACGACGGGATTAAGCTCCCCAGTCGGTATATTTGTTCTGATATTCATATTGAACGAGTGTAGAGCGTATAATATTATCAGACGAAATTATTATCGGTCTACGGCGGTTATATAAGCCGAGAACTCGCGATTCGTCGGTTTTTTTTTTTAACCATTATAATATAACTACAGTGACTTTTCAACATTAAACATTCCACACGGATCAGCATGATATTATGATGGTGGTGCGTTCATCGTCAGAGTTATATATAATATTATATTTTAGCCCTCTTCCTATTTTTCGAAATTCCATAATAGGAACCTACATTATACTGTGCAACATATGTTCAAAACATATTTTATTTTTTAATGTTCGTATACATACAGAATGATTCACCATTCATACTCGCTCCCTTTTTTTTCTTCAGTAATACAGTTTACTGATTTTTGGAATTGTTAAATATACTTAATAGTAGTTAAGAACGATATTTTCAGTTACTAGATTTTTTCGTACTATTTAAGCAGTAACCTGTGGAGATACAAACTTCCGTTATTCAAAGTAGAACCCTCCTTTTCAACAGTAAATTGTTCCGTGGATAATTTTTCCGAAAGATTTGATGTATCAAAATCAAAATTCATACGAGTAGTTTCTGGGTGTTTCCTGAAAAATTGTGTTCTACGGATAAAAGGTCAATAGTAGTAATTGGTTTATAATATATGCGGGCTATGGTGATCTGATCATTTTGGTCATTAATATTAACCTATAAAGTATCGATTTTAATAAATTGTAAAAACGCCCCTTGTATAATAAATACTAGTTCAAATATTAAGTCTATCTTATATTTTTAAGAACTATATTATCCTTAGTACAAACATTTTATTAAATAAGAAAATACTCATTCGAAATTAGAATCAGGTACATCAAAATTATACTACAATAAGCGATAAGTGCATAGCATTATGCTCAGTCGAAAACATGAATTGCATTTAAAATTGCAATTGTAATCATATTATAAAACGTATACAATATGTACTGAAAACGTATACCAATTACTATTTCCCGTACATAATTATAGCGTCGGCGAAACACCCTCTTATACAATATCGGACAAAAGTCGTTAAAACCGGGGAAAAAAAATAACAAATAAGTATACTATTTTTGGTTTCAAAGGACATTATTTTTTTTTTATGGTACCATGAAAACGGAACAGTCAAATGGGATGATTATGTTTGAAGTGAAAAAAAAAACTATAATTACAGTCAACCGTTGTAAACAACGACGTCAAATGATTTGCAAGTGGACGCGTACACGTTTTAAACGTCATCCTTCACTGTCAATAGATTTAATACGACGCGTTGTTGTATCGTATTATATTGTATACATATAATATAATGTATATATTATATAAATAAATGTGACTGCAAACGTAAAAGTTATAAATACACACAATGATAATATGAGCAAACGGCACCGCGACATCTACCGCGGTATACCGCGACTTGATGAGCGTTAGGTCTCAGCGGAGAAAACCGTATTGTAATAATATACCTACCTATTCATAACAATATCGCAGTTTGTCGTTACATTCCGCCGCTATAATGATATTGTACGCCTTCGTAAACTGCAGGAAAGTAAGTATAGGTGAAAAATTAAAAGAAAAAAATATTGTGAAAACTCGCGTTGTCGAGATGGTTTATGTCGCCGGTCCGAACTAGACGTGTGTGGAAAATCACGGCCCGTTCGACCACCTGTTTAGTAGTCATCAGTCGTGATCACTGTTCTAATCTGCAACTATACAGGCAACCATTTAAAAAATAAATGCATTTTGTATTTCCTCCGCGAATCTCAAAATCCTTGCGTGGTGTGTGTATGTCGGCTCGGCAATAGTATATATTAATATTACACAAAAATAAATGAAAATTACAGTATACGTACGCTTTGAATGCAATGTTTTATTAAATGATAACAAAATAATATGGTACAGCATATCGTATATATTATAATATATGATCAGTACAATTTAAATAAAGGTATAAACATTGTATATAATATGATAATTACAAATCATCGGTGGAATCAAAAACCGTAAAATCTGTAACATATTATGATATATATCTAGGAGCTTCAAAAAACGTGAATACGAAGTGTTGTGTTACCACCGATACACACTAAACAATAATACAACGAAACGTATGAGTGTACGAGTAACTTTAAGCACGGCGGCGACATTACGACCGGAGCCTAGTACGAACGCTCACCTACGCCAAAAACTAGTTGACCTGTCGCTACCAGGTAACATCGTACCGATCACGGTGGTAGAGGATTAGGTCGAACTTTGTGAATGTTATTCCAGGTCAACAAAACTCTGGCAGAAACAAATTCTGCGTGCAGCGTTGACCATGGACTTCCAGACGAATCTTTTCGACCACTTCCACACTGATCTACGACGATCAGATCGTGCTGGATTTTGACGAATTTCAGCTGCCACCGTGGTGAAACAGTCTTCGCTGCACCGTACTCGGATCAATGAACGCTCAGCTCTGCGGACGACCGGAAATTCATTGCATGTTCTCGCCTCTGTAGCCCAATAGCAGTGATCTTGCGATCGACGGCCAAGTCCAACGCGTCGATCAAGGAGGGACCATAACGGAATTTTGGCGTTTCCGTGTGGGCGTCTTACTATTGGTACACGAGTGAGTCGGTGGTCAGCTCAGGCGACGACCGGAAACTCTTTGCAAGTCCGCGCCGTAACGGAAACCAAACATCCATGGTCTTGCGGTCAAAGCCCGAGTCCAAACGGTCGATCAAAGAGCGAACCTCATTGGAATAATCAAATAACTGCGTGTAATTTGTCGATCTCGTGTAGGTGTCCATCTCTGTCGTGTGTAATATACAAAGAACAGCTAACGAAGAACAGAAAAGAACAGAAATATACAAAATATTTCTAGGACTGTCACGGACGAGTAATAAACATATAATAACGGATTTTAAATTATAAATTTTTACCAACTATGGTACCATTTAAAAAAAAAATAAAAAAACGATAAAATATATAAAACCATAGATATGTATGATGAGTATAATATTATGTAAAACAACTTAAAAATATAATAATGGGCTAAAATCACCATAGTTAAGTTAATACAATAAAATAGCTTTAAAATTAAAATAAATACGATAAAAAGTTGACAAGTTTAGAAGATACGTCAGCAAATATGCGGCTGGTTCGGTTTGTTAGAAAAATGTTTAAATTGCCCGTCATTAAAAAAATAAATATTAGACCCACCTTTAAAGTGGGTTTTTTCATAACTTAAGTTTTAAGGTTATAGGTACTATCATAATATGACGCCGGCCGGTCATACTTCTTCACAGGACACATAGTATAATAATGTATAATATATGTTGTAATTTATGGCCAACGTAGGCCGGTTTCTTGGAAGATTTTTGGACTCGTTTCAAGTGTGAACACGCAATGAGTAGACGCGGAAAGGTGGTGTGTAACGACAAAAATTTACGAAACGTGTCGCCGAATCGAATCGAAGTGTACACTTGTGCCATATAGAAGCGTTGTCCTGTCGGGGAAATTCAAAATCGACGAGTACAATAAAAACAAACGCATTCTATGGGAGGCAGACATGATATATTATAATAATATAACTATATGCCAATACAATGGACATAATTTTAGATTTAGGTATCTTATAAGGTGATCGAGTATGGGAAATATTTACATCATTCATGTGCACAACGCCCAAGTCAAAGCGGGCCAAGTAGATTGAAAGTCTATTAATAATATGTACTATGACCTTAAAAATATATTTTTACTCGTTATAAAAAAAAAAATTCAACCAACTACAATCAGATTTATTTACTTTGAATAATTAGTAATACATAATAATATTATAGGTACACTATTGTGGCCTGGTATGGCGTGGTGGTTAGTGCCTCAGCCATTAACGTGTTTGAGGTCAAGTATCGGCCGGTGTTGGTTGACCACCCGAGATTTTAGTGACAAATCTTCGTCACATTTACACGTGTTCCATACTATACTCTCCCCACAGCGAACCGTCTGAAAATAACCTTTAGGCTAATGCTCTCAGTTTTCGAATTCTTAACTCAAAAACAATACGTAGAACGGATTAAAAATTTTAATTAAACTACTATGAGCAATAATAATCAATAATATTATGTTGTAATCAAAAAAACAAGTTATTTTGTTTTTAAGTTTAATGTTATTGAGTAGCCAAGATATTCAATAGATGACAAAAAAGTTTCACCTATGTGGAGACAGACATTTTACGATGACGATTGATTGGACGGGTGAGCAAACATACACATACCGAAATCAAAAAATATATTTTTTTGTATTTAGGACAAACGCGGTATAGTACATTACCAGTGTGACGACTCATAGTTGTCTATAGTTACTTGTATGCGTTTACGGCACAAATAATGGTCTGTGACATGTCCTAATACTCTTGACACGGAAGTATGATGGACATAATATAGACTACGACCACAATATGATCACACGATAATATCATTCGTCTGTTGTAGTGTAATATACGCGACCGGACGTCCGGACCTATACACAATAATACACGTCTTCGCGGCGAACCAGAGAAATCCATGGCAACGAGCACGTCACCTGTCCGTCGGCGCGTCTGTTCGCCGGCCGTCTTTTTTCATTCGCCGGCAATGACATTTTTTTTTATTTTACTTTTCGCGAGCAGAAAAAAAAATGGCAAAATGAATGGAAAAAACAAATATACATCTAAGAAAACGGCGGGCGTGCGCGCGCGCGCTCCTAATGACATTACAATAGACAATAAGGAGTAAAACAAAATTAAAAAATAAATGACGATATTGTGCCGTGCTCGAACTTAATGGTCGGGAAAATGAATAATAACGTTAATAATAAAGACAAACAACAAAGGTTGTCTCTTGTTAATTAATTCTTTGGAGAGCGGACGGCGGCGGCGGGTGGAAAAAAACAGAAAATAATCTTGATTGCAAACTCCCTCGTTTAATTCCATTTCTTCTTAAAAAAAAAATTGTATACACACATATATATATATATACACGTATTCGTACAGCGTCGACGTCGCCGAGTTGTCATTACCAGCCGATTGTTTTCGCCCTTTATTTTTCTGTTGTTTTTTTCAATTCTTTTTAATTTTTCTGTTTTTGTTTTTTTTTTTTTTTTTATATCTCCACCGTCTTCTCGTCGCCGCCGCCGTCGTCGTTTCTGCCGCCGTGCCCTCGCCGTCTGCTGCGATGTTGTTTTATCACCTCCCGGATTGCCCACCACCTCGGGGCCCGTCGCTAAAGAACAATGTTTAATTGACTGTCCTTTGTCCAGGTGAGTACTTTATTGTGCGCGCATACACTGTGCAACCGTCTTGGCCGGGGGCCACTTTATTGCTTTCGATTAATTCCGAAATCCAGACAGTTTGACCTCCCCGGTCGGCGGCGCAGGAGGCCGGAGCCTTTCATGCACATAGGCAGATGGCGAGAGGGGCGAGAGGGATGCGTATTTCATCCCTCGTTTTTCCCACAGCTTAAAAGTACACCAAACGAGCGTCTCAGGTCGCGCGTTTTTGAGTATTGTATATACATGCACAATATATATTTATGTTATATATTTTGTGTGTGTGTGTGTGTGCGCGCGCAGTTCATGTGAAATCGGCTTTTTTCTTTTTGTCCTCCGTCGTATACATTTCTTTTCGCTCGTCTTGTTTATAATATATATATACCATGTTCGGTCGCCTATCTCCTCCGTCGTCTTGTCGCGTGCGTATAGTGTTGCGCGCACACATTTTATCCTTTCTTCTATAATACACCAACCCCGCCGCTGCCGCGCGTTCGCCGAATTAATCTCCGAACGGAAAGAGATTTATGATTGTTCATTAACCGCGGGCTTTTAGTCCCTCTTAGACACAGTTTTCCCCTTTTCCGTTGCACGTGTATACACACACACACACACACACACGCCACCGGTGCCGGTGCTTTTATATACACACGCGCGCACTTATATAATATTATATACACATTTGTAAATATATATATATATATATATATATCTATGCGTATATAGGCGTTTGTATACTTTGTGTGTGTGCGAGTGTATGATATAATGTTATTGAATGGGGAGAATCACACATGAACTGCACGCGCAACATCTGGCGGATTTTCGCTACTACATATTATATATGATATTATTATATTATTATTATTTTTCGCGCACGGCCGCCCCGCCGTCGCGCCCGCTACGTTCAATCCGGTTGCCGGAAACGATAGAAAAATATTTATCAACAGCGGTGACAGCGGTGACTGCGGTACAGGAGGTGGTCCACGTTTCGATGGCTTTTTCTGAACCATAACATATGATATTATATTATATACCTATACTCACACGCTGTCAAAACAAACGGGCCGCATATTGCGCAGCGGTGCGCGTGAACGCCGTTTCGACCGGGAAATCTGAAAAGTATACTATTATTTATCCGTCCGTTATTTGCGAATAATAATAATAAACCGTATTGTTTCGAAAAAACGCGTTTGAACTTTGCCGTTTATTAAAACAATTATAACGACTGTTATCATGACGTGTCCCTACCGTACGTTTGGAATTATTCATCACCGAGTCGACGATATCGATCGTTGTACATTATGTTTTCGGATCGGCCAAAGCGATCGCGCTTACTGCAATAATAATTATGTAATATTATAACTGTTATGTACCATTACCACCGATATAGGTATTAGTAGTCTTATACTGTGCGGCGTGATGAAGCTTCGTCGTCATTTCTCTCCGCGGATGACTATTTGGCTCGGGTCGCTTTCGATCGTGTGCGCGTAGGAGGAAAGCGATCCCTTAAATTTCGCTTGTCCGTTTTCGGCGGCGGCCGTATAATACACACACCTACCTGATACATATATATATATACACAAATTGTAAAGAGTGCCGCTAGTCGTTGTACTTTATGCGTATGTGTGTGTATATATATATGGATACTGCGTATGCAGTGTATAGTTGTTGCGACTATTATACGTGTTCGGTCAACCGTTTTTATTGCGCTCGGCCTGTGCGTTTTCTTTCGGCCCGGCGCGTCTCTCGGCTTCGGGTGTGCAATCAATGTTGTCGTTTTTAACGATATACACGCCGCGGCGGCCGATCTAATGTCGAGCAATAAAAGGGTCTCCGCGACCAGTGTGAGTGTGTGTGTGTAGCCTATTTCCGGCAGCCCAGGACGAGTCGGCGAGGTGGAGTGCGGTGTAGAGCACGACGAAGAGGTGCGGGCCGGCGATGACCGCACGCGCTCGGCCGAAGAGCGACGGAAAAGTCCGACAGCGATATATGCGCGCGTGTGATGCTGCAGCGAGAGGGAGGGGAAACGAAAGTATAGAAGAAAAAAAGGATCGCCGCTCGCGCCGCGGGCATAAGGGTTAAGTCGTAAAGCAACCCTTAACACGAGCCAATTACATCGAACCGTTGCCACCGCAAAGTAGGGTCAATCCTCTCCTATATACACACACATATTATATACGATATACGTGTACGGACAGAGTCTCCGCCGCCGCCGCGATGACCCGATACGACCGGTGGTGCGGTCATCCGCCACCCCCTCGCTCGGATATATATTGTTTCACAAGGCGTGTTACGGCCGCCGATGATAATATTAGCTACCTGCGCGCGTCCGTCGTAATTTCAACTCAAACGATCGGACAAAAACAACTGCAGCTTCGGACCGCGATGCCGTTCGGCCGTATCGGTCCCCCGGACGTGATGTATATATATATCGGACGACGATATTATAGGAGTTAAGCCCGCACGTATACGCTTTTATAGGTTCCGAACCAGAGCGAGAGACGCGTACCACGCGGTTTTACGACGGTTCTGTTTTTAATTTCTTTTTTTCTAATCTATTTCCATCTATAAACCTCGTCGTTTCGGGTAAAAGAAGCGGCGGTGCTCTGTGAACGGCGTTTTGATCGGCACGGTGTTTTTTTTCCTGCAATCGTTTCCAAAAGGCCAGAATAACCTACCGGAAACGGTCAAATATTTTTGAAAAAGTGTGGTGTTCGAACGAATATCATTTCGTAATTATTGGTCTCCGCTGCGGTAGCGAATAGATCGTTCAGTAACGAAACACGCTTTAGATAGTCCTTAAATCTGAAATCTGTATATTGATGAATTGGTTTTTTTCCCAACCTTAAAACATATTATCTACAATGCCTGTTGGTGGACACGCACGTTTGTCAAATATACTTCAGCTCACGATTTTACAGCTTATATGTATATTATATTCTAACCGACGAGCGAAGACGACGTCAACGATGTGGAGTTGTAGTGAACGTCGAACGATTTAAGAATTAACATTAACACCGTTGAACATTTAACTATACATCGATAGGTCTACAAAATGCGATGATACGCAATGGAGCACCGAATTTTCAACAATGGGTCGTTTAAGCGGCAAACTCTGATGACGTTCTGGAAAAATAATAGAGACGTTATTGTTGCGCATATTATGTACGATTTAATATATTATTATTATATTGTGTACGCTGCAAGTGCAGCAGCAGTCGCGAAAACAACGGCGTGTAATAACATTCGAAATGGTGTGCGAAACTTACTTGTATACAATATCGTGTTATATATAATATACATCACGCGCGGCGTCTTTTATGACGTTTTGGAAACAATCAAAACTTTTGGCGAAATCTGATCGAACCCTCGGCGACTGGAAATAATAACATTCGCCCGAACCGTCCTGCAGCGACCGAGTATTTAATTTTAATATACGCATATATATATATATATATATTTGTGTGTGTGTGTCCTATTGTAACGAACATAATACATGATATAATAATAATATTATATATCGTATACAATATACATGGCGTATTTATATGTATATACGCCGGTGGCGCTCGAACAATAATAAATCGAGTTCGCTCTTTTCGACGACACTTCCGCCAAGCACACGCTCGAATTTATATACTACATTCCGCTGTTCGAGTCGCAAACGCCAAAGTTTTCCGGAAAAATTCTCGGGGTCACGTGTGCCACATCGTCTCTCGTGCCGGGCGACAAAAGATTCCGAAAAGTTGATATTAACGCGCGCAGACTTGACGTGTGTTTCCACTGATACGTTTTATTCGGTGATACTTGTGCGCAAACGTCGCAGTATATAGCTTATATATGTATATAATTTATTCTTATTTCGTATGCATATATGCCATATTATATACACGAGTGTATACGTTAAGGTGGCCGTCTGTATATATATATATATCGTATAATATTGTGTCGCGTATATGTGTTCAACATCAAAACGTGAGAGATCAAAAATGCATCGCGACGTCTACTTTTTCCGTGGTAGGTAGCAACTAGCAGTTATACCTATATAATATTATATTATGACATAAAAGCGTTTTCCTAACTACTATACATATATAATTATATATAGCTGATCGCGAAATTCTTTTAATTGGTCACCAGCAAATTGTGAGTGTTGTAATATTATCAACGTAACGTGGATTTGATTAATAAAGTTATGGACATATACAACTATGATGTGAAGTGGTCCGATATAATATTATGCAAAATTATTTCAGGATAACTGCAGTTTGATGGATACATGTATTATTATTTGAAGACGGGATCTAGTCAAGTGAATAGTGAATATGATATAATAAAGATTGAAAAACAAAACTAATAATAGGTCACAATAACGCCTTTTAAAATTCGCTATGATGTACTATTATATTGTGCATTATTCGTTTATGCGTCGCGTAATCTCCGATTCGAATCATTTTTCGTCTACAATGTAACGTCGCTATTACAAATTTAATTATATTACCGCTCCACTGACCTATCCGAAACAGTGAACCACGGCGAAGACGAAAGGGTTACGTCCTCGGGTTTTTATGCATTAATTTTGATGAACTGCGGACAAAGTAAGTACATATTGTTATTTTTTGAGCTAATCTCGTAAAGATTAAAAAAACTTATTCATCAAAGTAAGCGGTCCGTTTTGTGCGTACGCCGTTTACAGTATTAGTCGATGACAGTCATTTCTCTAGAACGTAAAAGGTGAAGGACAAGCGAGTGTCTCGATGTAATAACTCAGACTGCAGCAGAGCATTGTTGAAAAACGTAATCCAATTTCATCGCACGACATTCCATCCCCTCGTTCCGAATTCCACGATATTATATATTATTATTGTACAAGTATAGGTGCACCTCTGTCTTATAACATAACATGTATATAGGTAGGTATTATATATATATATATATCACGGGTATCGACGGGAGAGGCGAAAACGTGTCTGTGATTTCTGTAAAATCCGAAACGCGCCGATATCGTTAAGATTAAACATTTTCCGAGGCTGCTCGACAGCGGGAGGAACAACTCTAATGAATAGTGTGCACGGCGGAGTGGTTGCGTTTGAAGGTTTCCTCGTTCACTTGTCGTTATGAATCGAAAAGGAATGCACGAGATTGACGTCGCCATCGAGGGGGTGTCGGCTAATTGCAAAAAGAGAAAATCAAATCAAAATCCCCTTCCACAAACACACACACACACAGCGTATATTCAGCTTCGATCATCGGTTCGGGTGGGCCGCGCGACACTTTGTCTAAACGTTTCGGACAGAACTGGAAGCGACAAGTATAAACGCGTCTAATGGGATTAGTGTGCGACACATCGATTAACACTCGTTTCGTGCTTGCGTATATATATATTATATTATATACATATATACATATATACATAATACGTATTATCGTATGTATATCGTATATCGTATATATGGTGGCATGGAAAAGCTAATTTACGAAGCGCAACCAAAGTGCGATAAACTACGCGCGAGTGTCTTGGATTATTATCATCGTCTCGAAGAGACCGTCTCGCCGCAGTCGGTACGTATATTTATCGTATTAATATAATATAATAATATGTCGTTTGGGAGAAACGAAGAAAAATCATTGTTAGGGCTGTGAATTCTGAGATAAAAATATACATATTGTAAAACATAGCTCACGAACTTTGAATTAAACGTCCGACGAAATTTTGGATTTTTTGATTTTTGTGGCCTTTTTAGTTATTTTTTTTATTTTTCTATTAGTTCTTTCGGTATTTTTAATAATTCAAAACTTTTTACGCACAATTTATTGATTCTTTTTAAATAATCTTCAATAGGACGTTTATAAATATTTGTGTAAACTTATTAAAATTGTTAAAAATATAGTTTTTTGTTTTCAATAAAACTTGATAGATCCTTTAAACTTTTTAATTTTGATTGAATGTGCATTTTATGTACAATTTTTCGAGATTTTAATGAAATCTTTGTAGAATTTTTGTTGAAATTTTCGGTGTTTATTGTGCATTATTTGAGGACCTACGTGCATTCAGTTCTCAGCCCTAAAAATTATAATCGAAATGTTTTTCTCGTAACATGACCTACTCATGCATTTTTAAGGTGACCGGAATTTTGTATTTCCCAATATTATATAGAATGCCGAAAGTTTGTACTTTGTACACATATTCAATAATAGTTTATAATAAACTATTGTTACAACGATATGTATACTATACCAGGTTAATTGATATATTTTCGAATAATGTTTGTAATGTGTAGACATCACGTGATACGTTAACCTTAACAATAATCATGTTGTTATACCCATTCATTTAGTGAGACGGTTAAAAAAATAATGAAACCTATTTTATTAAGCGTGGAAAATATCGATTTAATTATGTTGCACATGGTTTGTATAAACTGTAGAATATTAAGGTACGTATAAATACAAAATTGTTTTCAAATTTCAAATATGATTTTTACTATTTTTTTGTAACCATGGTATCAACGTTCAACGCAGGAATTAAACCTCATGATTCACGTTTGCTTTCTTCATAGTATGTTACTTTATTATATTATTTTTAAACTACAGAAAAGAGTTATAATATCTGAACAACATCATAGTTATTGACAACATAATATATTACGTTCATCAGTCCGTTATAATATTATCATGAATTCGTTTAATATGGTTTCTCCGCATTATTTGCATCGTACAATTTAATTCTCAAACTTAAGCGCAGTGCAATATTATAATTTGCTACAAGAAAACCATAACATTAAACCTACAACGACTATGCACACACGTTTAGCTAATTAATTAAAAAGTTAATTCTGAAATATATTGGGGCGAAGATAGATAAAGTAAGAAAATCGAAAATGTACAAGTCAGCGATCAAACGATATTTGATAAACAGTCGTTTGACACATTATCGACCAGGACGATATAGTAACGATGATAGTAACAGTGTGTGACTCTTTCTAAATAAATTGCAATATTTAAATTAAATGACTCAACGTTCGTACTTTTATTATAACTGTATTTTTTGATATTATGTCTCTTATCATAAAAATTACGTAAAAACATCCATAACGACGTAAAAAATTTAAATCAATGGTCAGTGCCAATAAAAAAATCCCTCTCCAGCTATTTGTCAACTTTTACACCTCTGTCTATTTTCCAGGAATTGTTTCGGTATGATTGCCTATACTGTACTACAATTTCGTATATTGATGATCATAGGTGCCTACTAAAATTGTGGTATTAGATACGACTTGTTAAAAATAAAGATAATATGACGTAACGGTGAAATATAAGAGAGTAAGTATAAATGAGAAGAAATAATTATCTGGAATATACTATGACGTGAACTGCACATTATGCATAACAACAGGATGTAAATTTAAACAAGAAGAATAACAAGAGAATGAATAGTATAATAGATATACTTAGCAATAGTTCTTATTTTTCGTAGCAAAGTTATAATATAATTGTAATGGATAAATTATTATCAACTATAATATTATGTAGTAACAATATTAAAATAGTTTTATGAAAATCTATGCATTATCTAACCATTGTATATTGTACTGAATAATAATAAAGATAATAATAATATTTACCAATATATTATACGCCATGATAGTAGATAATATGAATGAAACAATATTTTAACGAGATTAAGAAAATAATTAAAATTTGTGTATATTTTACTTTACTATAATGTTAGTGATTCAAATTACAGTACCTAAGTTTTCTCTTTCGTGTGTGTTTATTAGTAATTATTAATAACTCATAAATACATTGATAAATCTTTAATAATCAATTGTATATATATATTTACCTGTGTACAAATTCAAAGGTTCAGTCATGCTTGTGTTATTTCAATAGTCAGATCTATAATAATTAATGTTCGGATCCTGCATGTAATTTTATTACAATTTCTTGTTTGTCTCCGTCTAAAGTGATGTCATATCATATTAATTGTAATTATTGTAACAGTTTTAATGATTTTACCTTTTTAAAATATTTTTTTATTCAATTTATGCCAATCTTTTCAACTTTGTCAAAGTTACGAAATAGTACTTTTTATATTTAACTTATTGCTTCCTATTAGAGATAAAAAATACTTGCAAAGGAAGGAAAAGCTTTCGTCAACCTAGACATTGTAATTTGACAGCTAGGATATTAAGTTCGATTGTGTCAAACACTTTTGAAAAATCCATAAATACTGAATGTCAACCTGGTGGCATGATTTAATGCATCAATATTTAATTTCGGAAAATTAAAAGGTTTGTGGTTGTATATCTATCTGATTGTTGTTCATCAATAATAATATTTTTAAATAATGGATTATTTTTCTTAGATACAATACTTTGGGAATAAATTTAAGTTATTGACATTAGACGATAGTTTATAACTTGAATATAATATCACCGTCCTTACAAATAACAGCGCATACGACTTGGCGATAATATTAAATAACAAATAAGACGCGATTAAGTACTACGATTGTTGTACCAATATGATATTATTGACTTAATAAAATTAAACCTGCAAATGGAGGGACGGCCGTTTTCTCATCACTCCGAGTGTTCTTACATATGCAATAGTACAATAATCGGTATAAAATGCGAATATAACTATCGATCAACAGTGTTGTAGGTAATTTTGAAATAGTTCAGCTGTATACCCTGCTACGTCTTATTCCAGCCGCGAGTCACTCGACGTATCGGTGCACTAAGCATTTCTAAAAATATTATATCATATTCATAGTTATTTTTTATGGCGACACCTTAAAGTCTAGTCCACAGATCGTTGCTTTATAATATTATATCTATTATTACACGCACACAAGTTACCTACATACGATCGTATACGATTATTATGTACAGGTACACGTCGCATAGTAAAACCGGACTCTCCCTCATTGTTACGTCATATCATCGCATTTTTCGTTTTCGGTCGATCGGTGCCAATGACGAGTAGTCGCACACAGCGGCCGATGGACCGAATTATGGTTTCGTTTATTTTTTTTTCTCGTTATTTATTTACGAACCCGGTCCGATTTTAATGCGTTTGTCGGCGTGCTATATAATATGTACTATACGATCATGCGAAGGTATAAGAGTATATACGCGATTTTCGACGGTCGCCCGCGTTTTATTATATATTATATTATACTGTGTACCTTTAAGTTCTATATATATATATATATACGCACCATGCCAATTTCGACGTCCTGCGAGTCGCGGGGAAAATCGGAGCGGCGGCGGCGAGCGGTGACGGCTTATATTGAAAACCTTGTCGTACATTATTAATACTAATCTGGCCCGGAGCCGAGATTACTGCCGGTCCGCCTGCAGTCCGCCATAGTCGTCTCTCTCTGCTTTAGTCTGTCTGTCTGTCTGCGCCTGTCGTCCGCCTTTGACGTTTGCATAAAACGAAAAAAACCATATATATGTAGGTACAGCGCGGGGACGCATGCGAACGAATAATAATAATATAATATCCCCAACTATAAGCGTATATATATATATATATACACGCACAACGACTGTCGGCATCGATTCTCCGCCGACTTTTCCTCTCCGGTGTATATCCGAATACCGTCATTAAACATTCGTCGATTCGCGCCCGTAGTCCCCGCACAGTATTTAATAATATATATATATTTATATACATATTATTAAATATTGTATATATATATATGTATATTCACGATATCCTCGGCCCCACGACGACGGCCGCATCAGTGCGCGCCGCGACGAGGACCCCGGGGACCGATGCGAAGAGAGCGTTTTTAATCTTTAGAGTTTTCCGGCCTCGCCGACGAGATAATAATGTATACAATAATAACATTACGTAAACGTTACGAGAATGCATTTCATCGGCTGCTGGTATTGTATAGAGGTGTATAATGTATATATATATATATGCGCATAATGTATATACTGCTGCAGTTGTATAAGAGAAGTTCGACGACGACGACGCGGCGTGCGGAGGTGACGAGACGTACAAAAATGAGCAAGCTGCAGAAATATTAATAATAAAGTACAATACGAACGGGAGAAAAAATCGGTAAGACCGCCGCCGTCGGAAAGGCGATTATAATATTATATTTAAATTTTTTTTTGTCATGCCGCCGACGCCGCTACTCGAAGACGCCACTTGATCTCGCGGTGGGTACGCGCGCGCGGTAATTATAATATTTTCTCGCAGCACACGAGCATGTCGATTTTAACGAACCGGAAAACGAGGAAAACCTCACAAATTCAAAGGATTCTACGTTTGTACGGCCACCGACAGTGCATCCACGACGACCGAACCGTTTATGTAAGTTTATACACTTTGTATAAGTATGCGCTTGTATGTACAATATTGTAAGCAGGTATAATATTATATAACAATAAGACTTATATATGTGTGCGTATATGTGGTAATAATGTATGGCATGGTACTCCTTCGAGCAATTATATATACAGAGGAGCAGAGATAGACATAGAGAAAGAGAGGGAGAGAGAGATATTTATTTCAAGATTCTACGTTGCTATACCGCGCTGAATTTTTCACTAAAAAAAAAATGTATGTATGATATTTTGATACGAGTCAAGTGTGCGTGTGACATTAATATCGTTGAAACACTTTGTTCGCGTTCGTTTTCTCATATTATTATGCTACTCTGTATCGCGATGACTAAAACTGTTGTGGGATATAATAATATTATGACGGTTTCCTATAGTAATGAAATACGAACGCGATATTACTATAATATAATTTATATTTTATTGTATGCGTATGTCGTGAGCACAGTACATGGTATCTGCAAGATTTCATCGAGTTTTGAACGACGAAGATCAACGGACAACAATGTTCGCATATAAAATATAATAATATATTGGTAAATAGATGATAGACATTACGACCTGCCATTACTCAATGCGATGTGTGGCGAGCACTGTTTTACAACACTGTGGCAACACTTTCGTAATATTCCTATATTGTGTCACAGCGGTAAACGACATGACGCGTATAATACGACTTAAATGAAAACCTCTACACACATATTTTATCATTTTAATTGCGTGTAAAAATATGCGCAGACATTCCGGGAAAGTTCGAAAATTATAGGTTAGGGGAATGGTCCGTAAAATATAAGACACCGCACCCTAATATAATATATATGTGTGTATATAATTATAAAATATATAATATAATTGTGCCTGTTATAAATGTCCACTAATGGGAGGTTTTGGTCTCATATAAACCCATATTACTCAACTCTGAGGAATTCAAAACTACCCGTCATTAGAAGGGGTTGAACCGTTATATTAAGAGATATTAACGGTCTCGTGTAGTAATTGGTTTTTTTGTTTTTGTTTTTTAATATATTATATGAATTTTTATATATTTTTATTTCGAAACACCTCAGTGGTTTTTTTTTTTTACAAAAAAAATTTAATCATATTAATACACATATAACCTGACATTTTTCTAGACATTTTTCTTATTATCAAATTAAATTTTCAAATATCATAAGCACATAACATATCGATAACTATTATAATACAACTATAGCGCTTTTCTATTCAATAAGTAGGTATAGAAGTTATTGAATATTTTTGTAAAATAAAGTTTACAACAAATATCTATACTGTGCGCATGTCAACCCCTGCAATGCCACCATACGTATAATATAATAATATAGAATAACGATAATATATTATACGGATATTGCCGAGTAAATTGGTCGGTAGTCGAAGACGGCCGTCGTAGATCAATTTTACGGGTCTAGTTAAAAATTTAAATCCATTTTCTCCGGTTCCGACGATGTGCGCGCCGGTTGATTAGTCTGTTTTATTGCCAGATTAAGCCCCAGGGGACCGCCACCGCCGCCGCCGCCGCGTTCCGGAGTACAGCAGAAATGACGGTTTCCAATATTGGGGCTCCGTGGCGGTGCCGTTAACAAGACTTTGCAATTTGGTTTAACCACCACACCTCCCCTCCACGCAGCGCCGAGGGTTGCCGTCGTCGTTCGGTGGCCGCCGGTATATTACCTGTGGAAAAGCGACGAAATTAATATAGTGTTGATCAAAATAAACGAGTCCTTAATACGCATCGGGTCGCCCGCTCGCCATAGGCGGCGGCGGCGGTGGTGAAAGGGTGCGAATGGTTTCGCGCTTAAGGTCCGGCGAACTCGCACGCGTTAATCCGGCGATGGGCCGCCGCCAGGTCCCCCAGGTGCGCTTAATTACCGGACCGGGATCAATTACGAATTAATAAGGAAACGTTCGAGGGTATATGTATATATAGGTGAGGTAAGGGTACGGTATGGCAGTGCGTACCACTGCAGCAATAGTGCAGAGGTAGTGTCGGCGAGAGCCCTTTCGTAAAATCGTGTACCACTGACCACCGGCGGCGATAAATCAAACGGAAGACGGGGGACCTAACCTCAAAAACTAATGTGAACGCCGGTGGATCGTAATTCTCAACCCGGGCGATATTAAATGCCCTCCGGTCACCACCGCCAACCCCTTCGTAGGCACAACGTGTGTGTGTGTGTGTGTGTGTGTGAGTATATATACAAACACCGAGTGCGGATACGACGATTGAGTGCGAGAAAGACAAAGAGGAAGAGAGAGCGAGGGGGGACGCGGAGAGACTACGACAGTCGTCCGCCTTGTGCGGCCACGCGGAATAATGGCCATATATCGGTCGGTGCGGAAGTGTTTGCCCTCTCGGTTTTTACCGGACCCGAACCTAACCGTATAACCTATACACGATATAAACATAATAATATATATAAATATACATTTACGAATTAATCATCCCGGATGAAATCATTATTTCCAAACTACCCCGGGAAATTCGAAATCGATTTGTCGAACTATACGATATTAAATTTATATGTATATAAATGTTATGTTTATTTACGAAATATATTTATATACCCATCATGTATATATATATACGGCTGTAGCCACGCGACTAATAGTGACGGCGTCCTCTCGATAACACGGAGCCGCGCATCAATCAATTTCCTTGACCGCATATTATTACTATATCGTTTTGCCATCGACCGGTAAAACTTTGTCTCAGAGACCACACCACGACCGGACTGGGCGAATATTAATTAAACGTCCGAGCACAAACGTCGCTGATGGGCTGTACGACAACCGCGGTACGCAATTAATTTACGACGATACCTCGTTATACGATCTATTACCGTGGTAGCCGACCGGGGTCGTCTATATCTCATAATATTCCCCATGAGGGGATTGCAAACGGACAATTATTATTTCAACCGAAATGTACCAATCTCTTGTCAATCATACCGATGGACCCGATAAAGCGATATTGCTTCTGAAAACTGATTTCGATAATTCGTTAATAATATGTCCACTTGAAATCGATCTGGCCACTTTGTCCACGTTTTTCCCTCAAATCCATTACTTTTTGTTTGAATAATTATTATAATTTACAAAAGTTTAAATGTTGATATTAAATTAAATATCTTAAAATGTGATCGATCTCAATCAGACTTATTAACAAATTCAAATCAGTTTTCAGAAGTCTTTTCGCGTTATCAGTTCCATCGGTAGCATTGTACGTGCATACACATCGTGGCTTGTCCGTTTGCGTGTGGGAGCGATCCGCTATTTATTTTACACACAGTCGCACACACACTAATGGTCAAATTTAAAGACCCGCATGCGTATACTATTTGAAAATTGCCAATTTTGAACTCCTTAAAAAACAATCCATCATTTGCAATCCCCATAAGTCCTATATCATTATAATATTTATAATATTACCCTCGTCGTCACTTCAGTACCGCGTCTGTTTACTTTTTCGCTTTCCTAGTTTTGAAATGGCCACGCAATATTGAGTTCTTTGATTTTAAGCAGACGTTTTTTTTTTTGACGTGCGTGGTTAGATTTTCTCAAAAACGCTCTATAACAAACACTTGATTAAAATTTTTTTTTTCAAAATAGAGAGTGGAATTTTTTAAAAATTAATTATTGAGACCCTGCAGAACCAAAATAAAACTATACTAAGGCAAAAGCCGCCGTTACACGATTCTTCAAGCGATGTGGTTATAAACAATATTGTCGTCGTGATTGATACAACAACTAACGAGTCGTCACTTTCCCCAGAAGAATAATAATATTATACGTCACGACGTGTTATTATATAATAGAATAACTATACGGGGACGAAATAGGGGACGA
Organism: Sitobion miscanthi; assembly: GCA_008086715.1. Classification (NCBI taxonomy): domain Eukaryota; kingdom Metazoa; phylum Arthropoda; class Insecta; order Hemiptera; family Aphididae; genus Sitobion; species Sitobion miscanthi. Next base: position 20,255,805 of record CM017799.1, on the reverse strand, counting down.
TGTAGGGATGCAGTTGTAGAGTCGCGTGTGTCCTCCTCGGCCATTGTCGAAGAAAGTACCGGAATGTGCGAATACGTCGCGATGACAATTATTGTTGTCATTATTATCATCATCATCGTCTCAAATAATAATTCGAAAACGATGAAATGTCGGTGTAATCATTTGACGGCAGAGGCGAAATCACGCCGCCTGCTCATCCGCAATAATATTCGTCCGGGAGTTCGGACAATGGATACGCACGCGTCGTCCTACATAATAATAATAATGATAATAAGTGTCAGTGTGTGCGCACATCTCGCCCGTTTGTCGTTTAAACTGCACATGGTGATTATAAACGTATACACAATAATAGTGAACCTGTACGCACTGTCGGAATCGAAATTAATAACGATCGCACTATAACGTACGGTACTATATTATGATATTGCATAGACTATAGGAATATAATACATATATATAGACACTGTGCACGTCACTCTCGTGGAGGACTCGCGACGGGCGCGAAAATCGAATAATAATATTATATTATTATTGTCGTCGACGTCTTCGTTTTCGCGTTACATATTATACGCCGCGACGGCGGTCCGCAGCGAGAAATAAGGACGCACGTCAACTACAGCGTCGACTTGGAATACAATCCAAGACCCGAACATTGTGTGATATTATACTCACCTCGTGTTATTATTATTATTATTATTATTATTATTATTACTATGATATGTGATGCCGTCGCGTATAGACACGCCGCACCTGCTGCAGGCCGACGTCGTTTTCCCACTCGACAGAGACCTTTGATTCTCGGCACTATTATCGTTATTACAATATACACTCGCCAGACGTCTACACCGCGGTCTGTCGTCACCCCGAGCCCGTCGACGGCCCGGACTTAATTATTTACGATGCGATTTTAGTTATATATATTATTATCGTGAGTTGGCAGTAGTTATGCGTACGGGAGGTGACCGTTGTTTTTTTTCCATACCATACCAATTTCATCATTCGCATTGATAAATTATATAATAAAGCTGAAGAGTTCGTATCACGAAAATCGAATCATTTTTTCGTTTGTATTATATAATACAGGGAAGAAAGAATTGGTATGGACATTATGATAATACCCGCCGTGCGTATTCGTATTTTGATTTTTTTTTTTAAATAAAATTATTAATTTATTTGTCGTAATGCGGATGTACAACAAAATACATTTGTCTACATGTTTGTAACTCATAAGGCCAGATACTCGACAGACTTTGACGAAAGTTTTCGAGGCATCAACAAAGTCTAGAGAGTTGTTTGAACTACGTTAAAAAAATTACCTCAAGTGCTATATCTAATCCACCAACGAGCTAGGTAAATTGATTTCGTATTAATTTGTGTACATCTTAAAAGCGGTCCATTGAGTTCCGGGGAAATTAAGGGTAGTAAGAAAGTTAGGACCCATGGATTCAAATTCGTGCTTACCTACCTAACCGTAGCCGCCATTTATACCATAATAATTATAACATTTAACTTATAATAAAGATTATAAAGCGAAGCCTCAAAACAAACAAAAAAAAAAAGATTATAAAACATATAGTATATTTTCAATTAATTATAAGAATAAAAATTAAATTTATTTTAAAATTTCTGCAATCCGTACCATAATTTTTTTTTTATTTTAACAATTTATAAGATTTATTCCATAATTATAAAATTTGGACTTATCTAATAAAGATGATGAGATATTAAAAAATGTGATTAACGGACTAACATTTTTTCCAGAACTCAACTTATTTACTACTTTTTTTTATCTGTGACTGAATCAACCGAGGGTCATTGGGGACCCAGTTTACCAATTCCGCTCCATCAAATCAGTTCACAAAACGATATGTAGGTTCAACGATTTATCCGTGAACTGAGGGGGTGTAACACGTTTGAGCACAGTATGAAAAATTAACCTGAAAATTTATTACACGTTTGGGTATGAGTAGCACAACTGAAAGCATTTCGATTTTTACTTGTATTTTTAATTTAAAATTATTTACTGAATAACATAATATGGTGTGCTTCGTACAAGTATAGCGTTTGTTCTCGTGCTGCAGGCTATCGGTGGGCAAACAATTCGCAAATATAGTCAATAAAAACAACAGTTGTATTGACGTAACGAGTTTGTTCGGGAGTACAATTAAATAATATTATGCCCACTGCACCGACACAAATCGATTGTTTATATGCATCGTGTTATTTAATATACGATTTAAGCAAAGGGTTAATATCATAATATGTACAGGAGTTGCAGCGTACAAATATACACATCGAACAATAGCTCATACTAAATCTGGCATCCAGCTAACTATTGTGTTACATACTAATGTGTATCTTTAGATTGTTCACGTACAAGACGATGATAATACTCATGATACCATTGATGTGTCTTAAAATCATAAACTAGTTCGTATTTTACATTACCGATTACCAATACATTATACATCAACAAACTGTTTTGTTCCAGTTTTGCTCTGAAATTCCTCGCGCACTTGTAAGCGTCGAGAGACTTGAACAGGTTGAAGGTACCAATAGTTTAAGTAAAGGTGCACCTACACGTGCAGTCATAACGAAAACTCACTATAACCGCATTGCGTTTGGTGTAATAGGGCTGGTTAGTGACTTACAATAATATAATAGCTTTCGGTAAATAGTATCTATTATAATACGTACGTGGGTAGGTATATATATTATGATAAGACGCTTAACTAATAAATAGGTTTATGCATGATGCGAGAACGGATCAAATCGATTATCACTGTGTCATATTAATTGAACGTTCCGCCCGCCTAAAAATTGTATTTTTTACCATAGATACGTATCAATCGACTTACGACAACGATCATATTATTATTGTAATTATTACTGTGGCGCGGTTGTTCCCAGCCCGTTTCACATCATTACGCACCGTCGAACAACCCTTGGCGCGATCACTCCAGCTACAACTGCAGTCACGTAGTATAGGTATAATATTCCTGGTATACCTGTTCGTACAGTAATATATATTTTTAAATTAATACAACTCCGACGCAGCGTTTCTACACATGTATAATAATATTATATTGTACGCGGTCCCTTTAGACTCCACCGCGCGGGTTTGCGTCTGGGTTTCTACGGTTTTCGAATTAAAAAAAAAAAATACAAATAATATTAAATGAAATGAAAACCTCCCGAACGAGTGACGTCCAATTCATCCTCTTTATTTTTTCTTTTTTCTTTTTTTTTTTCAATTGGATGAGTTCAAAAATCTATAACGATATAATGAAGATATTTCATTTTTTTCCCGAAGGGGGCCGAAGGAGTTATTGACGTGGAACGATGTTTTGTGTGCACGTTCGACATACGAGGCGCGCTGCAGAGGTAAAGTTAAAATAAAAATAAAAAAATATGAAAAAAAGTGTCCGCCCAGACTTCCCCTCCGTTCGTGCACGCGTCTGCGGCGCGCAATAATTTTATGTGCGTCTACCTAACTATATATCTATATACACTACGACATAATATGTATATATACTTAATGTATAACGCGTGTGTATATCATATTATAATATGTAAGTACGTACAGACGCGTACAAAAGACGGGACGACATAATATTATATATTATATTATTATTATTATCCGCGTATTTTGCATGTATACCGCCGCGGTTCGATGCTCATTTCGCGACGTCTCTCCCCCACCCGCTCCCACCACCGTTGCTCTTATCGCGGCGGGCGCGGGATCGGTCTCTGTGTGTGCGGGAAAGTAAAAGTTATTTACAATATTTCGAACACAGAACGCTCGGGGAAATTGAAACATAATTGAATGGCTCCGTATTGTGTTCGACTAAGCGAACGCAACTCGGCGAATGTTTTGTCGTTAACGTGCCATTAAGTTCGAACAAACTTTTCTTCTTTTTTTTTTTTTTTATATATATTTATTTTTTATTATTATTATTTTATTTTTCGTTCAATTCCCCCTCTAATTAGGCTACGGCGTTATTGAAAAATTCACTTTTGATTCATTTTTAAACCACCGCCGCCCACAACTTTCTTTTCACGGACCAATGCACTCGTCGTCGTAGTATAATTTTATAGAGTCTCCGCCGCAGCGGCGTAACCCACAGCGAAACAACATTCCGCAGTTGAATACGCGCGAGGCGGCGGCTCCCGTGCAATTGACATGCTCCGTTGTTGTTTTTCCTTTAATCAGTTTGTCGAATAAAAGTATAAATTCATAATGACTTTTTCCCCCCCTCTAGATTAATTCGCATTTGTCGAAAACACTGCATCGGCGGCGGCGGCGGCGGCGGCGGCCTTATCCCCCTTTCGCGACTAGCCGGTCGAAACACCATGTTTGCTTTGCTCCGCTCTCTTGTATATAGTGTAAATACCTACTAATATTTGTTCAGCTCCTTTGAAAAGATAGATTTATAGTTATTGGCATTTTACGTGGGTATATTATGTGCAAATACGCAACGCATAATATTATTATTCAATGTGCGCTCCATATACCGCCAACGTGAGTCGCTCGCCGACCAATTATAATCAGAAATTGCATAACGTATGCAAAACGTTTATTACTTACGTCATATCATACAGTTATAAGTTATAACATACTTGTATATACTTACATAAGTGTCACGTCACAGTTACCCGTAGTTCGATGACGACGAAACATACCCGGGCTTTGTAGCCACCGATACTGGAATGGACGTTATTCATTTGTGTAGATCAGTGATTTGGTTTAAAATGTACATTAATTCCTATCATAGACATAATATAATATAATAGACCGCGAACAATACATATTCCATGTAGAAATGATAATAACCAACATATTATGTTTGCGGGAGAGAAAGACTCTAAAGAGGTTTTCTCATGGAAAAAAAACTGTTTATTAACTCATCCATGAGAAAACCTCTTGCGGTTCTTTCTCTCTCGCACATATCATGGCTTTATAGTTCTCTTAAAAAAAAATTGACTGTCAATTTCATCCATGAAATAACTTTATTGAGAATAAGGTAATATTTTGGTAAAAAAAAATCCCGGTTCTATGCGGGAGAGTAAATTTATACAATTCTTTTCTCCGCGATATTTTACATTTTTACCTAACAGTTTTCGAGGTGATGGCTAAATAGTTCGATGGTGGAGAGGGTCAGAAAGCGCAGTCCATCCATAATCAGGTGTATGCGGTTTATACCGTCTGCCATATTACTCGGGACGCAATACAACGATATAATCATTTTCATATATTTTTATAGGTCCGTGTACCTGCTTAGTTGATAGAGGATTAAAAACATCTTGTCGTGTTAAACCGTCATCTTCGGAGAAAAAGTTAGTGCCACGGCGTTTTAGTGTAATAATATTATAGCAATAAAATGTAGTTCCACGACGTTGCAGGTGGTGGAAACTGGTGCAGTAGGTATCAAATAATTTGCGCAGTTTTCCGTCGAAAACCTTCCACCGCGGAGTGACTATTTCGACATCTCAACGACACTTCCGCTTTTCCGGGTCTCTAAAGCAGCGCCCCGGGCACCTTGTCAACCCTTCCGTCGCGCCCTTTTATCCACTGCTGCAGACGTTTCGATTGCAATCGTTCGCGCGTCATCTTCCTCTTCGCCGTTTCGGTTTTTTTTTTAATGAATTTCGCCGCGTCGTCTCGTGTATACATTCAGCGGGATTTCAAACGAACTGTCTTTTATGTGTGTGTATTATTATATATATATTTTTTAATATAAACCACGTCCGCCGGCGCGCTCGTTCTTCTGCAGCGGGGCCGCGACGGAGCTCGACGAGAAACGTATTCGCCGCAGTGCACTCGCCGCACGAGAACGAGGCTCCCAGGGAAATCCGGTTCGCGGACTCTGTATTTTATTGCTGTTATCATTATTACTGTTATTTTTTAATAACGAAAATGATTACACGTATCGCGGCCAAGTCGGTTTTACACCCCCACCACCCTCCTCCTCCACCGGAGCAGAGGCGTCGTCGTCACGGCCGAACAGTCGTGCGAACCGAATTAAAAGGCCGCCAGATGTTTGGATTCCGGAAATTACCACTCGCGAGGCCCCGCCGCCGCCCTACACCGTAGCCACGCGTTCAACCCCTTCGGCGTATTTGTTTTTTTTTTCGTGGCGCGTTCGCGAAACGGTTCGCCAAAAACGAGCTGCACGCATAATATTTAAAATATACATCGGGCCGTCACGATATCGCAATAATTTTCCATCGACGTGAGTCATTATTCGATGTAATTATCATTATCATACCACGTCGTCGGTCTCGCGAAATCGGATTTTATCTATATAGGTGCTTTTCGTGCATTCCTCGCGCCCCCACCCCCTCCGTGAGAACTTTTCGCCAATGCCGCTAACCGCGTTTAACCGATTAACTGTGCAGTGCCGTGCTTTGCACTCGTAGAACAACCCTCGATCGCGGGTTGTGCGTGCACCGCCACGAAGGGTTATCGACGTAAATTTTTTAATGATTTTTGTGAGTGTTTATCGACGCGATTATCGCAGAGCGTGTCTACGAGACGTATACAGTGCGTTGCGTCAAACGCGTATTACGACGGCGTGTGGTCAAACGGTATGGGATTGAGACCGTTTTAAAATGATATGATAAACCCGAGATAGAAATCGAATTTGAATGTATTTTAAAATATGTCACATGTAGGCACTAGTTTTTGTTGATTAAAGCCTCTGATACCGTCGCGCAATATGATATTACAAGGTGTTATACAACACAGCGTCGACCATTCTGCGTCGAAGTCAAACGGCGTATATTGCCATTCACTGTAAGTACAATACCCATAACGCGTGTTACAGATTAAAAACTAGACACGCGTCGTCCGACGGAATCTCTGCGCACGATACCGTGTTTATCGTACGATATATTATAACATACGATTACATACGCGAAATAATAATTTATATAATATTTTCGTCATATTATCATTGCAGTCTAGCGGAGCTGCAGCAGCAGCAGCACTCGTATAATGACGATGATGATGGTATAGTTAAGGCGCAGCAGCAGAGTTTTGTACGCGGAGACGACACATGATCTGCGCGCACTTAGGGCGCATATAACACATCGTACACAAACTAATATACGTATATAGTGCACAGCGTTTGTTGATAATTAATTTCGACAACCCGTTTAAGTCGCGTTCGCACACACGCACACACATATACACATATAATGTGTTCATTTTTGACTGCAGCCTGTGTGTGTGTGTGTGTGTGTGCTTCGTGTATACAAACGCCGTCCGCGTGGATTAACTAATGAGCGGATCTCGATGGGAGTGCGAGTACGTATATATACTATAATAATAATAATATATGTACAGTTTGCCAGGGCGTCGACGTGTCGCCTCTTCGTCGAGTGTGCCGAGGGTGTCATGTAAACGTCAGCGAACCAGCGATACCGCGAATGGGGAGCGGAAAACAAAAAGGGACTCCTGCGTAGTGTAATATTATAGAATGTGTGCGTGTATATATATATAATATCGTGTAGCTACGCGTCGGAAAAGCGTTGCAGAGCAGGAAGAATCATCTCACCCGTTTTTCCGAAATCGGCGTCGGCAGCCGCCGGGCGTCGCTTTTCAATGAGCGGCTCTCTGCAGTGTCTCGTATTATTATAACAATAATTATCATTGCGATATTAAAACCGCGACGACGATAATAATACAATACTGAGCATATCATATAATATTGTATATCATAATATATAGGTATTTACCGCGGCGTGTCTCGTTACCACGTCGTCGAGACGGTCTCGTACCGTCGCGTAGGTAATAACCGTGATAATATTATTATCGGGGCCCGGTGTGACTCGATGGTCGGCCTCAGTCACCAACAAGTTCTCGAATGGGTCACCTCGCCCGTTACTTTAGTGACGAATCTTCGCCCCACATACACGTGTGTTTCTCGTGGACCGACCGGAAAACCCTTACAAAAATCCCGATGACCGTATAGTTGCTACCGTACGGAGGCGTAAAGGACGGCGTTGTCGAGAACGGAAAAATTTGCGACAACTGTGTGTGTGTGCGTGTGCGCACTGCAGATGCGTGCTGCTACAATATACATACGTACAATACGATCCCGTTCAAAGGTTAACGATTACCGAAGCCATACTATATAAGATATATATATATATATGTAGGTGTATGCCCCCGTACCGGGGAAGAGTCTCGAGCCGCACGCGGCGCGGGCGGGAATGATTTAATTAAATATTTAATCAGAAAACAATTCCAATTTGCTTTCGGGATTTGCTCGCGCGCGCCGCGGCGCATATACACTGCTGCGACGATGTGCGCGCACGAGAGACGGGTCTCGCGCGGATGTCCGGAAGGGAGAGGAAAACGCGAAGAGTGAGAGTTCGGCCGAGCATAATTATGCCAAAAGACTCGGCGGCGTGTAATTTGTAGCCACGGCAACAACTGCTGCGCCGACACCGTGCGGATACCGTGTTTTTGCGTTTACAGTGTGCTTTGTGTGTGTGTGTGTTTTGCCGCCCAAACGAATCGTACATAATCGAAAGACAAAGCGCTTTTTACCGAACATATAACATTATATCCTCGCGCCGCTGCCCTCACAACCACTCTCGTGTTATTATTAAAACGTCGTAAATATGCCCATACTGTTATGCCATGATATTATTCGTCATTCGAAACGAGAGAATTGCGGAAGTGTAAACTTTTTTATGCTCCAGTCCGCGTATCTCTCGGCAGCGCCGTCGACAATCGACATTGTACATAGTAATATGACGTACATATTATGCGACATCGCCTCGTCGAATCGTCACCCTCAACACCTCCGTCTCCGACGTGGCAAGGTATATCAATTCACCACCACCGATGAGACTTAAAGCCACCGAGGTGTACCCTCTACGAATTCAGTATATTATTATCGTTATTAAAATCGTTCGTTTATCGTATCGGTAATGATAACAATGGTAACAACAATCATAATGTTTTACCTAAATGATTCGCCCGACCGATACGATAGTACCTGTAATACGATAAAGGTATTAGTTTATAATGTTATTGTGTCGAAAAATAAATCGTCGATTGTTGATGCCCCACGATGAACGCCGCTGATTGCACTATAATAATATTATTATTGTACGCGTATAACAATTCGGTAGTAGGATTGAGGTTTTTAGTCGACCAAACTGGGATGAACAAAAACTAAAATAGACCATAACCGTCTTATTATATCTGTCTTTATACCTCTACGCGTAATATCTACGGTTTTCCGAACACAATGCGATTCTAACTGCCTCCGATTGACGAGATAATTTACTCGTATTGTGCAGACGTCGTCGTCGGGTCTTCCTACGGAATTAAGTGACGTGCGCGTAATTTTGTTTTTGAAAGAGTCTTATTATTATTATTATTATTACTGTGTATAGGCGGCGCACAATGACGATTATCTCCTGCGTAAACCGATTCATTTAAATAACGACTAAATGTCATTATTTGTACATTTGAATAATCAAACGCGTTCGGCGGGGGTTACCCCGTTCGAATCATTTTCACTCACGCATATCGCGTATATATTATATTATTATAAAGAGCGATTCGTTTATTAGTCATCTAATTGTTTGTTTTTTACATAATATTATAATTTGTTTGTTTCTCCTATAGTCCTAGTTACGCTCACTATACGACTGCAGCAATATTATTGTTTACATCAGTGTTTTTGTCGTGCAGGTAGTTCGCATTCGGTACCTATACGATGATAGTTTTAAAATCATCGTCCCCTGCGAAAACAACGAATCGAACGTTTTCGTTTGCAATAAATGATAATAATAATGATTATTATTATTATTATCGTCATTATTATTATAGTTACAAACGATTCGACGTAATGTGCGAACGGGCATATTTTAACGGTACTTTGCAAAAGTTTTTTTAGATTAACGAATAATAGCAAATGGCGATGAGTATTATTTGAACGACGGTAATGATGTTTGCTGTAGAATACATTTCTTAACGATTTCGAATATAATCATAGCTGATGTAGTGGTGTGATTATGGTTTTTGGCGTCGCGAAGGGTTAATGTGTAAATCGAAACCAATAATTAAAATAATGGCTAAATAGAAAAATATTATGATATTATTTTATATCATAACATAAATAAATTTTTGCTTTTGTCATAAATTAGCCGTGCTTTTAATAAATATATTTAAATACACCTTTATTTCGGTTAATTTTTTAATTTATTTTTTATGCATGACCGTTGAAGAACAAATTAACGCTCTGCTTCTATAATATATTATAGAGCTTAGAAGATCAAAGATTTGTGTATATGATTCAATATTTTACAACTTTGGAAAATATGCAATTTTACATTTATTTTGATCGTTCAAATTATTTTTGTTTTATTGTTTCAGCATTAGATATTAGGTTATTAGATTATTTATACATAAAGTGAAATTTACATTAGACTTATATTATATTGAGTTGTACAGTTCATGTTTTAAAGAAAGTCATTATTTTTTTTGTTTCAGAATATCGGAGGTTCCGTTTTCCCCATCAGGTATCCATGAGCGACTCTCGATGAACTGCCATCCTAAAAAATCAAATATTATATTATTAATATTACATTTTTATTTTATTCTCAATATTTTCTGGTTTGAAAACACGTGAGTTTTCGTATTTTAAGTTTTAAAATTATAGGGAAATATAGAAGTATAGAATTTTTTTATACTACGGAACTTATTAAAATCAAAATTAACCAGTATAAGACGTATAAACTTCAAAATGTCAGTTCTTATAATATTTCGATTTTTGAATACCTACAGCATCAGCTAAGGTGGAATTTGGATCTGTCTGACGATTGGCTCGCTGGCATATAGGGACTATATTCATTGGTTTTGAGTTTTCGAATTTGTCGCCGATCAACTCCGTTTTATCTCGGCCACTCGCTTACCTAAGACCGCAGTCGATTATTACATACACACAAAATACACACACACACACATAAACCTAATAGTATTAAACCCTCGTCCGGGGTGTATATATAGTTTTCCATTGTTACACTGCTCGCAGAAATTATCAGAAACTTGTCGGCTCCCCGTCCTCTCTAAATCACACTGACACCCACGCGCACGTACACGCAGCACATCATCCACAAACCCTACACACACGCATAGACTGCGCACGCACACGCACACACCGGGCAAACTATCGGTAGCGGCGGCGGCGGAGACCGCGGTATAAGGCTGGTTAGCGTCTTTATGGAAAACTTGTCCGGAAGAAGAAGAGGAGTTAATGAGTTCCGTTGGAGCATAATAGATCGTCGCGATAACGAGTTTAAAGTCGCGGAGGGTAGACGGGTATCCCGCGAATATCCGGTCCTTTCAATCCACCCCCTCTCCACACGGCGTGACAGTGGAGGGGTAACGGGATGAGGAGGCGCAGGAGGAGGCCGCGACGGCGGAGGTGGGTAGATCATCTGCAGATTGTGATGACGTTACGAGAAACCTAACCTAAAACATTAATTGGCCGTGTCACCTGATTAATGACATTAATAATAATCTCATACCGCACACGCTCGATCAAGCTGACAAAACGTCTTCAGCCGCGCGGGGCGCACCGCTCCAGCCTCGCCCACTCCGCCGCCCGCGAGGACAACCATTGTCACGTCAAAATATACCCACCCCATCGCGCACCCCTCACGCGCCCACCCCTCCTCCTACACCACTTTTGGTCGACGTTAATAGACATAATTTATCATCTATTTTATTATTTTGTGGAGAATGACGCGCCGAGCGAAACACCACCGCCGCCGTTCGATGATTAATAAAACTCGGATATCCTGACTTATGGGGACGGGAGTATTTCGCGTATAACCACCCCGTCAGCAAACCACCGTCTCCGCCGGCGTGCGGTGGTAAACGTGCGATGCAAGAAAGTGGCTGTACATAGTGTTTAAATGTTTATAATATACATCACCCACCTATATATATATATAGGTATTATATTATGTACATCACCGACGCGATATATCGGTTATGAGATATTCAACCGTCGCGATCGTCATTATTGTTATTAATTGTATTGTGAATAGCATTATGTTTAAAGCCGAATCGCGTACGAGACAATGTATTGGCGTGCATCATCATATATTATTATTATTATATTCCGCGTTAAATATTGCGAACATTGTGTTATGCCATCGACTTTGCCTGTACGCTACTACACAGGTTATAATATTTCACGCGAAGAGACAAGGGAATGTTTATTTTATTTGTATATTCTTAAAACGAATTATTACTGTAAGTATATTATATTTTCGTCGTAACTACGAGTTTCACGCGTCATAATTATTATTATATTAAACATACTAATATATTATGTATAACAATATTGTAACTTACCGGTAAAATTGTGTAAAAGCATATTATATCGGGTGCGTATTACCGTGTGATATACAAACACTGCAGCACACCCACGCGTAAAAATGTCGATCGATCGTTGGAAAAAATCACACGTAATTCGCATTAAATTCGTGACGGAAACACAAGTAGGTAGTTTCAACATTTTGATAAACGCACGTGCCACTCAAAAGTCTAGCACTTAATTCCGACGAAATTTAATTATTATTACAAGTGCCTAGGTATGTATTATTTTTTTTGTTCGTTTCGTTTAAATAAGCGATTCATATGAAAGCACGCGTCTCAGTGCGGAAATAATGTCCTTACACATAGCTATTATAATACAGGTAACACGCGTGTAGAAATTAAAACCGTTTAAAAGATCCAATTAAAATGCAAATTACCTTTTGTGTCCATATGAAACCGCGAATGTTTTGAATAACGCATGGCGTACCTGTAAAAATCCAGAAACTATAAAATACAGTAATATGGCGGTGGACTTGGAGCAAGCACTATAATATTGCGAACAACATTACAACGTGTGAATTGAAACGCATTGAGAATTACTAAAAAGCTCAAAAGCTCGCGTGTTGTCGACCTTGCAGCTGGTGTACATTTGTACAGGTGTGCGTATTTACAGGTACACGACGTGTGGTTACCGGTTACTGCACGTCGATATACACACACATATTATATATAGTGTACCTATAGTGTTTACGATAATCGTGATGAAAATATTATCTGGGTATATACCAGGTGCAGCGGCGGTGCGGTTACGAGAAAGCTTTGCGGTCGTCGATGAGGACGACGACGCTTTCCGATATAATACACATTGGTGCATCCTATTATTGCGACGATTGACCTTTTCGTGTCGTAGGGTTAGGTATTTCGTATACTTTATATGTATTGTATACAATACGCCATTGCGTGCCCGGAACAATAAAATTTAAAAAAAAAGACGGCAGATTAATGGACTATTTTAATGTGAGTAATATATAGAGTACATTTAATATATATATAGTGTATTAATATACACGCGTGTGTCATGTATGTATATATTATGGAAAAACAAACTGTGTGCATTTTTTCTTTTCCTAAAACGCAGCTCATTAATAAAAAAAAAAAAAGTAAAAATAAAACGTTAATAATACAAAGTTATAAGTAAAACACCGGTTATATACGTTTATTGTTTTTTAGTATGGCGATAATAATTTTTCACGTGATTTTTTTTCCTTTCGTTCGGCCATTAGCGATACCGTACGGCTGGCACCAAACGTCGATGATGAAGACGTCTACGTCTATTATAGATATAATACCCCATGTACGAGCGTTCATTTATACATTGTCGTTGTCGTGTATAATTCCTCTGCAGGTATATAAAAGTTTTATAATTTTTATTTGAACGCCGCACGAAACAATTACCACCCCGATTGCCGCCGCCGCCGCCGCCGGTTGCGGCCATATCGCCAGCGGTGGTAGCGGCGGCGAGACAAGGGCGAAATCGATGGTTAAAAGGTTTTTGATAAAAGCCGTATAAAAAATAAATAGTTATAATAATAATAATAATAAAATAGCGGCGAATAAAGGGAAGAAAAAAAAACGCGCGTGTCCCGTAACAAGTCGTTTTGTGGCGGGCGGGGGAGGTGTAAATTATTGCACGCGAAAACCCGCCACGACGATAAAATAAAACAAGAGAAAAAATCGGTCTTCGAGCATATTATACGCGTGTTTACAATAATACCTACGCAAGCCCGGTATACCATAATATATTATTTTATGTTATATTATATACCGCAGGGTGTATCTTGTAGATTAGGTTAGGTATTTAAATGAATACAACGTTATATATATGAGTGCGATGTAAACGGCGAGTGAGTATAATACACCTACACGCAAACGGCGACTATAATTCAGGAGCATAGTTAAACATACATAAAATAGGTCGTCCGAAGGTTTTCCCGGAAAATAACTCAACTTTTAATTTGAACTGTCACTGGCTATGCCGACAGACGTTTCGCTGCCGAGACAAAATGTTGAGAGCGTACATCGATGATACAAATCGTATGAAATATTTTAAGGCTCACCGACGATATACTCAAGTACCTACCAAAATAGAAGTTACGGTTATATGTTATGAGCAGATGTTGGTAAACTGCATTCAATAGTATTAATTTTTTGGGTATTAACTATAAACATTATTATGCGTGCGAAATGCTCATTGTTTCGTACGTTAAAACTTAAAAGTTAGGCAGTAGAAAACCATACTTGAAACGCGTATGATTTAAGAAAAAAAAAATGTCCATGCATTGTATATTTTTATGTGCATAATAATATAACATAATATAATCGTTTAAATATACTAAAACAATTGATGTATTGATAATAAAACCGATCACAGTACAGTTGTTTTGAGTGGCGCACTGTATTTCATTTGACTATTTTATTATACTATACTATAGGTAGGTATTGTTTAATTTTCCGTGGCTATTTAATAATATCATTAAATTTCAATTTTTTTCATAATTTTAAATAATTATGATCACTGTGATATACTATGGAATTCCGTGATGTTGAAATTTATAATAGTGGGCTGATTATATTTTTTGTACTCTGGATCGTGGGATTATATAATATTTTACCACTACAGTTTTGATTAGATAATCTATTTGTTGGATTGAAAATCTTTAATATTATTTCAATTCTTCAGGAGCCACATTAAACTATAGCACATCGTTATTAGTTATTAAAATATTCGTAAGTAAAATTGGCGTGTTAGATGAAAAAATTAAATTAAAACTTATTACTATTAAATATTTGTACCTAAAGTATAATATTCGTTATAACTCTTCAAACTGTAATATAAATATATAAAACCATGGGGTACAATATATTAAGACAATAGAAACGCAATTCAATCTAAAGTTATATTATATTTTTTTTTAAAGTAAAATTTAATGACAACTAATTATTATTTTGTATTCAAACAGTTTATTTTTGTATAATATTTTTCAGTGACGTGTTGTTTAATATTTCCGTCAAAATGAGTTTGCACTTTATCGAATTATTATTCAGAAAAATATTATATCTTATATATTAATGTGAAAATGAAAACCTTTGAAGCCTATGTTCTCGGAAACTACTGAACTGATCGTTATGGTTTTTTTTAAATTTAAGAGCTCATTACGGAGAAGGTTTATGGCATTTGATCGATTCTCTAACTTAATAAACAAAGGATTTATCGATTTTTATAAATAATGGCCTGTTACGTAATAATAAATAGTAATAATAAATCAGTATTATTCTCAACTCCTATAACCCATAGCAACCACCAATAAACAACAATTTCTATCGTAAATCTCAAAATTCCTATTTGAGAACTTACCAGGGGTGATCAATTCCCTGTTTAATTTAGTCTATGACACTCACAAAGATTGAGGCTTTTTATTGGTGAAATAATTTTCGAAATCGGTTAGTAGTTCCAGAGATTACGCTCAACAATGGTAACTAACAAGTCCTTTTTATATAATAGTATATAGACTAGCTGATCCCGTGCACTTCGTGGCCCGTTAAATGTATCAACTCTATATGACTCAAGCTTTGTATAAAAATTATATGTATATTAATTTATACATAAATTAATGTTTGTAGGTATATTGGACCTCTGGGAAGAAGATAGGTAAATTTACAAAGGGTTAAATTTGTTTTTTTTTTTATTCATCGGATTTTAGTACGATTAGGATAGAATAGGATTTTGTATAAATTGATTATATTAATCCACTGTAGGTGAAATTAAGTAAAAACGACAAACTTGGTATAACTTTAATACTTTAGAGTTATACACTATAATCATATACTTACGCACAAACAGCATGGGGTCCGCGATCTACCACAGGTAGATTGCCCACCTGATAATTTACTGCTGTGAACCAGAATTTTTATTCCAGGCAATGGAAAAGTCAAGATAAATTTTGAACACCATACACAGAATATTAAATAACGAATTGAACAAAGTTTGAGTCATATAGAGTTGATACATTTAACGGGCAATGACGTGTACGGGATCAGCTAGTAATCTAGAAAGTATGTCATACGCAATAATAATAATAACAAATATAATATGTTAAGGTGAGTACCTAATAATATTTATGTGAGTACTTCATAGATGGCTCAAACAATTATTTATTTGACCAACCCGAAGAAAAATAATCAAATTTACATTCTTATATCTTAATATTATCTTACTTTATTAAATGCTCTTCTGAAAATGTAACGGAGAAAAAAAACAATAAAGTTTTATAATATTATACCTACTTGTACTGATAAATCATAATATAATTATTATAATAAACAATTTACTCGTGTAGCACGTGGGAGATGGTGGCGCAGAAGTCTGTTTTCTATAGCTGAATCGTTTTACGACAAAAAAACCATCATCCAAAACACTGTAAACTCGTCAGGAACTCCTATAATGTATGTCTTATACACTTGCTGCAGACAACAACACTCTGCGAGGTTATTATAATATATTAAAAAAAAAACCTTATTTCTGATACGGTAAGTGTTATTACAAATTCAGTTTAAAATGTTTTTTTTTTTTTTTTTTTTTAATGGTTTTCAGTATTCCGCTATTATGTATAGGTTTATGTAAATGTGCGCATATTGCCAAAGTTTAACCCTCTATATAAGAAGCTCAGATTAAACTTTGGTGTATAGACGTAACGACCCCGAGACTGTTATAATGTCATGATGTGAACATAATAAAATACCTCATATAGCGCGTTGTAAAATTCGTGAATAGAAAATATTATTATGGCTTCTTGATTATATACGTTTCGAAAACAAACGGTATAAAATGTTTATATAGCCATCATATGTCATAATATATGGGAGTTGTACAATAATTTAAGTGAGTTTTCACGAGCCTGAAATACATAATAATATAATGGTGGACACTGTAGTATAGTTTAACCACGGTTAGTTTAGTTTAAAGTATCAAAAATAAAAATTAGTTCGACTTATATGTATTTTTCGAGTTATATATGGGTACGTACCTCAAACACAACTTAGAGAAAATTCGATTTATCGAAGTTGTTTGAGTTGTCGAGACTGTATTTTATTTTCTGACAATATTGAGTAAGGTCAGACGCTCGACCACTGGAGTTGTACCTATTTCCTGTACTCAGATGTTTTACAAAACACTATCAGGTTTTTTTTATTTTTTTTCAATCTAGTTTAGGGATAAAACGCAATTTTACAATATAAACGATAAAATATTTTAACTAAATGTGAAACCAGTCGTGATATAGGTATATTAGTTGGTAGTACCTATCATTATTCATGGCTGGACTGTGTATTCCAGCTATTTTACTTAATGATAATATGCTAATATGCCTGGTCGGACAGATTGATCAATTACATGTACCGAAGTTACGTTTGTAACTTTGAATTTGTAATCAGTTAAATAACATTTAAGAACATTTTAAATGTAACCGGTTGCAATTTTTATTGTTACTCTTAATAAAATATACGTGTATCTGCCACAGTAATTACCTATATTTATTTAGATAATATTAAGTGTACCTAAATCATTTAATATTAATATGATTAAATTTTTAGTATTACGCCAATAATGGGAATCAATACAAGCACTCGTCAGTATTATATACCATTATCATCACAAACAATGGACTAAACACAAAATAATAAATATCATGCAGGCATCTATGTAACAACAGTATTTGAGCCGTGGGTAGAGGAATAAAAGTAAAATAGTTACTGACTTATATTTCCAACTGATACCATATGAGTATAGGTATTTAATAACTAGGACAATTTTGTAATTACTCATAATCTAGAGAATATAAAATGTATAAAGGAATGTCTGACTGCCCTGTGTAGTGCTTACCTATACTATATGAATCCTCGTCTATGTAAATCGAGTATTATAATTAAATTGTGATTTATAATTTTCTTGGTAATAAATATTAAAAAAAAATGATGATTCAGAATTCTGTAATTCTAATAAAATACTATGTCACTGATATTATCGAAACATTTACATGTTTCGATAATTTTTGTTGGGCTGCAAAAATGCTGAATGTGAGAAAAATATGTAGGTTAAAGACCGAAAACGACGGGCCAAAACCTTTTCAATCTGGGTACCTATCTAATATTATCATAGTGAATTATGCAATATTTTTCATTAAAATATTATTAAAAATAAATATAGTACAAAGGTCGTTGCATGTAAACCTAAAATATAAAAAAATATAAACAAATTAGAAAAAAGTAGTAGGTGTATAGTAACAGATTGGTAAGGTATAATAATAAGATATTATGACATTATCAAGATAAATATTAAAAAGTGAAATATTATTTTTACAAAATAAGTCAACATACAGCCTATTCACATGACCCATTAATCTAACTATCGAAGCGTTTTGAGAGTAGTTGGAACGATGAAATGCCACATTTATGGAAGATCAGATCTAAGTCTTTTGCCTCCAGAGTTTCTAAATTTGTTATGGTTTATAAAGGTGAGTAAGATATGTGAATTAATCGTCGAGTTTCACATTTAAATGCAAATAGCCTTAAAAATCGAGGTTGTGTTCCCTCAATGGGTCAACCTGGATCCAATATGTAAGGAGACTATGTACTCGTAATAGAGTTGTACCCATGTACCAATCGAACAACGGAGCAATAGAGATATTTTAATGTTTTAGGCTTGTTGAAATCAGAGGAAACTTTTTAAAAATAATTATAATAATATTCCAATTTACAATAATATAATAATACCATAATAGACATTAAATAATAAAGAAGAATCAAAATAATTACCTTAATCTTCAATGTAGAAAACTCTCGACAGTTCAATTTTATTTAAATTATAGTTATAGATTTGAGATATTATACTTTTTTTTTTTAAAGTCATGATTTTACATTTATCAACGTTCAGAACGAGTTAATATATTATTGTATTTATAATGTATTATTATTTGAATTAAGTAACATACTATAACATCAGTAACTCGATGTTCTATCACCACTTTCTTTTCCGTTTTTAAAAAAGTTTTATTGTTATTCGTGTTTACATTAGATATGGATATAGTTTATTATATGCTTAAAATTTGTTTTTTATTCTAAAATATCGTATTAATTTAATCTCGTTATACCTATATTATTTATTACGTTGACAATGGGCCTTCGACGACTTGGTGGTCATGACAGTGCGTCCATTGTGATGTAGACAACGATAATTTCATACTCACTCACACACAATGTAAGTATACATTCGTAAATAATATAATATATACACATTTTGGTGACCAGAATCCCATCGCGTGTTTCCTCGACAAACGGGCACTATGGAATACCTACTGTTTTGTCCAAAATCTTTGGGATTTATTCGATCAGATATAATGATGATTTTTATGTATTATTTTGTATTTATTTTGATCTGGAAGAATTCGAAAAATCCAAGCCCGGGTCGTCCGGAGAGTTGTGTGCATGTACACGATATATTATATTATGACACAATACGCTATTGCTGCATTCGATTATGGTAATAAATTGGTACGATTTCCTTTTTGACGGAATTAAAGGCACCCCACCGGGAGCACCAAGAACCGTCTCGTAAACAAATATGATTACTCAGTCCAAACATGTGTTTCGGTGTGCCTTTATTAATTACAACTCTGGCTCAAGTTTTTAAATTAGTCGCATCTTAATTTCGTTTTACCTTAGAACTATGTATAAGTAACTTATTTTGCGAAGCTAAAATTACTTTGTAATTATAAGGTAAATACACTAAATATAACTTGATCATTAATTATAAAATATATATTGACTCGGATGAATATGCATTTAAAAGTTCCCTCTTACAGTTTTATGTTATTTCAGACTCGAAACTTTAACCACGCGAGCATATATGTGCGGGACCGTTAAAACTCAATAGCATTATTGAAATCGAACAAATAACATAATCATATTATGGCCTTGAATTCATTTTTATAATAGTTGTTTTTTATTGTATATATTATTATAATGTATATGCACACACAAATACATAAATGTCCTGTGTCATTGCTCATGTTAAATAACGAATAACAATGCACATCCGTTAGTCACGTGAACGTTAAATCATTTCCGATTGACCGTATCAAATTTTTGGTTTAATAATAAATAATAATTGGTATGAAATTTCCTTCATGCCCATATGATTACGAATAGGATTAAAATAGGTGGATATAACTGCGGATAATAGTCGTGTAACACAATAATGTATACCGTCTACATAGTTTAAAATTGTTATAACTTCACTTGAACATTTTTTTTTTTTTTGTCGGAGATATTTTTATCGTCTACATAAGTCTTACGTTTTATTTAGGTCGTTAATTATATTGTCAACAACATTCGGTAAAATAATGAAGTTTCAACACGAAATAAACTGAAAAAATCGATAAGTTTTGCACGAAAATTGTGTTTTTGTTTTAAAATATAAACCGACGGTATAATATTATAATATACAATTAATTATTAAATTTAGGTTATAACCACATTGATAAACCGTACCTGACAATTAACGGAATTTATAATCTGTTAGGAATTTTGTATACTATACCAGCTAGGTCAATCGCCAATGTTTAATGTTTAGGACAATACTAATTAATTATTATTAATTATTATACATCATTACAAAAAAACTCCATTTTCGCATTAGTCTGATAACAATTTAAACTACATGATGTTAAAATAAATTCCACGTCAATATTATGGATGCTCGTTATTTTTACCTACCTAGCTTTTTAAAAAGGAATATTATGTGATGCATTGCTGAAACTTTTTTGATATTATACGCATATACTTTGAAATTGGAGTTGAGACGGATAATTATTATTCATTTTATGAAACATAAAAAATGAATAATTTAAATTTTTACACATAAGAATACATAAAAAGTGTCCCACAATTTAAATATTTTAATATGTAATCAATAAACATAACTCGAGTTCCTGCAGACGAATCGTATACTGCAGCAGGAGTGTATATTTTTATTTAGAATTTGAGTTTAAAGTGGTAATTAGACTTTCAAACAGAATCCGTCTGAAGTACGATAAAATTAAAACGGATCGATATATTGAATGTACCAGTCAGTAAGTTTTAGCAATCGTAATATCGTTTAAAATATGCATTTTGAATAAAATTTCTTAAAACTGTGAGCATGAAAAATTAATTTTTATTTAGGTAAAATAGATTAAAAATATTTGTTGGCATAGAACTCAAAATTATACAGTTGGTCTATTATACTCTTATTCATGTACAATTGTTAATTATTTAATATATCGTAGTAAAGTATTGTATTACACCTGTGTTAGATATAACAATTTCAAATAGGATCGTATGTTTTTTATAAGTTTATCCAAGCGTTGTCGCCTATTAAAGCAGTCTAACAATAATTATTTATCTTCGGATAAAAAAGGCAAATTCAAATTATAACATAGAAACAAAGATTCAAAAAAAAAATAAAAAACAAATAGGAGTTACGATAGGTAACAAAGTCATTTACAAATAAAGTGATACCTACATAGTAAAATTGTAAGTGTTGGCTTTAAAAAGTTTTGCTGTATAATGAAAATAAGAAAATATACGAAAAGCAAAACTATTGTATCATAGCTACTTTATCATATACTCAAAACCTTATAAGTATGCACAAATGTTGCATTTTCGCAAGACAAACCCACTATTATTGAGCAAACACACTTAATTATTTCGGCTACGTGTAAAAACGAAAAAAAACATATAGTATGTGAAGGCGTTAAACTCTTGATTGAACAATATTATAACACATACCTATTGTATTTAGGCAGCGGAGACGAACAATCCGAACGTGCCAAGCGATTATTTACACCGTGAAAATCAAGTAACTACAATTCGGTCGAATACAGCTGATAATTTACGACGGTATAATTTCCACCAGTTTTTCTAATCTAAAACTATTTTTGACACTTCATAACGCACGAGTACAATTAACCATAATAATATAATACAATATATTATTATACATAGCGACTGATACTATTATCGTATAAACTATATTGTGTGTGTGTGTGTGTGTGTGTGTGTACTACCGATACGATTTCCGGGGCATTTTCCGAAGGGTTCGAATAAGAAGACAAACGTTATTGTTTTTTTCCTCTTCGTCGTTGTTGTTTACGGGTCATAGTTTCGAATGTGTGTCTCTTAACCGTAGACATTGTACATATTATATATATATATAAGGGACGTTGTCGGGGGAAGGACCCTCGCACACACACACACACACGTTGGTATATAGATTTGTGTGTCGGTGTGTTGTGGGTGTGCGTGAGTTTGTGTATGAACGTGTGTAAGTCGTGGGTGTGTGTGTGGGTGTGTTGTGTTATGCGTATATGTTTGGATACGCAACCGAATGCGGCGGCGGCGGCGGTGGCGTCGGCGGTGACCCGACGGACGGACGGACGGCGCCCTTAACCCGAACGGACACAAAGTGGACGTTTGACAAAACCGACCCTTTAGATTGTATTCAAATGACAGGGAACCGCTGTGGGGTGGACGAGTGTTGGGGGGAAGATGAAAAAAAGTCAGAGAAAGGAACACAATAAAAATAAACCCGTCGGTAATATATATCCGACCCAATAAAACGCGATATGACTTTTGCGGTCGAATCCAGCCCGGACGGCCGGACGCCGTGGCGGCGGAAGGAGCTGCTTGCGCGTGTACGTATGCAAATCTCGGGGAATGCGTGTTATTGGATTCCTTCCGGCGCGTTATTTCTTTTCAATTTCCGGAAACGCGTGCCGGTGAAATTGTTGACCTGCGATAAGGGACGACGGTCGAGCCTTTTTTTTTCTCCACCTCGCACCGCCCGCCGTGCGCGTCATCTCCGCTGTCAAATGTCATTCGGGGAATACGTCTCGTAAACCACTGCGGCCGAGTCCCCGTCGCAGAAGCACTGCACAATTTCAAATATTTTATCATATTACTTATTCATAGTGTAGGTATATAGTATAAAATGCGGATAAGCGTATATATATATATATATGTACCTACTATAATATACAACACTGCAGTCTGCGCAATGGTGGCGACCGATTCGACGAAGGATGGGATTGGCATCCTCTCCGCTCGTCGGAGTATTAGACGTTTAAAATGGTTAAAATAATAATAAAAAAAAAACAAACGTCCAAGTGTTAGGCATATTACAAAACGTATACCTATCATTACAACTCCCTGTATGTCTCTACAATACTGTTTACCCCTCTTGTTCTCTTCCCCTGCACGTCATAGTATAAGACACAATATCAATCACCTTCACCAAATGTAAATATGTCTTTTGAACGTCAAAAGCCAAAAATCGTTGTGCTTCAAAATTAACTTTAAAAAAAACTCTCAAGAAAAAATTCTATAGACTGCTGCCGGAGAGTTACGCGTAAACACACGAATCGGACTCTGCAGACTGTCAGTGTGTCACGGTAAATGCCTACTGTGCCGATAAACATTAATAATAATATTTTGAAGCTGTCTTTTATTATTCGGACGTCTTCGATTTATATTGATGATGGAGGTGATTCTGCAGTAGCAAGCGTGGGACGTTTTAACAATCGACGATGCTGCGATTCCATACGGAAAAGACGATCGGGTGCACATAATAATAATAATAATAATAGAAACACTGATACTATCACTCTCGATCGCCTGCGTGTGTGTCGTGTACGATTGTCGCGCGAGTCACAGTTGTAGTCGGAACCCGCGAATTAAAAAAAAACACAATACATTCTCACCGCTGTCATGGCGTTTTTGTTATCATTATCATTATTGTCGCCCGTCATCGTACACACACACAGAACAGAGGCATTATCGTCGTCATGTGAAATGCCACAAGTCCACTATAATATTCATTGTTCGATTCGAAACGTCACAGAGAAGAACCCGAGCGCGCGGAGCCCGCCCGCCGCCCGACCGTAACGGTTGTTGTTGGAGTACACACGAGCTACGACCCCGGTATGTATATATGTATGTATGATATATTGTTACAAACGCTAAGTATATATATATATATATATAATAAGAGTTGTATAATGCTATAGAGAGGTACCAGCCATGTACTATATTTGTGCAGGAAATGGACAGACATTGGTAAATTGAAATGGGAAACGATTTCTAATTACGAACACATCGTTATACATGTATAATATTATTATATTGTTGGATACAATATTTTATTGTAATATTATTATTATATTTTCATAATATATTATTCCTGTACATAAACTTGTGTGTGTGTGTGTGTGTGTGTGGTGTGTGTGTGTGTGTGAGTGCGCGTGTATCTGGTCGACTTCACTCGTACCGGAAACGTCTTGTAACGACGTGTTATACAATGAACAATTTTTATTTTACTTTTTTAATTTATATTATATTATACACAGGTATATATACACGAAACCCACCCCTTCTTCTCGCAGACAATAGATGAAATATCGTTTTTGTTGTATTCGCCCACGATTTTACATTCACAATGAACGGTTGTCTTAAGATTTTTTTGTATATTTTATTATTATTATAATTTTTTTTTCTCACCTCTGCCGCCGTCGAATCCCTCGTATATACTCATGCCACACGGCGTATCCGTGTGTATTGAAAGGGTTGCGAAATTGGAATTTAATTGGGAAGGACGGCGGCGGCTGCTGCTGCGTGAACAAAACGACTGCGGCGGCGGTGCCTCCCACCTGAACAATTTTCCAATCCTTTAACACAATAGACTCATTACTCGGTTTTTGGCATTTCCAACGGCCTCTACACTACTCGTCCCCCCCCCACCCATACCCACCCTTGCACCACGCCGGCAGTCTTAAACAATAGACTGATTATAGTAGTACATTATTTATTCCTTAAACGAATATTCTCTCGTTTTTCTCGGTAATTTCATTACAAAAAATAATAATAATAATAATAATAATCATAATAGGTCGTGTGCGTGGGGAGGGGCGGCTATACGTTCGATTATTGTATAAAACAATTCTAGCGTCTTGAAATCACCGCCGCGACAATAATGATTAATGTATATGATTGAATATTATTTTGAGGAGATTTAGGGAGGTATAAGAGACGTCGCGAGTCACACGAATATCACATACCTAGGTACTAGGTAATATCATCGAGAAGATATATACAATATATACTCAACGGTTAGGTTAGGTTGTGTAGGTTATGCTATTTCAGTAGGTATGCTTTTTGTCGATCAAAAACTTTTGACTCGTTATACGATCCAACGTTTTAAATGGATTTTTTTTTTTACACCAATCAACTATTATTATACGAACGACCCGAGTCGTAAGTCTACTAAATATATCATCATGTGAGCTAACACGTGACATGTCGTACAGTGCGGGAATCTAACAATAACAATATTATACCGTAACATCTATAGTATACAATATTAAACTTAATATTATAGCCTTACAGGACTGCGATCGAGGTGAAATGACGACCATCGGATATAGCGTATATTATTGTAATGAAGACGTTCACGATTTTGTATATTAAATATTTTACACATTTCGAACGCCGAAATTCGAAATTCCGACGACTACATAATATGTTTATTGTTGTACTATAATACCTACATCTATATATTGCATACGTATGTGGGGAAATACATAATATATTGTGTCGGGTTTTCTTTTATCTCTAACAAAGATTCCAACGATTTTAAAATGCCAATATGTGGTAGATTTTTACAACTCGAGTGGTCAGACGAACCCCTTTAATGGTGTTGTAATGATAAAGAAAATAAAATACAAATTGATTTGTTTTAGCGAATGATATAGTATATTGTTATAGAAATCATTATATTACTATCCGAATCAGTCGTACGCGAGAAACCGCGTCTTCAGTTAAAATCTACTAAATCATTCATGAAAAATGAATAACGATTTTTCACTAATTATATAGGTGGATAGACATCTATTCTCGTTTCGATAAAAATGTAAGTCAGTGCAATTAATCGTGCATAAGGTGAACTTTTGTCTAGAAAATATTACACTCAAAATCAATCGTTGTTCATTGTTGCTTCGCTAGTGCATCAATTTTAAATACACCATAGTCCATTATATTGTATTAATATTATACCCTGTGATAAGGACAAAATAAGGAATTAATTATTTTCTGGTCTATTTAACATCCATATAAATCTAAAATACTGCATAATACAATAATGTACACAAGATCTGTAGTTGCACGCGTTGCACACATTCGCACAAAAAATTATTTAACACGCATTTTCAAATATTTCACTAAAAAAGTTTTATTAACAATTTTTATATACACATAGATTAATATTGTATTAAAAATATTTATTTTAAATTGCATATCTTACCAATTTGTAGTGCATAAGTGCTTGACTGTTTTCAATGTGTTAAATTAATTCACAGCTCTAATAATGGTACGTAAAATCTATAGGTATTGAGTTGTTGGTAATACTCTTATATACCTAAAGGAAAGTTTAACTCCGGACTGTGGTAGAAAATATGATATTTAAATCTGAAATAATATATCATAACATTATAGTTTAAGACGATGTTGGCGAGTATTTGTTTTCTCTCTCCGACCCACGAGCAACATATATACCAAATTAGTGTTCAGCACAACCAACCTTGACGTGTTGTTAGTTTTAGTATTTAGTAAAGTGAATTTATCTATTATCAAACTTAAAGTTAAGAACATTATTAATTGTGTTTGTACGTCGACATTTTTACGTTGTTTTGATATTTGTGCATGTTATGCATTTACGACTGGTTATATACAAAATATTGAAATGTTAAAATAATGCTCACATCTCGCTTTAAAATTTAAATATCATAAACAAAATCAAAATACAAACACAAATAATATTCTAAATTGTATGTTTCATAATAGGTCAGTTCACTTAAATACTAAGATAAAGGTGTAGGTACTGCTGAGCTAAAATTTGGCATATTGTTGCAAAATGCAATTATTTGTTGATATTATGCTAATAGTGGATTTGACAAAAATTGTCTTTTTAATTTCAGATAATTTAATTTTGACGAATTGATTTAAATCGTCCTAAGACCATATCATAATAATATTCAAAGGTCAAAACAAAAATAATTGCCGTGTAACATTCCTACTCGTCTTGGTGCAAGTAAAACTGCAAAATACTTGTATAAGGTTAGTACTTAAAAGTTCAAACATTTTTTTATGGCTAAAATATTTATTTTTTTAACTTTTTAGTATTAACTTACTAGCTTTTTTAACTACTTTTCTGACTTATTTTATTATTAAAAAAATACATACTGTACTGGGTTTAGTCGTACGTGACTTACGTATTTTTTTCAAATAAAAAAAAAATGTTATTGCAAACAATGCACAAACTCGTAGTCTATTCAATGAAAAAGAAAATATCGTAGATGAAATGAGATTTCTCGAATTGTATGGAAGGAAGATAATATAACTTACATCTTTATCATAAATAAATCACTTTTCATTTATTGTTAAAATTGAATAACTTACTAAGGTATATGATTATAAAATATAAGTATATTATATATAAGTGTTTTTACATTAGGCATGTGACAATCAATTATTCGCTTGCAGATAATGATGTATTGACAATCAAAAGAACAAATAAAAAAAAAATGCACATGCAAAATAATTAATGCAGCATTATGCAAAACAATGGATTACCTTCGACGGATAAACCATAAACAGAAGTCATTACTTTATTTTTTAGGATACAAAAACCCATTGAATGAAAGTTGGTATATAATTGTTCTTATAAATGTGATAAAAAATATATACATATTATTTATTTAGATTCTCATGCGCACCTAGCGTATACATTTTATTTTTTTATGTGGGCACAATTATTATCCAATGCATTAGCGCACTTTTCTCACTCAGAAGGCAATTCTACTGGCTTACATATTATTGTAATATCCGTGGCTACAACATACCTACGATTAAGTTAACAGAACCTATTAAGATGCCTATGGATTTATAGATATTCTGTTGAACGCAACCATTTCAAAGTTCGAAATAAGAAATATGAATGAACTCCTGGATTCCAATCTGATTAGTGCTTACCTATTTTAGTATATTATTGTGTTATACTATAAATATTGGTCAATAGGTACTCAGTACGACGTGTTATACGTTTTTACAATTTTTGAAACTTATAATAGCTTAACTTTCAGGTTTACCTTCAAGTGGTATGTGGATATTTTCGAAATTTGTAGATGGCACCTATAACCCATGTGTATAGGTACTGGGATC
Source organism: Sitobion miscanthi (assembly GCA_008086715.1). Classification (NCBI taxonomy): domain Eukaryota; kingdom Metazoa; phylum Arthropoda; class Insecta; order Hemiptera; family Aphididae; genus Sitobion; species Sitobion miscanthi. The sequence goes on along the minus strand of CM017799.1, from coordinate 20,227,091 downwards.
TAACACCGTTGTGCACCGTTAAAATACATCGATTAATATCAAGTCTATAATATGGGATGTTCGGTCGTGAAAACGCATTAAACTATTATTTATGGACATAAAATATATCACTTGACTTGAATGGCTATTACATTATATCCGACTATCATTATACATATATTATATAATATATAGTGTCTTTGCCCACTGTCGTCGATACAGGTATCTATGGCGCCTGACCACCTTATGTACATAACATAATTTATTATAAATTATAATCTATACGTTTACAGAACGTATGTATAATATGTGTGTATAGGTATTTTTATATCATAAAAATATGTGAGCACCAAAAGCAGTAGAAATGTATATGTATATATTATTATATGTCATGTGCCTCACGAATAAATTACTGACAAATTTACGAAATTAATTTCTCCGTGCATTGACAATAACAATAATAATATAAGCCGTATAACCCGTACGACACGTAAATGTCCATAACATGTATATAAACGTGAGACAATATATATATATATTGTCATAAAGGTATACGATAACGCGGGCTACCCGATGTGTTTGGTTTTTTTGTTTTTTTTTTAAAGTTTACGACCCAAAGTGTATGAGCACCGGGTACTACCTATATAATGTGTATATATATATATATACCTATGATGTATATATATGTGCGTGGATACAGACACGTATATATAATATGTACAATGAGAGATGTATTATACGACGTATCGAATTCTATACAGGGGCCGTATATAAATATTATATATTATCGTATATAAACGGAGACGACTGTAATAGCGATTACGATAATAATTCGAATAAAAAAAATTTTTAAAAAAAAACGAAACGAAAAACGAATGATATACGTACACGCGCGCGAGCACTGGATAAACGGACCTGGTAGGTATTATAGGTACCAAGGTATATTATAAATTAAGAAAACTAATGACCGCGGTATGTGCGGCCGTCTCCCGCGGAGAAATCCCGATTGTTTTTGACGGGGTTCGTCTGGCGATATCGGAATACCATGAAAACGACGACGAAATAACAAAAATTATAGAAGAAAAAAACGCGTCATAGTGTGTACAATAATAATAATAGTAACAATAATAGTAATAGAAATAATAATAATAATATTAATCATAATTATATTACATAATATTAAACGATTCGTGTACTGAACCAGTCTCACGACGTGGCGTGGATGTAATTCGATCCCGACGCTGCGGCGACGGAACCCGTTAAAATAATATCAAAAACCGCGTTCGGGCGGAAGATTTGAATAATATAATATTATGTACTACTTTCGTCAATTGTTTCCGTTTAACCCGTGTGACAGTTTCGACGACATAGTTTGATGTAAAAATAACCATAGAGGTGTGGGCAAAGGTCATAACATACAATATCATTACAATATCCGGTGACGAGAAGACCTACGCTTAATTTCGATATCGATTTGACGCGGTGTAACGAGGACGTTAACAGTTTCACAGTTACAACAGTTAATCGCTGATATAACGTACACTCACAATATCTATAAAATAGGAAAAATATTTGTCAAAAATGTGTTTGTGCGTGCGCTACAGAGTTATGAATTATAAATATTAAATTACGATTTTGGCGGTCTAACAACTTTCGGGCATTTTTCGCTATTACCGCTGTCACTTTACGACATTTATTCGAAATTAACAATCGTAATTTGTCGTTCGAACAAACGACGGTCTGATAACGCGTTGGTTCGATATGTTTTGTAAATCGACGGAGTGCTTGGAAAATCGTTCTGCTCCGAAATATGAAAATGAAAATAATGGTTAATACAAACTAATAACGGCCGAAATAAATCACTGTTTGCTATGTAAATCGTAAACAATTGGATCGCGTTGAACAATTGACAAAAATTGACACGGGAAACGAGCGTCTTACGTTAAATATAAATCACCATCACCGCGACTGTGAGTTCGGTGTTAGTCGTTATTAATTATCATTCATTATAATTGTATACAGTCATAGCACACTGCGCTCGCGTACCCACAAAATATAATATGATATAACGTGTGTATAGGCAGGTACGGTATAATAATAATAATAATAATAATATATTACAAGTGTATAAAAAAAAACATACATAATATACGCTACGATATTATACCTGTAGACATATAGGTACGTCCGTTGCGAGCGACGCTTTTCTGTCGAAATATATATACAATTTCAATACGCATCAATTACTGGAACAGTTATTATTATTGTTATTATTATTATTAAAAAACTCAGACCTGTACTCGGAAAACGTGTGGCATAGATAGGCATCACATTATGCGTGTGTACGATATTATATTATGTTATACTATAATGTATGGCACTCGGACGTCGTTTTACGAAATAACCGTGTTATTGTACATAAAGCGCGGTTATTGTTTTTGGAACAAATCGTATTGTAAAACAATGACGTCTCCTCTACAACACTTTTCAAAAAATAAATTTAAAAAGACGATTTTCAAAAAGACATCACAACAGTTGAACGTATACGCATACAGATTTAAATAATTGTCGTTCCTTTGTGTATTCCGGTCTATATAATGTCTTCTCTAAACCTAATTTATATTTCATTGTAACTATATACCTACACGAACAAAAACATAAAGTTTTTAAGACTGAAGTCGCATTTATCATTTCTATTTGAATTTATACAATTTATTATTGTTATTATTTAAAAGAAAATATGTATACTCGCGGTCGACGATAATTTTCTGTAGTTGGCATTATACTATATATAATAGTATTATCGTAGTCAGCACCAAATCTTTGTTCGGACATTTTATTTTTGTATGCTTATTTTCCGTGGTTTAAATCATCGACTCACAAACGCTTTTAATATAATGAGAATAATATACGAATTACACTGAAACAGAAATAAATTAATATACGTAAACGAAACGCTGATGATAAATTATATTAAATTCTTCGATACTTCGTGTATATTATAATAATATTGGCTATCTCGGCATCGGGTTGACAACAGTAATTGATCAAAAAAGTTAATTTCATGCATTTTATGCGCAACCGGAATTATTTTAGACAAAACCATCCGACGAATATCATATTAATATGTATAAGTACAAAATTGTTTTTTTTTGTCAATTTTAAAAAAATATACTATTCATTTCGAATTGGCGAACTACACTTTTCTACTTCACACACGATGCTTTGCGATCAATAATAATTATTATCGCCGTATTTAAATAAATCGACGATAATATTATCGTACATTGGTATTTAATAATAATTATTGTCATTCGTGCTGCACGGACCCGAATAACGACTTTTGTGGACGAAAGCCAATAAAGTTTTCTGAATTTAATTGTCTACTATTAACCCCCCTCGACGACGTTATGGTTCGATTACGGATTCCAGTCAATATGTTCTCGTGTGCGTGCACTCGATTAATAATAATACTAATATTAAATATACTTACTATTTATTTTTCGGTACAGATACGAAACTTTTCGAACTACCATAACGTCAGTAGGTACTCTGCATAATGAAACATAATATTTGCCTGGTAAGGGCGTAATTAATATAATTTAATACGCATATAAAATATATCATTGTGTTTTGTAATTATTTGAGCACAATCTATGAAATGGTATAATCATAGGTACGTCTTATATAACTATTCACCATGCGGTGGGCGAGCCTAAGGCTTAAATAGTAAAAACCATTTACACGCAAATAATGTATAGGTTTAGATACCTACGCTTATGCTATTATGAATTCAAAACGTCTGTAATTTTGTAATTCACTGTGATACATTATATTATACAGGGTGATTCACCAAGTACACTATTAGGCTGAGCTCAGCCCCCTTTTTCTATAACAATGCAGTTATTCAAAATCTGATTTTTGAAACGCGTTTTAGCCGAACCTAATAGGAGGATGATATATTATAGTATAGGTCAGTTTTACAGAACACGTGATGGGATATAACCAAATAATTAAATCAAAAATCGTCGTAAAAAAAATTATATGATTCCAAAAATTAACACAAATAACATAAACTATATTAACACTGTCTACCTAGGTCGTGGGCGAAAACTCGAAATCCCAACAGCCCCATACCCAACAGAGCTGATGGCTATAATTCAGCTGCAGTGTTCAACGAATCGTCCGGTGCAGTGTTTGGTACAACAGTTTCGCGTACAAAGTTTTCGTGTGGTCGTATCCAACAGCGATCATTGCACGCCGCGAGACCATTTAAAATGGTACAAGTTCAAAACGTCCAATATAGACGTGATATCGTGTGCATAATAAATCGTATATAAAAGAAGAAGGCCATCGCGTCAAAAACCGATTTGACGGGTCTTCGACTCAACACGACGTACCTGTATTATTATAAGAATAATGTATAATAATTTCGGGGAGAATAAAATATGGAAATACGCGCGTTCACCTACGTCGAGACGAGCGCGCCATAATGTTACTGTTATCGCATCGCATTATTATATTTTCCATAATATATATAGGCGAGTCCTACGCGAGCGAAAATCACGACCGATTAACAATAAACTCGTTGTCGGTCTGGTCGAATTCGGTCGCAATAGTCCATGCAATATGCGCGTACTCTGCTCATACGTCGTTGTATTAATACAGTTGGCGTGTATAATTTATCGTACACCAATACGTCACATGACTATCATAATAATATTACCGTAGAAAAAAAAAATAAATATTATAATGTCTTGTGCACACATCACGTTGAGATAATAATACCGTTCTGAATGGATTTCAGCGCACGAATGCCCGTGTTTCGAGTGTAGGCAGGCAGGTCGCGTCGAAAATAAAAACAATCCCACAGACAATCACTCACACACGTACACCCTGAATAATCGCTATTATTGTTATTATTATAATATAATATCAATGCATCAGCTCGCTGCTTTTACTATAATATTATATGGATTTACTATCATTGTAACATATTATATTATAATATATAGTAGACACTATAGACACGTCTTATAGTGTGCTGCATGCCGGTGCTCTGTTCTTATTTTTCGGTAATATAATAACCGCACATCTCGGTTTACAGCACGGTTATAGATAGTATGGTTGCCCATCGACCCATGATTCCCATACTTGAAAAGTGTCTACCGAAATGAATCTCTATAATCAGTATTGAAGTTAAACAGCTGGAGACTTAATCACTAGTGTTTATATGTCATAGTGGCTATCACGGAACTACAATTTACATTTGAAATGTAATTGCATTTATATTCACTACAACAAATAAGCGCTAGTGCGTGAGTCTCCAACTGTTTAATACTGATAATGGAGATTCATTTCGGTAGACACTTTTCTAGATTCGTTGGGCAACCATACTATCTTTAATCGTGGTTTACAGTTATCGTATACCATTTGGAATATGATATCGTGTTGTGATTCGATAATATTATATTATGTTATCCGGTCGATTAATCACCTTACTCTGACTGTGCGCAAGTTACGCGTGTTACTATAATGATATGTGTAAAAAGTTTTTTAAAAAAAATTAAAAATACTGATCATATCATAATTTATATTATGATTGTACTATAATGTTATGGTTGACGATTACACGTTTTATCAGTTTTTGCGTACAATATTAAAAAGCATGTAATATTGAAGTCAAACGACGAGGAGACCACGAAAGACTATACATATATGACGTATACTGTATATACGTATATTGTAACATATCATACAGCCAAGGTATACATAGGTACAGCTATTTCGCATCACCTGCGTATGTGCCTACTACGACTATTAGTAAAGTATATCATAATATTGTAATGCGTATAGAGTAATATTATTATTATTATTATCATTATTTGATACTTCCCGTAAAACTAGTTTTTTATTTTTTATTGTACGCCGCGACGATCGAACACATATCGTATGATGCCTATATATTATGTATACGTTCACATTGTGTCTGCCGCAGGACATTGAACACATAATATTTTAATATATATATATATATATGTATAGTTTCAATGTTTTAACAATGGAAATCATGAATGAAAGTGTCCTCTTGATATTGTTCAATATATTGTTATAATTACACGCATGTTATATTGTAGGTCCCTATACCTACGTCTTTACGACGCGTACCTATATTGTTTAATAAAAGCCATCGTAAAAATAAATAGTATCTAATAATATTTAATTCATGTCTTAGGTGCGTATTATATTTTAAATTTCGATCGATTCGATTGTTAAAGAAATTCACACCTGCGTTCAAACAATGATAAATTATATCGAACGGCATATTGTATTTTACATGTTTTATGAATTATTAATTAGGTAATCAACGTTATAATATTATTATGGTATAGGAGATTTAAATAATATGAGCCATATAATATTATCGTGAATCATCGTTATATTTTTTTATTTTTAAATTAAATTCGTGTCCACACTCCTCGTCGATTTTCAAAAGATACGCCGTATAGGTATCTTAATATAATGGTTTGCAGCTGTGTTTTAATTATATTAATTATTAGCCCACGTCTATTTAAATATAAATTTCGTATATTTTAGTTAATAAAAATGTACCCAGCGAATGAAAACGGATTATTAAAAAGTTGATTTAGGTTAAGTTATTTAATTAATTGAATTCCATTGCTTGTATCGTAATTATTGTTCTTGAATATGATTTCAAATAGAAAACCAAATATTAGTTTAGTTTAAACCATGTTATGCAGCGTTAAAAGTTTACTGCGAGACATTATAATATTATATAGTTTAACGTAGGTTGTAGAACACTAAATAATTGATTGAATTTCTATCGAAATCTAAGTCGTAGACGCCTTTGAATCGCATATTATATTATATAGTGTCAAAACCACGAATGATTTCAATCAAACTTACAACTTAACTTGGAGTCTATCAATTGACATTTCTAACGTCGTATAATAATACAACGCAAACGCCTATATAGAATATAATCTAAATAAAAATATTGTAAAATTTAAGTGTTTGCTCATTTACTCAATAAATTTGTTTGCTCTATTTTGTGCGAGCAACATAGGTACACATTATGTTCTAACTTATATTATCATTCAAACTATCATCAAACCTCTGCTTTAGTGCTACAGACACATATAGTGATAATTTTAGTTAAGTATAATATTATTATCATACATTTAAGTTTTCGTGAACATTCTAATTCATATATTATGATTAGATATCAGTGGGCGGCGATGTAACATATACAATGTACAATATACCTATAATTTCCCTTTATAAATAAATAAACTGCGTGACAGGTGCTTATATAATATTAAAATAGGATAAAACTATAATTCTTAAATGCTGAAATAATATTATGTATTTGTTGATTGTTCTCTAGACAGAAAATTGCCTTAAAATATGGAAATAAATGATTAAAATAAAATTAAAGTAGTTACTTTTAAAACCTTATTTATTTTAAATAGATTTTTTGATGTAAAGTTAGTGTTTTTACAAAAGTAAATATTAATAATAGGAAATATTAATTAATTTATGTAATATTTATAAATGTAATGAAATTGCAATCTCGTCCAAACTCATTACCTTCGATTCCCACAACATTAACACTACCAGATAACCTAGTTCAACGTTTTAAGAGACGAAGTGATCTCTCAAAAATGTATCTAAATAATTTATAACTTCAGTTACCATAGTTCTATTATTGAACGACTTCCTTTTCTGACAATTACTTTTCTATCTACGTATTAATTTGTTATATCGTTCTTTCTGTTTTTGTAAATTTATATATATATTCTTATTTTAAATTTCCTTATACAATGCTTTGGCATAGATTGTGAATACTAAATGATTTTTAACTAAATGAAGTTATTTTTGTGTCTATTTAACTTGTAACTTGTACAAGTGAAAAAAAAGTAAAGTAACTTTAAACTTTAAACTCAACTCACATTTTTCAATATAAACTTAAATAAACGAGTTAAGACAATTAGTTTACTTGCCCAGCCTCGAATATACCTACTATAAAATGTATATTATATAAACCGTTTCCGTTAGGTATACGCATGGTATATTTTCCACGAAAATGCATCCGAGAGATATAATATTGTATATTAACACATTTCAGTAGTGATCTATTTATTTTTCATTATTTTATCAGTCGTTAGACTTGAAACGAACAATTATATTTATGCGTGTCAGTGCAATATTATTCTTGTACATAATTTAAATTTATTGTTATGTTTTATATTATTTTTTGTAATATTATATGAATGGTAGTGTTTTTGGTTTATTTGTCTAAGGAAACAGCAAACGATGTTTTTCTCAGCAAAATGTTTCTCGCAGTATTGTTCGAGGGCAAATAATAATATTGTGTTTTTCTTTTAAAATGTTTGTAAATTCGATAGATCTGCAGTTCCGATACGTCCTATAACCGTATTGCCCATATGCCCATATTCTTATAATTATCATAAATTATAATACTCCTTGCTCCAGCTATGAAATTAAGTCAGCGTTCGTGCGTTGTGTGACTTATTATGTAGGCACCATAGGTTTTACATTTAAACTTTAAACGTGACATTAAATTTGTAATTTTAGTATTTTTACTATGTACGTTTGATACGTAAACCAGTTTACTTATGAGACCTGCGGATAACCAGCAGACAGCCTGGCAGTGAAAAACAAAAATACTTTTGGGACAATATAATATTTCGGTATATTATTACGATGATATGATCGGCGACGACTTTATTATAATACCGTATTATGGGTAGGTATAACAACACAACGCAGGTATATATGTACGAAATCTCCCGTGAGATATCGACAAAAGGATTATATTATGGGTGCTGGTTCACCCACACTCGTTTGATTTTGTCGTGGGGCTTGGCTACTCCCCATACGAAACCTAACTATGTATAGGTATTATATAATATAACGTCTATATATATATAGGTATTGCGCAAAGGTACGCCGCCGCCGTAAAACCGAAAGACCCGAAAACCATAAATCGTGAAAAAAAAAGCAATAAATGTAAAACCATACGAGCAGAGTGCAATAATAGCGTGAACAAATACAATACAATATTCTATATAGATATTTATGATATTATAATAATATATATATATGCATTATACGCGATCGACAAACGCGTCTTCGCCGCCACCGTATCGACTCGATCTGCGCGACGACCCCCGTCGGTTTATTTGGTGTTCCTCTTCGCTCTCTTCCCGCCGGCACCCATAACATGTCTTGTACACCGATAGGCGAAAATGACAAAATCGCAATAATTATTATTATTATTATATTATTGTTCGGAGACCGCCTGCGCCTCCGCCGTGCCCGCGCGTTTTCGAACAATCGACGTATTTGGAATAATTATTATATCGTCGCGGATCTCGCGCCGGTTGGGCTATGTAAAAACGAAAAAATTCCTTCGCGGGTACGCCGACAATAATAATATATTACCGTGCGATGTGTCGTATTATCGCGATTCGTTAATGTCGTTCGAACAATGGACGAGGGTCTATTTTTTTTCGGGTGTAACACACGGGCTCGCGCCCGCGCTCGGACGACGACGACAACGACGACGACAATCGGCCGACCCGATCTCCGGACACATGTTTTCACGGCAACGTCTTGTTCGGGGACTGGGAAATTTACGGGCAATCCGATCGTCGACCGTATTCGTAAATATCGCGTTTGTTTTTATTATTATAATAATATCCTATCGCGTTATTTACCGCCTTGTACGCCGCCGCGTAATAATAAAATTATTATTATTATTACTGTGCGTACTACGGAATTCTCGCAGCCGCCCTTTCCACCCCCCCCCCACCCCCCTCCAGCGCGACGGTGCAACGCGTCACGTATAAATAATATCACTTAATGTATACGTATTCTACCCGCGCGTATCGCATATGGATATACCTTAATACTACCCGTACACGAGATGATATTGTTATGCGTACAAACACATAAGACGATAATAATAATAATAATATTATTATGTAGAGAAATTAAAAAACAAAAATGTGAAAAAAAAAAACACGAAAAAAACATGCCCCGGGGACTCCGAGTCGGGGTGACAGCCAATTGACGTGGATGCTGCGGCGGCGGCGGCGGCGGGATATGCGCTATAGATTAATATTATTATTATTATTATTATTTTATTCGTCGGCGAGTGCGCGCGCACGACGAGGTATATAATAATATTATGTATAATAACGCGGGCGGCAATAATAAAAATACGAACGAAAAAAAAAAAAAAAAAAAAATGTTTAAATGAAAAGAAAACTTGATAATATTTTATAGCCCGGATAGCATCGACGTCGTTTATTATGTCCAATAACATTCATTTTTTTTTTTCCTCTTTCATTCCTCTCATTTTCGGGGACCGAGCAATATAAAAATGTAATGTTTCTCCGACGCGCCGCCGTGTCACTGTCTGCAGCATTTATAATAGTGTGTACGAGCTGCAATATAATAACATACATACGTGTGTATAGGTACCTATATGCATAATATACTGTTGCGCGGTTGTTTCGTCGGAATATTTTCGTTGTCATATTGTTATTATATTATATTATTATGTCGTGTTTACCGCATTCTCGCGTACGTATATAATATGCTGCAAGTTATGCGTTTGGGGGAATCCGATCGGAGCCGGTGATTGACGCGTCGATTTGTGCCTCTCCGACGCCGACACAGAGGCGGCAGCGATGTACAAATATATTAAATAATATAAAATACACGTCATATTATATACATATGCGTGTGTATAATATGATTACAAATGATGAAAAAAACGGCAAACAGCGCAGTATAATAATGTACAGGGTGATTAGTTTTTTTTTAAATAAAATTTTACTCGATAGTCGCTGTATGCCAGTCGTTTTTTGAATAGGATTTCTTTTCTGAAATTACGATTTCATACTTCGATAAACGATATTTTTTCTGATAGAATTTCGAATTACAAAAATCGAATTTCAATCGAAAAGTTATGTTATTTACTCGAGTATAATAGTTAAAGATCACATTACTTCTGGACCATACTTTTTGAGACGAGCAACCCCTACAGTCGCTCCCCTCTGCCCGTCTAATAGATGTCTTCGGTTTTAAATTACCTAGTCCAAAAATAATATATTTCCAAATACGCCGTTCGAGAAAATGTGTGTTTATACCGTTAGAAAAATCATCACCTTGTATATTATATAATAATAGAATAATAGCTAATGCAATTTGATTTACGTTGTTTTTTTTTTGGTTTTACATTAATTTACAAACGCCTTATTCGCACTTTATTGTTTCTTTTCCATAGGTCGGCACACGTATACGTTATATTATTTTACGATCGACGAAAAAAAGGGTATTTATCGTACAATCGATTATCGCCGTCGGCATACCTCCAACACCATTGATTATTGCCGCAAGACGTATAATATATGTAATATGATGTCTTGTCTGTCTACGTCGCAGTATTTTTTTTTTTTTAGTCGGAACGTCCTTTATTGCGTATATTACAATATATGCAAATATTGACAATGTCCGAACATTAAAAAGGTCCATTGAGTGTACGTGCGCGCATATATAGGTGCGAGGCGGCGTTAAAATCATAAATCGTTAAATTATATGGGTACATTATATAATGTCATATGTTTATACTATTTATCCTATACTTAATAGGTATGCATATTTACGTAATCATAAAAAATGATAATAATATAATATTGAGTATAGTGTTAATGGCATATGCGTTAAACTGTCCATTGGAATTAATTAATATTATATTGATACATGGGTGCGTTATGGATACCTATAATGTTATACATTTTAATGTCGGTACCTGTCGTTTTTACAATTTGTATGAATGTATATTATGTTCCACTATCATTCAATTTAGAAGTGGATGTATTTTTTTACGCAAGTTTGGTTTTGTTTAGCTGTTTTTTTTTGTTTTTTTTTTTTTTTAATGAGCATTTATTTTGTTGATTTAAATTTAAAAATAACACATATTATAATACACAAGTGTGTATACATAATTATATGGGGACTAGGCACGGAATAAAATGCACTACTGTGCCACTTATAAAGTATAATATACGCGTGTACACTGACAACAAAATGGTTGAGGGGTTTTTGTTTTGAAAAGGGGATCTGCACGGGAAAAAATTTTAATTGTAAACAGTTAGGTAGACATTTTGTACATAGCTGGATTATCTAATATAGCGTAAACCTCGATTGGCTTTACTTGCAAAATGTTCGTCGCTACTTAATGATATACTAAGAAAAAAAAATATACGTAAGTACAACGATACGCGAGTATGATTAAATAAGTTACTGTAAGTCGACACTAGACACAATAAAATACGAGCTATATAATTTCTAGCTTTATGTCTATTACCCGTAATGCTGGTCACTAACGGCAAATTGATAATATACCAGCAAGTTCAATATTTTAAACTTTAGTTTGTATGATTATTTGATTTATATCTAATTAGACTTGATATTCCTAACCTATATGCATTAACAATTAATTAGTAATTACATAAAGTAACTGACCGTCGTTAAAAATTTGTCCAATTTTTTATTCGTATCATCATATTAATGTAATAAATACCTATATCTACAGCATTATGTCTGTTATAATTTCTATAATTTTAGTGTTTTACTAATCAATGACATGTTATTATATAATTATTATAATAGGTATATTATCAAAAGTTATATTCACATTAGATGAAATTAATTATTTTTTTCTTAATTATAACTTCAAGTTTCAAACATCTGTATTTATAAAAGCTGCAAATCGACTGTTTAAACTATATCGTTAAACAATTTATTTTTCTAATATTCGACTCGATTGATAATATCTTATAACAGCCGGTGTATTGTCTGTCACAGTATTATATACGCATATTATTACAGTCACATATTATAATATGACGTACGTGTAAATCGATTTTGCTCCGTATTTTTAACAAGCCCATCTAATAATAAAAACTACAGTAATAGTGTTGTAGGTGCATAATATACAAAACAATATAATGACGTCACATAAAAGTGAATATCGCATAATAATATATTATACTGTCCCATTACGCGTTCGTACAAATTAGCCACATCTGTTTTGACGGCCGCTACCGCATATTATTCTGCACCAGTATAATATAATATGCACACATTGCACAGATATATATACCAAGTGATTATATTACCGGAGAGCTACACTCATTATTTTAAAAACTATATCTTCATCGTTTTTTAAAATACATTTAATATTGTAGGTCGTTCAATTTTAGATTTTTGCAAGAGTGTATATTTTTAAGTTTTTTTTTTTATATACAAATTCAATTCACTAAGACATTCAGCTTATTCACTTATTTCAAACCAGAATATTTTTTAGAATACTTGTTTTCATTAAAATATGAAAAGTATCTTTAAGTCTTACAGTTTTGGCGAACTGCTGGTGTACAAAGCTGTAAAGGTATCCCGTATTTCGTAAAATGTTTGTCCACTATAGGTACTCCGCTATATTTAAATATATTTAAACTGTACATAAATACTTATATAGCTTAAAGTTGTAAACGTACGCATACGCGTTTAAACTTTGATTTTTATGTATGGAAATAGAACGCCCCAAATATAATTATGCTTCGAAATATGAAATTAATAAATGCGTACGCAGTGGTTGAAAATAAAAAAAAAAATTGTAGTAGTTGTTGAGATTTTGCGAGTAAGTTAGAACAATCACCTCGTACGCATAATAATATAAAATTATATTATTACGTCGTTGTAAAAATAATTATTACATTATACGATGTGACCTATCGTCTCTGCAGCCGTCGACTGCCACAGCACAGCCATATCGAAGACGTCCTGCAAAGTACGGTGGCGGCGGCGGTCTCTTTCATGTGCACCGTGGCCGCGAAAAAGGGAGAGACTGTTTTTCGCACACATGTGCAGACCGGTAATTGTTGCGTAGAGATTTTACCGGCGACACAGCTGCACCGGCAAGAGGAGTAAACATCGACGCATGTATATTGCATAGATTTGTGTGCACAAGTGGACCCAAACGACAACAGTTTGTTCAACGACAATATGATAGGTAGGTATATATATTATATTATTATTGTTATTATTTATTGTATACCTATGGTACATGCGCTTAATCGATTTAGTTTTTCAATTATTATCATTCGCTGTAATCGCTGAAGTCCCTCACGGTTCGCGGACAATAATGATCACGTATTTACATTGTATTAAATTATAATGCAGTGTGTAAATAGTTCAATGGCGCGTATACTATGTATAATAAACCCCGACAACGAAGATAACATAATAATAATAATTTCAGCACTGAGCGTATTATAGTAAAACGCGATGTTATCCTATTAGCTATTAGTATATTTATTATTATAATAATACCTACATTATATTTTTTTTTTTATTTTATTTACCTTCGGCCATATGGGCCAGTTTGGGGGTTACAGTTGGTTCGAAAGGAACGAGTGTTTTTACGTGGAACAAGGATTCGTCGCTAAGAATCCGGGTGGTCACCCATCTGGAAGCTTGCGACGCTGGACGATGCTTAACCGCAGCACACATTAGTGGCTGCGGCCAACAACCACGCCACACCATCCCATATAACATTATTATGTGCTTACGTTCTGCACATTGTTATATTATTTTGTTATCGACTGAACTGCATACAATGTTTGCCCATCTGAATGAATTATTTAATGACTTAAGTATTTTATTTCTGATCACACCTAATATTATACTTTTATAATATCTATTAAATCACATTTCCACTAAGTTCTAATTGAATAAATAATTGAGACTACTATTATAATATAGGTCTATTAAAAAATATTAAAATTATTGCAACGATGTATTGTCATAATACAGTATATTGTTTTTTTTAAATTGGTTTTGAGCACGGTAACTATGGCCATTAGCTATTAGTACTAGCTATTGGCTATATTGTAGGGATTGATAGGGTTGGTACGGATGGTAAGGTTGGAACGGTTGGTGCGATTGAAATGGTTGGTTGGCAACACGTGTATGTGTGGCAAGGTTTTTCCCTGTCTAGTTTTACCCATCCGGGAACTTTACTCTATTCAGAATAAGAACAGAACGCATAGCAATTGAGCTTGGCCCTTCAAGACCACTTGGTGATCGATTCGTCAACTATTCGGAAAGAGTGAATATTTGTGAAGGCAGCCGTAGTGGGGATGGATGCGCGAACAACGACTTGTTTTCGTCTGCCATCTGGTCTGTTCTTATTCTGAATAGAGTATAGTGACAGCGGCTGGTACTTACTCTCAATCACTGATTGCAGCCACTGCGACGCGCCAAGCAACTATAAGTAGGTAAGTCTATTGTTTGTTATACGGCGCGATTGTGTAATATATTGTCAGTGATTGGACGATAATAACTTTACAGATGTAAGATAAGGAGACTAATCTAAAAGACTTGAGCTTATAGTTAATATGAAGTGTACACAAATTTATAATACAAAGTATTGATAATTTTGTATAGTAAACCCCCCTACAGAGATGATATCGACCTATAAAAAATTGAACATTTTACCGTACAGTACTTATAATAATGTTCAATGTTTTGAATAAAACAATCATTATAGGATTATTAATTATTAACGCTGGAAACTTAAAATATTACATGGGTAGATACCTACAAACACAAAATAATATCAAGCAATTAATTAAGCTCTTTTAAATTCAAACGTTTTTGTAATAATAATAATTTAATTTTTATATTTTATATTACAAGAAGCATAGTAAAAAAAAATATTAAATATAACTGGACAGTATTGTCAGATATTCAGATCCATTTATCAGACGAAAATACGTATAAGGGAAACCATCGTAGGTACATGTACGACGCAGTACGAAAAACATTAGAAATTTTAATCTGTTTAAAAAATTGTAATACATACCTATACCTTACAATATCATACATAGTTTCAGAAAAAAAAGACGATAAATTATTCAATTTTAGTACATATTTTAAGTAGTTACGTTGTGCTCTATACGCTCATTATTCAATGGTACGATGTATTCCATAATTTCTATTACAAATGCTCCACATATACCGCGGTTTATACAATATAATAATATATACTTGCGACACGATATTTCTCAAACAAATACGGAGCAAATAATAAGTTTTCAACATTTTCGACAAAAACGTGACCCGATTTCACAAAATAATGCGCTTCCAACTCCTCAGAGCTGCAACACTCGGCGATACACGCACATGATATTATACAATAATAATAATAATAATAATATACTGTCGCGGTTTCTATAACAGAATAACTACAACGGGCGTCGTGTACAACGCCGGGGATTCGAGTAATAATATTATAATAATAATAATATACTGTCGCGGTTTCTATAACAGAATAACTACAACGGGCGTTGTGTACAACGCCGGGGATTCGAGTAATAATATTATAATAATAATAATATATTTTAATCGCCGTTTTCATGAATGGACCCGCGCGTTTAGGGAAACACTACGAAACAAACTGCTGCGGTCGCTTCTATAATAATAATTTCACTCGACGATTTTTAACCGGTTTCCGCTTTTACAATAATATATTATATTATATTATAATACAGACAGAAGACACCATTATATAATAGTACAACGGTGTACCCAACCCATATATCTTCTTTTCCTCCTCTCGCTGCAGTGTCGCGGCGGCGGAAAACGGGCGCGTTGACATTTCGAAAGCAAAACAAATCGCATTTAAAGGCACACACACACGCACGCAAGCACACAATACGCTTTGGGGCCATTTATCTCTGGAAGTACTGCACTGTTCACCTGGTCAGACCACCGGCTATATATCTATCGGATCCGGGGGACACGTACAAATCGTTATCGTAATCGGTGCAGTTATTTTATTTTTTTTTTCGTCCTCGTTGTCACGCCGTCACTGTTACCGTATACCATCGTCCGGCTTGCTTAGCGACCCTCCGCTATAATATTATCTCTGAGGGGCTCGGACCACTATAATATACTAGTACAATGTTAATATGTTAAAAGGTATTACAAAAAACGTAAGGCGTATTTAGACATAAACGCGTCCGGTTGTTCTGATCGATTTCGCAAGCTGTCGATCGGATGAAACGAAAAATCGTTTGAAATATAATATTTTGTACATGATTTGATATTTTAAAACGAAAGACGTGTCGATTTGTATTATTTTGCGGCTATTTTCCATCACATATTATTATGACAAACGTAGATGATGTCGCGGTACTACCTTTACGTGGGCATGTACCTCTGACTAACGGACTCGTGTCACGGCTGCCGTTTCGATATAGTATTATGATGATGTTATTGGCAGTGGCGACAATAA
Source organism: Sitobion miscanthi (assembly GCA_008086715.1). Classification (NCBI taxonomy): domain Eukaryota; kingdom Metazoa; phylum Arthropoda; class Insecta; order Hemiptera; family Aphididae; genus Sitobion; species Sitobion miscanthi. Next base: position 20,209,696 of record CM017799.1, on the reverse strand, counting down.
TATAATATCGGCTTGGCGGCCGTTCAGTTATTCTCCTTCCCGCCGTCCCGTCCGGCCAGTCGGCGCTAATGAACGCCAACGCGCTATTTTCACTGTGCGCGATGCAGACGACTTTAATAACTCCCCATTCGAAATAAATGGTCCAACAAAGTAATTTCGTTAAAATTATATTGTTTTTGATACCGTGTGCATGGGGACACACGACCGATGGCGATAGCTCGGGACGTATCGAGCTCGTCATTTAATTGGTTTCTTTATAAATAGAATAGATATTACACAAAAAAAAATAAATAAAACAAAACACAACATAATGAATATACTATATAATAACAACGTAGGTAATTATTTTTCGTTTTCGAGACGCGCAGATTTTACATAAAACACGAATGGCTCTGTAGCTATAAATACTGCCGTATGATTACTGCATGTTGCAGACAAGAGTATAAATGAACGGACTACATTAAAAACGTATAATCATGTTCGACTTTGTCTATTTAATATCAAGTTTACATCAATATTTCAATATCAACTTCATAATTCATTGGAATTTGAAATGTCTACAAATCCATAATAGGTAAAATTTTTTTTCACATAGTATATTGTACACGTTTGATGCCAAGTCGTGGCACCTCGTACTGGATCAATTAAAATAATAGTTATGAAGTATAATATTCAGACTGACTTGAATATGTTTGTTTTTTGTGAATTTTACCGTATGTTATCAATAGGCAATATTTATTGCGAGTTTGAAATTATACAAGATTATAATATTATATTTAAATAACAATTAGTACCTAAGTGAAGTGATCAATCAATATCAATAAAAATAATAACATTATAAAAAAACGGTTGTATTCATTTACAAGATTTACAAAAAATAAAATTACCTATTAAAAAAAAAAAATTAAACATTATCTCGAACGTAACAATATATTATCGTCTGAGCTACCGAGTCGACTATTGTGCCGGTATAAATTATAGTAATTATTGGTAATACACGTCTTATAGGCATAGGTGTTTAAAGAAGAATTCGTGTAATGTGTATACTACAACAATACTCGCATACGTTCTGTATCGATTATTCGTCGAGAAAAGGTTGAGATTTTAAAACCCACTTATTAAAATAATTAATGATATAATAATATCCTACACTCGACCCAGAGATTTTATTTTTTCTCTCGCTCGGTCGAAGTCGGTCCTCCACAGGCCGCAGAAAAACGCATGTAGGATATTGCAGTAGATATTATAATTTATACGAACGAAAAAACGGATACGACGTATAGATAGGCACTATACTGTTATAGGTACAGGCTACAACACTCGCGTATATTATATTGTCATGTCGCACACACATTATAATATCATTGTTTTTAGCATATTATTATTATTATTATTATTATTATAATATAATGTAAACGCCTCTTGACGACGCGATTATTCACGGGCACACGTCGTATCTTGCGCACGTTCTCGCACTCGGTCATTTGTCGGCCGACGACAATGATACTCGTGATGTGCGATATTATTATTATTATAATGACGCATACCACGCGAATCGGCGAATTCAAATTGGATTTGGAAAAACTCGGGCTACGAGGGGAGGCGCACTACGGCAAATTTTCGTCTCTTCCTCCGTCAATTTAACATTTAATATATTATATAACGAACCGCCGCCGGTTTCACGGACCATTGAACGAGCAGTCCTATACATGTGTACCTTTTCCACAAGTATAACATACTTCTGCACCGGCAGTGCGTTGTTATTAAGGTCGAAGGATACTTATACACTAAATACGTTTGTGTGTGTGTGTGCTTTATATATCGGTCGTTCACTCCTTGGCCGTCGAGTGAGCAGTAGGTGTACCGCGGGTCGTTTCGGACAAATGAAGGCAATTCCTTATTATTTTGGAAAAAGCGTCGTCTCGGCCCGCGCCGCGAGTCTAAACAGACAGCCCCGGAGGCGGCGGCGGCGGCGACCTTAACGTCCGGACGCAATAAACGTGATTGGATTATGGCGCACTTTGTGTCGATTACTGTTGTAGTTGTATAGTTTAGTGCAGCGGGTCTATAGATATATACGCCACGAGTCGCCGAGAGACTACCCGCCGGCCAGTAATTTATACGCACAACTTGCGCGACATACACATAAACACATATTAGTCAGGTATATATCACCGCGGCGACGCGTCGTGTGCTTATGCGATGTATATTTTTCTCCCACGCGAAAGACGCAACGGGGGAAAGAGAATGAATGAAAAAAAAAAGTACATAATAAAATACCTAACACAATAATATAATAATATTTTTATAATAATAATATATATATACGTTGCAGTCGCGTAAAATATAATATATCCTATACACACTGCAGCACTGCCGCACATTATACGTCTTATACATATAATATATATATTATGGAGGGGAAACAGATATTCATCATGTGTGTGCGTGCGTGTGCTCTATTGTCACCCGAAATCCCATAATATATTATATATATTATTATTATATACGTCGGCCGTAATATATATGATCGTCGAACGCTCACACACACACACGCATAATGTATATATATGTGTAGGTATATGTAAGGAGACAGAAAGGTTCCTCTATAAAAGTCGTTCGAGTGTCATCGACGGTAAGAAAGAAACATTGTCGGCGATATTACGTATATATATATATAAATATAATATATATGCCGCTGGGAAAGCGGTGGCGGATAAAAAAATAAAACCTATATATCGTGAGTGTAGCTGGAATATTATATACCTACGCGCGGGCGCGTGTGTGGATATATGAACCGTTGACAATGGGCCGGAGAGTTAAGACAGACAAAAAAAAAAAAAAACGCAGTGCGGTACGAGAGGGCGAAATAAAAAAGAATGGAAAACCGAAAAAAATTCGCTCCACATTGTATGTGCCTCTATATTATTACACATATCGTACGTAATACGCGTCTACGCACGCAGAGCGTTCATCTAGTCGCGAACACCTGGACCTCGGTGATTTCCACCCTCGTATCTCCTCCATCGCCTCCACCGCCGCCACCACCGCTGGTCCCGCATCGTAAGTACATGTACCACCGCGTCGTATACCGAGCGGTTATTTATGTTTTTTAATATACACGAAAATCCGAGTGAACCCGTTTTTCCCTTTATTTTTTATATTTTTTTTTTTATCATCCGATTTGCTACTCCTTCGCCGGCTGCTCTTTTTCAATGATATAATGCATCGTCGTTTATAATATTATATACATACGTATAAGTACGCGTCACGTAGATATCGCGCGCGCCGTCTTATATAATAATATATATTATTATTTATCCTTTTATTTTTCAAAAGAGATTAAACCGTTTGAACCGTCGCAAAACCGTGAGTTATAACTGTGGTGTTTTTTTCGTCTACGAAAATACTGACAACTCAAAAAATAAACTGAAAAAAAAACACCCGACAATGACGCTAAACGCACTCAAACCGCTCGAGAAACTGCGTGCAAAACTGTCATATTTTTATCCCTTGTTGGGTGTAAGCGCGTTCGCCATATGTTCGCTTATATTTAGTGTATAATATCTGGAGATATAATATTATAACATTTCGAGTAGAGGTTCCTATAACAGTATACCCACGTCCCACACCTCCGATAGCGCCTATACCTACATTCAAGTGTCGTATAATGTCATAATTTTGTGGCGTTATTTTAATATGATTCCGATAAACTGCGGGGTGAAAATTGTAATGTTCTAATAGGAGCGATATTTATACAATTTACACGTCTTATTATAGAGCACTACAATATCACACCGGTAATGTATAATAATATTAGGTTCCGTTGTTTTAATAAACGTGCGATATTGTCAAGTCGAATTGGTAGAACGTTCGTGTTTAAGTCTCTGAAATACGAATATAGGTAACGTAAAATTATTAATTTAATTTTTAAGTCGTTTTATAGTAATATATTGTTTGGACGGTGTTTTTAAACGTACTTTTTTTTTACGTGGGTAAAAATATCATAACAACGATATAAAAATTAGAAAATATACCGTTACGCAGTTAATTTATTGGGACTGCTATGCAGGTGTACGTATATACTTAATGCATGTTATTATCATCGATTTTTTTCCCACTACAAGTCTACTACGAGTATTCTATATTTTTGTGTTTATAGTAAAAGTATGAAAAATTAGCTCCGGCATAAAACGGAATAACAATTATTATTGGAGCATAATATAAAATATAAATTAAAAACGATACTAATTCGTTTATCGTGGATGAAGGGATGTATTTTCTTAGGATTTCCATCCCGCAGTGGTGCCGGACGACGGTATACGGCAAATGATTGAATTATGAAAATTCGCGTCGTTTGACAAGCGAAATAAATGAATAATAATAAATATAAAAAAAAAAGGAAGGAAAACCGCACCGCACCCTTCGCGCGGCGGTCCACTCGCGTACCTTCCCCTCCCGCACGGTTTCCGTCTATACATGTATACGTGTTTAATGTTTATGTATAATGTATATATATTTTCTGTCGGAGGTTATAATTCGAAGGTACTTTTTACGCATATATCTACATGTAGACGAAGACAAATAAGCTTACTCACTCGGCGACGACGGTTGGCGCGGTATGCGTGCGGCGGGGAGGCCGCGGCGGATCGAGAACGAAGGCGGTGGATATATACCGCGGCGGCGGCGGGGGTGGTATTGCTAATCAACGTCGGGAACCGTATTTTCGTCGGGGACGTCTATGGCGGCGAGGAGAGACCGATGCGCGATATTGAATATTCATAAGATTTAAAGGGAAATGTTTGCTTTAAAAGTTGTCCGGACCCAGAAGACTGCCGATTTTCCATTCACTCGTGAAACCCGCCCCGCAGCGCAGCCGGCTACCCCGCCGCCGCTCCTCGCAATAATAACATTGCATTCCGCCGCCCTCCGTGATGCACCGCACGCGTATATTATAATGTATAACCTGCGCTACCCACTCGCTGGCCCACTGCAAACGCGTGTGCCCACCCCGTCGTGCGACGTTATACGCACTCGTATATATTCTATTCAGTTCTCCTCGAAAACCACCACCACCCCTCCGACCCACCGACGTGCGTTCATCGGAAATTCGGAATATTTAAATTTATTCGGCGGCAGCACCCTGCTAGCATGTGCAAACGCTCGTGCCTACACGTATCATATTAATATACTGTATACAGACATCGAGTTCTCCTCTCGTACCCACTGCCGCGGTCGTAATGTTTTCTAAATCGGTGTTCGTATTAATATTACGATATTACATAGCGGTCGTATATGCTGTTGTACGAGTATACATAGTAATATCTATTATTTAGTATTGTCGTACGCGTAAAAAACGACCATTATCCGTATCATACAATGCGATACAGGTATATAATACGAATGTATATTATATATTGTAGGTTTGAGAGACGATGTAAACTATATAATATGTTATTCGGTCAGAAATTCCGACGCTAATCTATGAGGTCGTTTATGGGGACCGTTCTACAGGTGTGCCGGGAGAGGAATAGCGGCGGTGCATAAAGAAGCCCTAATGCGATATTAATATATTATTATGTTTTTTTTTCCAAATCTATTAAACAGTTTAGTTGGAAATAATATCGGTTGATGCTGCACCAGGTATTAATAGTAATGACCAAAATGTTCATTCTCGATTTCGACGAGTTAGTACAGAGTTTAAACCTATAAAAAACATATCAATATGCCTTTAAATTAAAAAAATAATAGAAACGACCGAAGAGATATAGTCTTTGGAGATGTAGACCCTCATCTGTTATATTATGATTTGCATCTGTTGCAGTTGTTGTTGCTGCTGTTGTTGTTGTTGTTGTTGTTGCTACACATACAAAAATCGTATAGATACGCCGATATAATTTATAATGTTATTTCCAACTTAATATATTGATAGTCTTGCAAAGTTTTTAATTAAAACAATATTAACGACGTATAAGTCGTAAACACACGAATATATTCACATATCGTAAAATATGCATAGAGCCATTTGTGCGAGGCCCGTTACTATGTATACATTATATAAAACGTGGTTTAGAATAATTGATAAGTATTCGTGTTAACGGCGTCGGTTGGAAGGAGTGTATGGGAGGGGGGGGGAGGGAGCACGGGAATAATAATAATTCAAGAAAAGCCGCCTCGTCGTCGTCGTCGTCGTCGCCGCCACCACGCCGCCGCGTCACAGTCTTTCGCACCCCCCCCCCCGAAAACACATCGCTTCGGGTCCGTTCGTTATAATAATATTATTATTGAAATATATGAAGTGTTGGCTGCAGCGTTTTCGCGTCTCGATCGGAATCAGGACACCACCTACATATGTATATAATATATAATATACTCACGATATATCCTAATACGATATGTATCGCACAGCGCAGCAGCTGATTTTATGGTTGTGTATATTATACGACTATTATAAACTGGGTAGAGCTACAGTTTTCCCGACTTTCTCAAAGGGGCTCTCCTTATAACAGTAGGTATATAACATGTTTCCAAGGCGGCGGCGGCGGCGGCGGCGGAGGGTAGAGTTTAATTTAATTTCACGTGACTTATGAGCCGATCGTCGGTGGCCGAGCTGTACAACTGCAGCGGGGTGGAGGTGTACATATTATATTGTATTGTGTGTACGTATACACGGGATTAATGGTTAATAACCAAGCGGGGAGAGCGGAGGGGACGACAAGAAAAATCAGACGCAATTCCGTTTGCCACTGACGTGAATGGATCGACCGTGACAATTTAAAGACGCGCGGTCGTGTCGCCGCCACTGTTGTTTTTGCCAGAATCGTCTGCTTAACGCGAGAGAAAGGGTTGCGGGCGTGTGGGTGGTGGGTGGGTGTATGTGTGTGTGTAAGCGCAAGCTCGTGATCGTCAAAAGATTGATCGGACCCTATCATTCAATTCTGGTGAATTATCGTCGTCATGTACGTGTGCGTGTGTGAGCTTCAGCGGCAGCCGGGGATAAATGATGTACGAGGTGAAAACAACGTCGTTCCGCAACAATGATACAATATTTTAGCAATAATAATAATAATAATATATTACCATTATGAAATAGCCGAAAATCTGAGCCGAACAGGAATGAACTATAAGTGCTGAGTCTATACATAATAATATATATATGCTCGTAATATTATAGAGAGTACCACTACGTGCGCCATGTATTAGGCGATATTATTATATTATATTGGTGGAATTTATCTGATAAATATTATTATATATTATATAAAGAACTATGAACGTACCTAGCAGGGGTGGATTTAAATGGAGCGGTGGGCTTGTGCTAAAATAATTCTAATAAAATATAGTAAAATGCCAGGTTGTCATCGAAGAACGGAATTGAATTGGGTTTAGATTTGGTATTATTTTCTTATTACTTTTCCGGCTCATTACTTATGTAGGTATGTGTACGTGTACAATTATTAGGGACGATTAAAATTATATTAAATAATTTTTTTTTATTTTTATTTTTTATTTTTAAATGCAATCTACAATCTATACCGCTTTGGCACAATAAGTAGATGTGAAACAGATTATTAAAAAAAAATACATCATATCATATCTTTAATAACATATATATTACATAATGCGTGATATTTTTGAGGAAAGCAGCCACCCGTTAGTAACATTTTCAAAATAATTTATTTAAATATTTAATTCTATAACACTCGAACAAGTACACATAGCTCATTATTGCTTGAAGAAAATCAAGTGTTGAATAATATGATTTCTACAAACAAATTATAGATAGGTACCTATAAAAAATAGTTTATTTATATAAGTCGATCTGAAATCGTTTTTATTTTTAATATTTCTTAAAATATTGATATGACGATATTCGAAAACATTTTGAATAAAATATACAAATCGTAGACGTTGGATGCAAAAATACGACTGGCCAAATGCCGCAACCACAATGCCTCACATATAGGTGAGTGATAAGACCAGCTCTTGACGCCTGTCTTATAGTGGGTGCACAATATACTACAATGCACATGAGGCTCGCGGCCATGTGATGGATTTCACGTGCCCGCAATGTCATGCTCGAGTGTGGCTTTATAAATTTGTATCGAGAAAGCTGCCGTCTCGGGTGGTGCGACTATAATATGCTTCAATCTGCGGTGAAAATGTTCTCGGGCTTATATTATAGACGTCTGTTATCGGCCGACACACACTGCACACGTCCATATAATATACTGCTCGTATTATGGCATGTGCGGTTAGACAATAGCTAGACGCGACGACAATCCGCGCGTTGGGCTAAATAATAATATAATACCATTATACTATACATAGTGACATTTAGTCTCCGTGACTTATACATCATAACAACAATGACACAATATACTATTATAATATCGTATTATGCTGAAGACGCGATCGGTTGACTTTTCGAATTTCAAACGGCGTTACAAAATATATAATATCACAATACTATTGCATATTTCCGTCCAATATATTATGATAATATACCTAATTGTATCCGAAATGGTATCGTCGTTATTATTATTAATTATTTATTTATCATTCTACCTATTATACAGGGGGATTCATCAAAAATTCACATTGCTATTTTATTGTTTGATAACGAATTGATTTAAATTCTGATTTTTGGAATTTTGAAATACACTCGAAGACCATATTATTTTTGAACACATGACATTTTTCGTTCCACTTAAGGATGGTCCTATGACTATACAGACTTCTGTTTTTAAATGAAAATCCCCCTTTTTTATTCTAAATTATTTAATTGATCATTTTTTTTAAAACATTGATGTATCTAATTCAAAATTTAGATGAGTAGCTTTTCAGTTATTAAAATATTTCAATTAAGTTTAACAATCCTTAAAAATTTATATAATTTAATTGGATCTAGTATTAATATTATACCTGAGCCATTTTTATAACATGTAAAATATTGATAGATTAATATAAATTACAATAATGTAGCTTCTATGTATTCCAAACCCATTATTATAGACCTATTATTCTTAGAACACAACGTAAAATAACTCAAAACTACTATACTTAGTTCGAATTTTGATTTTGATATGTTAAAGTTTAAAAAAAAAATTATATGCTACATAATTTAAAATAAACAAAGGAGGCTCTCATTTGAAAAAAAATAAGTTTGTATACCACAGGATACTTGTTATGTAGTACAAAATATCCTGGGAATTTTAAAATGTGGTTTTTAAGTATAGACTTATTCAAAAATTCTAAAAACCAATATTTGAATAAATCTGTTATTAATGGAAAAACGAAGGTGAGCACGAATCACCCTGTGTATTGCGGCAGGTATTATATTATAATCCAGTGATTCCAAAATATTACTAAATTGAAATCTCAATTTTTTTTCGACGCATAAGACATTTGTATTATCTGTATAGGTCTTAATATCACAAATTGTATAGATTGTAAATATGCTTTTCAAATAAATAAATAATAAAAAAAAAAGGTCTTAATATACGATATAAGATCAATTATTTTGTCGGTGACCTCTTGCCCCGACCGTCCGCAGGTTGAGAATCACCGTCGTTCGCCGATATACAACGCAGTGCGCCGCGCAAAGGCTATACTTTTTTTTCGGACATTTTCCGTAGGTACCTAAGCTTTCTTATATAATACGCAGTCTTTCGGACAATTTCGAAACGCCGCCGTTGAACTCGGCTGTAGTGTGACACTCATAAACTCTAATCCCGTTCGGGTCGAAAACGAGCGCGTACACAAACAACACTGCACATCGTATAAATATAATATATGTATATTGTAGATGTGTGCACATGCTATAAGACTTATAATAATATATAAGACGCTGTCCTTTTTCCGTGCAATACGCGTAGTTTTAGTATATTTCCACCACCGGTTATACTCGGATATTATTATATTATGGTTTACCAAAATAAAACCCTAAATAGGTTCAGTGTGTGTAAAAAAAAAAAACCAATTAGGGTTGCATGTGTGTCCGCGCCCAAAAGACTTATTACAGCCAGCGGGGGTGGGAGGTAAGTGTGCTTTAAGCATTATAATCTTCAAGATGTTTCGAATTAAATGCTACCTAATAATCAAAGCGGTTTCGTTTAATGATTTATGCGTTTATATTTTTAATGAAACATTTATGTTCCTGTAAATTATGTATAAACGTTAAAAAATGAAAAAAAAAATTATATTTAACTATAATATATACGTATACTTGAGAATTCTTAGAACATTAAAATATAATTAATAATTCCATCATGTCGTATTTGTTTTAATCTCCAATATGTATATATATACTTATTTAAATTAATAAAATATTATTTCCACCATATTTATTTAGAAATAAAATGTAAATTATCTGTATAACAACTTATGAGATATGAATAACTGTTAACTTTTATAGAACTTATAATTTTAAAACTCTCAGCGCATTTTCTTACGATAAGATAACTACTAAAATTTAAAATTCATAATTTATACCAAATATCTTGGTTACACTGCAAGTTACACAGCAGTTGATTTACTTGATTTTACAACTCATGAGAGGGATATAAGTATATATTATTATAATAAAGTCAATACCTACATATAGACTTAATAATTTTTATATTTATTTCAAGTAACCCTTGACATCGATGGCCATTGAGCGATATATACAAATGTTTATTTTTGTACTTTATATCAAACACACCACCAATTTAAATAAATGTCTGGTAATAAATTATAATATCCTAAAATGAAAAGTCGATTGTTGTCGTGCTGTATATTTAATAACATTATAATTGTATGCAATATTTTTATGTGTTCCTCATCGTTAATATACCAAAAAAATGTTTTGAGGAGTATAAATTGATTAATGGTGCAGATTACTATTTAAATTTTAATACCTCTGAGATTAAAATTTTTTAAATGTCACATATTGCATTTTAAAAATTAAATGTTATTTTATCTGTAGGTATCATTTAGATATTATTAATGTTATTTTTCAATGCATTCGTCGAAAACGAATGGTAAAGCAATTAATTATTATTAGTCATTTTACCATCGTTAAATCAGCTTCTGTAATGGAAAAGATTTCAAACATAAAACAAGGTAGTTTAACATAATGTTTAAAATTAAGTCTGAAAATCACGGTAATTAATATCAATAATTTATACACCTAACTTATTCAATAACAAAATAAAACCTTACGTTCTGGCAAACAGCCAAAAGGCAATTAAAATTTTTTTCTCGAACTTACACTGCCTATGTAAAATTAAATATAAAAAAATATTCACTAAAAGTTTTAAATGTATCACCAGACAATAACTGCCAAATATTTTATATTATGTTTTGTTTGACTGCATCACTGACATGTGTATTGTATGATTAAAAAAAAAAGCAAAAGACAATTCGTAAAAATATGTCTTTGCCCTTAACCCAATTCAGATAAACATTCTACTTAATTGAATTAACATTTTTTTTTACTTTAGACAGCATATTTTCACATCAAAAAGTTTCGATAACTGAAAAAACTGTATTTTATTTTTAAAATGCAGTACAAATTAAAATCATCTGTTGATTTTAACTTTTTATTAAAATCGAATTTAACAGTATAGGTATGTATATATGTACATACTTTCAACAAACGCTCCTCTGCCCATTAACATTTTAATTTGAAGGCTTATTAAATTTAGCAACTATTTGATGTTCTGAATACGATATTAATTACTTTGGCGCAGTTAATCTGTCCGTTTAAAAAATATTTGTTACGTAGAATTAACGTGACGCGCGAAAATCGAAAAAACGAATTTCAATTTCTTGGAAATTATAATACTCTACAAATATCTGCACTGACTGGTTGTTTTCTGTTTCGACGGCGAAACATTCCAAATCGTTGTGTCAGTCACTCGAAGGGTTGAAACGTGTATAAAAAAATCCTAAAAATGAAAACTACCCCAACAACCGTAACGATATCAATATGCTTACTCAACAAAATCTATCAAATTGTTATCCTTTTATTATTTCGATTTCTTTTTGTCGTACATTAACACTTGTGGGATCGCTTTTACGGTGGTAAATCGCTTTTGTGTGTGACCATTTTTCACTTTTTTTTTTTTATCATTCATTCGTCTGCGTTATTATCATTGAATTTTCTTTAACGATTTTTTTTCATACAACGGTGTCTATCCATACCGATCTTGAAATCACCAGACGTTGTTTTGACTGTTCGGGGATTTTAATGGTTGACCGAATTCTGAAGTGACACAATCGACATGGGAGCACATTGCGGAGGAGTATTTTTCTCGGATTATGAAGGGTTGAACGATTTTCTCAGCCAGGGCACAGCTGTTTTTTGATTGACAAAATTCAATCGAGAAAAAAAATAAACACCGAACATTATGTCACACTCGAATAACAATAATGAATAAAAAAAAAGCAAAAAATTACAAGTAAAGAGAACTCTTAAAAAACAACGTATCTGATATTTGTGCACCAAAATAGTTGTAGACTAGTGGTAGGCGGTCACTGAAATTATTTTATGTCATTCCTATTGCTGTAGTTCCCAATATTAAAATGTCGAATCCTTACTTTGTTGGTCGACGAATTTCGTTTCGAAATAATGACTGACCATATACATACAGAGCCATCTAGCGGCAACGCTCCACAATCACGTGCGCGACCGCTAACGCGTTTCCGGTTAGTCTGAAGATCGTAACCGGATGTCCAGAGATAAAATCTAGTGGAATACGTGGGTAGGCACTATATTGTGATGATTAATGTCATCGTATCGGTTATCCAGGTACGTCGTCATTGACGTCGAAACATAATAATAATGATATATTATTATAATATAAAGTAGATTCATTTTCCACGCCTATCGTTTTCGCAGATATAATTTGGTCACTTCTAGGCGGGCATACTAATAAGACGCGTATTATAATAGTATTAATATGATCGATTTTGTCGTGAGATTCGTGCCAAAACAATAATCCACAATATCGTGAGCGAAGTACATAATGATATAATATAACGAGGGTGTGATGTGGTGTGCTCAAGTACTCGCGACACCATAACGGGCGGAAATCAGAAGAGCAACTTATAAAAGTTGAAAAAAGTGCCACCAGCCCTCTGTAGAATACGAGGTGTTAATATATTTGCCCTCTGAGTGCATTCACGCTGTGTTTGTAGAAGCTGTTCAATATAATATGAGTATATCATATTGTATGATTGTGCACTAACATTAGTATAATACTATATAATCAAATTTGAAATGTCCTAGCATCGATTGTGGAAACTGGCGCCGAGTACCTTTTTTATGCTTATAACGTGCTGCGTTTTAAAATTAACAAGAAAAATATTGAATTTAATGAGATTCTCCTCATTCTTTTGTTTACCACCCATATTAAAAACATTCAATTATTTCTTATAATGATTATAAATTGTATTTAATATTGAAAACAAAAAATAGAAATATTAATTATAAGAAAAGCTACAATATAGGTATGAGTACTTAAAATAATAATACAAAATATGTTATAGTATTATGCTCGGAATAGGATTTTTATACAGCTTCGCAGTACTGCAAGTATATATAGCGTATTACTTTTCATTAATATTTTAATTATTATTTTCAACGTATTATCACGAATAGAAAAATAATGTTTTTTTTTAGAAATAGTAAATAATTGTTAATTAGGAAATGAGCAAAAAAAAACAACGCCGTTCGGTGGACGATTAGGTGTTTGAAGTCTTGAAAAAACTGTAAGTTTGATCGGTCCGTTTCTGTCCCACACGAACACCGGTGAGGCCAATATAGATTTCGTTTTTTTTATCACGTAAACGATAAACATAATATAATATTCATAGTCGTATTATATTTGTTCACATTTCACGGACGTTAATTACTGTCGACGGACATTGCAGACTTTGGCATGAGCATTTTCATAAAACACACGACGACCGTAGATGTCACCAGGAAAAAACGGTAATTCGTTCGGACGTCGTCCGGCGTCCGATTCCGTTATACTAATTCTCATAGGTGCACGGAAGACAGACTTGACGTCAATTCGGATGGATTTTTTTCAGGGAAAGTGTGTTTGCGTGATAGGGGGAGGGGGTTCTCGTCAACGTCGACATTCGTGATGAGAGTGTTTTTGACGCGAGCGGCGAAGAAGTTTGACGAAATCATAGGAAACGGTTTTTTATTTTACTACAATATTTTCACCGAAAATAATGGAACGCATTTGGTGCATGCGTAATATTTCTAATTTGTTTTTCGACCGAAATACACACAAACACAACGCGAGCACTCGGGGGTAATGCAACGACGATAATAATATTATTATATACATCGGACGCGTCGTATAGTTTTCGACTGTTCGTACGCGTTATAATAATATTCCATAAGTATTTGAATTTTAATTTCGTGCTCGTCAAGAGACGTACGACGCACACCTGTTTCTATTTACTATAATATGTTATATTATATACGTATGTATCCACCTACAATTCGATCGTTTAACGATTTTTAATCACACCTCGACTACGTACCTATCATAACAAAAAAATATAATATCCATACTCGAACTCGGCGTGTAGAACTTATTATATTTTAATTTCAATAACGCCGCCGCCGCCACTGAGTATGTAGCCTGTGTATACCTTTTCATAATTAACAAAAAACAAATTAATAATATTATTACAAAATAATAATAACACGTTCGTCGAATGTTGCCGCCGCGATCGGCCACAACGGGGGTCGCCAACGTTTTTCAACAAGCGAGCCACATCACATTTTTTAAGTTTATCTGGTGATCGGCTACTGTGGGTAGCTTAGGTAAATTAAATATATTAAATATTATTTATATTCACACATGCAGCATGACAATAAACTGCACAATGATATTATTCTTTCGTCATTTCTCCATCGGAATCCGGAAAATCGTTTTTTTTTCTTCGCCAATAAATACTTTGCTTTGTACACGCATAGAGCGGAAGTGTGCGCAAACGTTAAGTCTTAAACTTCAATCCAAATCCACGATAATATGCGATCGACCGCATATACCATATACCACGGTGATTGGTTTTCAGTGAGTTCGGCCAATATTCCTCTAAAGATCGACCTCCAGTCGCGTGATCAGATCGCGATCGACTGGTTGGCGACTCCTGGGCCGTCGACCGCGGTTTCACGCACACAGAAATAGCCACGTGAAACCGTCACGCGAACGACACGCGCGAGGGATTAGCTCGTTTTCGGTGTTTGGACGAACAATTTTTTTCGTGTTTTCATATATGTATATATGTATATATTTTTTTTTTTTTAGACGGTCTCTGGCGATGTTTTCTAGCTCGCGCGCCGTTCGCTCCTAATCCGCTGGCCGACGGATTTATCGCCTTGTTGTCGCGCTCGAACCGTAATAATATTATTATCACCGTGGCATTATACACGTCAAGGGACACGATAATATTTAATAACATCGTTATTGTCGTTACTTTATTATTTATAATATTACGAGTGTAGTGCGTACGATTCGACGATGACGCGCCGACAACGATTTAATCGAAAATAACAAGACGTGTCGTGTCGCGTCATATTATTATACACAGAGACGTGAGCCCGAAAAAAGTTTCAAACCTTTGAAAATGCTCATGAAATTTGAAAAGTTTTGAAACTTTTCATCCACCTGCCAGAGAGCGATGGATGCCATTATTGAAGTATTAATTTTATTTTAATAAAGAAATATCAATAACAGCAGCTAACGAAACCCTATAACATTATATATTTTTGGAAGGTGAGATGAGATGATGTAAAGTATGATATTCAATTTTAATCGTGAAATAGGTATACAAATCATATTAAAGGTATAAAAGAGCAAAATGAAAAGTTTCAGTTTTTTTTTTCTTTTTGAAAAGTTCCATCGGGCTGGTAAAAACATGAAATTTTTTGTCTCCGGTCCCACGCGCGCGTGTACGACTTGTCGGTCGCGACTGTGTATTGCAGTACCCGCGTTTCCGCGGCGGCGGACGGGCGGCAAAAAATAAACGCTGCATAGGAATGTGAATAATATTAGACGACCGATATTATACGACAGGCGGACAAGAATTTTGACGGCGGAGGATGCCAAACGTCGACAGCCTTCAACTCCGGTACGACCTAATATTTTGGCCCATGCACATAATCTTATATTGTCATCGTGATACAGTCGGGTCTCGTCGACTCGAATTCCGTTACTCGAAAACCTCGATAAGTCGAATTTTTTTTCTCAGCATGAAGTTTTTTTGAGTATTGTTTTTTAGGTACCTATGACGTAATGCTTGGAAAATATTTCGCACACGTCGAAATTATTTTTATTCCCCCCGAGTTATCGACTTATCGAGACACGCTGTACCGGCAATATCACATATAATGTCATAATTTTTGTTTATACCTCAGCCGCTGTCAATTCAAATGACTGTAATATTATCATTTTTTTTTTCATCCGTCTCGGCGACACCGCTGTCGTTTCTTCTTGTCACTAGGTCGTCGGGGAAATCATACCATAGGCATGCGCCTTGTTACGAACACCACGACTGCAGTGCATTTTACAATGTAAAAATATTATTATCTCGAGTTTATTTTGAAAAATTTGACATCGATCTTTATCCATTCTGACGATCCCCGCGAGTATGCTGCAGTATTATAATAATTTATTTATTATATTAATGTCACTACGGGGACTGCAGCAGAAGCCTTGCCGACGGAAAAAATCTCACCGGAACCCTTATACATATTTAAATATTTTAGTAACCGGAACCGATATATTTTGATAGTATACTAAAGTCATTTTTCCATTTTAATAATGTATTCGATATAGTTAGCTGGTATATGGACTTTTTTGTCGTGTCGTGTATAAATATTAAATGTTATGTTTAAACTGGTTAAAATCAATATGAACTGACACTGACCTTTTTAATTTTTAATAACTGGAGCAGATTTTGTTTTTTTCTGATAACCGCACTGAAACAGTGAAACCTGAACAGACCTATTTGTTGTTTGTAATTCTAACAACCCAAGCAGAAATAAATTATAAATATTCCAGTAAAATAACAGGAATGTCAGAAGTCCATATAGGTATATAGGTATATAGATGAATTCTCATCTCGTTTAGTCAATACTTACCTAAAATTATAAATAAATCTAAAACCATAAAAAACCGACATTTTTTTCATTCTACATCGTGTTGATAAATCACACGTCAATTGAAACGGGTCTCGACCTTTTGTATGTCATGATTTTATTATGCACCATAAAGACCTTTGTAAGTATTTATTGTTAATTTTAAATGTTTCAAGAGCTAAATACTCAAATATTTCATAAAGCCAAAATATTTATTTAAATATATCCAAAGTTCTAAGTTAAATCTGAACCTTCCAGTGCTCATATTTTTCATAAAATTAAAGTTTTCGATGAGTTTAAAAATAAAGTTTTCATTTAACTCTTGCCAATTTTCCAGGTAAAAATAAAAATTCCGAAAAAACCCAAAAACTTTCTGAGAACGTCAGAAAAAATGCGCGTCACCCCGTTAATTTGTGCATAAGTAGTAAGTAAACGTGAGTGTCCGACGTTCCTTCAGGGGGAGGTGACGTTTTTCGGTGTACGTACAATTTATGGGCCTGACGGTTGTTTTCCCCACGACCGTCCGGTATAGCGTGCAGGTTAGGTTAGGTTACATGTAATAATAGTTTATATGATGCGTATGTGTTGGTTTTGAAGGACCGGAAAAATGACTACGTCTTCCTCCCCGCCGCCCCACTGACAGCTAGCGGAGAACTGTCACGGCCATACTCGGTGTTCGCGGAACAGTCCGAACGACTATACGTCATTTATATAACACGACTCGGCCGCGCTCCACAATATACCGCGGTACAAGAGTTAGTAGTCGTAGTGGTAATCGCGCGGGGAGGATATATATATATATAGGAATAGGAGCGGACGAAAAAAAACCTCTCTATAGGAATACAAAGAATATTAGTGTGTGTGTGTGTAAGTAATGCGCGAGAGGTACCGTCGAGATTTATGTGATTTCGCGAGGCTCAACGCATGTCTCCGGCGAATCGATCAACAGCGTGCGGGCGGCGTTCACACTTTCACGGGACGCCTCCTCCTGCAGCAGCATCTCGCACGTATATAATACAATATATTATACGTATCCGGCGCGGGCCGGCCCCGAAAATCCGGAACACTTATATATACTTCCCAAGTTCTAACCTATATATATATATATATCAGTACATAATATACGACATTTATATATATATATTATATATCTTTACGCGCGCGGAGTAACGAAAACCAAAGTGGTCGGATATCAAGTGCGCGGGCCAGCGTTTAGCTCTTAAGAGGGTATCCGTGTTTGGAGTGTACGTGCGTCGTGCATGTACCGGAAACGGTCGAGCTTTTAGTCGGATAGCTGTAAATTTTCAGCGCTTATATATTATATAATATGTGCGAGGAGTGAGCAGTGTGCAGCAGGAATCGGGTAACCCGACGAGACGCCATGGGCGTAACTAGAAATTTTCTTCTATACGTGTAGTAAATATAGCCCCATTTTAGACCGGCGTGATATAGCGATATACGCAGCTGATGGATATATTACGTATATACAGAAAGCTGCAGAGCTTTTATACTACCCACGAACACGCGTCCTATGTATAGAATATTTTATTATGATATCTTGCGTCCAATCCGTAACATCGGTATGATAAAAATCTACCGTATAGATATCATTTGACTTTTGATTTTTTTTCTCAAAAAATACACCCCCTCCCTCTCCCCGGAAAAGGTACGGCAAGGCATTAGAACTATGCTCTTAACATAATATACGTTATAGACGAAAATGAAAACGATTACATCGAATCATTGTATATGCGGTGTATCGTGCTTACATTGTTACATTGTTACATATTGTTATAGTATAAATATTGTAAGCCCGCGAGAAACATACTTTAATATATATATTATACTTTTTTTATTGAGTTATGAGATTTCGAATCGGAGGTCATTAGCCCGAAGGTTATTTTAGTCGATTTTTACTGTGGGGTAGAGTACGGTTTGAAACACGTGTGTAATGTGTATGCTGCGAGGATTTGTCGCTAAAATCCCGGGTGGTCACCCCTCCAGGAACTAGCGACTCTGGCTGATGCTTTGCCTCAGAGCACGTTAGTGACTGCATAGGCCAACCACCGCGTCACACCAGGCCACAATATATAAATATCGTATTACTCAACGTAAATAGATACGCAAAGTGAACACAAAAACGAATATTGTTCAATAATATTGTACCGATTACCGACCGCGGTCGCGGTTTACTCGTATTTTGAGCTCGTTTACCGGACGCTGAGCAAACAACGCGATTTATTTTTGAAACCGCGGCAGTCTCGGGCCCTCGACGATGCGATGCACCCATAAAATATCATCGCCGAACCGTGACATTTTTGTTTGTGTTTCGGCGGTGGCTGCAGCTGAATAATAATAATAACAATAATACTATAATATAGTATGTGTGTGTGTGTAAATGTGTGTATACGATAGTGTGTGTGCGTGTACGCATATATGTCGGTCGCTCCCGTCCGATAATATATTATTATTATTATATTACAATATTGTATTATTGCAGTTGGGGCCGATCCGTAACGTTTTCGAGACTTTTGACTTTTAAGGGCTATTTCATAAGCCGGAGACGGAGGACATCAATGCACCGTTGCACGAGTATAAAAATATATTCCAAGCAAACACGCTGATGACTACACATACTATTGGACCGGTAAAACACAGAGCAAACGTGTAGGGGATTACTCGGAAAAATACATAGCATTTATATTATATCATAATACCTATGGCTTTGAGATGACTTTGGCCACGACTACCGAGTCATAATAGACCGTAGAGCCGTAGTTGCACGCCAGTGTGTTTATATGCGTATAGAGTCGTTCGACGTCTGTTAGGTACGTATTAACGACGTGCAGATGAACGTCTCAGTAAAACTTTCGCGTTTATGTAAGTATATATAGGTATGTAATGTTTAAATATAAATACACTGTAGAGAAAGAGAGAGACGTTGTTTGTCCGTCTTCGGATTGCCCGCGATTCTATAATAGTAAATTTCAATTTTCATTCCTCGCGGTACAAACTCGTCCTAGGTATGAAAATAAGTAAATATCATTATATCATTATATTATTTTTTCAACAGCATAGCTTTCCCGATAATAATTTTACCAACCAAATAACTTATAAGAGAATCGTTTATTTAAATTTTTGCGACTAATCTACTTTTCGATACAAATCTGCGAACAAAGATATAGTAATATTATTATATCGTGTTATAATAATAGTATAATACTATACCCACATCATCAGTATTATAATATTTATGATAGGTGTGTGCGAGAGGATCGCGAGGGTTGAGATGATGTCGAGGTAAATTATTTTACCCTCTCGTCGAAATAAAACAGAGTAAATAATTACTATTTGTAGCCACACGTCTCGGCCACAATAATAGTAATAATAATAATCATAATCGCTGATGTGTATAAAAAATGAACGATAATTACAAGGAACAATACACAACTACGCGATAAGCAAGAAAATTAATTCGTCGTGTCGAATGTTTGACGATGGCTAATCCGTTTAGGAACGTCGAGCCTCCGGCAATCCCCAGGTGCCAGGTGCATGCTTTGGCGGCCGAGGCACTCTTAATTTAGTGTTCGTTTAAGGTTCGGTGTACGATCAAAACGATCAACGTCATCGAATTATTATTAAATTAAACATTATGTATTAACTGTTATAAATGTCATGCACCTAATCGCAACAATGGAATTTTTTTAAAAAAATGTGACGACCGATCTGTAACGAAAATACTATTATTTTATTATGTCTTCGTACAAATATAATATGACTATATTATTATATAAAATAATGCTCTTAGCAATAAACTCGATTTTTTTTTTAGTTCATACTATTTAAATTTGTTTTGGTCCTTTTTGGTAACAATTTCGATTTTGTTCCATAGGGTTGTGCTTTGTATGGGACTAAAATGTAAAATAAAACCCATCAAAATATAGTATATTATTATAATAGCATGTATTTTGTATATATAGGTACTCCTCGATACGTTTTTCGCATTATAATCAAATTCATTATTATTATACTATACGATATGGGGCAAAAGGAATTTTTTTAATTTTAATTCACATTTACGATTTTATAAATTATAAATTTTAATAAAGTTTTATCTATTCATTTTAATTTTTTTGGCAAAAAGACATTTCATAATAATTACGATTTATGGTTGACCGCTAATAATAATATTATACACATATTATGTGTTTTTAAAAAATGTATAAAACATGTACTGCTTGTTATTTTTACGGTAAACGCAATCAAAATATATGAATCTTTTAGCACATTCGTCATCGTTATGTAACTACAGAATTAACTATAATGAACATAGGCCACATCGTTCATACACGGCAATCAATTAATTTTGGGTTATAAATAGGTAATACAGAATATTTATAATAATAGTTATTATATTATTATGTTTTGTTAGAGTTAAAAGGGAATCAAACCACATTCCTCATTAATTGAATGAATAATGTACTATAAAAACCAGAGTTTGATACCTTGAAAATATTTTTTCCTATTTCGATTTCGATTTCGGTTTCGGATACTGGTATTTATTCCGGTCCATTAATTTTTCAATAAAAGCATGAAATATTTATATATAATATTATACCTAATACCTTCATTGCACCCAACTATTATAGGCGGTACATCAGATGATCAGAAAATTAAAAGTTTACGTAAACAAGTTGTGTTTGAACTTTGTGTTGGATTTAAGTTTAAAACAAAGAATAATCCACATGCATTAGATGATATATTTATTTTTTCATAATATGATTTAATTTTTCGATCTATATTCAATTATTGGTAAAAAAAAAAAAATCATACATACAAGGTAATTAATATTATAAGCCAACATAATTTAATCACATCGTTATTACGTTATACAATCACAATCATATCGGGTTATAACTTATAACTTGTCTGTTTAAACTTCTATATACGTAGGTATATAAATAATATTACCTCATTAATTAAACTGCTAATAGTAAGATGACTATATGAAATAGCGAAGGACATTCCACACGACTTACAAATATTAATCTTATTTTTTCCGTGCGTCATCTACACATCTTACAATCATATAATAGGTATGTCACGTTATTAAAACACTATTGACGTGAAATTTTCTCAAGTAAAATATGCAAATTCGATATGAAATCAATACACGAATTGACATACCCAATATTATATACACGAATCGTAAAAAAACTAAATACAAATACATAACCTGGTGGTCCGTGATATTATTAATATCATTTTTTTTTTTTTGGCGTTTTTAAATGATCCTAATTTATTATGATATTATCGTGTAATACACCGCGTTTTAATTGGATTTTATTCGTGCCTGTGTTAACTGGTATAATAATATCTTGCCGGGGATCGCAAAACCGACGAAACGATTGAAAACGAACGCGCATATTATGATTATCATGGCTGCTATCGATTCTAATCGGTTTATCAACCTGCACCAATTATTATGATATTATAATATTATATAATTAGGTTTCTAACCTTGTGGGGACCCAGAGCGCGTGTACGACAACTCGAAGGCGAAATATCCGCGCCGAGATAACCAATCGTACGTGTATCTATCGTTATATTATTATGTACGTGTGTATCGTTAACGTGACGAATCACGTGAAAACGCAATACAGACATTTATATAAGGATTTCGGTGGGCGGCGAGCGCACACGATACAACACATACCTACTATGCGGTTTATTCCTTCAGTCACAATTTATATTATATATTATATAAATATATGTATACACGTTCCGAGGACCCTCTCCCCAGCGCGCTGCACATACCACACATATATAATAATAATGTCAGGATATCGACTGCCATTGAAATTTCAATATGAAAAAGTATAATAAATATACACACACACACTTGTACGTATTATATATATATATATAATGTGTACACGTCGCAAACGTCTCTTTCAAACACAATAATAATAATAATAATAGTAATAATCGACCGAACCGCAAAATAATAACAATATATATACATACAACATACGATATTATATTATGAAATCGCGCGGCGGCGTATGCGGAACGAGAAAAAAAAACGATTCTCCAAATCGGTTGCGGGAAAGTCGTCGTCGCGTCGTTTCCGTTTATTGCCAGTCATTTGCCGCGCGCACGATAATGCGTCGTCGCGGGAGCGTGCGCGCGACAAATCGCGTTCGACGTCTTTATAATATTATATTATAATATTGTATCGCGCCCCGTCGTGTGTGTGTGTGCAGTTTCGAAGGCGTTTTAAAAAAAAGCAAAAAAAAAATAGCGCAAACCGAAACAACAAAAAAAGTAATAACGTAGTCCCCCTTTTTTTCCTTATTATTTTCTCTCTCTCCGTCTTCATCGTCTCCTCCGTTTTTCTCGGCTTTCGTTTTCGTTTTTTTTTTTGTTTTTTCCGATTCCGGTCGTGAAAAATCGTCGCCCATTTAATCCACACGAACCATGGAGTTTTTGTCGCTCGCGCCGCCGTCGAAAACAACCGCAACACGCGTTATTAGGTACATATCAATGATATATTATGATCGCCGTACACGAGCGTACCTGCATCCCCCCCCCCTCAATGCCCACGACGAGAGGAGTCGCAACATTATTATTATTATCACGAGTCATTTTACGGCGGAATTGGATCGAACTCGAGTGTGCGCGCGTCGTTAAGTCCGCGAACACCGTTCGCGTCGTCGCCCGCGTGCGGGGGAGGGAAAAAAATTGTGTTCCCAGTTTTTAATCTCGACGATACGAGTGGTGGTCCGCGGGGGGGGGGGGGATTCGCGTGTATATATAATACGCACGTAATGTGTATGTATATAGGTATATAGGAGCTGCTCCGGCCGGAGACGGAAAGGGAATAGAAAGAATGGTAAGGAAGGAAAAAAAATGTAAACCGTATTAATCACCCGGGGGGTAACGTTTAATATCGTTATTGTTATCGTTATTATAATATCGCCGAAGATATTATTATTACCTTGGCCATTAAAATCGAATCTGTCGTTCTTTAACGAGTTTTTGATGGCGAAAAATGTTCCACCCGCGGCCGATTAGTGCGCGCGCGAGAGACACTGTCCTGTCGCCTCCTCGCCCGCCCACCACCACCTCCGCCACAGCCACCGCCGCCGCCGTCGTAGTGGAGGTGGTGGTGGTGGTGGTGGTGGAGGTAGTGTGATTGGAGTTTAATTCTAGACGACGGCGGGGAAAAATTGAAATGATTAAAAAATAATAATAATAAAAAAAATACTAAAAAATAGTAATAATAATCGACATCAGAATTGGAAATTAGCCGTCGAAAAGTTTTTTTTTTTATATTTTTGATTGAAACCGCTCCTCTCGCGCATACTAGGGCCGCCTCGGGTATAATCAAATGGAATTTGTAATTTCCAATTTTCGCCTCTTCGTTTCATTTTATTTTTTCCTTCTTATACGTACACCGACAGGCCGACAGACCGACATACCCGCCGAACAGCTCATTCGCTGTATTAAAAAAAACAAAACCTTAAAGAATTTCGTATTTTGCTACACATAATATCATAATACATATTAGATACTCCATTGCGACAATTTATTACCTAAGAATAATCATTATTTTTCCTATTTTTATGTTTGATGTTTAATTGAAAGAACTTGTCAGTTGATAATAATATATCTATTTGTATCTTGATAAATTATTTCATAAATGCACGTGTGAAGTCTACATAATTATGTCTAATTCTAATCCAATTACCGCACCCCTTTAAAGTAATTATAATTTAATTATAAAACGTAATATAATTTATAGATTTCAATATGTAATCAAAAAATGTGTGAGTGGTATTATACCTATTACCTATACCTACTGCTGAAAAAAAAGATTTTTAACACAATTTTTTCACAAACCAATAAATTAACCAGATATTTCATAAGACGTTCACATATTTAATAAATACAAACACAACTAAACATGTATTGCTTGGTAAATATTTTTTTATGTTTTTAAACAAATGTAACATCATAAATGAAATTATAAATTAGTTTGATTACATACAAATAAGAATTGTATTTTAAATGTCTATGGTTTATTTATAATAAAAAAATGGTAGTTTTTGATTATACAATGACAAAACTTGATTATTTCGATTTTTAAAATTTCAAAGAGAATGATTTCCCGGTAATATTGAAATGTATTAAAATATATCATTATAATATAATATCGAGCTAATGGCATACTATAACAACTATAATATAGGTATTAGATGCAATAGTAATAGTATGATTATTTAAAGTTGGATTTCATGGAATAGAGAAGGATAATATTATTTGACAAATATTAAACAATATTACAATAGGTAAGTAATCAATAAACGGTCAGCTCGATATAACATTTTATAAAAAATAATAAAATATTCTCAAAAAAAAAAGAATACAGCTATTTTAGAGAATTCAAAATTTAAATTATAGTCTTGTAATTTGATACGTTTTAACAATAAAAGTGAAGATAAAAATAATCAATTATGAAGTAATATAATATAAAACGGCTTAAGCATATTTTTTGAAAACGAGTTAAATACTTCTCAAAATATGACGTTTTGAAAAGTGCATTCAAAATAATCACCCAATAGTCTATAAAAAAAAAAAAAAAAACAACAACAATAAACCTTCGGCATAATATTTATTATTTACATAATTTCAATTCATTTTTTTTAAAAATATTTTAATAACGTGTTTCTTACCCTTCTCCCGTCGAATATTTCGTAGATCGAATATTATTGTCAAGACGATTTATTGAACAGGGTCGTTTATGATCAGCATCTGTCCATTGTGGAAATAAACGATAAAAAACAAATTGAGAGACGGAGAGAAAAAGAACTTCAGCTCGTTTCCAAAAATATTATCGAGATGTTACAACGCGATAAGGACGTGCGGGTTTTTGATTATTAAATAATATTATAATCCTTGTGAGTGAAAAAAGAAGATCTGCCGATATACGCCTGTTCTGATATTTATTGCTCTACGAGCTCACGTTTCTTATTTATTTTTTTTTTGTTTTTTTTTTTTTAATAATAAAAGAATAATTTGTTTATTCGTCTGAGGCAATAAAATATAAATATATCTGACATGACAAAACTCATAGAACAAAAAACCAACAAGGAAGAGTGGCCATATATTTGTTTGTGTGTGTACATAATATATATTATATTTTTATACTCATTTCGTATACGTATATATTATATTATATATAAATACATAAAAATCTGTCACCGCAGTACGTGAGCTGGTTGCATTAACGGCCGGGGCAAAATTTCCATTGAACAAATGTCGGCTGGTAATAAAAAATAAAAATAAAAATTACATACGTGTATAATAATATATATCATTAATGGGAGCGGTTTCGTTTGCCGGTAGATTTGTGTTTATTTTTTATTTTTGCAAACACCGTTTTTGATATGTTCGGTGACGTTATCGACGACTTGTATCTGCTCGGTTCGTGATCCATTCAAAAATATACCTACACGGAAATACGTGTAACGATGATGATATTATACTATGCGCGAAATGACTCATTCTCGGCATCATTATTGCATGGTATATGTGTAATTTGTGTGTGTCTTTCTTACATGCCAAATGTGCAGTTGACCGAACGAGCACATTATAATATGTCGCTGGAGCGAACAATTCACCGGTATTATATTATACGAAGAAAATCGCAAACACGTGATGTCATTTATCTAATAGAGCCAAAACCACTTAAATATTTTATGTATATCATACGTATAAATTTGAGAGAGATAGACAACAACCGCGGCGAGCATGGGTTTTTGTCTTTTACAATATGAACCATTCATAAGATTTGACCTCTGTGGGAACGGAAACGCGCGCGCGGTTCGTATATTCAACAAAATACAAAATATATATTATAATAATAATATAATAATATATTATACGCACAGACTCGGTAGTAGGTTACCTAATGTTGAGTACCAACATCGAAACAAGTGATTTACATTTGAGATTGTTCGTAATAGTTCTTGAAAAAAACGGAAATATCATAAAAGATCATCATGGGAAAACTTGTATTATGTTTGTATAAGTAATATATATGTCACGATGAACTGATAATCTACGAAAAATACGCAAATCGCTGTTATATGTATACATAAGCCCCGGAAGGATTTAGAGAAATTTATGCGTGGAAGTATATTTTTATACACATTCGAATAAAATACGGTTAGGTAAACAACTAAATGGTCACTAATAAATTGTGACAGCGTCGTCTTATCAATATCATATTATGGTGATCATATATTGTTATTATTTAGGTCGATTATTGATTTTTAATTTAAATACTGTTCTATAATCGTTGTACCGATACGATGTGATACTGTTATTAACGTTGTTGAGGCGTTGGACATGATTATTATATTACACGGTTAAGTAATAATAGAATATTTTTAACTGCTCGTACATGACTATGATAAAAAAATATATTATACACTGATGAACGAGGATTTTTACCGTATATTGGAAAGGTATACAATTAACTCGGTAATCATTACACGTACCTTAACTCTTTGGCTGTCGAGAATGAACGATGAGGATTCGAGCACCTATCGAAGGGTGAACGAAAACATATGTTTTGACGTAATAACTATTCACGTAATTATTTGATTATTGTGTTTGTAAATGTTTTTTTTTTAACAAATCAAAATGAACAATCAAATATTATAAATATATTTATACATACATATTATTATTATTATTATTATTATTATACCATTTGTTACTAACGTTTGTGTTCTTACACTAATTATAATTAAAATAATATACACAAGTCGATAGTGAAAATCCAAAATGTACTACTTATTTATTTTTATTATTTAAAATTATTTATTTAAAACTTTAATATTTATCTTCAATATCTACTTTTGGAAAAAAAACTTTTTATACTCTTTTCGCATGACAATATTGACAAACTACAACTACAACTACAACGACTATAAACGTAATATTTTTCGTACTTTTGATTATTATATTGTGTTATACATTTTATTATATAACATGATGTATACGCACTAACTACTCGAGAGCATCGCGTCAAGTTTGATATTATATTCTGTTACAAGTCGTCAATGCATTCTTGTACATGGGTATAGTGAAGATGAATCGACGTCGGTTTAGAAAATATGTATCATGGCCCATGATTGGACTTGAGACATATATCTAAATTATTAAATTGCTCATTACTTTCCGCGCTCTAAAATTCAATGATATTTGACACTTGAGCTTGGAAAAATTGCATGTGGAGTCTCCTATACATTATATCGTATAGTTTACACAGTGCGTATGCGCGTGTTATTATAATATGTAGGTACCCATATATTATATCCTTTCAATGGCGAATGTAATATTGAAGGGTACATTTTTAATACCGAACAACAGACCGCACAACAAGTATTACTCTGTGCAATTTAATATTATGTGTATATATAACTCACTCGAAGCGTTCGAAATTATCTTTGAAATTAATATTTAAACTATGTATAACTATATTTTATACCGTATATTATATGGTATAAACGCTAATAACGAACGTTCTTGTGACTTTCTTTGAACCGTTCAAATATAATATTACGCTGCAATGGGCGGGTTGAACATATTAATAATAATTCGTGATCCAAATAGCATTATACCAATCTTTCAATACTTCGCGTCTGAGAAAATGACATCGATTAGTTAAAATGTTGGCCAGAGAATATGGCATGAGCAGTATATATATTTGGGGCTTTTGCAGAGTCAACTATAGCTTTTACAGAGGGATGAAAAAGTTTAAGCGGATCCCTATTATTCCCGTGAATGTCCAACGATTATAGTTATTATTATTGCCTACAACACTGAGGTACACACATTGTATGTAAATGTTTTTTTTTTGTTCTCAAAACTATAAATATTTTTTTTAAATTCATGATCGTATTGTGAAATATGTACCTTTTACTATGGAAGTAAACGAGTGTACATTTTTTTTTACTCTGCTAAATTGTGACCAAATAGTTGTTATGAAAAATGTCATTAGTACAAAAAATGCAGGTTTAGAAACGTTGTCATTGATAGTAGGTCTGTATACAGTAAATAATAATATGATATTATGCGTGTTTTATAGAACGAAAAAAATTTTTAATTAAAACGTGTAAGTACACCGCGGTAATCGTCCGAACAATGTCCACCTAAACTTTTTTCGTCTCAATGTAAAAGTGCGAACTCTGCAAAAGTCCAAAAAACAAAACAATAGTATAATGTGCATCAGACTTTTTAATATTGATCCAACATCGATGTAATGGATTATCACGCAGTCCTCAGATAACGAACTGTGATACTCGGCCAAAAATATTTTTCGGTTTTTTTTTTGGTGTATCCGATTTGGTTCCCAAACGTCTGAATTTGGTTAACGTGAAAGGATATAATATCTGAAAACCAAAATTGTTCCCGGGTTATTTTTAAATTTTTTTTCAACTGTCCTTTCCATTTTATACTGACTCAGCATAATGAATACATATATTATTGAAGTATGGTTAAACACAGGGCTTTTTGTTTCAAAATAAGTTATAAAGTATTTTATTTAATTATTTTATAATTTATTTGTGTTATATATATTTTTTCTAAGCTATTTATTTCATTTTTTTTTTTAAATTTATTATACACCCATGCATAATAATGGTAAATATGTTATATTAATATAAAATAAAATGTTTAGATGGCAATTCGCCTTGTTCGGGAACCAATCCGGATGTGTGCCAGCTAGAATTTAATAAACCAATTCGGATTTAGCCATATTTTTAATTCGCGTGAAGTCCTCCTGTACCCATGATTCACAGCGAAAAATGTACCATTGCATAATCCAACCTAACCTAGCCTAACCTACAGATACATTGTACATTGTACCTATACTTAATAATATTATTATATAATTATTCCGATCGGATCTGCGCATATTTAGTTTTGTCATGAGCCGCAGCAGTCGCTTTGACGTTATACTATGTACACATAAAAAAAAAGTGAGGAATTCTAGTGATAATAATTATACTTGCACATAAATAAGACGAAGGCAGCTCCGAGGTGAGGGAAAAAATCGTTTCAATAAATTATTGTTATTTTTTATTCGTGCACTGCAGGCTGTACAACGCCTGTACCTATACGGAATATTATAATATTTTTATATTGTGTTCGGACTACTGTCACGACCCCCGAGCCGTATCATTCGACTAATAAAACTATCAGGCACGTATTATCAGTGGAAATATATAAAATATAGTCTCTTCAACGTACACCCGGGAAACCAGCTTTAATAATAATAATAATAATACGTTATCAGATCAGGTGTATTTCGTCATTATTCATGTGCATTTAGGCGATTACATTTTTCATGACGGTCGTGATATCAGTAGGGAGTCCCGTGTACAGCGCGCACATATTATAATAGTCGTTCGTTCGTCCGATACTATTATTATTATTTTTATGTGTTGTTTTTTTTCAAAACGAAAACCTTAATTGTTAAATGTCAAATCACCTCACAGATGATTTCTCTATACCTAAAACAAAAAAAAATAATAATAATAATCATAACCATGATACGATATATTATGGCCTACACATCTAGGGGCACTATAATATTATAATGTTATTATGCAGCCCCGAGACTTGTATATGATATCAATAAAACGAACGCAACTCGTAAAAATATGACACGGCAAAGTATTATAAACGTATATATTATTATATTATAGGTACATAATATTATTATCTAGTTAAACCTCGAAGAGCAATAAAACCGGAATTTTTGGTCAATCGTCATCGTTGTATATTATCGGCGATCAAATAGGACGAGCGAGACGGTCGTCCGGAAATAATTGACCATGTCTATTCGTTAATAATAATAATAATAACGCACAACGTCCGCGATGATAAACGTTAATTACACCACCAGGAAACGCGTAGGTATATCAATACTATTATATTCATGTATTATATTTCCTACAGCGGTGAGATGAGATGGTGGGGGGGGATATACATTTTATAAACTCTAATTATGGCGCGTAATAATATTTTCACCTTAAAAAAACGAAAACGATTCGATACCTGTTTCCACTAATATATACATATTTTTTTATATGAAAGGTTTCCGTCAAATATTATTTATGTCTATTTGTTTGTAGCGCAAAAATGTAATATTGTTTAATGTGTGTAAAAATCGATGAAAAACATTCTAATCACTACATACAATATGCGTGTCATTATATTAACGGAAATGTGTTTTACTAATAAACAATAATTGCATTTAAAAAAGTAATGAATTATATCACAGTTAAGTATCCGATTAAGCCGGGTATGAATAGTATTGAAAAATTCTATGAAAATTTATTTTTGTATTCCCAATAATATGGTTTATTGAGCGGTTTGAGAGTGAATACACCTATTATATTGCAGAAGAGAAGTTAATCTATACCTGTATAAAAGTCAATTGTAGATATTTTAGTTACTAAACTCAATAATTCAAATTCAAAAAGTATTTATCACAATCGTCTTAGAGCTAAATATTGGACATCGAAAATCGACTCCTGCAGTAGTACAAGTCTAGATAAACTTCTTCTCTCGTATAATAGGTTTTCATACTGTTCATAATGTCACTCAGCAAGCTATATTACTGGAAATAGGGAACCAAGTTTCAGTGTTTCACTAAAATTCGCATTTGTAATTAGAGTGTAAAATGCTGCCTCAGTGACATGTGCGTGCGGGTGCGGGTGCGCTCCACTATTTATTTTATACACAGTCACTCACACTAATGATCACTTACTACGCACACATTTACACGAATAGAAAATTGCCTATATTGAACTCTTTAGAAACAGTCGGTATTCATACCTCTGGGTATATTATTCAACAGTATAAACATTAATTATTATAGTAATAAGAGGTAACTGCTTGACCTACATAGTTTGATTTTATAACGATTATTAGTTGTGTAATTATTATAATTTATAAGTGGAATTCGAAAAAATCACATATCGACGTATTAAAATGTTTGAGCATGTAATTATAACATTTTACATCGAAGTAAAATAAAATAATATTTATAACCAAGCAATAGTTTTTAAAATATCACATAATAAGATCGCTTAAACTGAAATTGACATTATCGACGACAACCGGTGCAGTATATTATTGTACGGCCTTAGCGATTTGCTTACAATACCTAATATTTCTGAGCTCTATTACACGTGGTATTACTCGTTACATTATTTTCAAATTTTGTTTTAGCAGAAACGTGTATCCACCCACATCCCCCATAGGTAATATTGTAATTTTAATAATATTATTATTCCCACGGTTTTGACCGTCGTAATTATTATTGCAATCGTAACACTTTATGATATTATAAAATGTATTTTAACATGTTATGACACGATCGTGTTGTGTTGACATAGTACTATAGCGTAATTTTACAACGACATAGTATAGGTACTATATAGTTATTAATATTATTATAGAATAGTATTTTCTCGCTTTAATAATAATATTATATTGTTTTATATGTTAAAAGTTTAATAGAGAAATAAAAACGTTGTATTATTAAAGGTATATGTACCTACCTATAATATATGCACAACGATAATTGTACGTTCCGAAGAAACGTCACAGAGTATGCTATTATTAGATCATTATTTTTTTTTTCGAATACGATTATACTGTATTATATCAGCGTGTATAACGAACACAAAAACGAATAGGTATACCATGTATACACAACACGGTATCCGAATCCGTGATCAAACTTGAGTATATAATAATATATCCGTATATATTACTTGATATTAACTTTGTGTATATGGGAACCACCTACCTATTTATATATATTGTGAGCTATACACGTATTTGTGTACCTAAAGTCGTGTGTATATACCTAATGTAGTCACGGGCACCTATACCTATTATATATTTTTTTGCGATAATGTATTACTCTATACTTGACTTTGCGCAAAGCGATAAAAAAAAAAAATTAATAATAATAGTATAAAATACATTAGTAGCAGACCGAGTACGTAGTTTTGACCTAGATACGGACGTTTATTTTTTTTTTTATCGAAATTACGAATAGAATATTACGTTCGGTTTGGTAAACAATTTGGACTACCGTAATCTATACGGTCGGCGTGTCCGTGCGGCGAATACGATCTTAACGTATTATTTCCGAAACGATAAAAGAAACACGCGAGGTCCGACACCACCACCACCACCGCCTTGCCGACCACCTGCGACCATATGCTGGTGCAGGTTAACGGGACGGAACAATCGTGCACGACATTGACGTATCAGTAAACGCTTATCATATTATTATTATACGATGTAATAGTACTGTGCGGGTACGGCTATTATAATATTATAATAATATTATGTTGTAGCATTTTCGATTTTGACGTTGGTTCGCTGGCCATATGCTGCAAAACGAACGGACGGACGGCGAACACGCGTATAATATACTATATACATAATATATATCGAAACAATAATTATTAGGTGTATAGTAATAATATTATGCAGACGATTTAGTTTTTATTATTCAAGTACAAACAAACTCGTTTTTTCAAGGGTTGGCTTTTTTTTTTTTCATATTCTGTCAAGTATTTTGATATTTAGTTATGTATTATATTGAGTATACCTACGAGCTGCTAGGCTTACCCAACACTTTTATCAATTCGATTAAACTATTTTTTTTTTGTGTGTCACACTCAGAACAAGACCTGCACTACAATTCAAAATCTATATAGTTTTGACGAAAATCACATTATTATTTTTATTTACATAAACTATATTTAATCAACTGACGAGCAAAAAACGTACGGGGGGACACTTAAGCATCGATAAAAAATCAGCGCTATATATAGTTATATTTCGTAAGATGTTATATTATAACGATCGGCCGCGTGGTGTATATCACTTACAATTTATAGAAAAAAAAAAACCAGACACATATTATAATGTTAACTATATAATAATATTATGTATTGTCACACAACACATCGCGAATCATCGTATTTTTCATTTCGTCGACAACGGTATTGTTTACGGAATTGGTTCGACGATGCATCGAATTTGTTTATCGTTTTGCCCACGTGCAATGATTACTTATAATATAATAAAATAAATTATTTCTCATCGATCCCTACATGTCGAACCACAGACACCCCCCTTCATCATCATCATCCCCCCCCCCAAGTCAATCGCCACGATGGTGTGAAGAAATGCGCATACTCAGCTGATGCGCACAAGTACTTATACCTATTATACTTGTCACCGCTCGTATCATATTCGTCGCCACTTTGAAGTTTTCACGCGTACGACGACTCCAAATCCGCGCGACCGATCGGATAATCGTCTGCAGCAGCGGAGGCGTACCTAATCAGCTACAACACAGACATTCGTTAAGACTTCAACTCACATTCTCACTCTCGTATTATCGCGTTATCATCTATATCATGTTATTATTAATATTATAATGTTGGCATATCGTAGTATAATATATGTATACGCGTCTCTGTGCCTACACGCGACTGCGCGTATATTATAATAATATTGTAATACGCCGCCGCCGTTGTTATCCAATTAAAAGTGCACGTTTCTGATTTATATACGAAAACTGGCTTTATTATACACTATCATAATATATGGGTAGGCAGCGGGTACACATTACGATGAGTAGTAAATATTATTATCATATTGTATACCTACGTGTAATGTATGCGCGTACGCGTTTATGATTCATTTACCTCTCTCGCTGGCCGCAAGATGTATATGAGTTATGGGTCGAGAAGCGGAT
This sequence comes from Sitobion miscanthi, assembly GCA_008086715.1. Taxonomy (NCBI): domain Eukaryota; kingdom Metazoa; phylum Arthropoda; class Insecta; order Hemiptera; family Aphididae; genus Sitobion; species Sitobion miscanthi. Next base: position 20,174,672 of record CM017799.1, on the reverse strand, counting down.
CGACTCGGACCGCTCGCGACTTCCTATAATACTTACTTACGGTGTGTACCTACGCCGCGGTAATAATAACGCGCGTATAACAACGACGATGGTTATCTGCAAAGGACCGCGATTGCCGCGTTTTTTTTTATTATTATTTTAATATTATTATTTTTTTTCCCTCACGAAAATCCGGAGAGACGTCGGCGAATAAAATAATAATGTAATATTCTATATAGGTATATGATAATAATGTCTAAACGCGTATCGTATTTTGTTGTCATATGTGTGTGTGTGTGTGTGTGTATGAACATACGACGTATTTACACAACGATATCGTAACGACGTGACGCGTCGACCAAAGAGATCTGCCGCCACCGCCTGCAACTTCGCATGCCGTGTAGATATATTATAATATTATTATATACCTACGCCGCCGCACACTATCGTATCTATATAATATTTTATGTCCGTGTCATTATAATAACACGACGTGTGCTGCACGTGATTTGAAAAAAATTCACCCGGTACGTCGTCGAGATATCATTATTATTATTATTATCATTATTATTTTATACCAGCGCTGTTACACGACCGACTATGGCGATTGCAGGAAGATGTTCGAGACGTGGCGTGTACGATTATTATTGAACGAGAGCCGCCCGAAATAGATACGTTAAGAATCTGAATATGTATTGTGATTATATGCACATAAGTATTCGTAGATCCGTTTAAAAGAGGCGGTGGCGATTATCCCGCACCCGAAAGTCGCCAACGCGAATTCTCACGATTATTATTATTATTTGGAGTCATCATACCTATAGTGTTTCGTTTTAGATGACCGATACGATTTCTCTATTTATTTAGGTCTAACAGGCATTGCCTTTTCGATATACGATTACAACAGTGCAATTACGAGACAGTATACTGGAAAGCGTACGATACAAACGTCTAAACAGATAAATGTCTAAATAGTTAAATAGAGTGAACGTGGGCCGGTCAATATTGGCATTATGGACATAATTGGTCGCCTCGTGGATTTATTTTACGTGCGATAGTTTGTGATGGATTGTGTGAAATGGTATAAAGCGGGCAAAATTTCGGATGGGCTCTTGAGGAATTTATATGGGGAAAATTGATTGAAGACAGGAGAGTTAGTCAGTTTTTCAGATGAAACGTTAAATTTTAGAAACTAGTTATAGCGCACATATCCGCTATGACACATTAGTTGCACAACGACAACGGAGCGAACTAAAACAATTGATATGAGCTCGTATTAAGAAAAAAATATCAAAGAAATTATTTACCGATTTTTGGCACGAATCGCAGAAAATCAATAGTTCTGGGAGTGTTGGCCTAATTCGTGAACACCTCGCCAAAGTCCTGGTGGTCAAACACAGCTGGTATCAAGATATCCTGGTTTTTTTTTATCACACAATACTATTATTGTTCACGAGATGATCCTATTTGATAAAATCATGTCGATTCTCATGGAATCAGAACGTTGCGTGATATTTTATATTGTATTCAATAAAGTGTTTTTAATACGTCTACAATTAGACCTTCAAAGTTTTAGGTATACAAGTTATAACAACTGATACCTAATTATTAAACAAAAAAGTGTTCGTTTAAAAGTTAAGTATATGTATAGGTAGTACTCTGGTATACCCGATATTTGGGAACAAATTACAAGTAGATGCATTCCCAAACTATGGCGATTGAAGTATACTTGGCTACAAATAGTAATTATATTGTGTTCCTTAGCTTATGATGACGAATTGCAGTTCAAACGAAATCGATAGCTTTAAATTAGAATACAACTGCAATATATTATTATATTATATTATAACTCTAAGAACGTAATAATATATTGTGTTTGAGTTGAATAAATTATTCTCTATATATTTTGTTTCGGTTTAATTCATAATATTACGTTATAGCTATACGACGGTTATACGCGGACATCGAATAATATATTTTATTATATTATAATAATTTCTTAGTTCGTTGCAACGACGGATATATATAATATTTGAAATTCGTGATGCATCGTATCGACGATCGTAATGGAATTCATTTAATTCACGATCGGAATTCTCATAATACAATATTATGCTATACGCTAGACGGAATAATTGTATTTTTTTTCTATAAAATATTATAATACGTTTTCGTATTATATTACGCCGTGCAATGTCTGTTTGGACGTCTTTGACGCGAACCAGTTTTACTGGAAACTGACGATAAAAAAAAAAAAATAAAAATAATAATTACAATAATAATTGATAATTGTTTTTTTTTTTTTTTTTATTTTTTACATTAATATTTCGTGGCCGTCGATTAATCGGTCGAGACGGGCGCCGAACAACAGCGGTTTCGACGGGCGCGAATCAACTCGTTCGGAAAAACGCGCGCCGCGGCCAAACCAAGGACCGGCCGTGGGCGTACGCGGCTGTCGATCGTCGTCCTTACCCACACACACACACACACATATTATGAGTATTTTTTACGCCACCCGGCGCACGTCTCGCGAGCGACTGACACGTCGTCCACATGAGGTCTGAGAAAATAATAATAAAAAAAAAAACCCCGTAGAAGAAAACACGACGAGACGACGCGCGTATCTTATATTATATTATATATTATTTTATAATACCTATATAATAATGGTCGGTTGATGAGGTAAGAGATCGCCGCTCTCGCACTGCACATATCCGTCCGTCCGTCCGTCCGACCGACCCGCAGCCCGCCGAACGTGTCAGCGGCGGTGTACGGTTGGGTGGCTGGAGGGCGGCGGGTAATAATTACGATCGGCCAATGGATTTGAATGTATAATTTCGTGCCTTATTATTAGAATTTCCATCGTCCCGATGAACCGAATCGATCTGCCAGTCGTCCATCGCGCACTGCGGTGCGCCGGTATTTAATAATAATAATAATAACGATAACATCCAGCCCGCCGCCGCCGGTCGTCTGCCTACAGGAGCTTCGAGACACGACCTGACGCGCGCCGTAATTAACTGTCAGCGATCATCCAATTCCGATCGTCGGTGAATATAACAGCGTTTATTTTCTCGGATTTTTTTCATTATTATTATTATTATTATTTCCTTCTTATTAAAACTGGAGGAAAAAAAAACGATACCCATCTCGTGTATTGCGTATACCTATAGAGCATAATATGGGTACGTACCCTATACATTCACCAGAAGAATAAAAACGTCGAGAAATCGACTGTCCGCGACGTATAATTAAACCGAAACAATAATAACAATTCGTTGCATACCAACAGTAATTAGTGACCCCGCCGTAATAGTGACAACCTATATAACCTCCTAACCTTCGGACTCCCCCCCCCCCAACACCCCGCTTGCACACTGTCATGCCTCGTCCACTGACTCCCCTTCGATGGTGTATATTATTGAACGTCGTCGTTGTACGCGTATACATATTATTCTATGGGTGTATCCAATTATCGTTTAACACCCCTACCACCCCCCCCGCAACCACTGCGTCACAGCCCCGCACTCAACCCTTTCGATAGACCCACACCTCCAATACACAGTGGGTATACACCTAATAGTGCACATGATATCGGCGTGGGTCTCGGAGGTATTGCGTGGATTTATATCGCGGGCTGCACTCGTAGGCGGACAAATCGATTGCGATTACTATCGCAAAAGCGCATACACAAATCAATGTCCCGAACCCGCGAACAAGTCCGGTGAGACAAATCGCCGTCACCGCGCTATGATAATATATTATCATTATTATTACAATTACATAGTGTAATAATATAATATAATATATGATGTTACGATGCCGACGAGTCCGATCGTGTCGACGACGCCGACACACTGCCAATATGGGTTTATCGTGCGGAAAATATAATAATGTTGTATAGCATAATATGCATTCGAAACGGGAAAATCGACTCCGCCGGGCTCGTCCGCCCCCCCCCCCCCCCCCACCCGATCCGATATTGTTTTACAATCGCATACTGTTATGGCGATGACGATAATATATTATTATCAAATCGTACGAACCTTTTATCGGTCCATTTACAGAGCCGCTGTAAATCGTCACTCGGTACAGCGGTCACCCCGGCGCCATAATGTATAAATGTACAACGACAAAACCAACGACGGATGAAAATATTATGTCCACGTGGGCCCCCCGACAATGTTGTTTTCGACGTTTTTCGCTAGACTTTAATATTAAAATATGATCACGCGAGTGTCCTCAGCAGGTCTGACCGTTCCGTTTTCGATGACGTGATTTTTGAACTCGAGCGACTTAGATTTTTCGAAAATTATTTTTTGGTCAAATCTATACACGGGTACTTAATTCCGCAAAAACGAACGATACTGCAGTTGTGATTTGATGCGTCTCAAAGGAATCGGAAGTTATAGATGGATAATTTATACACATTTGAATAGGTACCTACTGTCATTAAGTTGAAATAATTTAGTTTAAGTGCTTAACCTTTGTTCTAAAGTCACAGATATCTTTCCAACGTTTTCTGTTTTGTTAACCGTGCATTCATTAGTTTACTGCAGATGAGAAAAAACATTAACAAACGTAATGAAAATGAACGAACATTTTCTATTGCTAGAAAAAAGAGAATATGCAATTTATAAACACAATAAATGAATCGATTGTTATATATTATGTTGTTATCTCTATAATTTTTTTAATATTCTATTTAATTCTACTTTTCAATTTAGGCTGTTATTATTTCTAGTTATTAGTATTTTGGGAACTGTATAATATGTATAGGTTTATTTTATTTTTTTTGTTTGAATTTTATAATTTTATTTGATTATTGTATATATATATATTAAAAACCATCGATAACCCTCCTTCTCGCCACGAGCTCTAAGCTTAAAGAGAAGGGTATTCAACAATTGTAATATCTACGTATAATTGTATTATGTTATAAGGGTTCAGTTAAGTTGAAATAAATTATTATTCTTATTATTATTTATCGCAACAATGAGTGCATACTGCAAATATATTTACCAATAACTAACTGACAGCCGTGATGAATTCCATAATTAACATACTAAATCCCACTGGTGTGTTTTTAATATTATTCAAAAAAATAATCATTCATGTTCACAGAGGAATGCCCGAATATGCGTACCAAATTGTGCTAACAAAGTTGATTGAACAGCTTAAAACTATTTTTAGGTTGATAATATTAATGCCGTGATATGATTTTAAATGTATAAATGAAAAAAAAAAAATACAATAATCATGATACTTTCTCCTAGATTTGCATGATAACACCGTATGACATAAATAAAATAAAATTTCTTTGACTCAGTTCATTATAACAGTATACATTATTATTATTATGTGATTTCAAAATAATGAAACTATAAAAACGTTAAAATGTATTTTATATCATATTAAAATTTATATAAGCAAGTAGATACACAATAATTCACGGGCTGGTGAGGAATATATATTTTATATTTTATAGTTTTCAATTTATAACATTTCATTTAGTAAGCGATAATATATTCTATTACAATGATGTTGTCAATCTACCTGTAATAATAAATTTTATAGCGCATTTTAAAACTACTATTGGTCGTAATATGAAGTAGGTACAACGTGATTCGTGTTTTATCTCTATAATAACATCTTATATATTAAATATACCTACGTTTTAAATTTAAATTTTGTAATTCAATTGTGCGGAGAAAAAAAATCATCTTAATTTTAGTATTTTTATAAAATGTATATTTTTTATAGTTCACTGTCGTTTGTACGTACAACTAAAATATAATCGCATTGATTTATGCGCCACGCACACGCATGCAAACGCAATAATAACCGACGATCGAGAGAAGCTGTGACAATACTACATAATATTATGCATAAACATTATACGATTTATAGGTAAACATATTATAATATTATTGCAATATTTAGTGACGACCGAGCCATACTCGCGACCATAATATTATATTTAATATACAGTAAAACCTCCTGATAACGGAAAACGACAACAGTCCCGAATAACCCGTATCCCGTGTGTTTGAGTCTCCTTTAACGGAAACTCCTTCTTAACGGACAAATCTGTTGGTACCGAGCGATAAGGAGGTGTACGATTCAGTTTAAATACGTCCGTTTCACACAGACCCGCGACGACCAGTCTCTCTCGTTGATGGAAACTGGTTCCACACGGACAAATCGTTTTCGAACTATCGATACGCGGCCGTGGCAACAATATTATTATAATACCTATATTGTTATATATAAATATATATATATATATGCGTCGAGTCGATCGGTACGCGTAATTGCACGGCGATAGGCGTTGCCGTCCGATCCGGTTGGTAGCCCGATTTCCTTCCGCTCCTCCTACGCGCACGTCTTTTGTTTATTTTTTACTCATTTTTTATTAACTTCATCTCATTTTCTCCGGAATCGATAATAATAATATTGTAATATCGTATATCGGTCGTGCGCCCACGACGTTTCCCTGCAGTGGTTCACGTGCATATGCAAATCGTGCGCGCGAGACGAGTCGTCCGCCGGCGGCGCATAGAACCTATTCACACGAAGTCGATATGATAATATTATCGTTCCGCGCATGCGTCATCAATATTTTAATCTCGTTTTGTCACTAAAAATAATCGGTCAACGTCGCTCATCGGGCGAACGTGAAATCGACCACTGGCGCGACTCCTCGCCCCCGCAGATTTACAATAAAATTAGGTAGCTATCCGTACAACATGCTGTGGATACGACGCGTTCTGCGGGCAAGATATCACGCAGTGGCTCCATCTCGAGACCACCAGTATAGGTCAGGTCCTAACCTTACCTATGTTCAACTCACCTATAATGTGTTATGATCATTGCACGGACATAAGCTTCGAACAATCGACGTTCTTCGACGTATCGTAATGTTATAACAACATAGTTAGACGTCGTCGACGACGAAGAGACGAGACCCGAAATGAATTTCCGTTTGGCGGAGTCCTTTGACGAGGGAGGGGGATGATCGCGCGACGACGACGACGAATATAATGTACGTATATCATAAGTATACCGTCGCGGGGGTGGGAGACCATATCATATACTGTCGGGGAAAGCGCGGGGCGTCATGAATAATTCTCGGTATGGGACGCGCGTATATAAAGAAAAATATGGATGGCATCTCATCAATATGCATGTATAAAGAGTGGCGGCTGAGGGCGGCCGGGACGGTTTCGTAGTTCATAATCTCGGCACATCAATATCTCAGCCACCGCGCCGAGCGGCTGGCTAAAGGAGTGCAGCGAGCAGAGAATTTGCATGGAAAAATATCAAAGTGAAAGAAAAAACGAAAACAAAAACTATATAAAAAAAAGTACAAAATATCATATTATTTTCAGCCATATCTGCCCATTATACGTTATTATAATACATATTATTATCATAATATTCCGTCTCGCTGCCGTGCGCTCCGATATTATTATTATTATTATTATTAGGAATGGAGGCTGCGGCGGCGAGACTTGATTTACGGTTGGCGATCGTTCGCTCGGTACAAAAATGTACTTCGAGTGTGACGCGTAAAATAATAACAATAATAATATAATATACGAAGTACGTATAATAATACAGTTGATTAACTGCAGCGCCATGACCCCGAGAACCTGGACGATGGTGGGGAGGTGCAGCTGGGAAACAATACGCGACGGCTACAATCTCGCACGCGGATCCGTTTGAAAATTCCATAAGCTCATCGCGCGCGCCACGCAGACTACCACTACCCACCGGAATCACGTACACGGTTACGTATATATATACCTGGGTTAGGTACCCGGGTATGTATATACACGAGTTAGGTAGATACTGAACTCGGTCGCGCAGGACTATAAAATATATTATATTATTATTATTATTAGGAATGGAGGCTGCGGCGGCGAGACTTGATTTACGGTTGGCGATCGTTCGCTCGGTACAAAAATGTACTTCGAGTGTGACGCGTAAAATAATAACAATAATAATATAATATATGAAGTACGTATAATAATACAGTTGATTAACTGCAGCGCCATGACCCCGAGAACCTAGACGATGGTGGGGAGGTGCAGCTGGGAAACAATACGCGACGGCTACAATCTCGCACGCGGATCCGTTTGAAAATTCCATAAGCTCATCGCGCGCGCCACGCAGACTACCACTACCCATCGGAATCACGTACACGGTTACGTATATATATACCTGGGTTAGGTACCCGGGTATGTATATACACGAGTTAGGTAGATACTGAACTCGGTCGCGCAGGACTATAAAATATATTAATATTATTATTACCTGCGCCGCAGCCGCCGCCGCAGCACGGTTACGCGGTATATACATAAAAAAGATAACAATATAATAATATGATATTATTAAATACAAGTGTTACCAGCTGCAGACCGCTATTCCGTACCTACGTAAAAAACCAAAAAAAAAAAAAAATCAATTACACGTTTTTTTTTGGTTTTTTTTTTACTCGTCTACGCCGAGATTCACTACGTCAGATAAACGAAAACGATGTCAAAAAATCTTCACGTTATGTAAATGTTATGTTCGATAAACTCTCAGATGTATATATTATTATTATTATTGTTACATTCGTATAATATATTATTATATAATAATATTATCACCACCACTCGATCTTAATAGCGTGGGTGTTCGAGTGGTGTATATTTTGTTCCGCGACGATATTGTCTTACACGAGTTCAAAATATCATTACTATTACGTTTACGAGCCCTTTATATAAATATGTGACTGCCTCTATTAGTACCATTACCTATCTGTAAATTATATGACATTATTATCGCATAGGTGACAATAAGAATATTACAGATTTTGGCCGTCGTCTTGGCCGCAGTGCGTTAAGATGTTATGACTACTAATAACTAAGAATATTATGACGCGTAAATTTTCTCGCTGAGTCGCGGTGCAGCTTTTTAGACCGTCGATGGACCTCGTTTCCACTGTCTTTGGTTTTGTTAAATCAAATCAATATACACATTCGATAGGAAATCCGTATTAAAGACCCAAATGTGACCGCCTTGATCACCCATGCGCACTGCGGGCACTCAAACGCTGAACTTTCGTCGAACTTTTATCGACGATACTCGAAAAAAATGAGCCGATCGCACGATTTGCACCGTCAACCGATATTCACAGTATTAAACGGGCGATACACGAGTATCTTATAAATCATAAAATATAATATAACAGAATATTATTTATTTTAATGTCCGCCCATAATAATAATAATATTATAGACATATTTAGACCCGACTGGTGTATACACAACGCGGGTTAAGCGCATACCCGTGTGTCCGAATATTATGACGTATACCGATCGATAAGAACGAGAGTAAATATTAGCTCAGCATTGTACAATAATTGTACCTACGTATGTAGGAATGGTCTTGCAACATAATGAGATTTAATATAATATTATAAGTACATAATATACCTACAAACGGACAGACAGTACATGTATAGGACCCCGGGTCGTAGGTAATGAAATTATTAGATTTTATACGTCAAAGAAGAATAGAAAAATTAAACACACATGCCTGTGTATTATTATACACCATTATAAACAATGTTTATTGAATAATAATATAAGAACATTTTGGATAGTAATATAATTGTATTAACAAAAGTAACTTTGATTGAAAATGTCACAAAAGAGGAGATAATAGGATTTGACGCGTTATTGTAATAAGTACCTGCCTCTTTCATTTTATTCGTATACATTTTAACGAAAATGCTGAGCATTGGTTAAATGTACCTGAGAAATTATTAATACTACTTATACAATAATACACTTAATTAATTTTATCAAAATTTAAATTTTGAACAAAGTACCTGTCTATTATTTTACCATAGTAATAATAATAATAAAAAAAAGCTGAAACTTAAGAATTAATTAAGACAAAGAATTAAGACAATTTGGACAGTAAATATTACATAATTGTAAAAATGGAGTGAGGGAAAGAGAGTGGGTGAGATTTGGGTGTGCAAAATGTATGCTACGTAAAAAACAAGAAAATGTTTTTACTTTTTATAAAATATAAAATATAAAATATTATATTGTATGTATTTTTAAATAAACTCCTCCTATCTACCTACATTAGAAATGTATATTTTATTCGGTACTATAAGACTTTTAGTATATGACGAAACTAATGGTATGTACATAATATTATTGTATTAGCCAACTAAGAAACTTTAATTTCGTAAAAATTATTATCTAAAAACTGCATACATTCATTTTTCAGGCAAAATATACTTAGCTCAAAATCCAATAATATTATTAACAGACAATTCACAATTAATAGACACGTATTTATTTTATTCAAAACCAACCTTACATGATTCGCCATTATGGCACTATATACTTTGTTTTTATGGTCTGTTAACAGAATACGGTGTAGTGGCGCCGGTAAGACATTGGATTTTATTCGCTCGACATATTATAGTGCCTATTTAGTGAAAGATGAATTCGTGAACTTGAAGTAGATACAATTTGATAACAAACTGGTTGTACCTTACGACAGTATTAGTGGTTTTTTTAGTTTTTTGTCATGACGTATTATAGTAGTTCTCATTTTCCCATCGAAAAATGAAATGTACTACCTAGGTACTTGTAAACTCGAAAATAAAGTAGCTCCGATCACTTCAAGACAACTCTGCACGACCAGAAAATATGTCATACTATATGGTCCATGTGAAAATAACATAAACTAAACAATATACCTATGGCTATATGACGCGTTTTCATATCTTTAATAATAAAATAAGTTTATAAAATATAATCAGATACATGTTATGCAATACAATATAATTGTACAACACTAAAGATCTAAAAAAAAAATATCAACTGAAAAGAAGTTTGACTGAAATTGAGTGATTACAAAAATACTATGATGAACATTGTATGTATTATATAGGTGGTTTATTTTATTATTGATTGAAAATAATTTTGTTTACATGTTTTGAAAAAAAATGTCAACTTATCTTGTAAACAGAAATAAAAACAAAATAAATCATGTTTGTGTCTCTGGAGTACACGTTATATAATAGGCATATGATATTATATTTTAAACTAGCAGACCCGTCGAACTCCGTTTCGCCACCAGATTCGTTTTAAGTAACGTTGTAATTTTTTTTGTTATATATTTGAAAAGGAAAATATTTATTTCATTTCACAACAGTAATAAATTCATTACAATTACCTACTAAAATGAAGTGTTATTTAATTGTTTCATTGTAGTGCTCTTTGGTAAACCACATTTTTGTCCATGCACCATCTGTGTCGTCACAATGTCGTGTAGACGGGGATCAGTGACTGGATCAGGAATTTCAGCTGATATGATGTCATCAACTTCATTAGAATGTAATTTGTTCAGCAACCAAATTAGGATATGAGCATGCGGTAGTCCACGCTTCTGCCATTCCACCGAGTACATATAACAACGTGTGTCACCAAAAACTCGATACTTACTAAGCACATCCATCATAACCTTCAGTTTTTGCTGAAATACTCTGGCGATTATGTCATGGCGATCTTGCGGTTTTTGACCCGGTTCCAACTCGCGTTCAATTTCCGTCCACTTCGGATTGCATGTGACCGTAATAAATAAATCCGGAGTTCCATAATTCGCACGTACGTCATAGCGTCTTGAGCGTATTCGTGCATGTGGCGTGGGCTTCCGATATAAGTTGATGGGAGAACCGTCAGTCGTCCAATATTCTGAACATCACCATCTGAATGAATAGCATCACGCAAGTGTATATAGTCCTCAGATCGTAGCTTTGGCTGATTGAATCTGATGAACGCTAAACGTTCTGTCTCGACTTTGACATACATGTCGACGGCGAATTGCTGGAATAGCCGACCGCACTTCAGAATGACATTCTCCTCATGTGTACGAATCATCATACGATACGCATAGTAATTCATTGCGCTTAGATTTTTATTATTCGTTGATACTCCTGAAATTAAATGAATGATTAATGGAAACCAATAAAAGTAATAATGGAAATAATTAGTGTTTGAATATTGTACCTGTAATTGGATCGACCATCTTCAACGTGATGTCGTATCCGTCTTGCCCTTGCCAATAAATGATTGGATATTGTAACGCATCGTACAAACGATGTGTCTCGTTTACACGATGCATGATATTGCTTCTTCGCTGAACGACAATGTCTCGTGATTTAGTTGGATCGCCAACAATAATTGCAGCAACATCATTAACGGTGGGTGCATTGAATCTTCGCACATGTTCACCTGTTGGAGTACAATCCGCTCTTATGACAAATTTGTGCGTATCCGATGGCATTCGTTCCAATGCTGTTTTGAACATATTAACCACAGCATTATTAGCGTGAAAAAATGCTTGCAACTGTTCAATAATTCGTCTCTTTAACTGTTGTGCTCCCTGTATATTGCACCGCACGTTCAGCTGATCCACCATCGACGAAATGAAATATATTTGCAGAAATTGATGCGGTTCATCTGGTGTGGTTGGCACCATTGAACCGTGCAAATGATATATTTGACCTTGTATCTGTAATTGCAAATAATCATTAAAATTTGTTCATGAATACATTTTAAATCGTGTGATGGTGTAGTGTGTGGTGTATATGACGTTGTTATGTGTTGTAATTATGTGTTGGTTATGTGTGTTGTATCTTTTACCTTGCAAGTCGGCATGAAGCCGCCTTCTCGAATGATATTAGCTCCAAAGGAAGTCATGCGAAAGCAGTTATTGTATTCAAGGATGTGTTTAAGAAAATGGCTTGAATCGGGATCACTTCCATCAAACAATGTTTTCAGTGGCTGTGGTGGTGTAAGTAAAGGATCCAGTTTGACTTTTCCATTTGCGCAGCACAATCCAACCGTTTCTCTTTTGAACTTTAACGCATTGCAATATCTGCATATAGTCGTCATTCGTCCAACATCAAAATTTTCATCATCACTGTAGTTCGCAGTGGGATCATATTGGAATGCCAAGCGATTGTATGATGCCAATGATCTTCGTGTGCTCACGCGATGTCTCAATCGGTCATTTTCTCTTATTATATTTTGTCTTTCTTCTCTTAAGTTCCTTGAATAGACTTGTTGCTGGCTTGCATGTCTTGTGCGGCGGCCGATGTTCGAACGTCGTTCTCTAGGCATTTTGGACTATGGACAGAGTGTTGAATTTAACTTCAAATGCACGATCCACATAATTTACACTGAGCTTAAATGAAATTAACTGAGCAGAGAATGTCTCAATCGGTCATTTTCTCTTATTATATTTTGTCTTTCTTCTCTTAAGTTCCTTGAATAGACTTGTTGCTGGCTTGCATGTCTTGTGCGGCGGCCGATGTTCGAACGTCGTTCTCTAGGCATTTTGGACTATGGACAGAGTGTTGAATTTAACTTCAAATGCACGATCCACATAATTTACACTGAGCTTAAATGAAATGACTATCTGTCAAACACTTTATCACGCACCGTTGCTATTGGTTTGAAGTACATAAAAATAATATATAAAAGATATAATAGATGTATAATAGATGGCGCTGTATGTGAAAAACGATTTCAACACTTTTCTGTTGAATTTTTCCTGAATTTTCAAGAATTTTCTTTGCTATAAACCTCACGTAGCCCAAGACCTTTCAAACGAATGCAAAACCATGGAAATCGGTTGGTGCGTTCTGGAGTTATAGCGTCAGGGAGGAAAACCGGACTTATTTTTATATATTAGATTAATTATCAGACGAGACAGTGAATACACTCCGAAAGAGACCCAGTGAAGTGTTTCAAAATAAATTAATTTTGCATTATAGACTATACTCTGGCATTTTCATTCGGAACAATGAAGTTCATAATTTCATTGAATCTGTTAACAGCTATTATCCATTATTGCAATATAATAATTATGCAAACCCATTTAAGAAATGGTGAGAAAATTGAAAACGTTTAAACGAGTTTAATCAATTATTATTTACCCGTATATTATTTGTGTGCAAAACAATATAGTCGTATACATTTTTTAAATTTATTTTTAGCTAAACGATGAGTTATGAATTTAAACGACATAATTACCATTATTTGTTCATAATAATATTGCTTTATCAGTATTAATATTATGAAAAGAAAATCGATACGAAGAGATTTCAGATAATCGTTTTTAATATTATTATCTACTTACCACCTACTTATACTTATAAAGTCTATTGCATTTTCTAAGATGTACTTAAAACTTAAAATTATTATCATCATACATCGATATAATTACATATAAGTTATTAATAATAGAACCGCATTAATCAATGTAGGACCCGAAACTTGGTGATCTAAAAGTGTTTAAAAAATACTCTATAAAAAGGGAGAAAAAAATGAATTAATATGAAACAAAATTATGTTAAAACTGTATATTTAGTATCTATCGTGAAAAATACTAAAATAAATTTGAATGGTTAAAACTCAAATCCAAGTATTCTTAAGCGCGAGGAACCTGAATTTAATATTTAATTTCAGCCATTTTGAAGTTGATATGAAATTTTAAGATTTGAACAGACATTGTTCACAACAACAACTTTACTCGTTATACTGTAGTGCCAGTAAAACGATTATAAAACTGACAATGAATAGACGATTGTCTTATTAAAAATAAAATCTAGATAATGAATTTATCTTTTGCTATGGAACAGTAAAATAATAGTACCTAACTATTCGTGTCTTTGTGTTTTTACGACTAATATTGGAGATAAGGGAACTCAACGGTTGTTCGAGGGGAAACCATTTCGCCATTTCGATTTTATAGAGATCGTGTCTGCACGCGACTAGTCCGTATTAATTTAAATTATATATTAAGTAAATACTATTTACCTATTTAAATACTGCATTTTCTAAAAAAAAATAACCATAATGAAATATCATAAAATTCCCTTGGGAACTATAAAAATACATTAAATGAACAAATAATATCAATAAATTTCGCAACGCTTCCTCATAAAATGCAATATAAAAACTTTACCATTACATTCCATAGTCCATAAACCGAATTTTTGTAGACACCACCGATGTATTAGAGAAAATGAAAACAAAATGCAAATGCATCAAGTTCCGGGCCTTACATAAGTTATTATTCAAACGTAATAAATATGATGAAATAATGCGATTTACGTGTATCCTATTAGCAACGTGTATCATTAATAATAATAAGAAATTAAATTATGATTTAATATTATTATTAAAACGATTTTACTATTCAACAAATAAATATAATACAATTGGACGTGCATCGTTATTATTTACGTCACTTTTAATGAACTGTGATGCACTAAGCTTGAGTAATTAGCACCAAATGCTTGACGTTAAAAAAATTTATAGGAAAAATATATCTAAACCTATAATGTGACGCAACCGATCATTAAAATAATAATTAATATTATTGCTATGCATTTTGACCTTTATTTATGACAAAAAATTCAGTCAAACTTGAAGTGCGAGTTTTATTATTGTATTTCAAACGAAATGTTTGTAACACGAGCTTATATATTGCCATTATACCGCGCCAACGCGTTTTCCTTTTTTAATCTATACAATACCTGCATACATTTTAACGCACACTTGTTGGGTATAATTAATGACTTTTCGTGTGATGTTGTTTATGCTCAAACAGTTTTGCAATATGTGACGTGTTTCGTTATAAAACCTGACTCCTGAGTATCCGATAAAAAGACACGATTTTAACTGCGCACGCGTCCGCCATGTTGTATCGGGCAAACCGATTAAAAAAATATAATAATAATGCGTTTCCATCGCTCGGAAACAAAAGTGAATACTATTCGAGGCCAAAGAATTACTCGGGCTTGACTGTAGTGCGAGACCATTTAACGTATTATCGAAAATATAGGTATGCTGTGAAAATCGATTAATTTTTTTTTTTTGTTTTATCCTCGTTGAAATATATTGTTTGCTGGCTGTATATACATAACCCGTTAGACTATGACACTACTATAAACATTTTTAACAGGTTAAGCGCCACGTAGGGTCTATTGACTTTACATTCGACTATTCAAAATGATTCTTATCAAATTTAGCAGGTTTGTCTAAAAAATTATCCAAATATTTTCTATTTATACATTTGGCCATATAATTAAAACGCCAAGGTATTTCAATGAACCATTTTACAAACTTGTCCTACAGGCCACGCTCTATTTGAATTCCACAAGAAAACATATAAAATGAAGGTTTTGGAGACCCTACGTGGCGACAAAGACACCATGACGGGCTTCAAAACCCTACGCGGTGCTATATTCAAAACTCAGTTTTTTGGATTGGCGATTAACCTGTTTTAAACGACCAGTCGAGATTCGATGGTTTTACGTCCGCGGTCTCGAAATGATCGATTACGCGAACGTGAAACGCTCGGCGGCGTTTGCTTATAAATGACTACCTGTCAAACAATTTGATCGATTTCTCGCGGCATTGTGATATTATATAATTCACCGACGACGGTGGTGTGAAACCTTGTCATAATGATGTTGCAGGTAATTAGTGTTTAAACTCGACACGAATGCCGGATGATTCGAATCGCCGGTAGGTAAAAAAAGCAGAAAATGACAAACCACTTGTCGTTAATTCTATTTATCGTCGTAATCGCGTACACAAGTAGCGTCATAAAATTAAACTATCACACATTATACGTATAGACAGTGTCTCCGACACGTAGTGAAACTATAGGGGGGTCTGAAGGTTAGGTATACCTCTCTACACAATTAGAAATTTTTTTAAGAATTCTACGTGTACCTACGTGCGCATAATATTATTGTATTGGAATTTCAGACATCATACAATGTATAAGGACGTACATTCTATTTTGATTTTACTCATAAATCCCATTCTGAACACTTGTTGAGAACATTTTTAAAATCCAAAACCCTACCTGAACCCGAAAATGAGTTCTGATAGTATAATTATTATTGGTCTTTGATAACGAAAAACATATCTGAACAAAATATAATAGCCAAACTTCACGCCGTATACGTCAATTAAACGATTACCTATAACTTTTTGTAGTGAACATAGCCGCAATGCAGAATTCATGTATGATCTATGTCCTGGTGCCAATTTTAGCACTGGTTTGAAAAATATCGTTTCGACAAGCCGAGTGGGTGTCAAACATACATCACTCACGCGCCGTTGATTATAATTTATATAATATAATCAATTCTCACAAGTATATAGAACCGTATAATATTGTTCGAACCAAATATTTGGACAACGCGATGGTAATTAATTTTCACGTATTTTACTTATATAATATACAATCGAGAGGATGCTGCACAGATATTATATTATGGTTTCCGTCTTACAAGTGCGTAACATATAGCAAACTTACGCTCAGAATATCACGTTTAAGAATAGCACATTATCTAGGTTTGATTAATGGGTTTTTTATGATAGCTTAGTTTTCAAGCTCACGTTATGCACTTGTAAGACAGAGACAACAAAAGGCCGCGTGTAGCATCCTCTTAAATCCGTTTTCCAACTAGATTATTGCCCATATAGTGTATTTCTGCTTCTTTCGAACAGCTCACGATTTAGTCGGGTGCGGTGTTTGGTCCTATATTCAGTTGTCATCATCCGACATCTATTTTCTCCGGTGCTATTCTTATATGACTCGACACTCTGCGCGAGTACCTACGCGTTTCGCGATGACTCTAGGTCGGGTGTCGCGTTTGGCACGTCGCGAAAATAAAATCAAAGCTCACCCCCCCCCCCCCCCCCCCCCCCGAAAAAAACCATTATTTCGTCAGACAAGCTTTTGTGGGACACATTACCAACTACACCGCACGTGTACGCCCTCGTCCCTGCACGCCCCCTGTCTTCTCGTATATCGCGCGTATACATGTAGTATTGTTCACTCACACATAATATATAATATATCATTACTTATATTATTATTATTATTATCATATAGAATACGCGTGTCAGTGGCGTTTCGTCGTAATTTCTGGTTTTACACGGTTTTAATATTACACACTCGTTTCGGCGCCACACGCATATTATGACGTATATACATATGATATTATTATACATGTATGTATCGTGTATTATGTGTACTGCAGGCAGGTTATACGACCATACGAAATATTATTATTATAGGTATATATGCGAGTTCGGCCCGAGTGTCTGTCGTTGGTGAGCGCCGCGAGTTTTGCCGACGAGAATAATTTATTTCGGGTAGATTTTACTCGAAAATATCGCGTTTAATCCCCGGCAAGTCACACGGTATACAACATATTATACCGTATGTTTATATATATATATGTGTGTATGTACAAGAGGAGGTACACACACACACACACACACACCTGTCCTATCCTCCGGCCTCTCTTCAGACCGTTTATTTACGCCGACACGCGTTATGTATATACTATAATATTATATGGGTACGCGCATTATATTAGTATAGTATAGCACTGTGCGCCATAACAATGTTTATTTGTCCGGGCTTTTATTATTATATTATTATTATCATTATTATTACTATTATCATTATACGGTGCACACAAAAGTGGACCTGGCGGAGGTCTAATGACGAAAAGTTTTCAACACGGATGTGTACACACACGCACTCGTACGCGGCCGCGTTCAGGGGTGTAAGTTCGCAAAACAAGCGTGTACACTTTTAACACGGCCTGTCGGAGCTGCCTAAAATAATAATAACAATAAATCAAGAAAACGCGACGCCTCCGCCTCCGCGGACATTTCGAGTTGCCGTGGTGGCGGTGGCGGTGGAGGTGGTGCTGCTGCTGTGGCGAAACCCGTTTGCGTGCGTTTGAACGGTCTCCACTCCAACTGCAGCAGTCGTGTACAATGCGCGATAATGTTATGATATTATTATTATTAATATGTACTATTATAACGTACCACACAATACGACCGTGTCTATTTATTTCACGCCATTATACCGCGGTGTCCGCGTGGTATCTGGTCCGAAAAGCCGGTGCCGCGCGGCGCTATACATTTTGAGATCGAATGATTTTTTCGGTTTCGCCTCCGCAGTTCTTATAGAAAAACGAAAATTACCTTTTTGTCACGCCTGCACCAAAAGTGTATGGTCCGACAGGTGGTAAAGTGGTAATCCCCAAAAGTGCTGGGCGTATCCCCTGCTCTACTAGCCACTGAAATCTATACCACGGTACTTACAAAACGTAAACTTTTGGTTACATCTTATATTCGTATTATAACCTCCAAGCAAGACGCTTGAAAAAAAAATTAAATCGCTTCTTTCGTGAAATCGTTTTCGTAGAATGGTCTGACGGTTGTTGCACAAGTCCCTGCATTACCTCTGCATCGAATTAGGTTTTGAAATATTTGAATACGGGTTCCGATAAGATTCCGGTTTCAATACGTTCACCCAGAGTTCTGGGTGTTTTCATCGGTACGATCCTTGGACTGCAGGACCCGCCATAAGACCACGGTACGATATCATATAAAGTCGAGTGGTCGCGTGTGGTACCCATATTATAATAGCAGTGACACGCGTTATCAGTCCCGTTAACGTAACAACACTGTAAAAACAAATCAGCGTGGGATTTAAATACGTACGGCGATATAGATGATAAGCCATAAAATATATGTATATAAACGGTGATACGAATATTCGTATACCTATGTATAGATACGCCGCGTGGAGGTACAAGTACAACGAAATCGTACACAGTCGTATATAATTTGTTTTAACCGCGACGTCCGTACACGAACGAATTACCACAGATACCACATGCCATTATATCATCAATACCGCTGTAACATAAAACAGGTAACGGTCGTGTTCGAGCTCACGAAGTTAGTCGTCGACGGCGTGCACGAGTTCTCCTCAGCAGCGTGTAGAGAGTTGTCACCGCGGTGTGATGATTTCTGCTATTTACAGTCATCTCGATACATCTTCATAATAATACATATTATTATATTAAACAGTACTAGACTACATCCACGCGACAATAATAAATTGCTCTAGACTATTGAGTAGGTATACTTTAATAATATTATATAACTTGTAAAATTAATATTAGGTATGGTGAATACTATTATAATCAAATAACGACTATAATAATCAATGTACAAATCGAAATCGTCTTATATTATATAAACGCTATAATATAATATATCATTGTGTATAACCTCCTAATATCTCGTATATGTAATATGTTTCAGAAATTTGTAAATTAAGAAGAGGGACCGAGGTTCGGATGAATAATATACAATTCGCTCGCAAAATAAGCCATTACCTACGAGAATATCATCAGCGTATTAAAATAAATATTTAATAGATGACCAACTTTAGGTATTCAACGGATTTGACCTCTGATTAATAATGGAATTTGAAAACCATTGTTCATCATTCGAGTGTTAATATTAAAATGTTTGTGTAAATGTTATCCAAAATACCTATGTCGAGTTATTCATTTATAACAAACTATAAATTCTACAATTTTGTTGTTGAAATTCAACAGTTTACAAAACTATAGTATATTACAGCTTTTGTAATAAATTCATTTAAATTATATAATATAATGTCGTAAGCAACATAACGTTCAGACTTTAAATCTTTAAAATGAGTTTATTGTATTACATTTACTTTCAATTGAAAAGTGTTAAATACATTTTTAGGATAAACAATTTTAATTAGTTTTAAATTTATAAATAATTTGATTAATCGTTTCAATAAATCATGAATCAAGCTTAGTTATTAAATGGTTATCCATAATTTAATACTATCTTCAATATATTTAAATATTCTGTAAGAAAATGGTATCCATCGAGTAGTAAGTGCAAACTTAAAATTGTTAAAACGTATATCTTATCATACTCATATCAAAAGATACGAGCTGTAAACCATTTACATTCTTCTTATCCGAAACGATTGGTTTTAAATATTAATTAAAATAACATTTTTTATCACTATTTAGTATTTAAGTAATATTATCTACAATATTAATAGATATTATAAATTTACAACTTTATTTTATATAGATACGAAAAATGTCTGTGTCGTATATGACTGTTTAATTTTAAATTATTTAATTATAGATACATATACGTTTAAATTAAATTTATTGTTGTATAATTTATCATTATATAATAAATAATGTTTGAATACAACAGCATGTGGTTTTTTTTCGTGAAACATCATGCTCATGCTAAATTAGTTGTCAAGTCAAACTACCCCTCCAATTTTTTTTGAGATTGCTTAACATTTAATCCCGACGGACGGAGATTGACTTGTTTCTAATTTGTTATGTATGGGCATCTTAGTATATATTAAATATAGGGTGATCACTAGCTCCTCGAAGGGAAATCACCCGAAAAACGCACCCTCTTAGCGCCTAGTTAGCATCCGTCGCCGTCGTTGTAAAGCATTCTTTGGATTCTCGTATGGAAGGGTTTGTGGGTAATTTTATTCAAAAAATCGTAAACTACACATCATAATACTATAGGTATACCCTACAGTGTAAAGTAAAAATTATAAATCGATAAAATTTATTTAAATCCAAAAACATAAACAATTTTTAATTAAGCCATTATATTATTGTATTAACCATATCCGGCTATATATATATTATGGATAAGTAAAGGCGACATCGGAGTTTAAATTTGTTCCTACCGACTTCATAATAATTATACGTGCGTGGTATGGAATAATTATTGTTACCTACCGAAACACGTTTACTGTTTGTGTTTGACGCTAAGCCAATTTTCCGGTACGAGCCGTATCCAAATATTTTATATTATCTGAGGATTAACATATAAATTTGATGTCAATAAATTACTCGTTTCATTATTTACATTGGTTGTGTTTTTCAAGAAAACGATAAAATCGAATTAAATAAAATATGAAAACTGATATCTATAGGAAGTACGGATCTCGAAGGGTTTTTAATATTTCATAGCGGAAATGATTAGTCTAATGAAAAATTTAAGACCGTATAATTCGATGAATAATTCATTAAAACAAATTGAAAAAGTACATTTTGAATATAAGATTTGTTTAAAAACGTAAAATAAGTTGGTTGCAGGATTAAAAAAAAAAAAGTCATAAACGAAATAAAAATAATCATATTGACACACAGCAGAAAAAAAAACATTATTATTTAATCGGTTGAGTATACACAATCATATTATATTGAATTTCTCGAAAATCGTTGGAAAATCACAAGTTTAATTATTCATAATATATGAATCCGAATCTATATATCCGAATTTTCGCTACACTGCACTACATAATAATATGATGTAATATACACAACCAGCGGCAATGATCTCATAACTGTATTAAATACACAACCTTATAATATTATAATATAATAACACACATATTTCAGCTATATTCGCGCGTGCGAGCGTTCGTTTCGTTTCCATCACTGTCGCTTTTCTTCATTAATAATTGATGATATTGTATTTCCGTACGGAAATAAGTGCGTGCATGGCAGATACTGCCGCTGCACCGATATAAAGCACATACACCCACACATACACTCATATTTCGGAAAAACAAATGTCACACACACACACACACCCACCCTCCACCCCACGTGCACCCACTATCGCGCTCGATATACACACACCCTGTAAGTACGCTCACACACACACACATAATATATAGTAATATGTATATATATTTATATACTATTTTCCGCGAGTTGTACATAATATCTATATATATATATATGATATTCGATTCCCCAGGGTCGTATTTAAATGCGTTTCTTCTGCTGTACGCACACTATATAGTTTAGCTGCAGTCACATCGCACGGGGTGAGATATTATGGTGAGTGAGAAAGACAGCGAGAGGGTGCGGGCGAGCTCGAGATCCGAGAGCGTTTCCGCTGGCGCGCGTGCGTGTACGTAAGTATTTCCTAAATCATCGCCGTCGTGTACCTAGGTATATATATATATATATATGTGTTACATACCTCGCTCGTAAATCAGTCGAACGTGTAGGTATCGTATACACACATATTATAATGTATATAAGTAGTATATATATGTGTATAAATGTGTACTATTATAGTGTGACGACAAAACAGTCGCGTCTTTGCAGTAGGTACACATATATATATTATATATGCTCGTACGATTGACTTGTGATGATTAAACGTTCGAGCGGGCGCGGCTCGATTGAAACCGTGTAGTACAAATAAATATGTACTTACATATTATATATATATACACATAATATATGTAGAGCAGCTTTCGAACACGCGTATGTGTGTGCACACATGCAAATTGCGTCTAATTGGGCGTTTGCCGCCGCCGCCACGTTTACGGACGGGGAAAAAAAAAACAATTAGGGCGTATATTATTATTATTATACACACACACACACACACACACACACACACACACATCACCCACGATCGCGTTCATTCTGGTACGAGCCAAAGTTGCTACGGTATATGCGTAGGGTTAGCGCGTATACCGCGGTGGTACATAACGTATATTTATGTAAATTAATCGACGACGGCGCCATAATATTATAATAATATATTATTGTTTTGGATCGGCGAAAGGAAGCGAGGTATATAGATACCACTAAAGAACCGTCTCGATAATTGTGCCGGTGAATGTGTGTGTGTGTGTGCATAGAGTGCAAACGAAACTTTGCGAAAACGATTCGGTTATATGTATATGTATAATAAATATAGGTAGTTTGTGGCGCAGCAAAGGGTCCAAAACCGACGTTTCGATTTTAACTGCACCCGCATACGTATATATTATATAAATTATATTTTACTAATTCACTTTAGCAACTTTAACGATTCCGGCCAGAGATATTATTACAATAATAATATAATGTTGACGACGCGCTCTGAAAGTCGTCTGCGACTCTCGCGTGTATATAATATATAATAATAATAATTATAATAATAATAATAATAATAATATTAATAATATTAATAATATACAGAGACTGCGAGTTGAGCACAGTCACACTTCTGCAGCCGGTAGTCGTATTATTATTATTGTTATACATATAGATCAGAAGCCGTTTCTGTATGTAGCCATCCACCGCAGCAATGGCGGCGATGGATTTGATACTTTTTTGATTTATTATCGTTGTTTAAAAGGGCTTCAAACACAACCACCCTATATACATATATATATACAGTGTTGTGTTGCAGGATGAAAAAGTTGTCTAATGTGTCGAGTTTTTCACAGTGACGGGTTAAGTGCGTCTTGGCTTTTAGTTTCGAAAATAAGTTCAGTTATGTGCGTGTAACGAACACACGCACACGCACGCCTAAATTAATGTATAGTTTTCTATATTCGATCGTAAACTCCGGGTCGGCGTATTCATTTAATTTGAATAAAACAACATTTCTCGATTTACGAACGTCAATGCGATTAAAACTGGTATTTTAAATTTTTAAAAGTAATTTATAGGATTTAGATGGCTGATATAAAATAATAATATACCTAGTATAACAGCAATGATTATATATGGCGTTCATGGAAAAAAAACCATACTAAAAAACGCATTAAAAACTGTTTGAGAACAAATTGATGCCGGATATATTTAATAGAAGTTCTTGAATATACGCAAAATACGTGAATATTATTTACACGCAGTGATTTCGCCAACAACATTGTGACTGAGCGTATTTCAGATGCACCATAACTATTACCATGTTTTTACTACACACAATTTATCACTAATATTTTAATACCATTTTAAATTTGATTCCTATATAATATTATGTATATCTGCACGATATACGATAAATAATAATATAAATATCTATGGTAAAAAAAACAATATTTGATACCTATACATGTATATTCTTTCACTGTCAATAAAAACAGATGTGTACCTCCTAATCGTATTTTTATATTCATTTTTTATGACACTGGATATCATTCAATACAACTCACCTGCAAAACGCTTCAGGTACATAGTTTATGACAAATGCCGATTTAAGTTTAGTAATTTTAATCATTACGGACGATCATCAATCGGAATCTAATATACAACCTATATAATAGGCACCTACTTATCGACCAACTGAATTAATTGCTACGAGTTTTAAGTACAATTTCTAATGCCTGTATATAATACAGCATTATCTTTATTTGGTATTTATAATATATTATTATTGTTTTTCGTGTTTTTTTTTAAAAAAGATTTCATATGTGTTTTAAATAATATTTTATTATAGACCAAAGAGTCGAATCATCGATGTAAATTATACTTAAAACGAAATAAAAACGTCAACGCGACAATGGATTAATGGGTTTACGTAGACGCCGAACCCGGCGCGTAATCGATATAATTTAGTGTCTATTACATGCATATACCAGGTATAATGTGTATATATAATTTTTTTATCGAACGGGTAGATAGTTGTTGTATAGGTATAACAATATTGTCGGACGTACATTTCTGATTTAATCGGTATTGGAATAAAAAAAAAAAAAATCGAATGTTATACGTAGGTATTAACAATATGTATAGGTATCGTATTATAGTATCGTTTAAAAAATATATCGTCAATTATATATACCGGAATCCCGTAAATGGGTATATCTCCGCAATATTATGCCAACTATCTTTTCATACTGCTGCAGCGACGATAAAATATTATATGACCATGTCCATGACTCCCTCCGACCATTTTCTATATTTTCTATTTGGTACAAGACTTTTATTTCTATCAACGAAATATTATTGTATGTAATTCCACCTTTGACATTATCATCGGGTGGTTAAATTAAAATAAACAATTATTATTCGATTCAAAACTGTTCAAATGTGTGTCGACAATACATAATTGTCTAGAATTGTCATTAACAATAATTACTTTTTACTCCCTATCTGTTGCTTGTTTTTGACGGATCATAGAACTTAAACGACGGCGTTATTTAATTGCTAAGATGTTGCGTTTATTTATTCGTCAAAGTGGATGACAACTTTCCTTTTTTCACTCCACTGCACGGTTATTCATTAACTCGACACACGCGCTTTTTGGGCCAGAGTTTTAGAATTGTAATTTTTTTTTTTACTCGTAATTTTTGCATTTTATAAGAATTTGTCCGTAACTGTACATTCAGTTTGCAGTTTGTACGATTATATTACCTCATAAAAAATATCGAAAAAATAATATTAATTACATACTATGCAATTCATATACGATTTTTCTGCAGAGTATGAGCTACGAAATAAAATCGACGAATGATGACTATTTAATTGATTGTATGGTAACAATAGAAATCGTCACGAAAAAAATGTATGATTTTATTCGGTAATCGGAAAGGCAGTTGAATATGATGGAATCTATACATTCGACATTTCCTATCGAATGCATATCTGCGCGATCGGAATAATACCGTAAATAGAAGAGCTTTTTTTTCGAATAGCATTTTCTATCCCTTTGAGAACATACCTGCTCATAAACGTCGTGTAACTTCTTAACTAGGACCGATTCAGAGTGTGTCACACAAATGTGTATATAATTTAATATGATATGTGTATAATATTGTACACGAATCGACCGCGGGTCCGCAGCACGACAACACATATGTATAATATTATTATTATATGTAATGCATTACGGTATGCGTATACATACCTATACCATGGTAATATTAATAACATGTAAAATGCGTAAAAAAATACGAAAACGAGGAATGTCGGACTCACGCGGCGGCGCGGCTTTTGGAATCGAACCCCGCGCATTGTGACATATGCACAATACGGATAATATTATAATAATAATATTATATTCGTCGTCGTCAGAGTGGCATTTGACGGAATGCAAAACGCGTTCGGTGGCGGCGAACCAATAATACATAATAATATTAATACACGCGCGACGACCGAAAAGGGCTGCCGACGACTCGGGGGCGCCTCGCTGCCTGTAAACGGTTTTAATATATTATTATTATTATTATTTTATAATATAAAACAGCTATAATAATGACAATAATAAATACCGGAGAACGTATATATCAGATATTTTAATACGACGCGTATCAGTAATATCAGATATATATATATTATGTGTGTGTCTGTACGGGCGTACGGTTTTCGGGTCCTGTTTTATTGACATCGTAAAAACCCTCGACCGTATTTGCATATTGCGCGAGCGTCTCCGTCCGGCACGACGACGACGACGACTACTACTACTACTACTACTACTACGACTATATTATTATTATATCGCCCGACGACAACCCTATTGTTCTCTATAATTTAATAATAATAATAATAAAAAAAAAAATTTCCGAAACGGTAAATATTTTTATGTCCCGGTGGACGGCATTCTTCGATATTATATTATATGCGCGAGGCTATTATTATTACGACCGTATAAATAAATATATATTGAAATATCTATACAGCAGAAATGCAATAATAATACATTATGCCGAACGAGCTCGAGAACGTTTCGGACTGTGGAAAAATTTACTTCCCTCTCTATATACATATTATATTGTAGTCTCTATATAATATGACTATAATATTATACTACTAACCTTATTTTACTTAGGTACGCGTAGAGGATCCGTGACCGTGTGGTCAAAATATGTACTACACCCCATCCTCATCGATCGTTGTGTTGTATTGTTATTTGTGGTGAACCAAATCTTAAGTTTAACAATAAAAAGGTGGGCAAGTGAGTGTCGGCCTGCTGTACAGAAGTTTACAAATGGGTCACTGTAATGTTAAATTTGAATTCAATGATATAATATCATTGTATAAGAAAAACGATTCTGGGTGAAAACGGTCAGTCAGCCTATGATATTACCAAGTATATTTGATGATATTATTTTGAATAAAGTAATTTATATATAACCTATTTACGTGGAAACTTGTTTTAAATTTTCAATCCTTAGCTATAAAAGTTGAATATTTTATACATTTTTAACTACAAAATAGTTATTGAATTATAAATTTGATAAATGTTGTCAAAATATGAACTTTAAATACTTATAAAAAAAAATTGTGCATATATATTTTTAATATTTTTCAACTACTATTAAAATGATGTATCAGAAGCCTTATATTAAATTTTAACGCTTTTTTACACAAAAAATAAAATTTTATTGATATTTATAGAAAAAAAAAACTAAAAAAAATGGAAACTGAAAATGTCCGTAAACAGCTCAAAATAAGTCAAAATATTTGGAAAATGTTATGGTGTATAGAAAATGCTAATATAAACATTCAGTCAAAATTGCATGTACCTACGACCAGTTTTAGAGTTGCACCAATAACCAAAATCGATTTTCTCAAAAACAGATTTTGCGTAAAAATACCCATTTTTCCTTAATTTTTCTTTTGTTTTTCACGTCGCTTTTGAAAACTACTGGGAAATTTTTCTTTTGACCCCCCAAAGTACCAACTAGATTCACTTTCCTATCAGAAAAGTTACTATTATAGAAAATCCAAGCACTTTTACTGTCATAAAGGTGATGTTAGACTCAAAAAAAAAATAAAAAAAACACACATCATTGTAAAATCAATACATTCATCGCTTCGCTCGGAATCTAAAAAAGTATTCTAAAATAATTGAATTATAGTGGCCTGGTGTGTGTCACAAAGCGTGTTCTGAGGTCAGAAATCAGAAATCTGACCACCTGGGTTGTGGTTAGTGACGAATCCTCGCCACATATACACGTTTTCCAAACAAACCTTACCCCACTATTTACATGTCATACTACCTAACATGTTGTTTTGAAAAAAAAAGTCGCTAAAATTGTGTATTTAAGCTCTCAGCCACAAACAAAACTGAAAACAGAGCTACACTGTAAGTACATACAGCAACCAATACATATAAAAATGTACCCATTTTATATAATTCAGTAATTATTTTAAAATAATTAGTAAGAACACGTAGAAATCCGTTATATTGTATTATATTTTGTTCATGTTGTAGGTACCTTATTTATTATATATTATTATTATCATAATCGAATAGTTAAACACAATAGTAACCAATTACTAACCAATGCGTCTATTTTCATTGGATTCGTAGTTTTTGTGTGAGGGCTGATATACATCATTCGTACTTACCGACTGGCCCGACAGTAATAGCGATGGATATAATGGGTTTCGGTCCTTTTTGGTCATACATTTTTAAACGTCAATATCATTGGTTCGTATTCGGAGTGTCCATAGGGAATTCGTACGTATAATCGAACAGTAAATCGGTTTGTCTCATTGACTTTTAACGGCTACATCTGTACCAACCAACTAGATTTCAGAAAATGTTTATAAATGTGCATATAAATTGTTCATAATATGCACTTACTCGCAATCGAATTGTATTTCTACCCTGAAAATGTGTCTTTCAATTTATATGTGTTTATATGTTTTGTCAAATTTATCATAAAAGTCACTGCGCTATATTATACAACTAATAAACGCATAGATTAATTTACTATTATCGTGTCACGTAATACCTAGACAACATATTTTTTAAAGTAAAAAAAGTTTTAATAAATTAAGCTTAAAACAGAAATATGTATAAGATACGATTATCAAGCAACATAATAATATAACTATAGGTAGGTAACACAATATTCAAATACCCACTTTGAACAAAAATAGCCTAATAGATAGTGCAGGTTATAGGTTCGGCATTGATGGTATTATTTTATCGTATAGCATATTATTATAATACCGGCCATATCGTCGCCACTCGCACAATAATAATAATAAATTGGCACCGGGTATAGGTGCGAACGATTTATGGACGCGAACTGTATAATATAATATACTGCTGCACATGTACCTATACATAATATATACATGACCATTATACTACTCGTATATATATATATAATATATTATGCACGAATATGTTATTGTGCTTTATAGGTAGGTATAATACAACTATGTGCGGCCTGAACGAGGATTTCGGCGACGACACCTTATTTAGTATTGTGCCGAGACGAGGAGGAGATGCGATCGGCCGAGATGGTGTCGAGGCGCTGCACACACAATAATAATAATAATAATAGTCTGGTGGATGGAAATAATAACGTCATAGCAATAATTTTCCACCTTTGTATTTTATTTGTTTATTATATTATATATTTATTATTTTTTTTTTTTTTTACTGAAATCCAATACGATGGCGTGGCGCGGCGGCGGAGGCGCACCGGTTGCCGAGATAAAAATCGAACGTGTATAAATAATGCACGAAAAGGACGGTGGACATAATTTAAAAGGCGACTCCGCCTCCGCCGCCGTCGTCGTCGTCGTCCCCAGAGATTCGGACGTGAGATGTTTTCATCCGAAGGCACACGTAATAATAATAATTTATTATTAAAAAATAATAACGAAACGCCGGCCGTGTGTGTGCATGCGGTATGTACACCGTATAATAATTATGTTGTGAAACACGGATTTACTAATAAGGTCGGTCACATAAATTTTTGACGTGTTTGACGGGGGCACTGGACGAATAGCCGTGGGGGGGAGGTAGCCGCCGCCGCGCTGTATACCTAGTGTATATTATTATTATTATAAAGGTGGGAATAGAGCTTCAAAACGTGAAACAAAAAATTTAAAAAAAAATATTATGCCAACCACTATATTATTATTATATTTATGTGCATACCGTATTTATGTGTACACATTATATTACGTGTAAAAGCGTATAATATATTATTGTTACTATTATTATTATTATTGTGATACGATACGATGTGACTGTGCGGGGGAACACGAGCCACACGTGCATTATGTGTGTGTATTCGAAATTGCCTTCCGATTCGGGACGATAACTTTGTCGGCGGCGGACAAATTGAGAAGTGAAGATAAGGAAGAGAGACGGAATAATAATAATAATAGTAATAATAATAATATGTGTTTTTATAGCGCGGCGTTTAGACAATGGGACCTATAATGTAAATGTTGCTACATAATAACACGCATGTATATAATAATAATATTGTATGTGTATAATAGATACCGGGTATCTGTTTATTACTGCGACTACCGAGACCCACAGCGGTCGTCGGTGATTATGTAGTATATGTTATGAGAGTGTCGGATATGATCTCATGAATATTATGTTTACAATTTATTGTAGATGGAAATCAAAACGTAAATTTAACGTACGCGCGTTACGAACGGTTAAGTCATTTTTTGTACAGTCCGTATCGATTTATTGCATTTTAATATTAGAAAAAGTAAGTAAAATAAAACAAAGTCGGGATTAAACATTTTTAGTTGGCGATCCTTGAACAATATTTTTGTATATGAGAAGAATTTCACTCGTGTTTCATTTCACTTAAAATAAAAATAGAAATTCGCTACTAAATGCCTATATCAATTCGTTGCGGTTGTGATGTAATTTTTTTATTACAACGTTTCAAATACGTCGTCGATAAATATTAGAAATCGTCCCGGAAATATGTGGACAAAAAAATGTCATCTTAAACTCACTCTGCACGACACTGCAGAACACCGCTCTCCGTTTTCGACGATATAATATTCTGCTTATCGATAATGTAAACTCAGAAGTACTGAGTACATAGCACTGTTGTGGTAGATTAAAAAATAATGATTATATAATTATAATCGATTGTGAAAAAAACGTAGGTACTATAACCGCGGCGGTCCAAACCTCTTACAACGGGAAACACGTGATCATAATGGAAAAACACTAAACAATATCATAATATTATAGATATTATACGATGTGGAATAGTACGAATGTTCGAAATGGACTATAATATAGTACAATAATGTATAATGTCCGTATAAACAATGCTGGAGAGTATTCGATTTGAATTTACGAGAAAAGTTTGAATTAAATTAATACCATATACACGCGTGTATCCGCATATACGTATGCGATGTATGATATAATAATAATCGTCTAATACGAAAACAGAATTGCCGAATCCCCTAAGAGTCTACGATTCGGTACCGACCGAATTATAATATTTTAATGATATCCGACGAGCTTTGAATTCGTTTCTACTCAGCATATGAAAACGTTTACCTATATTATTATGTGCTCGTATGTTTCGTAATCGTTGATATATTTATTTACACAAAAACATATTATTTGCAGAATACTGTGTAAGTATTAAAAAATTACGTTCTATGAACAAAATATTATTATCGTACAAACATAATATTACGTCTCAACATTTTATTTTTGGCTTCACAGGCCTTGAAGTCCTTTTACCACATCCAATTATAATTTTTTTGTGCGTCGATCAACATCGTCAGCATATCCGATTTAATATGTCGTTCTATTCAAGCCTTAAAAATCCATATTCACTGGATCTCAATATCGGCAATGGGGTCCTGTCACTAATCGGTCTCTGGTATAGAAATGCAATAGTTTTAAATAATATTATATTATATGGATATTGAACTTTACTCCAAACTTTTTTCAAATATTTACAACTCATATAAAACCCATACGATACTATAGAGCAGGGATGGGCAACTCAATACTACCAGAGGGCCAATTTTGAATGTGCAAAAATCTAGCGGACCAGAAAACATAAAAGCAACAAAAAAAACCTAATGTTAACTATACCCCTACAAATAGTATTATATTATATAAATTTATTAATTCAACGCTAGATAAGAATTTATACCTACGTTTTACGATAAACATTTTATCGATTTTAATAATTTTATAAATATAATAAAATAAAATACAGAAAAATATTAACATTTTATATTTTTATAAACTAAATTGAATTTAGCACGGGCCAGTAAAAAATGGTACGCGGACCGCCAGTTGCCCATCCCTGCTATAGTGGATGGGGGAAATGCGAATGCGGTGTGCGGAATGCGAATGCACATCATCTGGTTGTATGCCCACTTTTACCGATCGAGTGTAGAAAAGAAGACTTCATGACGACAGCTGCAATCACAGACAAGGTGATACAAATCGCTGCTTATCGGGAATGGAAGGGAAGGGAAGCGAATATAAAACTGAAGACCAAGACGAAAAGAAGAACATACAATACTATAGCAGTACGTTTTCAATGAAAACACAAGGACAGGAGTGTGTCCCACACTTGAGAGTTAAATGGCGTCCTAACTCAACCTAAAACCTCTCCATTCAACAGTGTTTCAAAAGATTTTTATTAGAATTTTAAAATTTACTCCTACGCGTTTTTCTGCAAGTCCGGTGTATGTTATATCATAATTTAAGTGTTTTCGGGACGATTAAAAAAATCGCTCGCAAACATATAATGTTGTTTGGCACCACGTGAGATCGAGAGCATAGCAGGTACTTATAGGTACGAAAGTTAAATCTGTTCCCAGCCCACACTCTTCGTGCGAACGATATTCATTATATATTATATTGTATTACCATGTATCATGTACCTATGTACTGTATTATGTACCTGTGCGCGGTCGGAATCTTAAACGATCGTCATAATGCGGTGGTGTTGAACTCTCCACAGACGTTTATCGAATCAACTCTGCAGCAGTGGCCATTGAAACGATTATGGACGACATGTCATTCAGATTTTCAAGGATAATAGACTTGTACGTAATCATCAGCCACGTCATCATCGTCATCACCGTCATCATCATCATCATCATTATCAGCAACAGCAGCAGCGTAGTGTACGTATCGTGTACTCACCTGTACATACGATGCAATGGATCGGTGTGGTAAAACTAGTTTTTTCCCATCGCCATTGACTACCTATACCAGACATTTAATTCACGGTTATTAACCGCTCAGATATTCGTGACGTAACTAATTACTCGAACAATAATAATTATTGTTTTACACATCCCGTAATGATACGGTGTGAATAATCTCAATACGGTTTGCGACATCAAAATATAATATTATATGCAACGTGTCGCACTCGTACGGCAATACTATTACTGTGTGCAGACAACACTGTAGCTATTTAAGTTGTATAGGTACGCAAAATATAATCATAGTATTATTATACATACCGCGATACTTACAGGGCCTGTTCACAAAAAAAAATAAAAAAATAAATATCATTCCGCGGTGTGTATATATATATATATATTATAATATATTTTATGTCTTATAATTTACGGGGATGTTAAGTTGTTTACATTGTACGTCGTGTAGTACGGTTAGGTATGTATAAATTACGGTCGGATTATATTATGTTTGAGTTCCCTATAAGTTTGCATTATATAGGAAACATTTACCACGGTTTGTTGCGTCCGTATCACTTTGATATTTTTTTTCTTACAGTAGGTATAAGGTACGCGCGCGCATATATTTTATCAAACACGAACCCATATACAATTTACGGTTAACGAGTACTCGGAACAGTCGGAACTGATTGTTTATTTGCAGGAAAACACTATGTGTGTATTATAAATGCGTAATGTCAAAAGTAGTCATTATATCATGTAATTAATATAGCTACAGTGTCGTAAACGTTTGAAACTATAAGAGGCGAACGAATTCAAGCTCGACTTATTACTGACAGAAACAAAATTATAAAAACTGTGATTGGATAATTATACGCACTAATCCAATTATTCCATTCATATCTCACCATGATTTAGGTAGATATTTTGTGATAAACCACCTGCTTTTTAGTAGATGAAAGACAAATACGAAACGTTGCTGTATAATATTACCCGTAGTCGGCACTTGCAACAGCAGCAGCAGTCACTATACAAACGAATTTAAGTGCTGTCTGCGGTTTTAATATTTATAGATAATAATATTATCTAAAACGTTTTTGGTCTCGAAAACTGCCGACTCCGAATAAGGTAACTCAAACGGACGTATTAAAATGATTCAACCTAGTATGCTACATACTCGTATATATTATGTTAAGTGATTATTGACTTCTAAGGCATTATTCCTCGATATCGATACACGGTCGTGTCGGCCCGAGGCCGACACAATATTAGCGTGTAGGTAGAGGCGGTTTATAATATATTATTATTATCATATAGTATTCACATAAATGTTCGCATAAAAACGTCGACTGCTGTGGGTCTTCGGCGGGCGCAGCGTATCACGAAGTCGCCGTCGCGGCGGTTATCGTGTTATAATATTATTACGTATTATGATTTATGCGCCTACGACGTAACGTCCGCACTTCATTATTTTATTGTCGTCGTAAATTATCGACGAAAGACGGTCGTCGAAAAGGATGTGCACACGGGAAAGACGAGAGAGAGAGAGAGAAACTGACGGACGGACAGACACGCGGACGGACATAAACAGAGGAAAAATCGATATCGCAGCGGTGGCACTAAAGCAGCACACTCTTATCACAATAATATATCGACGTTATAGTGGAACGTGGAAGACAGGTTGTAAAAAAACAGAATCGCATCCGAGAGTGTCTTTTTATGCTCCCGTACGCTACAGAGTTTGAAAATCGGCGTGTGGGTGGTAAAAAAATGAGCAATATATAATATCGCGTGCGGAACTATTAAAGTTTTCGCGTACGCTTGTGATGATATAATGTGTAACCTTAAACCTACCGATATGGCTATTGTATATTATAATATTATAATAGCATAAATTGTAATATTATTATATCGTTTTGGTCTCGGGATACGTCATAATCATATTGACTGTATATACGCTATGAGTACTCGGATAAAACATTCTCGGAAATCAACGGGCAAACCCCATTTGGAATTTAACGACACGAAATTAATCGAGTGTAGTAGGTCCAGCGGACATAAAATCGCTCTACACACCCTTTCACCCCATATGCTTATTTTATATGCGTAATGTGCGTGTGCGTGCGATGGAATACAACTAATTCGAAGTTTGACGAAAAGCGTATACAATAATAATATAATATGTTCAAAAAAGCAAATAGCGAATACCGACAGACAGGTGTTGCGAGTAGACTGTGAATAAGGTCAGTTAATTAATTAATATATATTAATCCATTAATTCATTGGTAATTGTCATAATTGTCTATATTGTATCTTCTGCAAAAAAGAAAGGTAATAGTTTTGTGAAAAACGTTAAACGACCGTACCGCGTAAATTCCAAAGTCTTGCCGAAGCGATACTCATTTTTTAAATCACTGAACAAAATCATGCCCCTCCGGAGCAGTAATTGCAAATACAATTTCCAATCACGATCGTTTTTAACACCACTTTGACACTTTGCAGTCCCCGTAATGTCTTTTACGGATAGAAAAAAAAAACAGACACACGATTATTGAAAAACCAATAATCTTTTCCCCCGCGCAGCTCATCTGAATATGAAACTGAAAATTAGCGCAGCCCGCAGCTATATAAAAAAATATTTCTGATCGAAAATTCACAAATAATATAATATTACTTAAATTAAATGTAATTTTACTGCCACCAAATTATAACGCTTTCTCATTAATATTATATTATTATGAAATTATTGAGAAGGTATATTTTTTATTTAAAACTAAATCTGTTCAGCTGGAATGAAATCAACATCTCTATAGGTACATTTATTATATATATCACGCCGAACATTTACTTTGTATTCAATGAATCTTAATGCGCGTATAATATGACATGGTTTAATGAGTATCAAATAAGCACATTTCGAATTGTACCATTTTATTCCACGTTAAATTAAACTTTTTGGAGTTTAAGCAGATAAAGAATGTGTTCAAGTGAAACAATTCGATTAACTCAAACCTTGATACCTAGGGATTTCAGATGCCTTGATACGGCGTCGGGTGTACATTCAGTGTTTTTGGACATTTTAATCCAATAGGTTTTATTTAGTAATTAGGGCCCTGAATCACCTAAAATACTGCGTAAATCTGTAGTACTTTATGTTTGGCGTGAACAAAAACTTTTGAATATTTAAATGAAATCATATGAAGCGACCTTAATAATACATGTCTAGTAAATAATTCACCGTTTCGGTATTATATTATATAGGTACCTATAGTGTCGAATACAAATTGTGTCATTACACAAATAATGTGATGAATAAAGAAATACAATTAAAAATGTTTCACCTTTGAAAATGTATTAAAATAACAAAATGATTATAATATATTTTATAAAGCATACTAAAATCATGAAAATATGCTAATCAACGACTTGCACTTACAATAATAATATCATGATACACGTGTAATTGAAATCGTTAATAATAATAGTATTATTGTTAAATCTTATATTTTACGGTAACTTTGCATTAATCACAATACATAGGTAACGATTTACTACAAATTTTACCTACGAAGAGATATGACGGTTATAATATCATAATATGATTATGATAGACGATGATAATCGAAATAATTTAAATCCGCTTCAATGTAATATATAATATAGGTGCGTTATCGTTATAATATTATACTCGTATAACAAATAAATAATTTAAATATACATCGAATGTTTTATCATCAGATATTTATTATATTGGCAATACACAATTTTTTTTTCACACCTTGACGTCAAAATGGGCGTCAATAAATATTATTACTCGATCGTGAAAATCGTACAGGTGTCGGTACATAATAAATCACATATTTCAATAATATTATGTTTACAATAACTCATACAGTTTTTATTTTTTATTTTTTTTGCACATTTGCAAACCTTAAAAAAATCGGAGTGCCAACTTTACGAACGTAAAATCTCAGTCGAAAATATGTGACGATTGTTAGAACCGTTTCAATTGAAACAAAAACGAAATATATGCTATTAGAAGATACATTTGTTATGTTTCATAATCGCGTAACGTTTTTTTATTTAGATCACGTCTAAGCTAGGGATTTATTCATACGCTCGATTCTCTAGAAAATTCACGAGAGACGATGATATATAATATTATGGTAAGACAAAATTATAGTATACGATATACGAGTATAGAACTTAAACAACCACTAGAACGGTTTCGGAAAACGGTTATCGTGGCAGAAGCCATTTTTCTTCGCCAAAACCGATACCGACATGATCGTCGAAATCGTAACTCGTAAACGAGTGTTTATCGATAAAAAAAAAAACCGAGCTGTACAACTGAGCTGCGATTTCCAAAGCACCCGACCGACGACCGTTACGATATTATACGGTAATTTGTCGTCTTGTCGTTCATCAAGTCGACGTGCGACCGCAATCGTCATTTATCTCTGTATGTTATAAACACGATAAAAAAAAGTGTGTTTCTATATAGTCAAATCGCCGCGGCGTGCACAGTTTGGGGTCAACCCGACCGAATCGATGCGCAAATATTTTATAATACGTAGTATGTATATATATAATATGTGTTTGTGTGTGTTGTTGGTTATTTTTTATCCAGTTACCGAGCTGCGTCGTGTAGTGTGTGTGTGTGTGTTGTTATTATTATTATTTAAAGAGACCCGCAGGAGGAGGAGGACGAAAAAAGGAAATATAATGCATAACCTCCGCGTATACATGTATATAATATTATATATAATATACATCACATTTATAAATCGTTTCATTTCGGTAATCCGAAATCTGACGTTAAGCCCGAATGATTTATGTTTACCGGTATATATTGTGGTTGAACTTTGCTCGACTCTGCGTTCAGGAGTCAAATGTCCTCTGCGGAAAGGGATTTTTTCAATTTTCCTCCCGTTCGCCGCCCCCGTGCACCTCCCCCCCACCCTATCTATCGCCGCTATCCGCGAACCCCGGGCAATCGTTCTTCACCACCACCCCACCACTGCACTGCAGCCACAGCAGCCGCAAACACTGTTTTGTTTCGTTCGGCCACGGCGCAAATATTCGTGACGGATACCCCTGCAAAAAAAATACAAAAAAACTCCAACATATCTGATACTTACACAGTACACACACACACACACACACACACACGCACGTACACCGTTCGGGAATGTAAATTAAAGGACCGTTAGTTGGAATATGTCATCAATACGTATACACGATGACACGCGCGGCGCATATAATACTCGAATCCCACGATGTATATAATATGCGAGTTTAATGCGGTGCGTATGATATTCAAATATATACGGAGGGTGAACTGTTATGATTGAAAAACGGAGTTATTATAATTATTATTTTTTTTCGTCGTTGCCATATTATTATTATTATTGTTTTCGACGCGTATTTAGCGTGGGCACCTACCTACCTATATTATAATATGCGACTGTCGTATTATTATATAATATATCGTACCAACAGTGTTCGCGGCGTTGTTGTCGTTCTTATTATTATTATTACAATACACGTTTGTGTATTATATTGTTGTGCCTATACAGTTCTCCCGATACCGAGAAATTTATCGTTATTATTTTTTAATACGAACCGCGATTTTTCGTTTAAGGTTGTAAAAATAATAGTAAAAATATGCTGGTGGCCCCGTCAGTCATGCGAACGATAAACCAAACGTCGTTTATGGTCTACTCGTTACAAGCTTTTAACCTTATTTTAATGACATCATAAATGCCGAACGATTTTTATAACATTGTATAATATACGAATATAACAATATTATACACACGACCCCCTCGAATGGCGCAGCACGACGAAAACACCGACAATAAAACGCGCACATCGATGACTACTATTCGGGTTGGCCGTATTATGTACGCGTATAATTCATCGATGTACATTATTCTTGCCATCGTGATACGTCCTATTCGTATTATCATAATATATTATAATAATAATAATAATAATATGACACAGGCGTATTCGTCGCCGTCGATAAAAACTACCTTCAGACACGAAGAGTGTGCCCAGTCCTACGCTCACAACGATCCGTCTGCAAATGAGTAAACAATTTGACCGTCTAAAATCAATTATACGCGTGTAATTTTTTGTCAAAGACATCATTTTCAAAACCATTTCCGGTCGACATATTATGGACCATACGACATCGTGTTCTACAAAAACTTAACGATGATTATTGATCTGATATATGTCTATTTCATTCAGTACGTTTATCTGCAAATCGATTTCACGTCTATATATCTCCATATTATTATATTAATATACTTAACATGCTTTATTAATATACTTTAGCGCTCGAATTTCGATAGCAATTTTATTACGGGTTGTTTTGTATACCACAAAAATTACATCCGTAAAATTAATTCAAAATATAAGCGCGCAATAATAAAACTGTTGGCGCCTTTTGCCGCCAAATCCCAAAAAGGCACAACATAATATATAAATTGTATGTATATTGTATGTATTCGACTAAAAATTAAAACAATAACCTTGGAAATATTAAAAACCGGAGAACTTATTCACGGTTTGTGTGATACATTGATATAATTGCGGCAACTTCGGTGACTTGAATTTTAATCGATTTGAAAAAAATCGTCAATAATTTAAGTTGATATAATGACATATATACTTACAGAATACGCACTTTGTTTGACACTGATCAAAAAAATTTCATTATTTTCCAGAACGTCACTGGACACTTAATTTTCCTAAATTAGCATTAAAGTTGTTAAAAATATTTTTACTCACATAATTTGAATTCATTAAAACGTAATTTTTTAGAAAATAAATTGTATTAATTAGCGTCAGCATTTTTGAACTTTTTTAAACGACTACATGCATTTTTAATTTAAATCAGAGTACTTTTCTTAGAAATTGTATGAATGAAAATCGAATTCAAACGAGTTGGTGAACGAGTTATAAGAATTTAAAGTTTATATGAAAACAGTGGAGTGGCACAGAGGTACCTCGGAAAATGTAGGGCCACTACTCTTTCTTCAAAACTATAATAGGCACCTAATACAGTTCTAACAAATCATAACTACCCGTCAGAAATTCTATTTTTATACGTACACATTTTCAGAAAAATATTCTGCTCAGGAATATGAAATTAAAAACGGTGTCATTAAAAAAGTAGGAACTCGAAAATTTAACGATGACCAATATAAGTGTGACAACAATTGTGTTCTATCGTTGTGTAATAAAATCGTGCAAAAAAAAATATTTGCCTAAGACCTTCAGTACAATTCGATTATAGATTGTTGTTATAGGATCACCGCTATGCGCGTGTCCTAAAGAGTCGCCAAGTGTCCGCTAGAACATTATACGCGTGCGCCGTCGATAGTGTCTAATCTCTATAATAATAGTCCTTCACACTATAATACACATTGTGCGTGCTTAAACGGACGCCGTGTGATCCATATTCGAACGATTACGGTCTACCGAATATTTTCCGATACAGAAATGTGGTAAAACAAACGGACGTAATAAAAAAACGACCGACCGACCGCGCAGGCGAGAAGACGGACCGCAGTAATAATATTATAATATATTATATTTGAAAAAAAAAAATAAAAAAATTCTACATACTATCAGCTAGGTATATATAATAATATTATGCGCGTCGGAGGTCCGGAGACGTCTGCGGGCCACGGAAAGGACATATTTTAAAAGCGCACATTATATATTATATTATTATTATTATTATGTACCGAACGTCGGATGCGATACGAGAACACGGGCCATAAATCCATCGATTTCGCGTTCAGCGAATAACAAAAACCGGAGGACGCGAGGACGACGATTTACGGTCTGTGCGATCGTTGCGACGGGCAAATTAGCCGATAAATTATACACCCGGAATCCGATAGTGCGCATAGGTCGTCTATGCGGGCAAAGTGAATATTATATAATTTATAATAATAATAATACGAACACGAAACGTGTGCGTATTGCTAGTCATCTTCGTGTGAGGTTCGAGCACGCGCCCGGCGTCTTTCCACCGGTTTCCCCCGTCGAAGTCCGCTGACCAAGAGGAGAACGCAGCCGGGCGATGTGCGTCTCTCTCTCTTCTCTCATTCTCTCTCTCTCTCTCTTTTCTCGGCAGGCTACTCGATATCGCCGTCTCACTCTGACCCCGTCTCGCAGTTTTGTCGCGGGCGTTTATTAAAAACGCGTTATTATAATACCATTATGTACGGCGACCGCGACAAAATAATTTATATATATACATATACCTATGTGTATAATATATGTACACGAAACACGTTATCCGCAGTGCGGCGCAACCGACAAATTGGACGATTTATGGCACCGCGCGAACCTCGCTCGTGCGTAGACGCGCGAGTTTGCTCCGTGTTTGTTCACGACCATACACGCAGCACCGGTATGACGATAATAATATGATATTATACATAAAAGGATATCATAACATCATATACTATTATTATGAAATACCTGACTCGGGGCGCCGGAGCTATCGAAATGTTTTTATTTATTAAAAGCTAAACCCGCGGAGTCTATATGATGAGGTCCAGTGGGGACGTCATATGGGTTTTCGTCTTTTTGATACGAGTAAAATCAAGTCACATTTAGTATAATATAGGTACTCAAAGGAAGGAGAAAACGATATTAATTTTTAAAAAGTGGCCATCATCATAATATTATATTATGTTGTATTATAATATTTTACAGATAGGAATGCGGGTTATTTGAACAGCTCACTATTGGTTATGACTCTTTAGAGCGTCAGAAAGGTGCAGGTTGAGATTCCTGATTCGCTCATCTCCAATTCTCGTGCGCTCTACATTCGTTTCAGATTTGTTTAACTGTGAAGATAGGTGCCACAGCAGCAGACACGCATATGATGGGAGAATTATTTGTCATCTGGTTCAATGTCGGTGTGTAAAGCACATATTGTGTCATATTCTGAGGAGGTCAATGCGGTATACCCTCGTGATTTATTGATGTGTGGTCGGGAAATCCAAAGATATGGCTGGTGGTTATATTAGCTTGATTAAGTTTGGGTCAGCGTTTGATTAATTTTTTCTTCCGCTATAGTTGGTAGTGAGTGTCCATTTGATCACATTTTCAAATGTCCCTGCAATAAGAGAAGAACAAGATTACGAGAGCGTCGATAGATGAATCGGTTGGATTGGTGGCGTTGTTTTAAATTTCAAATCTAACACGCCGGGAAAAATAATCAGTGTTGCTAAAACGTACCTGTGGTCACGGTACGAGTATAACGGCACAGTTCGGTATCAGAGTTTCGATATCTGTCACATCCAGTACAATGTTATTATGGTATAGTACAAATTATATTTCGAAACCGGTATGTACATCATGCAGCGTATATGCGTGCGTTGTAGGTAAGGTGCACTGCCTTTTTTTTATAATTCTTTTAGTATTTTAGACAATATATTATATTAAAATGTATATGGATACACAACGTGCAATAGCCTGTGAAAAGTTAACGATCGACTTTGTTCTATACGACGACGATAATACGGAATTATTATAGTTTTCAACAACAGTTCGAGGGTTGTGTATATTAAACACGACGGATATGATGTTTCACGCGATGCGGTTGAAAGAATAGAGAACGTCTACGCATGCTGTTCGGGTGTGTATTACAATTGGACGCATGCGCATCACCCGTGACGTTCAGCCAATATAATATTATTTCGATACGGCCGACAATCGACATCATCGATACTATAAGATATCTGCGGTTCAAACCTAACTATTATCTATGCGATCATACCGTGAAATAAGATTTTGCTGTACACTTTTATGACGTTGATGATCTTGTAATAGGTACTATATTGTGTTCATTGTCTTTACAAATTAACAGAAGAAACATAATAATAATGAAAGCTTATACGCTTTTTAAATAGATTATCAGAATACTCCGATGAATATACTCATCGTATTGTTTCAAAAATATTACAATACTATTTAATTCATAAAATTTTGGAAAAAAGTTCAAAAAATCGAAGGACAATCGTTTTATTACAATATTGTAAATTGATACATTTACTCAACCGTAAAAACCACAGTAAAAACAGTAAAAATACTTAAATTTCTCTACTCATAAAAACATTAAATTTTTCGGGTATAATCACGTGTTAAAAATTTGTGTAAAAAAATGTGCATAATTTTAAATATGTGGGGCACGAGAAATTTACGTAACCAATAAATTAAATATAAAAGTTCTATGGGATAATATTATTCTTCAATAATTCTGAAATAACTATCCGAAAAACGATTAAAATTTACAAAAAAAAAAAACACTGAGGGTCGTATTCATAATCAATGCTTAGGAATAATTATTGCTTAAGCTAAACGTATGACTCAAATCAGATTCATAAACAAAAATTTGGCTTAAGAAAAGAAAAAGTATTACTTAAATTAAGTTTGGCTGAAACCTACCTTAAGCATTGCTTTTAGTTATGATTACAATTTATATTTTTAAATTATGAAAATTAGCTTAAGCAATACTTATTCTTAAACGTCGACTATGAATACGGCCCTCAATGTTTTCTTGAAGAATAATATAATAACCTAGTTTATAATTTTACATCTCAATAAACATTCAATAATTGAATTTAATGTTTAAATAAACAACCATCAGTTATTATTCATATTATCTTTAACAGAAAGAAGAGTCATTAAATAATTAAATGGACAGATGGACAAATGGAATTACAGTCTCTGACGTTTTAATTGGTAATCAGATAGTACTACTAAAAACCCCTTTTCTCCCCCTCCCTCAACTATAATTTGTATTTTCTATAATTTTTTTATCAGATAAATAACTATTAATTCAAGATGATTTATTAAGTAACTTACGTAGTTTGTATCGTTCACTATTCGCTTGAAGAAAATGTAATTACTGATGTACATAATATTATACGAATGATGAGTAGCATTTATGAAACTAAAGAAAAAAATTAATTTTTAAATTTTACAATACAATTGTCTGCTTTAAATAATATTTGAATAGTTCGTTGAGATTCATTTGTATTATTTATTTGAAAAGTTTTACTATACGTCGGATTTTGAG
Source organism: Sitobion miscanthi (assembly GCA_008086715.1). NCBI lineage: Eukaryota > Metazoa > Arthropoda > Insecta > Hemiptera > Aphididae > Sitobion > Sitobion miscanthi. Next base: position 20,129,907 of record CM017799.1, on the reverse strand, counting down.
TCTTTGTCTAGACAATACGGAATTAAGTTTATTTAGTTTTAAGCATTGCAGTTTGATATACATATATTTAGAAAAAACTTGTACACCTGATTATTATTTTAATTGTTATTTTTGATGAGACAAAACCGGAATATACAAACTAGATAATAATATAAACGTGCATTGATAAACTAAATTGCCCCAAAGATTTTATTTAACGGTAACTCCGACGTGTTTTAAAACTATTATAGCGATTACCGTCGTCCGTGTCAAACCATTAAATAGGTTTTCGAATTCAGGCACCGACATTATTATATTATATCATTATTAAGTGAAACGAAGTTTAGAACACAATAGGATATCGTTATGTCTATTATACTATATATACCAGGCGTAATAAAATATCATAATTTAGAAAAACCTTGTGGATATTATCGGTAATAAAAATATACATTACAGGACGAGTTCCGATATAGTAGTGGCACTGGATTCTGGACCATAGATCGTAATACACAGACCTATACAATATTGTAATATAATAGCGGGTTGTTAATGTTATGTATTTATGTTGTGCGTGCAATGATTACGTCATTAAATGTGTGCGAAGACGATAAACAGTTAAACCACGTGGACACATAAATTGGCGAGATTCGGAGAAAGAACGTCCCTAACCGTATGTATTTTATGATAAATCAACATAAAGACTGAGGTGCGCACAAAGTTTTTCGCCGGTTTTACCGCTCGCCGAGAAGTAAAGAACTCTCTCTGCGGTTTGGCGGGTGTATAATATTATAATTCATAATATTATATAAATATATGTAAGCATATTTAAAGAACGAGACGGCGGCGCGCCTTGTCTATTGCGTTTTTCAAAACTACGAGTAAACACGAGTCGCATGCGTAAGTACAAACGTACAATATACAAAATATTTTATACATTTTTTCGGCGAAAAAAAAAAAGGGTGCTCGAAAATGTACAAACGAAAACTTAGAAGAAGATTTCGTGTTGTTTTACAATTATTATTATCCAGCGAAACACAATCGGTTATCAAAACGTTTGTTCGCCTAAACGGAATTATAATAAATAATATACGCACATGATATCGTAAAATCTACACATAATTATTATAATATATAATACTACTTATAACAATATATAAATACACGATGTGATCCGATATTATAAATATAACATTGTGCAAACGCCGTTTTCCCTAGTGTGCTATTATTACATGCTAAGCAAACGGTTTTACTCGGTTTGTAAAAGCGGAATCGTAAAACATACACGCGTATCTTATTGTTTAATTTATATATTTTTTTTATCGGATAATCCCGAATTTGAGTAGCAGTCATTGCGATTCATTTTGAAAACACAATTTAAAATTTAAAACAAGTCGATAATAATATAATATTATGTTTTCTAATGTATTTTTTTCCTTGTATCGGCAATTACATCAATTTTTTATTACGATTTGTATCACCACCTGGCGATTCTCGTGGTGCGTCACTTTTCTGGTAAGACGCGTGTCTTTTCTTTGTATTAATTATTTAAACACCATAGGTACAATAATTGCAATTATTACAAAATGTTGATTACACGGCATTCTGGATAGGCAATTCAGGTACATAACTGTCTTGGAATCATTATTCCCGTCGTCTCGTAACTTATTATCTATTCTCATAATATTATTACTATTATTAATAATAATAATAATAATATATTATTTGCCATCTGCACCAGAACTGGCCAACTTTTTCAGTTTAGTTATTAGTCACCTTCAAACCGACCAATGATATATTATATTCATAGGACCGGTTCTTAAATGTGTTTGATAAACATCATGGTTGCATTTTTTTTTTTTTTGGTTTGCTTCTTTTTATGGAATTAATGTTAAACGACAATCTACATGGTTTCAATCCAAATCAAAATACCAACATACATATACTGCACTTTTATAAAATTTAATTTTAATTGCAATCACATCATAAATGTATTGTAAATATTTTTTCATAATAAAAGCATAAATAGAAGGTATGAATGAAAGATAACTATTGGTTGAAGAATCTACTACCTAATAGTATTTGTAAGACCAAATAAATATAAAAATGATATATTTAAAATGTATATACGTAAACAATAATCTTTGAATTTAGTATAAGACGTAATATTATTGGTCTTAATTAAATGTTATTATACTAGTCGTATAGCACAGTGGTGCGCAACCTTTTTTGATCCACGACCCCCCAAAATAATTTATTTTTAATACGACCCCCCCTTCCTACCAACATTATGTAAGTGTGTAATTTAAATTTACTTTATATATAGTATATTATACTTTCTAAAGCTAATCTTTCTAAACAAATAACACATTTTGGCTCACCTTTTTCAGCATCGAAAGTGAATCCAAACTTGATGTAACTGTCTTGGTATTTACGGTCTTTTTTATTAACTTTTCGACTGGTTTTTACATCTGAAGACATTTCCGATACCTTACGAACTTTAATTTCTATAGCACTTTCATCATCACTATTCATCGGTCGTTTAATTAAAAATTTAACCATATCGTTTTAGTTTATATATTATAAAATATTAAAATATTAAAAATGTTAGTTTAAAATAATTATTACAAGCTATATAAAATTATAAGCATTAATACGATCAACTCAACGGCTCGTACATGACTATCGGACTATTTCATAATAACCGTAAGATTAAATAAAATTACTGATTAAATTCAATTTAAAAATAGCCCATATACTGCGTGGTTCAATAGAACTTGTTATCGCAACATTAAGATATGACATAATGTCATAATATTACGATTGACACAGCCATCAACGGTACAAAATAATTTTACTTTGTATAAAACTATAAAATAATATATAATATACATAGTATAAAACTTTTTCATTTGGTGATTACTGGCGACCCCCTAATACAATTTCGCGACCCCCTTAGGGGTCGCGACCCCCAGGTTGCGCACCACTGGTATAGTACATTCATTAAGTCAAAAAGTTTCGTCAAAAAACCTGTAACAGGAAATTATAACATTATAAGGGTTGAAATTGATGTGATGTACAATGTACAATTTTCAGTGACGTGTACCCATAAATATCATTTATTTAATAGACTTTCACTATTATTATTCCACGACAAATAGTTCGCATGTTTATTGAATATCATTTTACAAATGTGTGTGTGTGTGTTCTTATATTATTATATACCTACCACTCGTAAATTTATAATATTATAATATTGTACAAATTCTCCGATGTCTTCGCGAAAATTTATTAAACGCGCTCTGTAATTGCAACTCTCACAAAAATATTTGGCATTAATGCCAAAATTCTTGATTAATTTTATGGAGTTGAAAAATCGTCGAACCCGGGTGGCCGGGTCTTATATTGTTTCACGCCACGTGCCTTGTCAAGATTTATGTCTGACAAATCTGCTTAGCAAAAATGTGACTGTATAATAGTATATTATTACAGTTCGATCGCCGGCGAGTAAATTCTTTGGAAAATTCATCTTCATTACTCGACACCGTCAAAAATCCGTTAGTAGATATTTTAACTGAAAAAAAAATGGTCGTCGATCGCAAAACATTTAATAAATAAAATCAGTACTTATTTTTATTTTTATTTTACAATATAGACAAATTGGAATAAACGTTTAAAGCATTATTATATAATAAATAATAAGTTATTCTTTTAATTCATTTTCACACAAATTATTGGTTAGATGTTTATCTACGACGCGATTTAAATTTTATTATAACTGATTTTTCTAACACACGACCAAACAACCATACTAGACACGTAAAAAGCATATAATAAATTAGACTTTTATCAATTTTATAGCCAAGCTAATATATTTTAAACATAATATTTTATAAATACAAATGAGTATGCGGGCGTTGATATATTGAGCAGGTATAAATCTTTAATCAATTAAATTCTAATATATTGAATTTAAACCACATTTTCTGCAGTGTCGTATACGATAAATAACGCGTTTAAAACAATATGTCAAAAAAATCCTATATTTGTACACTCGTACGTAAAAAAAAAATTACGAACGTTTAATGTGTTGTTACTGCGGTTACTCGCAAATCAAACGAACTATTCACGAACGCGATTTAATTTTAGATCTGTTACGTTGTTTATTCCACACAACAGTTTTATTGGCAAAAATACTCGTATTACGTCGAAATTAAAATATATATATATATAAATAAATAAATAATAAACGACTGTTGTTTTCTCGAGAATTAATTTCAGTGTAATCTTAATTCCTTCGCGCCGCCGTATCGAATCCAAACGAGTCCCACTGCACGCAGAAACGGCGTACCTATTGAATGAAAAGTATAATATATTCGCGTTCTTTTAATTTGTACCTGCGCTATCCTCGGCGGTAATGATTCGTCGTCGTCGTTCCAGCCGCTGTCATCTTGTAAAACGATATTTTTAAATAATCCGATCTCATCAGTTTCACGTTTCTCCGCCGTTGAGACACCCTTTGTTTAGCGTCTCCCGAGTGATAGTTTTTCAGATTTTCGTCCGAAACGCTCTCATTTTACCGGCGCCAAACGTTGCAGCCGTTTTGAAATTCGACGCACACGATACTCTGTATAGGACACGTCGTGTTGTACGTATATGGTGTTATAACACTGCGAGAACCTCTTCGAACGCATAAATTTGCGAGCATACATATACCAAATTGGAAATACCCGAACAAACTTTTAATTCCTTTGAACACCGGCGGACGCGTATTACACGCAGCATTAAAACTTGTTTGAAAAATAATAATTTCGTTCGAGTTATTATACTTAAGGCGTCCCATAATACAAAGCAACGGACGGCGGGGAATTCTTAAAGAATATTTTTCGTTTTGCAAGTTTAATTATATATTTCAACCCTATACAATTGTATGGTATATAATACTATTTGTATTACAAAAACCACGTATTTGTTTTTTTTTTTTTTAACAGTTACGAAATGTTTTATACAATCTATTTAAACAATCTAAAAACAATAGTAAAAATTGACATGACATTTGCATTAACGTATTTCATTATAGTTGTAAACTTAAAATATCATACTTAGTTCAAACGAATTTCGGATTTGTTTTTTTTTTTTTTTTATTGAGCTTAAGTCTGGAAACTATGGCCATAAGTTGCCTCGTCTGATTTGTGTATTATTGTATTTATACTAATATTATAACGCTTTTTTTTTTGTTATATCCTCCCAAAAACTATTAATATTTTGAAAACAATAAGTTACTTTCCTAGACGAAACACATTAAAACGAATAAAACTGAATGAAAGTTTAAAATACAATAATAAATTGAATAAGGTTTAAAAAAAATAACAGCATTTCTTTTATTTCGATTCCAATTGTTAAAGCGCTTACATCGCGAATTATAAAAATACATATCATTATACGGTCTATATTTAATTTATTATACATATTATATATATATATATATCAATAATTGCATAATATACCACACAATCATATATGTGTATAATATACACTGTATAATATGTGCGTTGTTATACGATTTTATCGGAGTCAGAAAAACAATTGCGACTTAGGTATTGTGCATGTACGTCGGCGTCGTTAATTCAATAATAATAATATAAAATAATATCATATAATATTATATAGTATGTTATATTATATCGTATAATATGATATTATTATAATACCTATACATGAGTTACGCCTATTACGTTATTATATTGTTTTCATTGAAATCACGATATCTGCAGCGTAGTGTATGGCTTTTGGTGATGGCAATACCGTTCGCGTGTTGCGTGCATTTTTTCTCCAATTGTTTTTTATTTGTTTTAACACGGTCCAACGTGTAAACTCAATGGACGGGTAAAACAAATAATATGACGTGCTCGGATATTGTTCTCAGTCGACTTATTTTACCGTTGATACGCGCCGATTCTTCCGTGCCTACCCCCCGTCCACCCTCCGAACAAGAAGAGGAGAATGTCGTAATATATATATATATATATGTATATATAGATCGCAGACGACGAAGTCTTCTTCGCACGATATAATAATAATAATAATATTATAACACCGATATTAATATTATATCCAATGTCTGTTTCACAATGCGGCACTGTAACAATATATAATAATAATAATAATAATAATATTATTATTATTATTATTATATTATTATGGTATTATATTATTATGATATTTCGTATTGACATTAGACGCGCGGAACGGTCGAACACGCACTTTTATTGTTTGTGATAACTGTAATAACAATATGATGCAAAATACATTATAATATCATAGTGAAACGCCGACCAGATTTATTGTTGCGTTTAACACTCGCTATTTTGTTTTATTATAATTTTAATATTATTATTATTATTATTCCATACGGCCTCGCAGGTACGCGCTCTTTTTAGTACCGACGAATCGAACGTAAACCACACGTGAGCGCTGCACCGCGAACTACAACAACACATGCACACATTATTATTATAACATAATAATATCATACACGAGTGACGTATTTTATATGCGTCTATATAATATATCGTCACAGAGGTCTTTGTGCACGACCACTAGACCGTGTACCGATACCGAAATAGACATCGGCGATTTTCGTAATTATATTATTTCCCTAGACAAACGATTATTCATGGCAGAATCCAACGGTTCGTGTGTGTGTTTTTTAATCTAAATATTAACATCTAGGAGATAGAAAAAAAAAACAAAAAACAAATACAAAAAAACCAGAAGACGACGGATTTAAGGAAGATCAAAGGAGACCCACAATTTTTCTTGTCATTAGCGGTACTTCACCGGTGTTGCCAAGACCGGTAACACAATATATTATACGTTAAAATATGTGCCAATTATGCCTTAAAATAAATTGTATATGATTAAACGTATGATTGAAGGACCTCCGGCCGGCGCTAAGAAATGCGAGCGATCTTATATCGAGACCGAAACCGAAGAATCCGCGTGCCCTTACAATAAATAATAATACAAACTCACGTCGGACGTGCATTCGATTCACTTCGTCCAAGAGTCGCAAGACATTGTATTTCAAACGAAATAGTTGTCTACAATATTCCTGTTTGATGATAATACGTTTCGACGGGATATGTGCAGAGCCATCTGGTGAAAACCGTGTGCCGCTATAATAAACATATACAAACAAATCGGTTAATGACTGACTTGGATTGAAAAATATCAATCAAACACCACAGTTGATAATGTTCGTGAAATGTGAATTACGTTTGTGTTGAAACAATATTTTACAAGACATCTCATTCGTCTATAACAATATTACGGTACACGAGCACAATGGTGAAAATGAATATACTTTGACGTCTAATAATTTAAAACATGCCTGGACAATATGCGATTGCAATATTATAAGACTCGATATATTAATATATTATATTATTTCATGTATTATATTATATTGTAACTGCGCACGTTTACGATCATGACGATATAGATTTATACTCACAAATACTAATTGTACACTACATTATTTTATAATAATATATTACCCACGTGTAAACTAAAATATTCTGTACGATTTATGGTTTTATAGACGTTTGTCATAATATTATATGGACGTATCGTATACGGTTTCGTTATTGCATTTAAATATTTTATGAAGTTTTAACATTGCAACGTAAATAGTTTCATAACACGTAATTTAATTCGAGTTGCGCCTAATAAATATCTGAAAACATTATATTATTATAGTTGTTGTTTTATTGATATTTAAACACCTTTTAGTATATGGTATACTATATAATAGGCTGGGTATATTATAACACATACACATTTAGAAGAATTTGAAACGCGTGTAATATGTATTTAATGACTATCCCACGTTTCGGCGAAAAATAAAATACATACACTCTGTTTTTTGGATTTTTTTAAATACCTGACCTGAACATGTAATTTTAATAAATAATAATAATACACAACCGAACGGATTGTACGCTCAGTATTTTGGTTTTATGAAATACGCCTCTATATGTGTATAGTTGTGCAGTCGGATAACATCATAATAATAATTGTTTCGACTGCACACGTTTGCATATTATACCGATAACGAGAAGCGCTCTGCTAAATAAAAGCGTTAAAACGAGAGCGATCATTTAAAAATATATATAATACAAGATTTAATATATGGATGAGAAGTCACGTGGGTTTAGTCGTCAATCGTCATGTTGTAATCATAATGTTACTGCGACACGTGCAAGTTTTATTTCGACGTAAACGATTTTTTGATTTTTTTCCACATTTTTTCCTATATCGACAACTCGTCGTCGATTTAAAACATTACCCATACTTTCTATTCAAATTTGATGATAAATAACACTAAGGTAATATTATAAGAACCCAAAAAACTGACCCAATCGAGGTTATATTTTTTCGACGTAAACCCATGGGTTCGTTTTATGGGACATTAAAATTACTATCCGTCGCCGTTCGGGAACCAATTATGTCGACTTAAAATGCGTCTGGTCTTGCAATGTTCCGTCACCATCGGTGGCGTGTATTTTCGTCTGATCGGAGCAGCAGCGGACTCGGATTGTGCAGCCGCCCACGCCGCGCAGTATATATCGTCAACTGACGCGTATAAATCGGTCGCCTCAGCGCCGCCGTTCGCGTTTTATGTCCCAGAAGACCACCACAGACTGATAGTAATAATAATAATAATAATATATTAAATCGAAAACTGAAAAATTAAGCATGAGAATAACTTATGCGCACCACGGACCGTTGGCAATCCATCGGACGCCCGCCGGAGGAGACGAGAGAAAAACAATCCCGACGAAACAAATCTCAGAGGCACGGAGTGAGATAGAGAGAGAGAGGGCGAGCAAAAATAATAAAAATAATAATAATTATTATTATTATTACCATCATTATTATCATCATCGTCACATACAATGACGTATAAGGCGGATACACCGTCCGCGGCGGAGAGGACAGAGGACGGACGAGCGGAGACGGAATCGGACGCGTGGGGATATTAAAATCGTCTGTAAAGAGAGTGGACCGATTTTTTGGCACCGCCATAAAGGAGTCGACGACGTGTGTTGTTAATGAGAAACGATCGGTTATTGTCACGGTTGATATTTGTTTAGAAATAACAGACGGGGGGGGGGGGGAAATATAAAAAAATCAAAAAAAAAATCGTTCCCAGTCCGCTCTATTATATCCACACACACACACACAAGTACTTGTACCATATATTATATTATGTTATGTTCTGTGCAATACACTCGTGTGTAAAATGTATATACAATAATGTTCGTACACGTTATATTTCGTGATGTATATTATATAAATATCAAATATATATAAATATAACTGCGGATATTTTTTTAATAACACCATACCGCGTGCCTATACGCGTATACATATATATTCCACCGTCCTTTATTTTAAGACCGGCCCGTTTGTCCGGTCACGGTTTCGATGGTTTCTGGAACCATTCCCGAAACTCATTGCCCATAACTGATTTATTTCCCGTGTACGTCCTATTAAAAACGGGAGGGAAAAGAATAATAATAAACGTGTACGCGCCCGTACATCTCGTAAAATCACGACGACGACGGTACGACGCGACGGCCAGGATATGGATGAGCAAGACGAGTAGCGATTTCTTTTGACCAAAAACTTATAGAAATCGTATAAGAGGCGCGTGACTATTATTCGTAAAGAATTGAATTAAAAAAAAAAAAAATGTGTAACAAATAACCGACGAACGAATTTTGACGTTGTGTCAAAAATAATCGGTAAGTGTGAAGGCCCTATCAGAGGTGCAAAAACAAAGTGAACAATTTCACTGGTCTCGTACCACATATTTGTCTAAATACGACGATAGCGACAATCAAAACCACTGAGATCGTGCGTAGGTATATTAAAGGGATTCGGGCTGTAAATGTCATATTTTATAACTACATTTGGCACAGTGATTAAATTAGAAATTGTAATAATGCGAAAGTCGTGCTGAAGAAATACAGTACTTACTACTGGGACATTGATTATAATTTATAAAATATATTAACCATTTCAAAATTTTTTATATTTAACTCGTTAATAATAATAGTTTCAAATCATAAGTAAACTATTTTTAATATTATATATTATATTACTGTTCTGTTTATTTGTTTTCGGGGTCATTATAATTAATTATCCATTTCTTGAGTAACAATAATTTATGTCAGAAATAATTTAATTTAGTATTTTTTCTTTCATGAAAATTTAAATTAGCATTAACAATATTTTTAAAGAAATTTAATTGAAAGTTTTTAAATCAGTGATGTAATTTAAAATCAACGGCATAAACATTTTAAATATCATAGTATTATAACCATTCCTTTTTATAGATTACGGGATTCTCTATTATAGTAATTATAATTATTTTTTTCAATGCGCCATCATAAATTGTCCATATTATAACATTCGAAACGAAACATTTGTTTTTTTAAATAAAAGTTTTGGTATCTTCGAATGTCTTAATACAAAATTGATTTCATTCATTCCCACAGAATACAACTAATATACTAAATAGTCAAATAGGTATTTTGATAAAAAATAAACCGACAATAATGTTCTATTGTGCTTTTTATATTATAGATTAATATTTATTTAAATCAGATTTTGATGTGTACACATATTATATTTGTACATTTATATTAAGGAAATTCAAATCAAATGATTCAGTTGCACTTGGTGGAAAAAAGCACTCGTCCGCGTTTCTATGAAAAAAAATCAAACTTTATTGGCGCGATAAAACGTATAAAAAAATAATTGGATACGGCCCGAAACGGATAAAACTTTACTTAATGCTGTGTTATTTATATCGACTCGGATATCATATTATAATATAATGTCTAAAACGTAAATGTATTTCAAAACTTGCTCACAACAATATCATAACGATGTAATCTCTGCAATGGTATAATAATATTATTGTCTCGTAATTTTTTTATTTTTTATAAAAGCCAAATTGCAGATTTAACGGAGATGAAACCGATTTCGCCATTTTTTACCTCGTTAAATAGCGATAATAATTCACGAATGCAAGCATTATTATTACACAATATTGTATAGATATAATATATTTAGATGCATCCTGATATAATATTACGAACCCAATGGTACGCCATCGACACGTCATTAACTATTATTTATCATTGTTTTTTTTTTTTTTTCATATTACCTATATCATTATACCGCTTTGGTAATATAGTAGACGTGATAGTTGCGTGCTCAGTAATTCTATAATAAGACGTGAGAACTGTTGACATGTTATGTTGATAACAGAGAGGACGGGTAAGTCCACGAAGCGTTTGTGATAGTGTTTTTTTTTCCTTTTACCTCCATCCCACGCCACAAAGTATTGGACCGTCCCTATGTCCGACACGAATTCGAAGTGGGTTCAAGCAACGCTATAGTACGCATGCGCAGCCGAACACGTCATACATGTTTATGGTGATTGCGAGCAGCGATACATAATAATATTATTGTTATTATATGCTGCAGTGCTATGCGTATAGTATAGCTCTGTCGAAAAAATTCTCATAAAGTTTGCCGAACGACGAAGCGCAGAAAAACCATTGCGCCGTGGCCTCATCTCGAGTGTGCGATATTTATGGACGCTTCCCGATAGCCTAATCCCCGGGACGTCAATTTATTGCTTATGCAAAAGAGCTGCAGCAGCAGCAGTGGCGCGGGCCGGTCGATAATTTCCAAGAGATTTGGCAGAGACCGGGAATATTATAATCGGAAAAATATAACAATAAAATGTATAAAAAATAAAAACCGAACGAAAACAAAAAAAAAAAAAAAAAACGTATAATATATTATTATAAACGGCCTTTTTTCATATTTTCACATATATATATATAAATGTTTTCCGATGCACGGCGAGAGAGGGGACCGCTGCAGGACGCGGACGGGTATATAACGTGTATATTTTTCCCGCAGCTTGGCCGCGCCAAGTTGGTCGGAAAAAAACATAAATATTTTTTAACAAGTCGCCGCCGCCGCCGCCTACGACGCCGGGGTTGAAAAAAACACATACGCGCGGCCAGCATATAACCGCGGGATATCTCGGACCCCTCGGCTCAGACAAATAGGGTGAAATATTATTGAATTGCAGTATATAATAATAATATAAACCGTCGGGGTGGATATCGTCTCGAGAACATATGTAGACCGGCCCAAGTGTAGCGCCAAAAGTTTTACGACGTCGTCGCTGCCGCAGTCGTCGGTCCGTCGTCGGCACGCACACACGACGGCGATGATGGCCATAATATTCTTTTGACGATTCGACGTGTTCTTTTAATATTATGATAACCAATAATATTTATAGTATCATGGGTGGGGGGGGGAGAGATAATAGTGCTTTGTCGCGATGCTATTATAATATACGTCATATTTTATGCATTTTTTGATTTGATTTTTTTTGTTTCCTCTTATTGTTGTTATCGTTATTGGATATGGAATGGTCGGCGTTTATATTTTCGTCGGCTTATAATAGTATCCATTGAGTCCTTCCATAACCGATGCAAACTGTAAACTCATTAGTTTAATATAGTCGTAATAATTACAATAGTCAACAGTTGTGCTTTGATTATCCATCAAAATCGGTATTGAAGTGCAAACGTATTCCTTCTCCAATCATAAATAGCTGTTTTTCGTCATATTACACAATAATTTACATATTATTATGATATGGTTTATTGTTGTTTATTTACGGAGTAACTCCATTTACTTATTTTTTGATGCACCTATCAGAAAAAAGTGTTAGCAGAAAACAATACATGTGCGTATAACATGTGCACATGGTACATCCATAATTTTACAAAGAATTAAGGGTTTAGTGTTTTTCTAAGTTAATCTGAAAATTACTAATTACTATCTATACATATTACATCAGTAATTTGAAAAACCTAAAAAAAATTTGGATTTATGGTTTATTTGAAAACAATTAATAATAATCTAAGACATAAGTACATTATATGCATTATATGCATACCTACGGTCATATTATACTATTATAATACTGTCATTAATTATCAGTTTATCCTTAAATCTATATGCACCGTGTATACTGTGGTCGGTATAAATTTGTATTACCTATATAAACCATTTAAGTACAAATCAAATAATTATATTTGTAAATGTTTTCATTGGTAGTTTATTTTCTATTGAAAATACGGTGGGTACAACTAACTTTTTTGAAAACAATGACAAAACATAAATCAAATAATATATTCTAAATCAATAATTATAATAATATTTTATATAACACTTCTAGCTGTAGTTAATTAATAAGTCAATGCTGATGTTTCGTTGATCGATTTGAATATAGGTTCGTCGTGTAAATTGTTATTAAATCTAATTTTAAAAATAATATATTATGTGGTGGAAAAAATGTTCATGTCCTTATAATTAATATGATATTTTGATTACAAAATTACAATAAAATAATAAAATAGGTTAGTTTAGTAAAATAACCTAACCGTGATATGTGTTTTCAATTATTTGAAGTTTCTGTAAAAAAATTACTTGGACTTTTGTAACAAATTTTCAAGTTAATCTATTACAATTGGACATAGGACATTGTATGCATTTTCAACTATATGTTGGCATCATTTTTGCGAATTAACTTCAAATGATTATAAAAAAACTACTCACAGTACCAATTAAATCCAATTTGCTACCAGACACCAACCTCAAAAATTAATAAGATCGAAGATTCTTCTACTATAAAAAGAATATATTTAGACAACAAATACTATGGTTATTGTAAAACCAATGTACTAATTGCTCAGCTCACAACTTAAATAGTCGAGCTAGTTAAAAAAAATTGTTTTAATTAAAAACGATGGTTTTTTATTAAATTTTATAAGCGTAATTAAATGTTGAATAAATATACCGATATGATAGGAGGTACCTATATCGTAGTTGATTATTTTTATACTCGTATAATTGCCACTTAACTAGGTATAATTTATTAATATAAATATAATATAATACATTATATTATTTTATTTTAAAGCTATCAATAAACAAATTTATTATTTTTAAAATATATTATTTATGAATATTATTACTGCAATGTGGATAAAAAATATTTTTATTTTATTTTATCATTTTTCACAATAATTAAAAATGATTTTGTTTTTAAACTTAAATAACATCAAAGTTCTAAGATTAAACATCTGACGTTCAACATAAACCTTAAAAAAAAAAAAAAACACTATATTTTCTTATAACTGAGGTCAATTGTTTCAGACAATGGAAACGGTTAAGTTAATATTTTTCTTCAATTTATACTTCTGATTCAGTTTTATACTCTAATAAAATACGACTTAGAGTTTTGGCTACATCTCAAGGTCTGATCTCATTAGAAATACATTAAAATTTCTAGACCAATTGGTAATACGAATTTTAAATTATTCTCAACAAACATTTTAGAATATAGTTGATTATGTCGCGTCGAGATAAAGGTAAATGTTATTTTTATATTTTTACAGAGTCCAATCTGTGTATTTATATAAGTACGTTCAATAAAAAATACGATTAGTTAATAAAGTTAAATTATTTTGTCAGTTCTTGAAATTAAAAACTATACAATATACTTGGTAGAGTTATGTACAGTTTACCGACTGTGATGTTGACGTAGTATGATTTTCAAGAAGAAAACATGGTATGGACTACGAAGTGGATATCAATATGATACAATATATATATATATTATTGCATATTATAATATAATAAAAACTATTTAAATTCCGTGCAAAAATAACAAAATATAATAATATCATAATACCGTTATATACCGAAACAATGGTGGATGCGATAATATAATATAACGTTTATTGCTACACACGCGACCGGACGACTGCATTCGCATTCCTGTGCTAACTATTCTAATTATTATTATTGTCCTTCTAATTATTACTTTTATTATTATTTGTAATCGTAATTACTTACTTACGCATAATAAAATATATGCCTCTGACCACGCAGGCGTCGATAGGCGGTCAGAGGAGTGATGTAATATTGTACACAATATTATTATAAATAATGTAATATTTTAACGTGGACCAGAGTCACGAATATAATATATGAATATAACATCGAAGTCGTGCATACCTGTATTAATGTTATTATATTATTATTATGTGCCCGTGCACCCGGCGAAACGTGATGGCTTCGTCTGAACGGACGAGTTTCGCGTGATTCGCTGCAAAATATACAAAAATATATTCTTACCTTGTGCCTACGAGTCGCGGGTACACAATAAAAGTATACGGACGTAAAGAAAAAAAAAAAACAATACATCGTAACGAATAAAATATGGGAAAGAGGGGAAATTTCGGAAAAGTCTACAGGCACACTATACTATACAGGAGTACGGGCAATTCAATTGTGTGTAGGTATAGAATTTGAGCGAGAAGAAAAAAAATCGGTTCTCTGACCGAGACAAATGTCTGTGGATATTACTCTGAGGATTTTTTTTTATTGCGCGCTCCCCTGCCCCCGGTCCCACCCCCTAAGAAGGACATTGCGGCGGCGGCGGCAGTCGTGCGCGTTTTCCGTCGTACTATAGGTAGGTATATACATTTTTTTTTTCAAATTGGTCCGCCCGGGGAAGGAAGAAAAAAATATATAAAATAAACCGCAACGCACATGAGGTACGCTTGTACATAATAGATTCGTCGGCCATATATCCCCTGAATAACAATCGTATGATATATACTCGTGGCAAAAGTAAAATTGATGGCCCGGCCGACACAAAGTACCGAACGAAATATGAGCTGCTACCCCGTCACGCGCACGAGGGCGCGTCTCCTCCCCGTCTCCTCCTCGCATCCCTATTTTCTCCACCGCCGCCGAGAAATCGCAATGCACATATAGGTATAGCATTATTATTATATTATATCGCACTCCTCGCGTACCGCCTCACCCACTCACACCGTAGACAAACCCATCGCCGACACATCACCCCCATCCCCCCCACCCATCGCCGGCCCTGGGTCTAAACGACTTCAGGTATCGGTGGCAGCACGCGGAGGGGTAAACCCTATCAGACTTATCAACGACCGGCGATTTATATTATTATATTATACGCCGCTCGGCTTTATTCCGATATTATATAATAATAATAATAATATCGTAGTCGCGTATGAGATATAGACGTCCAAAATATTTCCATCATATCCGCCACCGCGCCGACACGAAATAACATTACATTTTTATTCAATTTACAACGTTATTATTATATACGCCTATACATAAAGTATACTATGATAATTTGATAATATTATGCGTAAAAACCGATGTGGTGGGACCGCGTCCGAATTTTCGAAAACGATTTTCAGCCGATCGAAACGTTCAGTTTACTATATTGTATTATATCATATCATTAACACTATTATCATAATAAAACTTTGGTTTGTACAGACCGCCTCAGTGGCGGATTCAGGGCTTAGTTTTGGTGGTGGCATGGAGGGGGCATAAGTACAAAAAGTACATAAATTGGCTAAACATAGGGTAAAACAAAGGGAAACTACGGCGATTGGGAGGGGAAATGCCCCCCCCCCTCCCTAGATCCGCCACTGGACCGCCTAGACAAGATGATGAGTCTTCACAACGACGTCCGAGCAACGGCCACAGTCGTTAGTGCCGATTTATATATATACAAAAGTCGTATACGACTGATTTCAAACTGAAGACCGTGACCACTCACTTGCACTGAACCACAACGAAATATGTTTTGACCTTTGAGCTAACGCGTGTGTGACCGCAGTATTGGGGTTTTTCGACGTCGATTTCACTCTTAGGTATTATTATAATATTATTATCGTTAAGAATACTGTACAATGTAAACATATTTGTACGCGAAAAATAATACAATTTTCTTGCGTGTTGCCCTAATGAAAATTTATCACCATTTTTACGATAAGCGAACGACCGAATATTATTTTGATGTACGGTGTTTTAGATGTAATTGTTGAATAAATGTTAAAATATTATATATTTTTCGAGAGATAAACGCTGTAACTAATCTTAATGTTGTTTATATCAAATCTGATTCTAGTAATTTAAATATTAAACATAAATTAATTTTAAAGAAGATTTACGACCACGAGACGAAGTTTAACAGATTTGAATTGTATTTTTAACTGTAGAGACAGATAAAATATTATTATCATATATAATAATCATATAAACGGGAATTCATATAGGCCGTCAAACACACACCCGGACAACGATATATCTTCGATGTGTTCGCAAAGGCGTATTTATGACAAAAAATAAAACAATAATAAAAAGTAAGTAAACAAATAAATTATTATTTTAATGTAAATAATAATTGGTTTGATTCACAGTTTTAGATTTTTAACTTTTTCAGCTTTACAGAAAAATTATTTTTCATTGGATTAAAAATAATAATGAAAAAAAAAGTATTATTATTAACGTTTCAGTGACTATAGGATTCTTTTAAGCGTGCAAACTAATAATATAACATCGAAGTGAGAAAACACGCTTATACACGTATCACATTAAAACTTGTGTGAAAACTTTTATAACAGAATTCCAAATTGCTAATATAGAAAAGTACATAATAAAAAGATATACACTTCGTTTGTAGACGTTCGAGTAATATTTCTTAGTGTAACTCAGCTACTGTATAACTCGGGAAACGTATAAATATAAACAAAGTGTATGTGCACATTTGCAGAGTAATAATATGGAATTAGTTAAGTAATTTAAAATGTAAATGTCTATAATTTAGGTAACGTGACGATGTATATTACGATTGTCGTGTGTTTGTAATTAATTTTATTTACCTATATTATATTACATATTGAAATAAATTGAACGAAATTTTGTATATTATTAAACGCAATATCAAAATAAGTGACAACTGCAACAATTCGATGTGGCAGGAACTTATGTTATATCATAATACATCATATTATTATTATATAATGACAATTCAGCGCGGAGTGTTTAACGATAATATTATTATCCCTCGAAATCTCAGTCGATCCGGTCGTGCGGTTATGGCGATCTGAAAGTATTACGTAAAACAGTCTGCGTAAAACGCCAAACTCAAAATGTACAAAATATATCAATTGGAATAAAATAACCGAATCGAGTTAAATAACTGGAGGAGCTGGTCACACCTTGTAATCGACGATGGTACACACACAATGTGCCGCGGGAGTCGAAGTGTTTGCATAACCCGCGGGTCGGACCCACCGACACCACCGCCGACGTGAAACAAAATAAAACGATTACGTTGTATAATACGCGGGGCACGCCGCCGCCCGATTGCCGATTGAAATAATTCGACCGTGTAAAATCGGGTGCGATAAAAAATAAATAAAAAAAAAAAGGCGGAAAAAATAACAGAGGTTAACAACGTATATGTATAAATATAGTGAATCGAGGAGGGTTAAGCCTATAAACAAGCTCGATGGCCTTTTTTTTTCCCTCTTTCGGTGTATTTATTTTATTTTCGATTTTTTTTTATACTTTCCGAAGGGACGTAAAACGGTCGGGCGGCCGTTCAATTGCTGATCGGCGAACCCACCTGTTGACGGGACAGCATCCGACCCTCGCCGCCGTTTATTTACGCGAAAACGAGCTTTTCCGATATATATATATATTATCATGTTATGTACACCAACTATTTTATACCCGAAGACACGACCGAAACGACACGTCGAGGGGACGCTTTTTACGGCCGATTAAAATGCAAAAATAATCGCCTTCAATAATCACGAATCAATTAGGTGTACATAATAATATATACAATGTCTGTCGTTTAATACAATAAAGGTTCCGTGCTCGGGATAATAATATTAGGTTGTACCTACGTTTTTATGGTAAAAGGAAAAAACCTTTCTGGATCCAATCTCGTTATACACTAGTTGTAGTGGTTGTAATAATGTATAACAGCCGTCTATATCAATGCGTTGCCACGTTTTGTAAAACTATAAAACAGTATCGAAAATAATATAATACTGTGGTCGAACGCAATATTTGTAGAGACATCATGAGACTACTATTATAATGTGTAGTTTAACAACATCAATACTTATATGTGAATCCACAATTTATATATTATTCATTATATCGAAAGCCTGGGCATAAAAAATTAAGTTAAGTTAATTTTAACTTTTTAAATTTAATTTTCATTAAATTAATTTTTAACTTCACTGATTTTTATTGATATAAACTTATTAAATAATGAGTTACTTATGATCAAATCCAAGTTACGATAATTTATAAATAATAAATAAAATATAATTATTGTTGATGATGCATATTTTACTAAAACGTTTATTTTTTATTATTTTCGACCATATTACCGGCTATTTATAAATTTAAAAATAAATAAATAAGTAACTTAACTTAAGTTAATAAGTTGATTGTAAGTTTCCATATAACTTTAACTTAACTGAGTTAAAAAAAAATTAAGTTTACTCTTATGACTATAAAAGTTTTAAAATATTTTCTATCAACTTAACGTAACTCAATTAAAAATTATCATTAACTTGCCCAGACTTGTTCATTATCGTCTTCAAGAGGTTGTAGCAGTTTAGGCGACACGCGTGCTTGAGAGGTTATTGCATTTCTTTTGCGCGTAAAAACTGAGCGAAACCGTCAAATAATGGTTCAATATTGTAGCTGTACATCAAGACGCGTAACAATATATTATATTATATTAAATTAAGTGTTTCCGTTTGGTCACCTTTCAATTAAAAACTGGTGAGCGATAAAAGTTGCTGACCTAATTTTGATAGGTGCATAAATGCCTTGCTGCGTTTAATATAATACCATCCGCGATTTGTTTCAACTGCTAAGCATATTATAATATTTCAAAGGTCGATGGAACCTCGGTTTTTCTGTTGAATGTACGAATTTAATATTTATCGTAATCGAAAAATAATATCGTTCATTGTCATGAAAATAAAAATAAATACTATACCTATTAGACGCATAATCGTAGTGGGACTAGTATTAGTGGTACTCAGCAGACATAAGACATACTATATCCCACACAGCAATTCGTTGGAAAATATTAACATTTCAAACAAAATATTTTTAAAAGGTTGTACCTAAAATCATTAAACGTTAAATTTTTCTCAAACACATGTATTATGAAT
The DNA here is from genome assembly GCA_008086715.1 of Sitobion miscanthi. Taxonomy (NCBI): domain Eukaryota; kingdom Metazoa; phylum Arthropoda; class Insecta; order Hemiptera; family Aphididae; genus Sitobion; species Sitobion miscanthi. Next base: position 20,109,709 of record CM017799.1, on the reverse strand, counting down.
CTATACATATTTTTCCAGTCGTACCTATATTATTATATTTTGTACGCGGCCAGGGAATTACAAGCCGGCGTAAGGCAACAATGATGACATTCGTTACGATTTTCGCTGTTATTCGGCGAGTCAAAAGCTCCCGTTCGACCGAACCATTTGCCACGGCGGACGTACAATAATACGTATTATAATGTTATCATCGTCTCAAACGATCTGCCTATAATGCTGTGTATTATATTATTATCTATACGTATCTGTAAATCTGATCGGCAGCGATGTAATAATAATAATAATAATAATATTATTGAAAACGTTTTCGCGACCGACCTTGTGCGTTATCTCGAAACGAAAACGTCGACTGTGCCGGCGATGAAAATATAATAATTGTATCGATACCGCAATCGGATATCATAGGTACACGACCGCGGTTGAAAGGATGATCAGCGTCCGTGTGCTCTGTACGCGAATAACCACCGTTACGCGTTTGATAATATGGTATTAGGCCATAAAAGATAACGTTATTCCGCACCACCCACCCCCACCCATCACACACAACGTACCACAAACAGACCACTCCGGTGTTGCACCACCACCTTACTAAATATTTCACGGTTTAATTTATGGTTATGGGTAGTTTTAAGATGCGATCGGAAAGTGATAAGTTTGACAGAGAGGGAGCGGGTTTATTGAACGTAATCAACACCCGGTATTAACAAGACTTTGCAGCGCGCTACCCCGGGGGACCGCGATGATAAGAAAACCCTCGTTGATTAATAATAACTTGCCGGCGAACCTTTAATGGGACGCTATAACTTACGCGGTGCACTGTGGAAATTTCAATAAAGACGTCGATATAATATAATAGCATACAATATTATAGGGGTAGCCATATTATAATAGGTATAATAATTTTTAGCCCGCGGGGCAATACGACCGATTATATTCGAGCGTGGCAATATCGTGATATTATAATATATTATATTATACATAACTCTATACCTACGTTTCGATGATGTATAGGTACATATATTTATATATTATTTAGAAGACGAATGGTATGTTTATATCGCACGGTATATACGACTGCCGTTGTACTAGAGACGATGTGCACATTAAAAGCATTTTCAACAGAATAATATACCTATAAAAAGGATAACCTAACCTGCAGAACTATTATTTGTTTTATACTGACCTCGAGGAATAATATTATGTCAATGATTGTAAATACGATGTTATGATAATATATGGTCGTTACACAAATCGGATAATATTATTTCTATGTCTATCTCCATCTTAAATGAAATAACGTGTCAATTCAATGTCACCAAGTGCAGTAGATGGAAGATATATTTTTTAAATAAAAATTTAGTTTTCTTGTTTTTACATTACACTGCGGGTCACCCTTAGTGGCGTGGTTAACTTGACATTTTTCAGAGGCCAGTGTATTGATACTGTAACTACCTGTCGTAGTAAATACAAAAATACTAGTTAGATAGGTAGGTACTAAATTATTTCCCATTGGCCACTATCCGCACTCACCCACTTTCCTTAAAAAAATCAAAGGTTATCATCTCTCGATCACTCCCATTGTCACGCCACTGCAGATTCACTATTATTTCGTATTAAACAATCATTTAAAAAAAAACTAAAATGTGAAATTGTGAAATCACGGGTTTAAATGTTTATTGTTTGTATTTGTGTTTCCCCCTAAACGCATAGATCAAAATGTTTCCCGGACACAAACTTGTATACAGAGGGGAGAGTAACCATACTCTTTGTTTGATAATTCATAAGGTCAGTAGAGCGGTAAAACAACTCTATTAATGTTACGATTATAATAGAGGGTGTGTTATGGTCACTACTATATCATTGCCTTTAGTGATATCGATTTCTTACCTCAATAATAGTACTTTCGTGTTTTAATTTCCAAATTACGGCAATATAAAGTGTATCGATATGATATACATACCGAGCAATCAATTTTACTATATTATAGTACGATCTGCAATACAAAAAAATAAAATAACTGCAAATAATAATATTAAATACTTTTATTTACGGGATTTTATTCCGAACATTAAAATGAATACCTTTTGTTAGGCATAACACCAGAATAAATTATACATTGAGAATTAACTACTGATATGTACATAATATAACGTCAAATTGCATAATATAATGTTAAATATTTTTTTCTAAAAAACACACATAAAGTATTACAGAGTTAAAATGCTTAGTAATTTTATACTATATGCCGTGCGGCTTATGTGAATATCGCAGACGTACCTCACGAGCATAATATTACATAAACGTTTGAGACAGTGGCGTAAATTGGGCTAAATTGTTAGGGTTGCAATAAGTTTCTAGGTTGGACAGACTTTTGGGGGGCTTAGCCATCCACACCTCCCTAAAATGTTTTTTTTCATTCTATATTTACCATTACAAGTACATAAACTCAACAAAACTATTTTAACCTTAAAGGCTTAAACACATATTGTCATATATTGTATCTATTGGTAATTGGTATGTATTATGAATATGCACTATAATTAATAGGGTAATAATTACTTACCGACTACCGTCAATAAAATATATATAATTTTCTTAAAGAATATATGAATACATAAAATACAACAAATTGTTTGTTTTATAAAATTTATATTTTAAATGGCAGCCATTTAGATTTTTATAATATATACTATTTATATCTGTATGTATAAATACATATTTATTACTAATTACTTTTATATTACAAAATTAACTAAAACATTTACTACTATTTATTTTACGTATAGGTAAATAGTTACAGACTTTTCACTTTGAATTAAGGTAGAAGTAGGTATTTAACAAATTATCCTTAAATATTTAATGATAATAAATTAATATAAATATAATTTCAATAAATTGTATACGAATACTAAATATATGATATGAAATTAATTATTCACTATATTTAGGTTTTGATCTTTTTCCTGGGGAATGGAGGATTTCTCCAGATAAGCTAACATTTTTCTCAGCATTTATATTAGTATTTTTCTAATAAGCAGGTACAACAATTAATACCAAAATAATACAAAAAAAAAAAAAACCAAAATAAATTTGATTTGCTCAATAGTATAATATTACCTTAATAATTAATTTAAAAATTAACTTACAGATCAAATTTACATTTTTTATTTGTCAAAATTGTAGTTTTAATATAAAATAAATCGGTAATATATTTTAAGGGCTACTTTAAATTGAATGCATAATAATCAGGTATGTGTACTAAACAATTATACGAATTTAAAGAAAAAATAGACACTATTAGATTAAGTGGGATACATTAATTGGCCATTTAACTGTGCATAAGGTTTGTGTAGGGTTACGTTGTAGCTTACACTAGTTGGCCTACAAACATTTAACAGAATACACAATTTTGGGTAACCCTCGTGGCTTACATTAATTGACATTTGATTGTCGATGTGGCTTACATCAAAAAAAATAATTTAAAGATGAATTTTAAGTCAAAAATATGCATGCGAGGGTTACAATATTTGGCCAAAATGTGTATTTATCTCTATATAATCAAATTCAATCAAAACATCGATTTCGTAAAAAGTGAGGGTTACATCAGTTGGCCTATTAACCGACAAATTATTATAATAATTCTAGTGTTTCAAAACAAAGTTAAACATTGGTTTTCAAAATATAAATGTTTAATTTATTAGTATATTGATATTTCAATTTTTCGAAAACTGAAATCGTGATTTTTCGTAGTCGCAAAATGATACTTTTGCGACCCTATGATATTTCCAGGGGTCGCAAGTGCGACGCCGTGCGACCCCTCAGTTTACGCCACTGGTTTGAGATCAGATGTGCTTAAAAGTTTTCAAATTTATGTTTACCTTATGAGCTGCGCGTACACAACCTTAGCTCATCCATTGATCGACTTAAATAAATAACGTGACGTACTTATTTAAAATAATATTTTATCACTGTATTTTACCTTTGATGAGATTTATTGAAATAACTACCTATGCTTTTTGAAACAGAAACAATAAGAGTGACCCGTAGTAACACTGCGATGGTCATAAAAAATGTCTTTTTATGTTTTATACTGCCCTAAATACCATTAACAGACAATGATAATATCATTATAGTTTGTGTTATGAACGCTATTTATAAATTATTATAGACTATATAGTGGTATTATCAAGTCGTACGAACAATGGCCGAGTACTTTTATGAAAAATTGAATTTTGGTACTGTGCAGCACGACATTACGACAGACCGGCCTCGGGTTTTCTAATAAACTAGGGTCGAAAATAACCACGTCGGTAGGTACTTAGTTACCCAAAAACATATTCGTCCGCATATTATAACAATATGTTAAAAATTACTCATTGCATTTACAATGTCGGGTTGTATATTAGTATACCTGATACTATAAACTTAATCTAAAAACCATATACATATAAATTATACATAAATACGTAGCTTGAAAGCGTCTAAACATAATTTATTGTAAGTTATTATTCATTATAAACTATTTATAATGCTCTATGGGCTAATGCATAAAATATATACCAGCTATACTATATATAATACTCCATAGCTATACATTTAACGTCCGACCAAAGTATATTTTAATTATCCATATTATAATGTCGCGTCACTGTGTTTTTTGTTTTTGTCGAACACGTGTTACTTATGGTTTTATCCTGTGTTGAAGTATTATTAATAGGTATACACACGCATGTCTCTGCTTTTATTACCTACCTATATTATAATATAGGTGTACACGGCTATATCGTTTCTAAGGGACCGAAGTAGAGATATTTTACCGCGACATTTTTAAAATGTACATAATATTATACACTCTTTTTTTTTCTGACATAATTTCGGTAAAAAAAAAATTAAAAAAACCGTTTTAATTAAGTTAATTAATTCCGGACGATCGATAAGATATATTATACCACCGACGCTAGTCGAAACGGCGAGCCTACAAATAATGAACGATACACACGGCACATTTACGCGTATACTAATGTACACGAGTCACAGTTATTATTATCATTAGTATATCATATAGAGGGAATGGCTATAATATGATATGCGTAGTCGTTCTTCGTCGCAGTGCGTTATGTACGCGCGTATATTATATTATAAATGTGCGAGTGTGTGCGGGTGTGTGGGTGTGTTGGTGGGTGGGCGAGTGTGCGTACGTGTGTATTTGGTACCATCCGCGGTATAGTCGATGCCAGGCGTCGCCGTTAATAACACGACGAGAGCTCTTATAGTAACATTAAAATTAAAGGGGATCGGGCGCGCTGCAACAGAGATCGCAGACGGCGAGAAGAGACACGGTTGTTGTGGGTGTGCGCGCGATGGGGTGGACGTGCAGGGGCCTTCTGTCTTTTGTTATAAGAGTCTAATAACGTTTTATTACCTTTCCGAAAACTTTGCCCGGCGTATTCTTAACACCTTCTAAAGAATCGTTAGCGTTACGTCACATTTCTTCATTTCGCCCCGCGCGTATATATACATATTGTATACATGTACATAGGAAAGGGGTAAAACGCGACTGGCGTGTGTCTGTGTGTTGTACACGCGGGGGGGAGGTGCAGAGGGTGGGGTTGGCTGCTTCGTCACCTATAACACGCAGTAAATACACGCATATATATATATATTTATGTGGATGTGTATGTGTGCGCGTGCTGCACTACACCATAGCCGTAGTGTATATCTGCGTGTGTACAACAGTGTAGTGTTGCCCCTCTGCCGGTGAAAAGTTCTCGAGATACAACGTGCCCCAGACTCGGTGGTGGCCGCGGCGGCGGCGGCGGTGGTGGAGGGGTTATCATATTATTGTCATGGGAGTGATACACGAGAGAGAGAGAGAGAGAGACCTCTTTTCCACGTGTAATTCTTCCTGCAGCGGCTCGTCGCCGCCGTTGTGTGCGTGTGTTTTAATTAAATATCATCTTGACGGCGGCGGGGCTTGGAAATTTTTAGCTCCGATTCTCGTGTTTATGTCCTCCGCTCCTCATCGGCAGTCCGCGGGCGCAATATATATACATTACACGTATAAATATATATTATATATATTATATGGATATATTTACGAGAGCACTTCGTCAGTACGTGTAGTGTGCGCGTGTATATACGTGGCGTCGGTGTTTGGTCCGCCGTCGTTATAAAAGGGGTAAGAGCCGCGTGGGGGGGGGCGGTGAGGCTGCGGAAAAATCGAGAACAACGATCTCACCACCGACGCCGAAGTCGTGTTAACACAATGCGCGTGTTACTTCTAATTGGATACAATATCTACAACCACACTACTGCTATACAGTGCAACTATATAACTATACCTACACTGCTCTCGTGTCGTCTTCTCCCCGTCTTCAGCCGACGGGTTCCATAACCCTGGTTTTATCATCGCGTGTATAATATACGTACGAATATAACATTATATACGATAAGAGCACACTGTATAGTGACACCAGATATAGAGCGAGGCCTGCACCGGAGATTTCGAGTATGCTGTGGCAGGGTGAATCGGCGGTGGTTTAAACTGTTTTGCGGATTTATGGAGTGGTGCTGCGTATAGCGCAAGTATATACAGTCCACTACGTTATGAATACAATATAATATAAGCGTTTTATTATTATGAAATGGCACGAGCCAACACACATTTTTAGTAGTAATCTTAAAACTAAATAACAGAATAGTAAAAATAATTATAAAACATAATTATAACGACATAATATAGGTACATTTTATAAACGCTAAATGGTTATTAGCACTCCCAATGAGAACGACGGGTCCTCATTCGCTATTCTCATCGTTCGTAAAATAGAAATGTTTCGTAAATAATTCGTAGAGCAAAAATTAATTAAAAAGGGGAAGACACTATACGTGAATTAATGTCTGTGATTTCTTGTATGTTTGTGAATCGACAGGTGAGTCGATTTGACCATCAATGGGCTTTGATAAAAACGGTTTGGTTGAGCTCGTCTAGTAGGTGACAAAACACTGGATTATAATCATGTGGTGAACAATCAATCGATAGCCTGAAACTGCTGAAAGATACACATTTCAGAAACTTACGTTAGACCAGTTCATGTTGGAAGCCGTCTCGCATGGTTGTTGATCACCAAATCACAGCTCCATACTCAAGTAAGAAACGCACAAATGAACAAACGAGAACTTTTAGGGTACTAGACAGCTTGAAGTCCATAGAGATTCTAAGCGAAGACCCTAGGACATTATCGACTTTAGAAGAAATGTTGTTAATAGACTATAGATTATAGACCAATATTATGTGATACCAATGCCATCCATGTCGACAATTACTTTTTCAATTAGACAATCGGGATATTATATTATTAATATTATTATTATCTTGTGTGATATAAAAGTATCCAAACTATTATCCATTATACTAGTAATGATTGAAAATTTCATGAAATATTTCAATTTTTATTGTTATTATTATTTTTGATTTTTTCTAGTAATATAATTGAACCAAACAAATTAAATCTTTCACTGACATACATTTATTTTCTCATTTTCCATTTTTAATATGTGTTTTGTATTATATAAAACTTATTTGTGGCTTAGTGTAGTGCGATCCGTACACTTAACTGCGGAAATGATCAGAGTGTACGTATCGGCCGGTGTTGCTAGCTCCCAGACAGGTGACACCCGGAATTTTCACCTTCATACAAATGTGTTTCAACCAATCATTCTAACCATCCCAAACCCTACAAAAAAAAAACACTTTTATTTAGCAATATTGAAAATATTTCTTTTGCTGTTACATTATTTTTATTAAAATATTTGCAATCAGTCAAAATATAAAATAAAAATGATAAATACGTAATAATAGGTAATAATAATTATGTTTAAATAAGTTAACATGTAAATATTTAGTCATCTTCTAAATTGTTGCGAAGTTTCCAAAGCTATATGTATATTATCACATTGAACTGTTGTATACCAAATATTAATTAGATAATTAATGATTAATTCAATAAACCATAACCACTCAACATTTTACCATCGAGTCCATGAAATCGTGATGACACGATGTCCGGGACACCCAAATACCAATTATTTAATTACAATATCACTTTCTTAGGTTAATTTTTCCGGATCATAATGATTAAAATATGTTATTTATTTTAAATTATTATAACAATATAATTATGACACGGCTTTGTGGCTTGGCTATCGTGTACATCACTTTCGAAGGTCTATTTTGTTGGTATAATATATGAGTATTGAATAGGTATAGTTCGATAAAATAAATCAAACTACGATATTATATTAAAAGCTAGTAAATATATTGATTTAAGTGAAATATTGTCGTATATAGAATATTTTACAGTTAGTAAAGTCACTTTAATCGGCTACACTAAACACCAGTTAAAGTAACCAAGGATTGATTGATCAGTAATAGTATTGGTATATACTAACACTAACTCTGGTAACAACAAAACACCAGACGTAGTTACACGACACGACACACTTAACGTCTGCACCCCATCCGAGGAAGTGATCGATAACTTCAGACACAGTTATAATAAGAGGCTCGCAAAATCGACACACTATCTACTTATATAGTTTTGCATGCGAACAAAAACAAAACACCAGACACACACACTCACACCATTGTATTTTTTACGATGGTTTACCGCCGCGAGGAATTGGGCTGTTGCCAGCAATTTGCACGTAGAGCGATTGAATCCGAACCACTGACCACTATAGGCGCCTGACATAATATTATACTCCACCGCACACTAACCTGGTCACAATGATTTAGTGACGGACGTGTACTTATGTCCCGTACGTGTTGAATATAAATATTTATAAAATCGTACGTATAGGTAGGTACTAAAAACGTATATTAAAATGATTATAAATTATTAAAATGAACAGTGTGGTAGTATTGTCGTTGGATTTCGCAAGGCATGCCGTTTTGGCATTTTAAAGTACGCCCACGGCCCACACTCCAACAATCCGATTTGAAGAGCTCGTAAAATACTGACACAATTCAGTAGACCAAAGAAGATATTATTATGTAAAAAAAAATATATTACCTACTCTAAACATTTCAGTGAATTACAAAAATGTTAGTATGCCCAATTCAGTAAGACCGCTGAAGAGTACCAGCGCGTAGTGTGGAAATTCAGTTTCTGTCATTTCCACGATCTTCTAGATTCCCGACGTTTAAAGTGAAAAAAATAATATTTTTACAAATCTACAAACATGTAGAGTTAAACATCATTGCATAACGGTTCGTTAGGTTCATCCGTACATTAATGCAGTATACTGTTATAATTTAATACGAATAGAAACTTATACTATAATATTATGTGCACTCTAAAATCGTTATTACAATACGCTTTATATGTAATATTATACGATTGAAATGAATTGCAATTTGCAAAATAGATGGCCGCGAACATATGACCGTTCAGACAGAATATTATGCAAAATCGTTAACATCCGGACCAGAGCAATAACTCACGTGTTTTGGTAGTTTCGAAGTGAAGGGGGGAAAAAAACAACAAAATGAACTTATTATAAGATGCAGATTGCAATGACCGGGAAACCGGTGGTTTATTTGATAAGAACAAGCGTAATTAAAAAAGAAAGATTTATTAGTTTCCGGGCTGATGATCTCAACGGTCGTTTTTGCAATGTATATTTTTTAATTATTGCCAGAAGAGCAAATATGAGAATGAAACTACATTTTCGTTGTATTTTTTTTTCTTCTCTTTCTCATCTCAAAATATAATTTAATACTGATGTTCGGCGTTCTCCCTCGATTCCGTTTTATTTATGGGTTTTACTTCTCGTATTTTTATTTATTTATTTTTATTTTGCCTTTTCTAAAATTTAATTTACTCGCGAGCTTTATCGCTCGTGAAACCACAAGAAAAAAATGATGTATATATATATTTAAAAAAAAAAATCATTCCGCGGTCACAGAAGATTTAATGTTTGCTTTTCATCTTAAACCGATCTGGCGCTGGCGTCCATAAAATATAACCTCGATAGGCAAAAATACAACGAACATTATAATAATATTAGTATACTGTGTGTATACGATAACGAAATGGGAAGGATCGTTTTCCTTGATATCACTTTTTAATATCACGCTGTGTATTTTACTACAAATTATGTGCTACAAAAGGAAACTCTATACAGATTTATCTAAGTGCAATTGTCAAATAATTATTCCGAGTGTCAAAAACAACAGTAAATAAATAATAATAAACGTATTGAAAGAATTAATAAATCATTCTCTTCGAAATCGTTTTTAATACCCACAGCAAGTATTTATTTAATTTCAAAAATGATTATGCGGTTGATTACATAAAAATCTAATATATTTCTATACTTATTTTATTTTTTTGAAATTAATTTTTATCAAAAGAATAAAAATATTTCCCAAACATTTATTGTTAATCAACAGATAAATCAAAAGTACAAACGTTTGGGGTGCAAAATTATGCATAATTTGCAATGCGAGTTTTCAGGAAAATAATATTTCTGCGAAGAGCTAAAACGTGAAGAAAAAAGTGTATACATTAGTTCGGACAAATTATTCACTGCAGAACAAAAAACTCAAAATTAAATTTTTAAATCGAAATAATGGTTTTGTTTTATTTATGTGTATACTCAGTCATTCGAGGAAAAATGTTTTTTAACCTACAGAAATGTAAGTATTACAATACAATGGTTTTAAATAATTATTTGATATGCTTTATACTGTTTATATAATATATAGGTATACGCAAATTTTGTGTGTGCTATACACAACCTACTATTATAATACTATATACTCGTATAATATTGTTATAAATAAAATGATAAAAATTTTCGAGGAAAGTAGAACAGCAGTGTTCTCGTTAATACATTTGAATTCGCCGAGTTGCGCGAGATTTTATTTATTCCAACGATTATTCGATTCGAGTAGAGATAAATAAACACGTTATACGCCGGATAATATAATATGAACATAAATAAATACTCGTTATTGTACCTATTTATGTATATATATTGTTATATAAACATTTAAAAGTAAATAATATGTTTTCGTGTAGGTATAATAATATGTAATATCGTTGCGACGTATAACAACATCATAATATAGTACTATTATAAGACGTAGGTACGCATGACTCGTGTAGGAATTATCATTTTATATAATACACGATAAACGCAAGACAAAACTGCATAGTTTAGTACATGCCACACCGGACGTTAAATTGTTGACAAACTCCGAGAGATCAAAAGCGACGGTACACAAAGGCGACTTCCGACAGCGATAAAAGGTCCAACTAACCACGTATAATATAATATTATTGTCGTCCACTAATGTTTGATTATTTAAAATGCGCACAACACGATATTATTTAATGCATTATCATATGTATTATTTAAAAAAGTTTACTTCCGATTCACGAATAGTTGACATTTTATTCTATTTGGTGTAATATCGTACAGCGACAATAATAAATGATAATGTGCGATATTGCATTGTACTATCATTGATAATAACTATTGTTTAGTAAGTCGCATACTTGTAGATTTTTATTGAGTATTTTAATATGTGATATGAGATATAGGTATATCATCTACATTTTACAAATAATATATATAATATGTATATGAGAAAATCAGTCTTACTCGATACGACGTACGTATAAATTAATTTCATGATCTGAAGCACAGTAATATTTTTATGAACATTTATGAATATTTATTTACCTATCTATTAAGACGGAGTATTTAACAGTCATGACTTTTTTTTAATTATTTACAGATCGTTACATGAAACGCATGATGCATTTCTTTACTCATTAAAATGTTAAATGCTTATAATATTAGTTCAATAATCAGTATACTTATACTTAAACAATTATTTCGATTCAGATTGAGAAATTAAAATATAAAATGGTTTGAAAAATTGGAAGTTGATTGTTATTTCATCGAGAAATATTAGGTTTGACAAATAAGGGTGAATATAAAATGTTAGAAATTAGAATATCATATTTTTAATTTTCTAAAATAGGTATTCATAGATTTAAAGTTTTTCTAATATGTACAAAAAATACCTTTTTAAAGTGTTTTCCAGTGTTTATAATCTTCAATATAATATATTATATAAAATATAATAAAAGTGTGACTGTTTTAAAATTTGTTCAGTTCATCTTTCTGAAAATAATAAAAAAAAACCAAACGATCAACGCGTAACACGCAACTACTCGATATTTATTAATAAGTAGTATAATATATACCTAAAGTAAATTAGTTAATTTTTACATTTTATTTGTTTCTATTGCGATGGACAAAGCGTTACCCAAAATTGGTTAGAAAAAAAAATATCTGTACCTAGCAAAAAACATATTTATGTTAAAACATTGTTATCAAATAGGCTAAAATCTTAAATTTTAAACTTAGGTACTCTACTACTTGGGCAAATACTAATTGTGGAATAATATTGACATGTAAATGTAACCGATCGAAAAATGTACAAATATTTATAGATGAATACCTACCATTTATAGATAGTTTAACCCTAAAAATAATTTTAAAATAATAATTAATTTAAAAATGCACACGCCAGTTTTAAACAAAATCTTAACTTTTTTTTTAGAACCAGCGTGCTGCTAAGATTTTTATTGTAACATGAATATGATGATTTATTATCGCTTTTTAATTCAAAGTAATAATACAATAAATACCTTGGACCGAGGTGAATGAAGCGATATTCGTCCTACACAGTCTCTGTATCATGTCCGAACCTTCTATTTAAATATTGTCAAAAATAAGCAATACAGTTTTTAAACATTATAAAGTGTTAAAAAACACATTAAATTAGTGATATAACAATTTTTATTGTTAAATTATTCATTTCAATAATTTATTGATCAAATTTGAATTTTTTTTCATCTGATAAGAAGAAAACATCATACTATATAAAAGACCGTGGCACTCATTCGTGCCAGACGTGTGGCCTAAATAGCCCGGCTATTGTATAATAATTGATAAGTCTTTGGAACACAATAATAAATCATAAAGATTGTGTGATGTCAAAATTCATCACAATACTGGATTTCGGTTTGGCAAGATAAATTGCAAGATAAATGAATAAAACCGTTTCTTTTAATATTATATTTGTGTACGACGAGTACATCTCATAGATAATGTACTCGATGTTCCTATAACGGTGAAGGTCCTTGTGCGATGCATTATATCTTTACCCCTTTACATATTTGAAATATATTTATGAACGCAGATTAATACTTTAGATAACCACAGTTTCCTATAATGTACCTACCTTTATTCTGGTAGAACATAGATCACATTATAAACGATTACTATTTCAGTTACGACGAGCATAATTATGTCTACGCTGTAATAATGTGGCTTGCGACTAGAAATTATATTATGCAATAAACATTCGACGTATACCTAACTAATAAAATTGTATATATTAAACTACATCTCCTGGCATAACATTGTAGGCCAAGCGCACCTACATTGTATAAAGTCGCGTTAGTGGACATCATCACGAGCGCATTAGTTATGTTTTATTTTTTCAGAATCTTTGGAGCACATCCAGCCGGCTAGAAATTTAAATAATTTCAAATAATGTCAAACCAAAATAGCCCTATACGCGCAATGGGCAGCGTCTATGATAAATTGACCAGAGGGAAATTATTTCGACCGTAATCATTTACCGGCGATTAAAAATTGTGCGTATTTTTCAATTGAAAGACGTTCGCGTCCCAATATTATTGTACGATATTATCATAATATTATTGTTCTGATAATGGTTTGCCTGTACGCTAAACGAATGGTTTTCTGTGCTTCGTACAAGATATGGTCAAAGCGGAACACATACCTACATTCGGTACGTTACTAAAATGTACAGAAATATACCTAATATCATTGTGTGGAAATAATGGCGATTGCGCATGACCACGCGCTCCAGGGATTTAACATTATTATCACCTATGATGTTGTATTATTATATAGTTTTCCTGCACTGTACAGTACGATATTGTCGTAATATTGTTAAACCCCCCCGCGCCCGGTATCTTATAAATCGGTGGAAAATATTTTCGCTACCGCACTACGTATATACCACTGTCGTGTACCACTACCCCTGTAATGGGACCGGACGCACTTTCGGTCAACTTTTTCGGTTTACAGATCGTTATAAATGATTATATCACCGGGGAGCTGTAATTGCGTTGCGTCCGCCGGACCGTCATGTACGTATATCATAACGTAATATATATATATTTATATACTAAGCGTACGCGAAATATTATAAAATATTCCCTATAATAACACCTTTTGTCTTAGGGGGACGTTTAATCCTGGCTCGGACAGCGCGCGTCCCTTATGGTAAACTGAATCCCTTCGTCGGCCAGCGTACGTGCGTGCGTGCGTGTGCATATACATGTGCACGCGATATAATGTGTGTGTGTGTTTGTGCGAGTGTGGTGCGTTCACATGTTATATAGAAAGCGGCGAAGGGAGTTATATTATGTACGTATATATGTGCGTAGTCGGCGGAGGCGGCGGTCGCTGGACACGCAGAGTAGTGGGTTAAAAATAAAAGGGACTAATCCATACGTCATATCCGTTATCTTTGTTTCATTGTGTAACCCTTTTTATGAAGCCGATCCCTTAGACGGGTGTGGGTGGTGGGTGGTAGGGTAAAAAAAGGTCGGAATCGGCCGACTGTAAAGACGGGGTAGAGATATTTTTCGGTGCTGAATATATCAAAACATTTTTAGCCATCGGGACAAAAGAGGGGTAATTATACTTATTTCTCACCCCTTCGCCCGTATATCGTCGTTTTTTTTTTTGCCCACATACGCGTTTCTTTCATCTGTGCCTTTTTTGAAATTTTTTTTTGTTTCAACTTTTCATATTAAAAAAAGAGAGATATACGCGCATACACACGCATATATAAAAGGATGATATTTCATCCGTCTATAAATACCGGACGGGTCATCCGGATATTATTTATGAATTTTTTTCTCATCCTCCCTTTCCGTGCCTTCCTGTTTCTCCATCTCATTGGTATGCTCTGGCCGTTTCCGGGGTCAGTGTGTATAATTACATATCGCCAGGCGCTTCTGGCTGCTCTCAATCCACAAAACTCTCTCTCTCTCCCTCTATATATATATATATGATATACATAATCTATATGCCCGATGGTTAACACACCAGTGAAATATATATACATAAGCAGACATATAGTATTGATGATTCGTCAACTATAGGCCAAACTCAACCTATCTATTTTTATAGAACAATATTATTGTTAATCGAATAAGAAAGTATATATTATTATTATTAATTTGTTGTTTTATAAATTAGCCAGATTAAAGAACGGTTGAATAACATAAATAACTGTTAATGCACAACATTAGACAGTAATCTATCAATATTAGGTAAACGCTATTAAAGCCATAAATTAGATTTTTTTTTTTTTAATTTTTAATTTGTTATAACTGACGTCATTTTCTTAGGTAATGATTATGTGCATACCCAACTGGATGTTTCCACATATTATTTTGGTATATTAAATTATTTTAGTTCTAAGCTTCTATTTCGTTTTATTTTTTTGTTTTCATTAAAGCTCGTTAAATGAGAATTATTGTTCATTTTAGACGTTCAACAAACAAACAAACAAAAAAAAGTAGTAAAAAGTCCTTCGTAGTATATCATCACAAATCTAGTACGTGAAACAGAGATTTGAAATGTAACTTAAGGTTTACCAGCGGGTCGGTAAGTTAAAAAAAAAATCCCGTTTAGAAAAAAAAAATAAAACTCGACTGAAGCATAAAATATAAAACCTTGTCGAAAAAGGTCTGTGCGACTCTGTGTGACATTCCAATGTGACGGTCAAAAGGATACCTGGGATATATTAAACGGGAGATAATTCCGCAGCCTCACGGGATCCCGAAGGCCTTTGGAGAGAAGTGGCTGGAAATTCCCGAGCACACATGTATCATAACCCCCGAAAAGTTTTCCAGGCGGTGGTCGCGTCGGCGGCGGTGACACGATATACTACACCGTGCAGTCGAGGGGTATAATGGGCACGAAAAGATGATGCTCGTACATATATTATTACTATACAAGAGACCGGTGGTGTTGGCGGTGGGAGGGTTCGTAGGGGGCGGGAAAACATTTCGAGGAGACATTCGGAAAGTATGTGGGCCCCGGGTAATTTCAAGTAATTAAGAAAGGTAGTTTATATTAATTAAGGGCGTTAATAAGTTAATAATAATTAGAGCCTGGGAGGCGTCCGCTGAACGCTTGGTACGTATATATATATATATAAATATATATTTAAAATTTTTTTTTTATCCTGCCACCACCCCGAAACATAAAAAACCGGCGAAAATATACAAAACCTGGTTCAATATATCATGCTTTAAGTTTTCAAGACCCCCGTGAATTTGTGTTGGCTCTAAATAAAAAGTTATGCCGTTTCACAACTCGGATTTATTATGTCCCGGTGTTGTTTGTTGCACTTTTTTGCCGGAATTACGGACACCCGGTGGCGGAATGGCTCTAAAATCTAATTAAGACGCGAAATATAATAATTTTTAATAATCGTTAGCAGCGCGCGCGTATTTTTTCTCGCCTCGTTTCACAAATCATAGATCATAGTGCGTCTGCGAATTTCGGACACAACAGCGCCAGAAACGACATCGCTCCCGCGTTACACGAATAAAATAATGGATATATAACACCGTCGGATGCTTTTCCGTGCTCGCTAGTTGCTATAATGGTTGTTGTTTTCTTTAACTGCCGACTGCCATCACATTTGTTTATAAATCCGCTAAAATATACTAAACATCGGCCGTTCCGCACAATACTAAAATATAGTGGGCTTTGATAAGCCGCACGCAGAAGTAAAAAAAAAAAAAATTCAATTTTGTTAGTCATAACAACAAAACACATCGACTTTTTATAAAATAAATAACGTTTTTAAAGAAAATATTCTGCGTAAAAATATTGCGTAATGACGATTTATAGTTTTTATTTTATGTTTTGTTGTTCAGTTGTTGCATTAATATGTTAATGAAACGGTTTTTTTTCTTCTGAATTTTCGGAGATAAAATTAAAAAATACTTAAATGATTAATGTCCGTTGAAATATTATTAAAATAATTAACTATTATTAATAACTCATAGCTATCAAGTCGAAAAAATGTTTGGTTAAAACTACATACATTTTATAAAAGAATAAATTAACTGAGCTGAACAATTGCGTTTAATGATAAAGTATTAGATTTATTTTATATTAAACACCATTTCCAAAATATATTACCTATACTAAAACATAATGGCCTAAAATCATATTATTAGTCATATTTCAGAAAAAATGTTGAAGGTATACAAGTAGGTTCAATAGTCTATACATTGAATGATAACTTATTATTTTCCATAAATATGGACATTCGTCTACATTACATGAATTCAAATTAAAAACTCTTCAAATAATAAGATAAAATTTAATTTTCTTCATTGATTAAATTATTCAATAGAGAAAATTAGTATTATATTATTATAGTTTCAATTTGTATTATCAAAATAAGTAACAATACGAATAATTTATTAAAATTATAGATGAAGTCTTGAGATAAAAAAAGTTTTAATTTTTTTCCTTGAATTTATTTTTAAGATGCATATTTTTTGGTCCATAAATGATCTTAATTCAATTGGTACAATTGAGTTAAGTAAATTAATTAATTCCAAACTTTAGCATAACTATCTTTGGAATCAAAATATTTCCATTAGATACCTGCGATTACAAAGAGAACTTTTTAACTCCAAAAATATGTTGAAATACATTAGCACTATCCAATAAGAAAATAACAAAAAAAAATAAATTGAAAGAAAACTTGAAAATAAAATAATTCTTTGGCTATTTAATTATGACGACAGATTTACAAAAACAAATGAATTAAGTGAAGTGGATATAAATAAATTATAAAATAATAATAATAATAATATACCCATGGACCATGATTTCTGTCTACGGATACTTATTTTTGTGCGCCACCCCGCAGATGATATATTGATACATTAAGGTATTTGCAAAAGGTAATTTAGGCAAAATACAATAATTAAACGTATTATATTTTTCAACAATAATATCAAATACGATAAATTGGAAACAAAATTTAGTACGATTATAACGGCGCGGCGTTCCAGATAGGCTATTTAGCTACATAAATGTCGTGAGTTATTAATCAGTATCTAAAAGTAATTTGCGATTTATTATTTTTAATGTCATATCCAATTATAATTATAACAATCTTTAATTAAATATGTAGACGGTAAAATGATAAAGAACGAACAATATCATTACCGAAAATAATACCTGTAAAGTGCATATTATTATATAATACCCACGACTAACGAGTGCAATAAAACATTAAATCAACAAAATGCCACCATAATATGATGACACAATCAAACAACGACACGGTAATTTACCATCTGTACATGGGTGAATAATACAAAATATTGAAATGTATGAAAATAATGTATTGATATTTGATTAATAGTAATAGGCTATAATATTATGCCAACTTAATTTGTATAACTACGGGTTCGCCGTAAATTATAAAGAGTGATGGACAACCAACTCTGAATAGTTATTGTGTCAATCGCGATTAAAACTTAAAACATTCATGTCTTTAGACACACTTTTACGAATTCAAATAAATGTTTGCAAAAATAAACGAATACGAAATCGTAAGACTTGACTTTTAACTTTATCATTGAAATGTGTACCCATACAATATAATATATTTAAACGCCTAGTAATATGATTGCCAGGGTTGGAAAAAATATATAATTTCCGACATAAAGCCGACGGGAAATCGAGTGGCTCGCGAAGTATTTCGCTTAGTAAATGCGCCATATACGTATTTTATCTGAACGTGTACTTGATACGATGAGATGTATAAATGATCGAGTGCGAACGGTTCAAACGAATTTCTCGCCGACGGTTCACTATAGAACAATAATAAATTGTATTCGCGGACGCGTGTATAAATAATAAACGTCAGAACAGTGTAAAACTGTAAAATGAATAACCTAGGAGGTGTACCCTATGTATATATATATAACTTAATCGCGTATAATATTATAGTGATTATACCGATAAATTATTCTACGAGACGAGAAATTGAAGCGAGACTGAATTTATAGTCCGTTAAATTTAATTAAAAATCGTTGTACGCGAATGTGGAAAATTCGCGTCGTTTTACGCGCGCGCATATTATTATTATTATTCAACCGAACAACAATGACAACAATTGACAAATGGCCGAATTGTCGAATTGAGAGAACTCGCGCGTCTTCAAAAACTAATTACGATAAACGGCGACGAGCAGCGCTGTTCGAGGTGATTAATTAAAATTATTACAAGTCATATTATTATAAATGCGATGAGCGCCGTCTATATTATGAGGTGGACGGTGAGACGGACGGCTTCTTCACATGTACAGTTTCCGGTCTCTCCACAAATCGCCAATCATAATATCGCACAAGGGACGATTATAAGAGTTGTGGTTCGATATAAAAATGATTAAAATTTTTGGAATATTACGACGAGATATGATACGCTATATGAGTAGATAACGCAACTACATTATCGCCACTGCGTATGAGCGTTTTTGACGAATTTATTTTATAAAAACAAAACTTACAAAAAAAAAGTATGAGTAGGTAATTGTCGATGTGATGCCGAATATTATTGTAGGGTCCCACAACAATTTTAGGATGATCATATTTTTTAAACTATTTGATGATCGTCTTATGAAAAATATTTTATGTTTAACTCTTTTGCCCCACCACAAGAAATGCTTTAATTGGGCTTCAAAATTAATCAAAAAGTAGTTTCTTTTTTTAAAAAGAATTTTATTGTGAAGTTATGATTTTTGGTGAATAAATTAAATAAACTAATTTAATAGTAGACGTATCAACAGATGTCAAAAGGAACGAAACTAGAAGATCGTTCTTAGTTTTAATTCAATTTATAAATACGAATGAATAGATTAAATTCTGTAAGCTGATAACCAAACATTTAAAATACATTTCAAATAACATGTATTTATTGTATTTTATCTACAGTCAGAACATATCTACTTTAAAACGCGTTTATCATAAAATATGTTTGACGAGGCAATCACCAAATTTTAAAAATGTCATCGTCCCACAGATGCTGTGCTTGGATATGGAAAATATGAATGTGTACAGGGTCGTGTAGTGCAACAATTATTTATCTTGACTGTAATAATATGATGCGCTATAGATGCCATTGCACACCTAAGCTGCAGCACACTGCAATACAACAATGCGCCGTTATTGGATTTGGCTGAGGTTTTTTTTTCATTTACAATTATTATTATTATTTTCGTCGCCGTCGTAATAAAATCGAGTGGTTTCGCTTGACGTTTTTGTTCGGAGTCGCAATATTGCGGTGTATTTTTATTATAATAATATGCTATATCAGCGCGTCGGATTATTTAAAACTGCGGAAGCCATTAACGATTCAAAAGTCATCGTCAAACGCGCTCCCCGTTACGAAAGTTTTCTCATATATGCGCGCGGGCGGTCGGTCGGGTATTCTTTCCCCCCCCCCCTCTCACCGATCGCAATACGGTCGACGTCGGGAAAACCGGGATGCCAAACTTTTATTGAGTGATAAAAAAAAAAATAAAAGGAGGAGGAAATATTATTATTTTTTGTTGTATATTATTATTATTATTTATCGTCTCGTAGTCTGCACGATATTGTGTATCATATTCTCTGTCCACCCACAACCCCACCCTCGCCCAGTAAGATCAGCCGAAAACGTGGCCGACGAGAGACGACGTTCAATTTAATCGCTCCGGGGCACCCATATACTCGCGCCGCATATTATTGTCGCTGTCCCTATCGTTATACTATTTATATTAAGGTGCATCGTCGTATACGTCTGTTATTTAATATTATAATATTATCATTACTCTATCGGTAGCCACCCGAAGAAGCGCAGCTCTTTCCATTTTGCTGCAGCGGTGGGGGGGGGTGGCACACCACGATAAAAAATATTTAACAAACTCACTACTCCCGCGCAAGGAGACGGCGATGAAATTACCTTTCGCGCCACTACCGCCATTCGGCCGTCCGGTACGCCACAGTGTTTCCGAATTTGTACTATTTATAATATTCATAATTTATATAAGCACTCAATATTATTGCCGGATGAAATTTTTTCAAACAGAAAATCGTAATATTCGGAAAAAAAATCAAACCATAAGTAATAGGTACAAATCATAGTAGTATCGAACGATCGGTTATCATAATTGTGTACGTGATTGCCTCGTGAACAGTACGTTTTATACAATAATAATAATCGTGTTTAATTACATAATAATATAAATAGTATTATTATGTAATCCATATGCGCGTCCGCGAAGCGACAGAGACAGAGTAACGTTTCGGCCGAACAATTTAAAATTAAATTCTCGTTAAACATTAACTCTGTGACTCGCGTATTATACACGTTTACATGTATTATTATATAGGTACGCGCTATAATATTACAATAGTAAAATATCAGGTGCATACTAATAATAATCCCAGACCGCTTTCCCCGAACTTGCTTTAACCACAGAGTTCCATAAAACTTGTTTTTACATTTTCTTTGAAAAGTTTCTCGTAAAATAAAAAAAAAAAACGCTTAGATAGGTACTCAGAATTTCCATGGTTCTATACATTTTTAACGCACGTAAACATACAATATAGTCTTATAAATAAATAAACAATTACATGCATACAACCGATATCGTTTTTCTCGGAAAGTTTTCTATTTATAAACGTCATACTTACTGTATATTATATTAGATATTATAGCCCGGAGCGCGTACTTCACGGTTTATCTATAATTAGATGAGTTTTTCCGGGCTCGAATTTTCCACGAATCTCGTTGTTGTCCGTCACAGAACACGGTATACCGCCTTGATGTGAATGGAAATTCTGATTAAACGCTATGGTTTGGTTCTATTTTCTGTTTTACTATTATTTTATTATATTTCATAAATAAAATGTAATTAGTTCGCCCGATCAATAGGTACTTACGTAAGATGGGGTAAAAATTGGTAAAATTGGGCTTGCTAATATTGAAATTTAAAACGAGTTAAATAAGGTCAATGTACGCCGATGTTGTCACGATTTCGATTTTCTTTTAATCACAATTTATTATTAATTAAAATATTAAACATTTAATTAATTTGATTCTGATCCAACCCTACCAAAACCACTGAACTACAACAAAAGAGTATGGGCTTAGGCCCCTAATAAATAATCAGCATTAGCTATTCTACCGAGAGTATATATTATTACTGCGGACGGATAATAAAGCTGATGTTAGTCGTATTTTGTGTACCCTACACGAGAAGGGCAATCGAAAGTGCAACGCGTTGAATATCGTTGTTAAAACATAAAATCAAAATATTGTAATAAAACAAAACAAAACAATATAATATACCTTCATAGCCACTTACATTTTAACGTATTGTGTAATACCAAATAAGTATTATAATATATAATAATCTAACTCTTACTTGGTCATCGTATAGAGATCAGCTAGGACGTGGTAATAAATAATAATATACTATTGTACTGCATGGACGCCATTTTTTGAGCCCCACAACTAGACGACTTACAACTTTGAAATACTGCTTGGGGAAACATCAATGACATACAATCACACTATGTCTCAATAAAACACTGCAACCGCCTTAATTCTTAAAAAGTTAAAATAATTAAAAATAGTGAATAGACAATGAATAAATTGAATTTCCGATTAGACGAATTTCCTAGAACTGCGCGATAGCATCGATGAAACACAATAATAGTTTTTAGTTTTACTGCCTTGACTCTTTATCGTTGTATCAATAGGTAGTATCCTTTTTTTTTTATTCAATTAACAAAACATAAAAAACAAATTATTATTGTCATTCCTCGTAATTTCAATGTTTAATGTTATCTATATTGGATATATTTTTTATACAAATTTTGAAGACGTATACGCTATTAATAATTTAGGTATTAATGAAATGTATAAGTTAGTTTTTTTTTTATTTTTGAACAAAATTCAGTATATTTACAATCTGTATTTACAAATTATACAACGGGTAAATTTATTGAGAGTTTATACTTTGTTGACAGGAAGGGGTAGACTACTCATTGACAGCACCCTGCGAAGTGTATAAGGGCCGGCTCAAGCAAAAATAGTGCACTAGGCAAAATAAAATTTTTCCACTCCTAAAATAATAATATTATCACTCTTTTGAAAATTCTACCTTCTTACTTAAGTGCCGCCCTAGGCGTGGGCCTATTTCTCCTACCCCTTGAGCCGGGGCCTGTATAAGTTAGATCAACTATTAGTTTTCAAGATATAAGTAAAACATTTATGAGTTTCCAAATTATTATTATTTTAAAATAAGTTGCTTGCATGCAGAAACATGTAAGTTTATTTATTATTAGTGGATTATATAATAGGTAATTTTAGGTTGACTTAACGGAGTTTGGTTAAACTAATCAATTAAATTTAACCTACCTATATATTTATATATTTCAAATTCGCTTTGAACAGCTATTGAATATGTCACGCCTCCGATACAGATTCTATAGCTTCAAAAATAACTTTTGTGGAGACAACTTACATAATATTATTGTTATAACCATTTTTCGTTAACTATTTTTGACACAGTAATATAAGATTTTTTTAATTTTTAATTTTATAAATAATAATCTATACTGAACAGAAATGTTCGTGTTAGAGAAATAATGCTTGTTGAACAGAGGTCAGCGATGACCTAAGAAATACTACAATCATGTTCATGATTTATAATAAACAATATAATAATATATCAAGTTGTACTTAATACTTATTTACACATTCACAATGAAGTAGAAATCTCAAAGTGTTGACAGTTTTTCGACGCATAAGTTCAAATTACTAAGAATAACAGCCACCTCCCATAGTCCCATGTTAGGGAACATGCAACGAACCTACACATGTCGTACAAAAGTCCAATTAGGTTATATAATAATCATGATAAGATTTCTTAAACAATATTTAAAAAGTAACTAAATTCTGTATAATATTATAATGAATGCATTATTGTACGTGGTAATAAAATATAATATCATTAAAAACAATGACCAATACAAAAGCCAAACAATAGAAATCTTGCCATGTCAAACTTTGTTAATGTATTCACACGTAGTTCGAACCGAAAAATAATCTTTCTACCCTGCGCCTATATCAAGATTGTCGCATTTTAAACCCACCTATACAAAATAGTATGTATATAGTATAACCATGTAACAAAAACCGTGTTGTTTTATTGACCCCGTTTTTTAAATGTCATACATTATTTTCAGGTAAAAATAAAAGTGGACACAAATTACCTCTTATACTTTATTACGTAATAATATATCAACCTTATCTTTATGCAAATACGTTGCATGAGCAATCTAATTTTATGGCAAACAAATTATTACTTTTATATCGACACACATATGTGTTATTAAAATATAATTAACTTCTCTAGTGTGTAATAATACGGCTGTATATCGTATATTATATTATTATATGAATAGTATTTAAATAATCGATAGCATTATTCGTTCGAATAAGACTATATATATGTTAGGCGCTCACGAATTGTCTTCCATCTGACCATCGAATTATCTGCCGTGATTTTGTTTTTTTTAAAAGTTACTCGAATTGCCTCCCGATTTCAAAAATATAATTTACCTGAACTGCGTCCTATTTTAGATAGGAAACCTCATGTACTGGAATCGCCTCCGATAACTATAATTAATCGATTTCTAACCTTACATTAAAGGAAAAATTAATGAATTAAATAAATTGAGTAAATTTCAATTGATTTAATTTAAATTGAGGTCAAGAAATATTTAAATAAACCGAGTAATATCAGAATTAAAATTTTAAAAGTCAATTAAAACAGCAGTAATAATTGACAATAATGAAAAATAATAAATAATCAATACATATCTACCTAATATTTAATAATTAAATCAATAAAATCCTGCAAAAGGCCCCACGTATGATAATATGCATTCAAATTTTATAATACGTAAATTATTCACTAAAATATCAAAAATAACATAGTGAATTGAATTACTCTGATCGTAAAATTTCCCGTGTTATGTGTAAGACTGCGGTAAGATAATATTATCATATGCGATAATATGCACTTATTGAGTTTATATATAAGTTAAGACATGTCTTCAGTTTTCTACCCCCAACCCTACAAATGTCCTAGCTTCCCCTGTACGCGTATGCATGTATTATATACACAAGATGTACATTCGGCGGTCTCATTGGCAAACGTAAACCAATATTATATTTATTTATCAACTATTATTATCATTATTATTATTATTAGGTATAGGATTGTTGGGCAAGTATAATATAAGGGCGGTGTACGACTGGTGTAGAGAGACGGTTTTCTATACCGGACAAACAAAACAGCGCCAATGTTGTGTTCTGTATGTGTGTGGGTACATTTTCATGGGAAAGCTTTTCATAGTTTGCGGGGGATTGGGTTCATTTCCGTTTATACGTATGGTAAATAACAAAACAATAGTTTTGCATCTCACGCGGACGTATTCGTGTTTTGTTTTTTTGTTCGTTTTTTATATCGTTATTGTTTTTCGTCATTGTGATTGCCGTTGTTATTCGGGTGTGTGTGTGTGTATATACGATCGCATAAATCGGACGTGATAATATAACGATATTAGGCGTAATTATGTTTATCAACGGCACAGCGTTAACCTACATAATTAGTGTGTTGTGAAGTTCAATTTTATAAATTTAATTATTGAGCAAGAGGACATTTCCGGAAATGTACTACATTTAAAAATGGATATACATGCAAACCTTCGATATAGAATCCATGACAATAATAATAATAGAATTGAAAATATTATGATTATATCATGTAAGCCGATATCTAATACCTAATATATATTTAAAATTTGAATATTTTGACAATTGGAATTTTTCAGTACTCTAACATCATCTGCACCTACGTGGAAACTGGAATGACATATCATGCACCCAATATACTTCCATAGTAATGTATACATTTACGAATTACAAGTTATGATGTAGTAGAAATATTTTTTTAAATCCTTCGTCAAAAATTATGATTTTTTAAGTACTCGTTTGTTTGTACGTATCTTAACGTCGACAATATAATATGCTTATATCTATAATAATAGTCTATATTAGACAGCGGTTGCAGCCACCATTTAGCGATAATATTTACGTGTTAACGTGTGTATTGTGTAACTCAGCCAATCGGAACGATTACTCGAAATCCAATTCAATATAACACCTACGAAAACTGTTGCAGCAGCAGACAACACCTGTGGGGTATAACCGGTTACTTATTCATCCGGTTTTGTGATTTATCATCAAAAATAATGTTTATTAATATAAATTATTACTTTTTTCACGTTGTACAGCTGATACGAATTTGTAGTAACGCGAAGTGTCGAATCATAACAAAAAGAAAAAAAAAATTTAGAAAATCACACCACAAAATCATCGTATCGAACATAATCAAATTAATATTTTAAAAGATTAAGCGTGTATTTTTTTTATCTAAATTGCATGGCACTTTCTAACAACGATCGTAATACCCATGCCCTGTAATATACCTACCTATAAATGTGTGTATCATATTTAAATCATTAAATCACTATATTATGAACTACGAGCGTAAATTATTTTCTCGATATTATTTTTACAGCTATGTGCGCAGTATTAAAAAATAGTTTGCTAGAATTTTTATAAACTAATTTAGGTACCTTTTTTTTTTTATTTAAGAAAATTATAATTTATGCTTTTACGGAAGTACGCGTACAGAACTCTCCTTTTAGTGCAGTGTTTGCTTTTGAGCACGCGCCGTGCATATATGATAAATTTAAAAAGGGATAATTATATTTTTTTTTTACGCACAGAAAACCATGAATAATTCTCTAAAGGAATTTCGGATAAGACCGCACACAATGGTAATATGTAAATTTCAGACGTTCGAGTGAAATAATTTACGCACACTGCACCGTACGTATATATACTATATACATATTTCGAATAACGAATGGTTTCGTTTTCGTTTTCTGCAGCACCATCCACGTGTTCACCCGTATTATATATTACAGCGGATGTATTCGTAAAACGGGAATAACAATAACAATAATAATAATAATAGTATAATAATATAATAGTGTATAATATATTATATCTATTTATTCATATATACTGCACGACGACAACGTGATGTTATATTTCGCGGATGAGTGACTACTATTATCGTAATAAAATAATAATAATATAATATATGAATACATGTATAGGGTACTCACGCCGAGTGCCAATAAATCGGTTCGGTGTTATTGTCGAGTATTGATCCGAATTAAATCTCCCTTTACCCATCCACCCCCCTCCTCCTCGTGTCACATTAAAGACTACAATCAACGGGCATGCACGGGGAAAGAAAGACCCTTAATCAACAAACCCTCATTGTTGTCGGATGCCTTCGGAGAGCTTTTCAAAGATCAATAATATATGCAAATGTCCCTTTGCGCCCTGCCGTCGTCCCGACTCCGCCACCTCCACCGCCACCGTCGTCCTGCACTCCCCCGGGCCCATCACGCGCCGTTCGGCAGAAAAGGATTGAGGTTATGTTCAAATATTAATAACCATATACGGAACCGGGGCGGGAGAGCCTATATAACGCGGTAGCCCTCCTTGTCGCCGCCGCGGATTCCTGCACCCCAATAAAATTCGATGTAATATATTATTATTACTATTATTACTATATATAACGTGTCCCTTGCCCCCCACCGAACGTGAACCGATGACGGGACGCGAGTTTTGCACTCGGAAACTTGCACGCGAAAAACAATATCGTCACGCTCTCGTGTATATTATTATTATAAATAATAATAATATTATACTGCAGGCGTGACCCACGTACAGTCTCTAATCTTTTTGGACGCTGTGCGGTTTCCCTTCTTTTTTTTTTTTGTTGTTTCTGTTACCGTAAAACAAAACGAGATACTTTATCGTTCCGTTTGTTTGTGTTCTACGAGTGCCGTATTTTTTTCCGTACAATGTGTACACGTACCTATATACCCGCGGTATTGCGCGTTATCAAAGAGAAAATAATAATAATAATAATAATATATTGTCGATTGTTGTTGAAAACTGCAGCACTTTTCGGACGATGAGCACTCGGAGTTTTAATGATCATCGACCGTGGCACATAGGTACTTGTAAATCGCTTTTTTAGTTTCGTTTTCAAACGCCATCTCGACACGACTCCTCCGGCGCGAACGAGTGGGAAAACGTGCTGCGCCGCGTACCCTTTGCGGTTTTTTTTAACGGAAAATCCATCGTTTTCATCAAACACTGTAATATTGTGATATAATATTATTATACGACGACGGTGACAACAGTGTGAAACGTATAATAATAAATGATGACGATATGCCACCCACGCAGCCTTGTAAATATGTGTAGGTACAGCCAGTGGCGCACGCAGGGGGGGGGTTAGGAGGTCATAACCCCCCCCGAAATGTCTTCCTTCATTACGAGCGTCTAGAAACAACCCACGAACAAATTTCTCATCATGTCTTTATTTCTTATCAAATATATTATAACCAGAATTCGTTACTTGTAATCGGTGACTATTTCCCCTTAAAATTGGAATTGCATTGCTACGTAATCTGTGATAACGTGTTTTTAAATTATTGTTAATTGTTATTGGTTTGGTTAGTCAATGGAAATCTATTAGACAATAACTCAGTCAATAAGTATTAAATTTATTTCATTTTTAAGTTTTTCACATTATGAGTGAAAAAAAGAAAAGGATTGCCCATGGTAATATTACGTCATTTTTTCACAAAAAGTGTAAAAAAAATTATGAACAACCCTCAACTTCAAATCTAATAACAGTAAGAATTTAGAAATACATTTTTTATTTCATTTATTTAATTATTTAAGTACTAACTTCAAAAGTTTTCTAAAAATGTTATAATTAGTATTGGTGAAAGTGGTACTTATTTTATTATAAATTAAATGGCATTTTATAGGAGCTAAATGTTGATCACTCATTGCAACTATTGCAAGTTAGTCAGGACACTCAAGAGGTTGAGGTAAAAATATCTAATGATAGTCAGGATCAGCCCGATCATGTAATCAATATCAATGTAATTATGTAATTATTATTGGACTATGTTAAATAATATAAGAACCATTAGATACAGTTAACATTAAAAGTACATTTGAATTCTGTATTTAATGTATTTCCATATTTAAATTGATAAAACTAGCCAATGACTTAATTATTTAAAATAATTAAATTTTATAATATTAAGATTAATTTAAATTCTAAAAAATACACATTACAAAAAATAATGATATGTTAAGAAATTTATTACATAGTCTATCATAATTTTTAAAAATAGAGACAATTGAATTTCATTGATTCATTTCAAACAAGAGATTGGCATTAAATTTATAAAATATATTTTTTTGCATACATTGTTCTATTATAAAAATTTGACTATTTTAATTTTGTATTCATTGACCTTTAAACTGTTAATAATAAATTAAAATGTTATAATTAGTATATAGACTATAAAATATATTGGATGTACAAATATAGTTCATACTATTTTGATACGTTTTATAATTTTTTAGCATAGGGCTATACAATGCCTCTATAGTGAATTATTAATAGAACAACCCCCCCCGAAAAAAAATCCTGTGTGCGCCACTGGGTACAGCAGCCGATTGGGTGTATTTGGAACGTGACAATAACGTCTATTTAAATATAACGTTATCAAGTGTTATGTGAATATTGCGACCGACGAAACTCGTGAAATACCTACTACCCATGTTTAAATACAATACAATCAGGAAATTCGTTACTTATAATCAGTGACTATTTCCCCTTAAAATTAGGATAGGTGATAAAGAAAGAGATTCCTTTTTTTTTCCAAACCGATCACTTTTGTTACAAACCGGTCACACTTTTTGTGACCATCTCTAATGAACGGCTACAATAATTGATAATCCCCTCTCCTAATATTACTTCTCCCAATTGATGCACATGTTATCAATATTAATTTAACAAACAATGATTATAAAAGATAATCGTTATGTCGTAGGAGGGGGTTAGCTATTATTATCAAACGAATATCTGGTGGAAATATCTTACCACCGGTTGATTTTTTTGTAGTAACCGCGGTTCACTATTAATCAGCTGTCACCGATTTCATCTGACAAATTTTTGGAATATTATAATTAATATTGAGATGTATATAATTATAATATTATTTTAGAACATTTTAAATTAAAATTTCATGATCAATCCTTTTGCGATTACGGTATTCAACACTTGTCTGTACTTACTACGCTGTAGCTGTATTTTTTTTTATCGCACGTTGTAGGTATAGCAAGTAAGTAGCTGGTGTACTTACTGCAGCGATGTAGATTACACGCCGCCGACTTCTCCGAGAATACGTTTTCATATAATAAATAACACCGTCGTATATTATATAGGTAGTGTGAAATTTAATGAAATCTTAACGGCTGTCATAAAAATACCATCGAATTCCTTTGGCATTATAACACGCCGCGCGTAATAAACATTTTCGGCCCATTAACCGTAAAGTTTAACCGTCGAGTAAAATAATACTTTATAATATGGCTGCTCGGTGTTTTCTGTTCGTCTAATTCAATTTCGATGTTGTCGGAGTTTCGAATTATGTTCGAATGAGATTTATCCTGAGGTAGGTAAGTGACGTACAAACCATTATATTAGATTTTATTTCTTCACTGGATAAAACCAACGAAAAATCGAAATTGAAATGTATTTTTAATTTGAATCCATTACAATTAATAGGTAATAATAAAAATACTGTATGTAAAACAAATAATTGTTAAATTGCGTG
Source organism: Sitobion miscanthi (assembly GCA_008086715.1). Lineage (NCBI taxonomy): Eukaryota > Metazoa > Arthropoda > Insecta > Hemiptera > Aphididae > Sitobion > Sitobion miscanthi. The sequence goes on along the minus strand of CM017799.1, from coordinate 20,078,624 downwards.
AAAAAAATAAGGTACACGACCCTAGGGTTTAAAGTCCTGGGTGAATTTTTACATGAAAATATAATAATAAGCCGTCACGTTGTTTGAAATATTAGAATACACCACAACCATAAAATGCAGACCAGTTGTTAGCGACTTAGCATTAATGTGAACGTCTGCGTTACGAATTATGCAGATGCTGGACAAGACGACTTTTGGTACGGAATATAGCATTTGCATTTATTTAAAATTATTGTTTTAATTGATATCAGACGTACAATTAATATTTACAATTTGAAAACTAAATCCTGTCATTATGCAAATGACATATTTAATATTATATAATATGTGTCATAACTCCTGATCATATCTATATTCTATAACGACGTGTTCCGTGGATCAGTCGTGTGTCGTCACATATTTTGAAACAGTTGTCGATACGCATTGCACAGAACAACATATTATATTATATTATATTAGATATACGCGTAAGTTTTTGCTTTGCGCCCGAAAACAATACAAAAAAAACTATGGAAACCCATGGAAAATATCTGTGAAAATGTCATACTCTGGTCGTTTTCCGTGTGTATAACTGCGGCGTGATGCGATGTTTCACGGGCCGCGACTTATCTTCGAACTTTTCGTAAAGTTATAATATAATGTTCTGAGAAAATAAAAAAGACTTAAAAATAATATATATATATAATATGAGCGGGAAGAGAGGCTGTTGCAGGATAACACGAGCGCCGGGGACACGCCGTGGGATTTTATTATAACTGCACGTAGGGATTAATAGTAATAAAAACCGAGGGAAACTCTTAGGAGCTAAAAAAAAGAAACACAACTCGGGCCATATTGTCTCACCAAATTAGGTATACCCATACACCTCCCACCCCGCCACCCACCCGCTGTCCCTTCCTGTTTACTTTTTCATATTTCCATTCCGACGCGATCATTTATATTAATGCGCTCTATCAATGGCTCCCTGGATCGTCGTATCTTTACACGCCGCACCACCGACCCCCACACCCGACGGCCTATCCCGTCACCGTACAACCGAAGGGTCGTCGTTGCGAATATACATATTTATATAGGTGTATTATATTTGTATTGTTGTTTTTTTTTTTTTTTTTAACTCCCGTCGTCCGTCCTATGCCATTATTATTACCCGGAGACATTAAGAGCTGCAGGCAATTCGAAAAGTTTAAAGGTGATCCGGTCCGATCTCATCAACGAGTTTTATTATTTAGCCGTTATGCGCCCGCCCGACCGCCGCCGCGCGGAAAGAGACCGACAACGTATACCTCCGCCGCCGTAGAGGTACATAAATACATATATATATTATATTATATATACGCGTGTACCGAAACGCTTTTTTGTTTTACCCTTCAGTTAATGTTGTCGTTTTTTTCGTCGGTTTATTTATTTATTTGTTTTGACATCGAGAAACGCAAATTTAAATGGCCTCAGTCCGCCATAATGCCGCAATGTTGTATAGTATATAGGTGTCTGTACTGCAGCAGTTACAGTATATAGGGATATACAGTGAAACCTCCATAATTTGAACGCCTATAAGTCGAATTTTCGATAACTCAAAGGAATAGCTTCGCCCCTGGTTTTCAATCAGTACACACAATTTTTTTTATAACTCCAATTTTTTTTTCGCTTCTAACCGATTCGAGTCATCGAGGTTTTACTGTAATAAAATTATACCTATTGTACCTATCATTAGCGTTATCAGTCGTCTCGTCAAATTATCACAAAAATGAATGATATTTTATACGGTCGACACAACGTGATCTCTCGATATTATTATTAATCAACAAAAAATATATGCAAAATATCTAATAATAAACACACAACATTTAATATAACTTTTTGATTGTTTTAACTTACCTACGTCACGAACAATCGAAAAAAAAATTTTTATCCCTCATATCTAGCTACCTAATCAAGTGCATAAATACAAATATACAATATTGTGCATGACATACCTATACCATATAATGTAATATAGTTGCGTGTTAGATCAACTTTCGATTTTGTTTAAACTTGTCATAGTACCTATTTCCAACACCCTTGAAAAATGATATTATGTATATGCCGGGAAAACGTGGAACTCACGAATATACGAAAATATATTATTATACATACAGTCGTACAGACCTAAATGTACAGCAACGAATGCGTCTTACAACGAAATGATAAAAACGAAACTCTGCAAACAGCGTACAACTGCAGACATATTTTTACATGCTATAAAAAATAATGGAGCAATAACAATAACGATTAGCGAAAAACTTTACTAATCGAGTACATAATGTAATTTCACAAATTACTGTCAATCGATTCTGTGGGTGAACCCTGCAGGGGGAGAGGACCAACACCACCAGCAGCAGCAGCTTCAATCAATTACCGCAACAGTGTCATTATTTTAATCGAACCGATTAAAAAGGAAATCGGTTGCGGTGTTGGCGGCGTCTCGTCGTTTTGCGTCTTTTAATAACTGCAATAAGACATAAAAATTAATACGAGTTCTTATGGCGGCATCGTTCGGCGGCGGGCTGTGTCGAACAAGAGATTAAACATTAGCTTTTCGATATATATATATATATATAGTATGAATGTATAGATATTCGAAGACGCGACTGCACAACTCGCGACGCGATCAACAAGCGCACACGTTTCATTTTACGTAATTATTCACATTGTACATTATTACTATTGTTATAATTATTATTAATAACGTATTTGCTCAATACGAGCTATAGTGCGCGTTATGATATTATATTACAACCGCGAAACAAGGGTGACAGCGTGAAAAAGTTTTCGTTCGATCGATTTCGGGCACCACTTACCAATATTGTGGGATATCCATCGAAAATAAAACATTTATTAACCACGTTGAACGCGTATACCCAGACGTCTGCTTCAATTTATTTTTAAATCGTCTCAAGTTCGAGGCAAGTCGAATTTTCTACTTCGCGAGTCACGCGCATCAAACTTTACGTTTCACTGCACCATCGCCGAACCAAAGTCTAAATAGGTAGCTACTAATATATTATTATATAATAATATTCGTTTTGTTAAAACGTGTGTTTTCGTCGTTTATTGCTTTTATATAAGTGTCTGTAATGTAAAAAAATAAATATTTTTCAAAGTCAATACAATCTCATTTTGTATACCAGCTATTGAGTATATACACACAAACTGATAGCGATCGTACATAACAAATTAATTTTCAGGAAACCGTTGACGAAAAAATAATGAAAAGTTGCTCTGAGCCAGGCAGTCGTGTGATTTTCCTTTGAATCTGTTAGCCATTGAAATATTATTTGTTCATTTTTCGGGTAAAATCATTTTAAACTTCATTTCGTTTCTTACATATCAAACTGACCGACCATGGCCATTGCAGGTGCCGCCTTTGGAGTATAATAACATGATGTTATACTCGTAAAGCAGCGATACGGGGATAATAAAATATATATTCCGGAGATGGAATTTTCAATGGGTCCGAAGTGTCAGGAAAAAAAATTAAGATGTGGGAAATATCAGAAAAATAGGAATAAATGATTTTTGTTTTTTTTTTCATTCAGTCGAAAGTTTATACCTATACACAACATATTATTATAAATTTATGTATAATATCATTGAGGAGACGAATATTGGGGGCGGGACGGATGAAAAGTAATTTAAAGTCAAAGAACCTCCAGAAAAATTGGCAATAAAGATGTTTTCACCTTTTAACCGCTTCAAAAAGTAATTTTCAGTTGATTTTTATTTTTACTACTATATCCATTACAATTATATATAGGTATATGTATTTTAAAAAAGTAATTTAAATTATTTCCACGAGCAATATTCTATATACCACTTTTATTAAAGTCAACGGACTTTAATGTATTTTAATCCTTCGCGTTTCAATTTTAAACACAAAATATATAATGACATAATGTCGTAATGACACACGAAAAAAAAAATCGGAGCACTTAAGCATGAATCGTATATCATATTTTTTATATGTTTTAATCGCATGGTGATGGGAAAAAAATATTAATTTTAGAATGTGACATGAATTATTATGTTTGAGTTTGATCAAACATTAATGTATAAAATACATAAATATAATGTTTTATACCCGTCAAGCACATTTTGATCTATATTGCGTGTATTATCTATTATTAAATGAAAATCATAATTTCATGATTGCATAAAATGAAATATTTTGTGAATAAAAATGTCAATAAAATAAAATTTTACTTTTGACGTATTACGCATAATTAAAACAGTATGAGTGTGAGTCATAATAAAGGACCCGCGGTCACTTCTTCTAAAATTAAATTAATATATACCATCGCAGAAAAATATAGAATAACGCATGGACCTATAATAAACGACAAACTGAAAAAAAAAATAATCATTTTTAAAATGGCAGGTATAATAATAATATAAATGTAAACAAAACGATCATTATATACTTTTAAACCATTTATACGTCACATTATAATATTATTATCGTATTATAGACATCAACGAAAATAGAAAAGCAGACTATTGATTTTATAATACGCTTGTTTTTACATAAATAATAATATATTACACATACATTATACACATAGCTATTATTTGTAATATATTCATATTCTAATACTTTAATTTTAATATATACAAATTTTCTAATTATTATTTCCAACGTTATAAATTATTGCAAAATTGCATTCAAGCGGGTTAGGTTGTCATATTATTTATATTACTATCGTTTTTTTAAATCAAACGTGAAATACATAATATTATTAAATCATCATTTTAAAATGTAGGTAGAGAACGTTTTAAGCTCCGTGACAACCAAAGTTTCACTACAAAGTGTGTCTTAGTTACCAATTTTCACGGCTCTGACAGACTTCACGGCCAGTCCACGCATAAAACGTTATTCGTGGTAACTATAATATTATATGTCCTCGCGACGAATAATTCCGACGACGGTGATATAAGTCGCACCGTTTCTGCGAATATTTAACTAGACATATATTATTATTGGATAAGTCGCATATAGCCCCAACCCTTATATTATAACGATTCATATATAATATATACATATATTATAACGATTAACGAATAAGGTAACCAGGATATCGGTATACGTTGGCGCGTGAATCGCGTTTCGGACCGTATAGTGTAAAATAATTGGTTTTCTGTTTATTATCATATTGATATCGTGCGAGCATAAAGTACATCGTCATAAAATAATTTCATAAACCGTCCGAGTGGATTCGATCACCTGCAGCGCTGCAGATGAATCACTCGCGAGACTGCCCGCCGGACAACCACCGCGCAATAATATGATCCCATAATCGGTGCTCTGTCTTGGCGGTTCATGTGCACATGTATAATGGATAAGTGCAGTGAGCAGCGAGACTGTGCGGCGCTCACACCGATACTCCTACGTACCCGTACATCGGACAGAGGCGTCACGCCGCACAATGGAGACGTTCGGTTTTGATAGTTTTTGTGTTTGTATTGTTTTTTTTTTATTTCACTATCTCTCTCTCTCTCCATCATCTTTACCGAAGGGTCGCACCTCCGGCCTTTCCATTAACCGGCGGCGGTGCATTGTCCCTTAATAGAACCTGGCATTGTTGTAGAAGAAAAACGAGTGTGTGGGAAGAGTGCGCGCGCGGACGGAGGTGTGGACGAGAGAGCGGACGAAAAACACTGACAAAAAAAAGTGCCCATATTTTTGTTTCGCCGAGCGCGTTAGTGTGTGCGTGTGCGAGGGCGAGTGAGTGGGGAGGGCGACTTTGAACCGTACGTGTGTTGTGTGCGGAAGAATCCATTTCTCACTTGTCCCTGAAACAAACCCTGTCCATACCAATAAGGACGATGTCATTTATCAAAGATTCCCAGCCGCGTTCTGTCCTCCGCCCCGCCGATGCGTATATATAATATATATATATATTTATATTATACACCGCCCACAGCTATATATGCTCAGTGTGTATACGTATATACACATGTACGATATATGTATATGTATATGTATACACCGGGCACGCACACGACACGCGCGTCTGTCAAAATGCGTTCGATGTCCTCGACGCTCGTACATCACCTGCTCTTCTTCTGCACCGGGACTGCACTGCAGAGCTGACCGGCGGCGCGGGTTTCTATTTCTCTCGCCCTCGCCCTCGCCCCCTCTCCGTCACTGTCTCTCTGTCTATATCCATCTATCTACCAGTCCTCTCCGCAAACATTTATATGATTAAAAATCATTGCGTTTCTATTTGTCATCGGTTCGCCGGATATTTCTTTTCCGAGACTCTGCAACCGTCGTCGCCGCCACCGCTTCAACTCCCCCTCACGGCCGTTTTTAATAAATGTTCGGCTAGCGATATTTCCGAACGGTCGAAGGTCGGCGGCGTTGTTGTTATTGTTATCACTTGCGCGTGCGGTGAGGCGGTGACCGCGGACTCGATATAAATTTTACACGCGACTTTGAAAAACGAAGCGAAACGAATTTTTGCGGTGGCAATATCGTCGAAAACTGAACGTGCTGAAAAGGGGTGCTCTAAAATATATATTCCATATAGACGTAAGTATATGTCTGGGCGGCAAAAAACATTGTTGTTAACGTGTATAATGCGCTTTTTGAATCTCTTACAAGTCGCCGATGTAATTCGATAAAGATCGACACACGAACAATAGCTTCAATTGCAGATCACTTGGTAATATTGAGCTGTTGCTATAGTTTATACCAACGTCAAATTCTGTCGAAAGAATTAATAATGCAGCTATGTATCGTTGTTTAAGTTTTGATTTTGAACGTTATAATTTGTCGTTTGATAGGAGTCCATGCGTCTCGTTATATCATCATTGCTTGCACGCTTGAAAGGAAATATATTTTTTGGGTGTTAATCGAAAATAAGTTTCAAATACAATTTCAGTATAGAATGTTATAGATGCTGCAAAACTTTGTATTATTTGACAAACTTATTTATATCATACTTGTATTTTACTCGCATAACTAATATCGAAGTAAACATTTAATAAGTTTTCGGGTTTTCAACAACAATTGAGCTGAAACGTGAAAACACTAACCGAAATTCAACTGTAAAGTGTCATTTTTGAATAACGTTACCCCTCTGAACAATTTGTTTGACTCATAATATTATGTAATTCGATTATATTGGTACGTATCTGAATGATTCAAACCGAGTTTGGATACAATCCCAAGGGGGAATTATTAATTAAAGTTAACCCATACTTTATGGACCCGAAATTCTAGAACATATATTAGATACTACAATATGAAAAAACAACTTTTGCATACACGGTGTATTGCTTTATGGTTAATGCTCAAACGTTTCTACAAAATTAACTTATCAAATACAACAACAATCTTACAATAAATTACGATAACCACGATAATTGTATTATCAGTGTACAATGTACATATTATACAATTTAGTAATTTTCATGTATTTTTTTTGTTTTGTTTTTTTTTTTACTCTTTTTACTCAAGTCGTCCTGTTCATTTATCTTATTTTTTATGTATTACCTACCTATTGTACTAATCGTGTATGGGTAAAATACAATGTAAATATTTGTATTAAAAAAAAAAAAATTTAAATAGAAAATTATTCAGTAGCACTATAATATAGTTCTTGCAAAAGTTGAGTAAAGACTTTAAATGTTGAAATATTTTAGCGACGGATGCTTATGTAATCATTTTAAATTATTGCACACCATTGTATATTACGATGTACCTTAAAAGACCGGATTCCCTATATTCTAAATTCTAATTATATAATATAATATAACAAATGATTGTCATTTGGGTTGTGTTGAGAACGTGTATAACGTGTGTTGGTTGAATTTGTCATATTGTTATGCTTGTGTAATTATATTTGGTTTATTACGAACACTATGTGATTGAACCTTTAGCAGTAAAACCTTTGCTAAGTGCACGCGTTCCAGAGGAGTGAGAAATCACGCGGTTTGTAACAATTTTAGAAACAATGGGGATGTGGTACCTCCTTTACACCTCGAGAGAATATAATATATCGTCAACAAAAGAAAGTGTGGCATTACCATTATAATTTTGTGTGCGTTAAATATCATTACTATTATTATTACTATTCCATATATATTAATCCCGGCGACTTTGTTAATACACAAGAAATTTTTATTATTTCGCAGAAAGTAAACTAAATTAAATCCAGCCGGCATGATACTATTCTTTGCGGCATTATTAATGCGTACTTATATGTCTCGGTATTACTACAAAAATCGAATTATTTCCAAAGAAGTTTCCAGGAGAAATGTATAAGAATTCTTTGACATCGTAACAATATTATTATTAATAACAAAAAAGAAATACGTACCTAATCACTAATGTGGTTTTCGTGAATATGAATTTCTGAAAAAATTTTACTCCAACTGAATAATCCATATAAATGTTATAATAATATTAGTGATAATATGCCAATATGATAGCTGGTGTAAATTTACCTCATCAGGAATGATATAATGGGGGGGGGATAGTAAATAATAAATAAATAAATTTACAAATCGAAATATACAACAAATGTCATGCAAACTTGGTGACAAATAATTGGTATAATATCAGTTATATCAGTTCAATATGATGATTGGTATAAATTTACCTCATCAGGAATGATATAATGGGAGGGGGGATTGTAAATAATAAATAAATAAATTGACAAACCGAAATATACAACCAATCTCACAACAATTTGGTGACAAATAATTGGTTGAAAATGTAATACAAGATTATCTATAAGTTTGTCTACCTTTATCAAAAAAAAAATGTCTACAAGAAAGTCAAATTAAAATTACAGTAATATAATCAAATATACTTAGTAATATCATAGGCTGACTGACCGTTTTCGCTCAGAATCGTTTTTCTAATACAATGATATATTACATCATTGAATTCAAATTTAACACTATCCATTACAGTGACCCACTTGTCACCTACTGTACAGCAGAGCAACATCCACTTGCCAACCATTTTTTAACTTAGGTACATAGTTAATTAATATTTATTGATTATAATTTTCAATTATAAAACAATATTTTGAACATACAAAGTCATAATATAGCAAATCGCTTTCATGTGGTAACAGATAATTATACCTATTAATGAATCCACAACTTTGCTGTAGTTAAATAGCCTATTTATAATGCCGTCTTATCATATATTTATTATTTAAATAAATATTTTAATATTATGTATTTCAAAAGTATCACATATATTTTTTTATATGAAATATTATGAAAATATTAAAAACTTAAAAAGTCATAAGTCATAATTATTGGCCCATGCAGAGTAATAGATATGTACATTCAAAATTCAAACATATACGTTTGTGACTTAAATATTTGTTTTAATTATTTATGTTTTTCCTGCAGACCGTTTGGAAATCCTTCTAAAATTGAGCGTTCTATAATATACAATTTATATTTTACTATGGCTTATGAACGTCATACCAAGTTAAAAATAAAATTGAAAGTTTCATTTAAGATTATCATTTATACTAATTTGGTTTAATACTAACCTAATTGGTGCACATTGTCAACTATCTTAAGTTATTAATATAATGGTGTATAAACTTATACCTTATACTATTATAGTTTATAATAAGTACCTTCTTTGATGGATCCAGGTTCTGAGAAGCCAAAACTGACATACTGACAATTTTGGATTATCCTCTGATGTCAATATCGCAATTCAATGCTATAATATTATGATTTATTACATCATAACTTTTTGTCTTATTACCATTAATATTTGTATATGAATTTGGTTTTAAGCTTTATATTCCACATACAAATCCGAAAAATCTATTTTATTTTCCATGTTTTAATATAATCGTTTTATATTATAAACAACGTTATCATTATTGATATATTAATAAATCATTAAGTAACACAAGTTAGATATTACAACACATCAATTGTTAATAAATACTTCAGTTATATATTTGATAGGTTTAACAATTTAATTTTAGTTCCCTACGACTGTTATACTTGATTGATCAGTGGTGGTTCCATTGTTTGGATTGCTGGATAGGGTAGTCAGCTGCCCCCGCAGCAAATGTTTTGAAAACAATTTTGACGGCTAAGGTCTTCAAAAACCCATTCTCTAATTGTTCCTTTAACCCCTATCATATAAAATACTCTTGCCCATACCAATTTCAAGAACTAAAACCATCAATGCTAACGACCCAATGTTATTTGGATCACCACCATAACAATAATCGTATAAAAGAAACGGAGTAGAAAAAACAATTTTCGTTAGATGTTGTTAATCAATGATAATAATATGACCAACAAAAACCACGCTCCGCCGTACAGTTTGGTTTTTAATGTTCTGTATGAAAAAATGATAACGGGAAACGACTAGGTGTTACGAGTTACGACTAACCTATTTATATTGTATTATAAATCGTCCACGTTAAAAGTCTTAACTCATAAGTTACGAGTATTTGTGACAAGTTCAAGCGTCTAGATATAACACAAAATACTTAATTTGTTATACATATAGGTGCACGATCAGTGCAGATAAATCGTAAAAATAAAATCGACGCGAACACGCACGGATATTATTGTATTGAATCACTTTTCGGAGTGTGTTTCGTTAATTTGCAAGTAATTGGTGGTGTTTTACATTCGGTAGGACATTGCGGTGGAGGGACTTTGTGCAAGTACATACATGGTATACTGTCGTATTACCGCGGTAACTGCAGTGTACTACAACGGTTGTACGACAGCGGTCGGCGATGTCGGTGCTACAACTCGCACACCACTGCCACATACGACGATAAACGGGGACCTATAAATATATTGTGTTCGAACCACGTAGCCATTGATAATACGGTTTGTAATGTTGTTTGCTAATGGCATATGACTGGCGACGACGACGACAAGGACGGCAAACACACACACGATACAATATATTATTATGTAGGCGAGGGCGTAGGTAAATTGAGTCCCAAATAAAATTACTGTTTTTCAAAAGCGGTGAATCGAGTCCCTTGTATAAAAGTTAAAGCGGTGAATTGAGTCCCCTGTAAAAAAATGAAAGCGGTGAATTGAGTCCCCTGTAAAAAAATGAAAGCGGTGAATTGAGTCTCTCGTATATTATTAGACTAGTTTTCAAAATTACCTATACGTATAATCGCGCGTGCACCATTAGTTATTGCGAGCATATAAGCACATCAATGTCGCGTATTAATAAAATACTTATCTTATCGTTTTTAGATGCGATTACTGTAGACTAGTTTTCAAAATTACCTATACATACAGTCGACAGTCGTGCACCATTAGTTATTGCGAGTATAAAGCACATCTATATCAACATTAATAATGGACGTAATGAAAAGTGAACGTAATAAAACAATTTTTATTTCTAATGGTTACAAATTTCGGTTCCATAAAATGTTAAAGAATGAAGTTCAGCGGTGGACTTGCATTGATTACCTATTTAATAAGCATTATTAATTTACTAGAATAAATATTTTATAAGGGACTCAATTCACCACTTTCATTTTTTCACAAGGGACTCAATTCACCGCTTTCATTTTTTTACAGGGGACTCAATTCACCGCTTTAATTTTTTTACAGGGGACTCAGTTTACCTAAAAATAGTAATATAGGACTCAATTTACCAAATCCGGTAGGCGATGCGTCTATAATATAATTGGTTCGGCGGAGAAACATTCATTTGTACGATCGCTATTATACAACGACCGATGCTGTACAACACCGTGTACCGTGTATATATATATATTATATACTGCTGCTGCTCCTGCTACTGCTGCCACTACTACTACCATACCTGACCGCGTGGTTATTACCTCTGAGGAGGGGTGTGAAATGGGAAGGAAAAACGAAACGGCCAGTTTGAAAATAAATACGAATAATGGCCGGGGTATAATGCGCCGCGTCTGTACGCGTGTACAATACCCGCGTTAAATGTGTTGTGTATATACATAATATTATATATCTACGCGTTTTTTCCTCTCCCCCCACCACCCCCCGACGTAAGTTTTGGAAAATTCGTCGACGGACGACGGCGACACACGACCCTCGCGCGCGTTTTATATACAACAATCGTACCGGCATGCAGTATTATACACATTATTGTTGTGTAATGTGCCTACCTACGGCGTATAATAATATGCGGATTAAAGTGCCACGCCGCTATACGTCGGCGATAAAACGCAATTTCTGCGGTGTTATCAGAAGAAGAATTTACAAATACGACGGACCTCGGCCCCATAAATTCGTCGACGACCCTTGTCGCACCGATACACGTTTTAAATTATATACACATTACGTCTGTTGCATACCTCGTGTGCACGCGCGAATGCAAATTTACAACCCGAAATGTCTGTGTCTCCGTCTCCGCGGCGGGCGGGACACACGCCGCCGCCCCTCGGAGGATATTAATTCTTGTCGACTAATACGTGTATAATAATAATAATAATATTATTATGTACCTGTGCAAAAGTCGCGCACACGATTTCGCACGTGGCGGCCACCGCGTCAATGGTCATCCGACCCGACCCGAAAATATATAATTTTAAAGTGGAAAACGCCGCGCGAGGAATACAAAAACGCACCGGCGGCAGCGTTTGCACGTTATAATATTATCATATACCGTCGGTCGCGTCCCGTAATTAATGTGCCGAGAAAGAATATTAAAATACGTATAATATATGTATAATAATAATGTTATGTCGCGGAAACTTGCGACGTGCATACGAACACACACGAGTCGGTCCGCCGAGCCCGCTGCCCTCTTTGAAACTACATTATTATAATGTGCATGGCATATAAAGTCCACTTGCCATAACTCTCACCTCTACAGCAAATAGGTCCAAAAGACATAACGGCCACGTTTCAGCTCCCGAAAAATGTCTCGTTTGTACTCTCGTATTATAATATACGTATAATCATTGATAAGTGTATTTATAACCAGTTGGAGTTTTTTTTTTAAGTTTAAATTATATCACTATATGGTCATTATCTCACCATCGATTGTTGCCATTTATTTCCTAATTTTCTCCTTTAGTTTGGTAAATGCACGGGGTTTGTAATTCTCCAAAGCTACTGTAATGACATTGAATGGCAACGTTAAATGACAGAATTTCGTTCACCACTATATAGGTTGACCAGTGACCACTATACCCATTTCAAAAAAAAAAACGTCTGATTCCCGTCGATCACTCTGTAGACCGCCCTACAACTGCACCATAGTACAGTTTTTCAACCCATTGAACAATTCATTTATTTTTCCAACCTATACCAGTTGCTCCTCACAACAAAATGTTCGATGGTCAACACGTAGGTTAGGTAACCTATTCGGTAGTTGTATTATTGATGAAAGATTAAACATAAAGCCATATATTATATTCATCGTATATAGGTCTATACATAATAATGATATTATTTAACGACCAACATAATATCACATTAATGTTATAACAATGAATGTGTTTCAGGACAATGCGACACAGTGGATTTTCTTTTTTCGAGAATATATAACAATACGTATTGCAACACAGTATAACTATACATTGCAATTGTATTCTTATCCGCACTATAATTATAATATTATAGACCAATTATCATATTGTGTACACAATATGTACCTACGACGCGCTTTGAACACGATTAACTCGCCAACTGTTCCTTTTGTTTGCGTCGATGAATAATAATAACAAGTGTTCGACGACGACGAGATGTACTTTTGAGTTTTGAACAATTATTATACTCGCATTATATTCGTTGAAAATCGAAAATTGCAGAGCTTTCCCCGTCGTCGAGTGGCTGCTTCTTTGAATTCCGCCTGCAAAACCAAACGGCCTGAAGATTTCCGATTCGGCGTCGACTTGGGCCGGTTCCCGGGGTCGGAAGTTCGAGTCCCGCGTTTAAAGAATATTCAAGTCGAGCTCTGCGCCCGCCGCCGGAGTGTCCGCATTGTTCGCGGAGAACGAGTCGCACAAACGCGAATAGGTACCTACGCGTAACAACGCAACGTCGTTATATTATACAATATAATAATATGATATCGCGTACATGCGAATTACGAGCAATTAGTTAGCAATTCTTGTTTCACCCCGGTCGGCGTACAAAAGGCGCGCGAAAACAATGCCGCCGCCGCCTCTGTTGGGAACTTGTCGTCGTCGAGGATGACGCAGCCAGAGGACGTTGGCGGTCGACGAGTTTTTCCGACCAAGTTCCCTATAATATTATAATTTTATATTTCACAGGTTTGGCGTGTGTGTGTGTGCGGGCAAGCGCCGGCGGCGGCGCACTCAATGAAAACGCGAGTGCAGCCTCACCGCAGCTATTTGACCCTGCTCGCCAAACGACCATAACCGCATATAATAATGATACCGCTGTGGTTCTTTCGATATTATTAGGTACACGGTATATTGTGCTGACACGGAACTGCAGCAGCGTGAATGGCCCTCGGTCTTGAACACCGCACCCGAGATTCCTGCTGCAGTATATCTACCGAAATCCGCCACCTGTCAGAGGATAGAAAGACGCTCTAGTTTTCCGCTGCAGGTTGTAATATTTTAGTTTTCCCCGACGGGGTCTTGAGATGAGGACTTAATTAACACGGTCTCGATAAGAATCCGAATCGAGTCCGGTGCACTTCTCGCTCCAGCCCTCTACCTCCGCCACGCCATGTTGGCGACGCGGAAAATCTATTGTTCGCGCGGGCTAACGAAAAGAATAAGGAGAAAAAAAATAAAACATTATTAATCACGTTCCTAATCGCGAAAATAACTAATGACTTGTTGAATATCCGCTAAAGGGCCTTTGTTGTCCGGACGACAAAAATAATTGTAAACGCTTCTATATCCGTTGTCTTTTTTTTCCTCTCTCGCACTTATTCTTCGCCGAATCTCCATTGTCTACTTATTATCATATTTTACAATTTACTCTAATTACCCGAAATATTTTTAAACAGCACTACTATTATTATCACGCGGCTCATCTTGACAGTCGCGTTTAAAATTAATAAGGTTAAGGGACACAATATATAAATATATTCAATAGTGTATAGTGTTTATTCAGACAATTTCCGCAACAACTTCCAAGCTCCAGCCTGGTCACACCAACTTAACTATACGTCTATACCTATATAATATTATTATGTTATGGTGTGTATATACGAATATAGTGATGTGCCATTAGGTATGTTCCCGGGAACAGGGAATATTCCCCAACAAATATTTTTAACCTTAAATATGAGTTATTTTTATTTGTGATTTGATGACGCTGAACTTAAATATAATTAATAATATAGTAATAACTACGAATAAACCGTAATATTTGAAGATTAAATTTCTTCGACCAGATTAGGTAGGAGTAGGTTATATATTGTTATAGTTATCCCTTTGGTCCGCGTTATGGATAATCGCAAAGGTAGACGTCAAACAAATAACAATTAATAAGGGATAATATGTGTTCTACAGACAATGCATATATTATGCGCACACATCAGCGAGTTATTTAGTAAGCCTGTATTGAATTTTGAATACATCTGTGCACCCGAGAATAGAACTTCGAAAGCGTGCTCTATGTGAGATACTGTACAATAATTTAATTGAGAAGATTTTTAGTAATTTAAAATCAAATGTAATATCAATATAATATTATATTATATAGCATTATACATACGCGTTGCTAATATAATAGCGTTTGATAGCAGGTTTAAAAAAAGCCAGTAAGTGCAGCGAGGTGGAGTAGGTCAGCGTGATGGAAGTTTGTCCATTGTTCCCTTTGGTCCTTGGACAGTACAGTGCATTATTATAGTATTCAATATTAATGCAATGATTGCATTCGATAAAAGACAATTCTGAGCGGACGAAAGAAAATGTATGAACCATAAATATGTATTAATGAGTAACCATTAATTGTATATAATATATCTCCTAGTGGGAATTAGGTAATTTTTATTTTTATTCGTTTCTATGGTGATAAACAAAGCGTTAGAAAAAAAATAGCTGAAAAAAATAAATGTTGGGGATTTTTGAGAAAATAATTTAAAAATTCGAAAAATGACCTCTTTAAAAAACCATCTTGATCCAATTTGCTAAAAAATAAGATACTATATTACGTTTAAATCGATGCACTCCTTCTGGTAAAAATGTTGTTTGCACGATAAAAACAAAATAAACATCACTGTAAAACCACTAGCTTCCACGCTCCGCTCAGAATCTAAAAGAAAAGCGCGAACAATTAAATCTTATACAATCGGATGACATTTTATAATGTGGTAGGTATAGAAGACGCATGATGTATATTACGGGGTAAATTATAACGAATGTCTGAATACCGACTGCCGATACCCGTGGACTGCTGTCAAAAACCAGATGGTCTTTCAATCGACAGCTATCGAGTCGCATTATAATATGTAATATGATGTAAATACGACGTAATGACGTATTCCTATATAATATAATATACCAATATAATATGTTGTTTATATTAATTACAGAACTCTGGTCGAGTTATATAATATTATACGCTTGTGGGTACACTACGCCGCACTACCTACGTTTGTTTTTACTTCTCCCGTTTTGGTAATTATATTGAACGGCACCCGAGGAAAACAAGGTGGCTATTTAATAATAATAATAATACATAATTACGACGATAATAATGCACGGTGATTCTCGGCTGATAATGAATTCGCGGCAAGGCCGGGTATCGTCGATGGCGAATCAAAGGGCGAAAGGGTGAAAAGGATCGGCTCGGGGCCAAATTGGATTTTAAACAGTGACCGGTGTGGTGCCGTAATTAAGCAACAGATATCCCTTTTTCGCCGTCGTACCCTGCTGCCACCGGCTGCACGCCGTGGCCTCTTACGGGTGTTTTCGACCCCGCGGTCCCCCGCCAGACCCTTTTAGGAATCATTAGCCCACTATAAACCGCGTTATTAATACACACACTGGTGCGTGACCATTTCTATACACACCCACCTACCCACGTGTATAATAGATTTTCGTCGATTTTCCGGTTCGGATGTATAATGATTCCACGGCCGCCGCCGCCGCCGCATCCTGTAGGTATGTTATATATACATATACCGTTTTCTTATGCTGCAACAATAACAATTCCACCACTATAACAACACTATATATATATATAAATGTATAAGTACACCCACACACACCGTACTCCCACCGTATATAATATATATATCCCACCGACGTCCGTCCGTATGTCCACCCCTGCAGCAGCAGCGTTCGTCGCCGCCACCGCCGCCGCTTTAAGAGGGACGACTGCTACGTATCAATTTATACCTTCATCGCGAATTCAGAGCACGACCGCCGCCACCGACACCGAAATCCATGATGGATGGTTCGTCAAACGTGCGGGCCGCACACACGCGAGGCGCGTACAATATATCTTATACATAATAATATTATATACGCGTATAGGCACCACGCATATGTGTGTGTCGGGAGTATTGTATACATTGCAAAAGTGTATATATGAATGTGTGTAGGTACTACTACGCGTAGTGTTCCGTAATGTCTTGTACCTAAATATATATATATAGAGAGAGAGAGATTCAGCGCGGAGAGATATCGCGAGCACGCTATCTGCAGCAGTATAAACGGCGCGTGGAGCTGGTGGTGGCGGCGGCGGAATCACAAACCGTTGGATAGGGTGGAGAAACGTATACATTTATTTATATATATTTTTTTTTTACCCGCCTCCCCGACGCCCCTTGTGATTTCCCATCGTGTTTGTTTAATTATTTCGAAATGTACTCCGCCGAACATAAATCGTTTCCTCCGTGACGCGCCGGACTTCCTCGGCATCGGTGTGTATATAATAATATATAGATATATATACGTCTACCACGGCGTTCGTGGTGGCAGTGGTGGAAACAGGAGGTGTAAAAAAAAAAAGGTTTGTTATTTCGGTCGCCGTCGCCGTCGTCATCTCCCTACCCCCGCAAAGCCGATAAAAGTAATTAAAAATTACGGCGCGATAGGTTAAGGGAAATTGAATTATCTCGCGGCGGGACGACGAAAAAAAAATATATATATACATATTTATGAAGGTTATGGGTGCAGTGGTGAGTGTTTGGAAGCGAAAAAAATACACATAATATATTTTATATTGCCAAGTTTTCCGGTAATTAATGGCAACGCAGATAAGGACTCGGGACCGTAAATTAGAAAGAAGTCGAAAGATTTGTAGATTTATATTACGTTTGTTCGTTTTTATTTTCGTTATTCTTTTTTTCGCATCCGTTTTCTGATTTTTCCCTTTCGTCGTGAAAATCCATCCGATATGCTTCTGTATACGGGACAGCGAAACATATATATCTGCTGCCGGTTATCAATTACGATTTTCTCACCGGGGAAACGCATTTCTGAAATACAAGGACGTACCGGATAAAAAATTCGTTCAAACCACAAAATCTCGAGAGACAATAATATCAAGGTACCCACTGTCAGAATATGTAATAATAAATACACTAGAAATCTTTCAATTTCGAAAAACTGATTCCATGCTATTTCATTCTCAACATTTTAGTTAAATAAAACGAGATTATTGAAATCAACAATATAATGTGGATTGAAAATTAACTACAAAATATACAAAAAATGTCCTATATTAAACTTCTTTAAAAGTTTGACTGTAATTTTCTTTTTATAAAAAATCATAGAAAGTATGCCTAATATTAAGTAACCGTTTTTCAAGCATATCAAACAAATACTTATAAATGCAATAATTAAACCATGTAATGAATTTTTTAGGTCCCCAACTAATATAATACGTATATAGTATTGTAAAAACTACAAGTAACAAGAAAATAAACTGGAAGAAAAGCTTTGTACGTTTCATAACTGAAAACATGAACTGAAAATAATAATGCAACGTATATTATTACAGCTTATTTAAAAGTTTTGTCTGACTGTTTAGATAATTTAAACCACCATGTCCAGATTGTGTGGAGATTTTTCGAAAACTAAACAGGATACGCGTATAATACTATCTAAATGCCATTAATCGTAAACTCGAGCACAATAAGTGTTCGGAATATATTGCGTAAACGTATCGTATATTATTGTTCTCGTGACACATCATTGGTATAATATATACCTACAAAATGAAATGAAAGCAACCGGTATGGTAGGAGGGTGGTAGGTCGTCGGAGGTGGTATATATTCGATGATTTAGTAGAAATTTGTCGGGGACGTCCGGGCACTCGAAACCGTATGATATGGCCGTTTTTCACGCCTCGCCTCTGTTGATTTTAAACACCGACCGATTAAAATATCGCGAATTAACTATATATATACGTTAATGGAAACCACCTCCACCACCGCAGGACACTCGACCACTCCACCAAGTCAAACTGCTGTTGGATGTTCATAAAGCACGATGGAAGGGCGAGGAAACGACACGAAGCCGCCATGGGTCGCATGGTGGTGAGGGAAAAGCACGATTGCAAGTGACGCCTCGTCCGATTCGAAATTTATACCCTCCCCTCATCCACACACAAACTGCACACACACTACGGTTCCGGTGTGTCGGCTTCGAGTGGACCAAAAATATAATATAACTGTAATATATTATTATATTATCGTATATCATATAATATAATATAGGTATATTGTGTACGTACAAAATTCACCACCTCGGGCACCCTCAAAAAACAAAATTGTTACGCGTGTGAGTTCCCGTTGGCAGGTGAAGCAGGTCTCGCCGCCGCCGCCGTCGTATCGTTGTTGTTTGAAATCCCGAAATTCACTTACGGAAATACTATTCTTGTTTCTTACGCGCCGTCTTTCACTCCCTCTAGCCACCACCGTGCCGACACAGTGTCCGAAATTAGATTCTTCGACAACGATATTACGCGGTGGGTGTACATATTTGTGCAGAGACGGGGGCGACAACTATGGGGATTAGGCATTCGGCAAAACTATACGTGCCCGAGATGGTTTAACACCCGCGAGAATAACAATACATATATATATTGTGTGTGTGTGTGTGGGTGTGATGTACGACGACGTGTGACCGTAAGACAAAGAGCACGTCGTGTCGCCGGCGAGAGAGAAAGGGGAAAAAATCAAAAAGAAAAAGTACGATAGATGAAAAAGGTCGCCTTTAATATCCTGTCAACGGACATGGTGTCTCGTCCCTAGCGATTTTATGCGTGTGTGTGTGTGTGTGTACCGACCCACTGCTAATGCGGCTAATGGACGTGGAGATGACGGGGAGAAACAACGCCTTAGGCCGTTAAACCAATAATAACCGAAGATATTACACACCGCACTATGCGAGTGTGTGTGTGTGTGTGAGTCGAGAACGAAATGAGTGTTTGTCGAGTCGACATATACCTACACGTCGTCTAGGTGTCACGCACACTCACGCACCTACACACACACACATACACACACACCCACACACACACGCGTGTGTGTGTGTGATTAACAGGAAAGTTTTGTGACGGTCACACAACTTTGATACGATGTACGAGTTACGACGTGTTATATACAATAGTACATATAGGGACCTATAAAATATTATTACGATACGGACGGGGAAATCGTAAAATATTATATTATAGTTTCGGTATTATATTATTATAATCACCTACAATATAATAATATGTATTAATATTATTAACATAAAATGCGTAAGATATTGTTAACTATGTTACTTGCCGATTTTTATATTTTTTACTGTTTGTCTTACGGTTGGTTTTACGAGAATTTCGTTCCGTAAAAGCATATCGAGAAAATAAATTAATCCTGTCGTCGGTATAAATTAAACCTATGCCTGAAAATAATCATAAAATTATAAATTATTTAAGTAAATGCAAATCGGATTACATTTTTAACTGAATAGTTTTAATCAAAAACTTATTTGCGTAAAAAATAAATAAACTTTATAAACTGATTACGGAACACCACTTAAAAACTTTTATTATGGTTAACATTAGTTAAATATATTTTCAACGTGTTTTGCTTTCCTTATAGTGTTAACTTTTAGCCGAACGCTTATAATTATAATTTATTTTTCTACACACGTTATTTATACTTAAAATAAAAGCCGTAAAATTAAACCTTTTAATATTTAATTCCGTTAATTTGAGTTTTTATTTTACAATTCTTCGAGAAATACAAGAAAAATAATGTAAAAATCAACCTATTAATTCATTACTTTTAAGTATAAAGCTCTTAATGAACTAGCGGAGTCTATAATTAAAATTACATTTGATAAATTTTACCATGATTTATTTTTATTATTTAAACAAAACTTTTGGATACTTATATAATATATTGAAGTTTTATATAATAATATAAATTTAATATTAATAGATAACAGTTGTACCTAAACTAATAAGAAATATTTTTTTACAGTTCATCTATAATACTTGGGTTTATATATAGAATCCACATCGAATATTCATTATAGCCAAGCCATTGACATGACATAATAATAATTAATAACATAATGCGAACACAATTAATAAATATTTAAGTCTTCAATAAATATATTTATAAACATATTTTTAATTTAACTATAAATGAAATGAGAAAAAACCTAAAAAGTTATACTTTGTACTTTATGATATAAATGTTTTGTTTGAACTGTTAATTTAATAATTATTTTATTCATACAAATATTTTCTTTTAGCCTAAAGCAGATTTTATAAGTAACAGTATTTACCTCTGCAAGAGATTATTATTTTTAAAATAAAAAAAAAAATCCTGTCAAAAATTGTGAATAAAATGCATATATTTTTATCAGATATAATAAAAACAATTACTTTTATTTACAATATTTTCTTAACACAAAATAAATATCTATAATTTTATGTACAATAATTATTAAAAATATTTTTTTGTAAAATGCCATGGGGGTATTATGCTCTCATTCTCCTCGTTTTACTATCATTGTTAATTTCAACTGTTAATTTATATTATAAAATATATAAATGCTGCTAACTGAAAACTGATAAGTATTACAGGCTAGGTTTTAAAATTTCATAAAATACATTTTTTTGCAATATTTCATTTTGATGAAAAATAAAAATAAAATTTTAATTTAAAATATAGTCAGAAGTGCAATAAACATCTCTAATTAGTTAAACGTTAAGTGGAAAATCGTATAGATTTCTATAATATATTATAATATAATATAATATAATATAATTCTTATTTAAATTATATAATATAATTATCTATCTTATATATCTTATTTACATCGTGATCGGAAATTAAATATTGATAATCACTTATCAGATATGAAATAAGTCTGACAATCTAGTGATCATTTTATGATTTACAAAAAAACAGTAAATTTAAAAAAAATTTAAAAAATATATTTTTCAATATTGAAATATCTTAAAGTGAAAATTTCATGTGAAATATTTCATACTCATAAACCTAATCACAGGCCATATTATGATCTCTGATATTTATGGGGAATGGGGATACTATTACATATTTTCTGTAGGTATGCTACTCACTGTGTGATGATATCAAATATCTTCGTCTCTCTAGAGACAATTTTATTGTGCAAAAAAGACATCTCGTGTAGCCATCCGTTTGCCGTGCTATGGATGCTTTAAAAATGTATAGTATTAAAATATCCTTATTTACATTCGAAATTGATACTTATTTTTGTGATAATTCTATTAGAATACATTTTCCACTCATATTTTTGTTTGTTGAGAATGACCATTTTTTTATTCAGTTCTACGTACAATTGTATTATTAATTTGTTGTTATATATCATTCAATATCAACAATTGATTTCAAAATAAAAACTTAAATCTATACTAGTATAGTACTTTTAACATATTATAGAGTTACTCGTTCTCTAGTAAACGCGCAGATCATACGCTTTGTGATGAAAACGTATAATATTATAAACGAATCTATTACTGAACCGGTGCCATTAATATTATAATACCTACGTGGAGAAGAAGTCAAACGAAAAATAATGTATAATATAATATTAAACGATAGCAATTCGCTTAATTGAATGGGAGGGTTAAAAAGTGCAAACATTAATTAGGGTAAACATTTGCATTGCATGCGCATCATACGTATATAATATAACCTGAGTGGTACTTGTGGGCGCGCGTACCACACATAATAATCCATTAGGTGTATCGAATTCAAGTTTGAAATTATTATAGAGAATAGAATGGCACTGACGGCTTATATGGATAGCGCAAGTGCGTTATGTGCTCCGACGTGGTATGATATATAGTAATTATATTTCTCTCAAAATAAATCGGAAAATAATATGTACACATTATAATTTATAGGTGTGAAAAAAAACTAAAATACAACGCGCTGGATGACTCAATAATTATTTACTGCGGGACGATTGAAATAGAGATCAGACTTCGAAATTATGTTCGAAAAGTATGTTAAAAAGAAAGAAATAAAAATCTATAGACCGTTATTAATGTCACATTACGTACGAGGGTAAAATTGGCTGGAGACCAAATAAAAACGACTTGTCAAGCGGTCCATGCAACCGCGTCCGAGTTCATATTATTGAAAACTGGAAAGTTTGTATTTTTTGGGGGAGAATAGACTCTTTGAGACGGGTAAGCCAGTAGCTGACACGCGTAGGCCTATTATTACATTGCGTGCAGATTCACATAAATAATTGTTTAATGTACACATAATAAGTACCGGAAATATACATATTGAGTTGAAAATGAAATATTTAATGAGACCATGATTTCAGCATACAAAGTGATTTACTAAACATGTTCACCTCATCTTTATGATTAAATTATAAATTTATTCGAAATAATATTTATAAATACTTTTCGAATTATGATTTTTACAGCATTAATATATGCGTATATTACAATATTTTATTTTTCGAATGAGTACCTCCCTTTCCGTAACACATGCCAGTTTTATATAATTAACTGAAATTTATATTCAAACGATGATTAATCATAGTTATTCAACTTTATGTCCTATGTCACTAACGGTAGTCTAAAGATATTTAAATTTAGTAAGTACCTATTATAATTTATAAATACGTGTGATTTTGGAACTTTATAATACTTAATATAAAAAAAAACTGAACAAAAATAAACAAAAATAAACTTGCTGAGCATTTTATACTGTTGCAGTGCTGTAGCTTATATAAATACCATTATCATCAAATATTTTATGTTTCACATATCATTATATCCAAGCAGTGGCGTAGTTTATGGATTCTAAAAAAATTACCATAATATAATGCATAGTTGCATTTAATATTATTATACTCAATTATATTAAATCAATAAGTACCCTAATAGAAAAACTTGAACTCACAATTAAATTTCAACATTTTATCATACATGGTTTTCAGAAAAAAAAGGAGGTTTTCTCATCGAGAAACAAATAGATTGCTGCCAGAATCAATTATTCAACACATTTGAAAAATTTGAATACAATTTGCACCTTTAATTAAAGCGAGAAATGTAGCCGAGCGTGTCCGAACAAACACTCTGTACAGTAATATAATATATGTAATAAATAAATAAGCGAAAAGTAGTAGTTTTATAAATCACCACGGTTGACTGTCACGGTATATATAGTTGACGGGGTTTCTTTTTCTACGCCACCGACAGAAGAGTTATCCCCGGGTTGAGAAAACGGTGACAGCTCTCTCTCTCTCTCTCTCTCTCTCTATACATATACATATATATATATACCTATCTATATATACATAGCTGCAGTGTATTATACAGTTTTCGTTTGTGAACGACGATTAAACCGGTGTAATTTAAAAAATAAAAAGCAAGGGGATGATAATTATCAGCTGTATATACTCGTATATACCTATACAGATATTATAATGAACCGTTTCTCGAGAGCAGCCTGTGCAGTATAATATATAATATATATACATATTATATGGGCGGCGGGCTGTGTACGACGAATGACCCAGGTCGGGTACCACGGCGGAGGCCTACGGCGGATGAGCTATGCGAGCGCGGGAGAGCTGAAAACGGCGCGACGGGGGCGGACGAAGGTCGAGAGTTGTAATTAAAAATGTGTAAATAACCGTGGAGTTCAGATAAGAAACGCACAGCCGACTCTGCGAGAGAGCATACACATATATATATATTATTCTATATACACAAACACACGCCCGCGTGTATACACTAAACGAATGCGCGTTTATTCGTTTCGATAAGACTGATGCTTCTTATATTATTATATATATATTTACAAATTTTTCCGCCGTCCGGGAAAAACGAGTTACAATATTATTAATGTGACCGCTGCCGCGGCGGTAGAAGTTTTTCTTCTCCTCGGCCCCGAAAGGACGTGACCCTTTCTATATTCTATATTATAATAATACAAAATAGTATTCTGCGTATTGCGCTGTTTTAACCGGATTTTTTTCGTTCTTAATCATCACCTCTCTCCGCGCAAAAATAAACAATAAACGGTCAATTTAACACTCTTGTTTGCGGAGGGCGCGGCGAACAGAACCAATTCTGGATAAGGACGCGAAAATCCGATGTTAAAACACTAAGAACTAATATAATAGTCAGTAGACGTTCTCGATACTTGTTCCTATCTTTATTTTACTGATTTTTGTGATAAAATGGAAATTTGCATGTAGTGCCCAAAAAAACGTGAAGCATAATTATTATTACGCGCTGACAACTGTGACATATTGAAACTTTTCATAAATGTATTTATATGATGTGTAGACGTGTACATGGTGTTTTGAGTTAATCAATTGGTATTCGGCGGAAAGTACCTATTTTGGGAAACAATACATATACATTATACATTTTTAAAATCCAAACATGAGTTATAACTATATATATATAATGTCAATATGTCAATGTGTCGATATTATTACAATGATTATAAAATGTTTTCAACTTCATATTATATACGTTGGTCGGTTACTCTACTTCTTTCAAGATTATTATTACAAGTGAGAATTAAATAAAAATCATGGATTTATGTGTCGGGCACATGTAGTTGAAGTGCTAACATCGCTGGGACAGTAGGTATACCACAGGGTTAAAATAATTGGAAATTTTGTTATTCCAAAGATGCGCTACACATTTTAACCTATACATAAGTCGATCTAAATAATATTATAGGTATTACTATTGCGGTAGGAAAATGTCCTATATATTTTATCCCGCAGACAGTGACACTCGTCGCAGATACACCCCGTACGATATTGTTATCGTGTCAACATGGTACGTCTTATCAATACACTTTCGACGGTCCCGCTCGAGTTCGGCCGCCCTCGCGGTGGGGGGGGGGGGGGTGTTCGCGTTATTATTGCACAGTCGTCGCGGCGGACTTAATCCGGCCCGGACGATACGCGCGCGAGAAGACTCTCTCCCAATGCGATTCCATAGCCACACAACAAGACACGAGGCACATTATAACTGCACTTATTATAATCGCAGTAATAATAACGTTAATGACGCGCTACGCCGCGGAAATTATAATAATCGTAATAAGTGCAATAATAACGACAACGACGATGATAATAATATTTACGGAAGATCGCGCGAAGAAACGAAACTCGACGGATTAAACGCTTAAAGACGGTGGAGATTCATATACATATTATATATATATATATTATGTACGTACGTATATATAGATATGCCGGTCGTGCGCGATATACCATAGTAATAATAATAATAATAATAATAATATAATAATATACTCTACTGCAGGGTGCACTGCACCGGTGTGTGGTGGTGGCGGGGCAATAAAAACAATAGGGCGCAATAAAGAATATTATATACGACGCGCGCGTACCGAGCATATATTATTGTTGTTATTATATATATATATATTATATTTCTAATGAAAAAAAAACGAAATTAAACCGGAAAGGATTACGGCGGGCCGACCGCATATAATATACACGTATACAAAATATATATATTATATAATATTATATCGTATAATAATATCTAACTAACTTTTAAACGGGTTTTACGCACCGACCGGGATTTGCGTAAATGAACCATTACGACGACGACGACGACGACGACGATGGTGTGGTGCACTGTCGCTGTGATATTGTTCTTTAATAATATTAATACAATACGTGTATGTATAATATTATAATATGTATGTATATCATATTATTGTAATATAAGAGCGCCGCGACGAGTCGAGTTCCGCTGTATTATCTATTTATCTCGCCATTATTCTTATTGTTATTACGAAATATTCTCAAGACGTGTTTACACGAAAAACCGTTCTTCCGTAAACTGTTGAAACTTCGGAGTTCAATATTACGACTCGTAATAAATTAAGAAATCAAATTGTTGTGCATTTTTTTTCAATGTCCAATGCCTGGTATGTGTATGCTCGTATTATAGGTACGCATAGATAAGAAATTCCCGAATGTATTGGACTTAGCCGAATCGGTTGTAGGCCAACCAAAAGTTCGAATGATAAGTCGATTTTTTTCTTATCCATGAAATATTAAAATAGTATGTTCCATTCTTATCAACAGTCGAGCAATTGATAATTTTCTCTTAAATTGGCCAACTCTCACGCGATTAGTATGGGAATGTGAAATAATATTTATACTATATTATAGTGAATGTGTTAAACAATTTTTGAAGATATTTTTTCTAGAGTTAAGTCAAAACTGATTTCCCCGTTTTTGTTATTATAAATATGGTCACCCTAGGTAAACTGTTTGATCGCATAAATATTCAAATTATATATATATATATATATTTGTTTATTAATAAAGTTACATTAATTTATAATGTATGAAATACATATCTTAATTATTTGTGATTCGTGGGCATGTCCTATCCATTTATATGTCAATTATTTATGCATATACGTCCACTATTATCTAGTCCACCTATCACCGTGATAAAGAACTCAACAAGATACGAAATCTATATTATAATTTATAATTCATTTTCTCAGTACTTTGTTATTTTTGATTATAATACGGTAGCAAGCAATTCATCAGTTGCATTACAAAATTTTGTAATAAAAATAAAAATGGTACTATTTTTAAAAAATAATAATGACTCATAGGTATTTCATAATATTATAATGTTTCCTGTCAAATATATTAAAAACATAATAAAACTAGAGCACGTCGTGTCCCTTAACATCGTTGTACTTCAACTTTGTTCAATAATGCACCAAATGTATTTCTTAATAATCATAATAATTTTACAATTTAATGAAATCAATCCACGCAAACTGTTTTTTCTTAAAAATCACAACTTTTTGTATCACGCGCAGTATTAGCACAAAATACCTATAGTATTCATATTTTATTGAAGGGCTTGAAACCAAAAATATTTTTTTCCGATTTCGAATTCGGTTTTGGATATTGGTATTTATATTTTTCGATTTTGATTTCGGTTTCGGATATCGGTATTTATTTTTTTCGATTTTGATTTCGGTTTCGGTATTAATTTCGGTATCCAATATTGGCTTTCAGCTCTACTTTCATTGTATTTTAACTTGTAAGCACCATGTGGATCTATGTTATATATATTTCCAAAACATTACAACTGCATTACTTGTAAGTTGTGACGAAGTATCAGTAGTTTTATTTAGACTTTACTGTCTTTACTGAACATTTGGGAATCAAAGTACGATAAAAAAAAACATAGTTTTTGAGATTATAATACTACCCATTCATTTTTGTTAAATTTTGCTTTGAAACAATAAATTATATTATTCTATATTAGTTTTTTTATTATTATTTAATTGTATATGTACACATAAAACTCATATACATTGCAATCATTATTATTGATTCAATA
This sequence comes from Sitobion miscanthi, assembly GCA_008086715.1. Taxonomy (NCBI): domain Eukaryota; kingdom Metazoa; phylum Arthropoda; class Insecta; order Hemiptera; family Aphididae; genus Sitobion; species Sitobion miscanthi. The sequence continues at coordinate 20,049,796 of CM017799.1, read as the reverse complement.
ATATTATTACCATTAGTAAATAATAGACTAGATAATACCTATATTTACTCACAAATTCCAAAATTTGATATTATATACGTATATCCAGAATAACTGATATACTGTTAATTTCAATTTGAAATCGTTTAATTATTTAATGTACTGTAAAATAAACTACATATCGTGATGAAACACCTTAATCATAACGAAATTTGATTGCACCCAATACCTAATATTTTATATGATATCGTTTTTTTTAACAGACTCCATAACTCGTAAAATTGAAAGTAAGTAAAAATTATGGCATTGGTTAAAGTTGACGCGAAATAATACACAAAGGGAAGTATACTAAATTACTTTTTGTGTATGCATGTTGAGTTAAGATTGCAAAACTAATACAATAGGGTGAAGATTGAGTATTCGCCACCCCCCATACGTGTCCCTTGAGCATTGCCATTATTATAGACCTTTCTTTCGGTATAATTTTCAGCTGTTCAAAATATTGTCAATTTCAGTGGTGTTATATGTCAGTGACTTGTTAAAATTCTAAGTTTTATCAGCATAGTGTACCTACTTATCGTGTACAAATGAACAATAAACGTTTATCAGATTAGAGTTGAGAATAAAATAAATTATCAAAAGGCAAAGAACAGCTAACAGTAAAATAATACATAATATAGATGGACACATTTGTATAAAAATCAAAATATATAGATCGTTGGAAAATGATTAAAAACAAAAACTCATAATGTTTGTGTACCTATAAATATTATAAGTTATTACACAAAATAATATTATAATAATATAATATTGTATTAAAATGGGATTAACAAACGTTAGTTATTGTACCTAGATGTAATAACAATAAAAACAGTTATTTATATTTTTAATGGTACTATTTTCTATATTTTTTAGTACTGGATAAAGTAATTTCGTAATATACAATTATAAATGTAACAACTAACAATTTGTTATTACACACCTTACATTACGTATGCATAATTGCGTAGGTATAAAATTTGTTTATTTTTCAAATGGTTTTAGTAAAATGAAACTGCGAATGGCGTCTACGAAATGTCACGAAGAGAATACAATGTGCAGGCTTCAGCCAAATCGTCCTGAAGATAATATTATGTGTGTCATTATTTTCGTATCGAGAGCAATATGTGTTTAATTAATTTCAGCTGTTAATTGCTCTATATAATATTGTACGCATAAATACCAACCAATCGACGAAATCGACGAGTACCGAGCGTATCTCTCGCATTCCCGCGGCGGCGTGTAATCTACTTCCTGTATGTATACATCGCCGAAAATATTTTATGGGGTGTTCTGATATTAATTAGTATTGATTTGCGAACACGGAATATATATTATTATTATTAATGTAGTATAGGCAAATCGTACACGTCTAACGTCGTAACATCGCCGGCGAGACTCGTCTGCTTTGACGTGGTATTTCTACCCGCAAGACGCGCGTATAACATGTAATTATATTATTACGTCAGCCCCGTTCACCCCTACAACAGACATCACCACAGCCGGCACGTCTACCGCCCACGAACAGTGTTCGACAGCGTAATCGGTCTGCCACAGTCTATAATATATTTAAAACAACAAATCGGCGTGTACAGCCCGCGCTAGAACTAATAATTAACCGAAGCGGAATGCGTTCGTATAGTGCAGCAAAAGTTGTTAAAAAGTCGACAGCAAAATTACGAAAAAAAAAAATGATAATAATAATATATCATAAGCAGTGCGCACGTAGTAATATTATTATTTTATACTACCTATATGCAATATAGGTATTATAAAACCGTAGGCCATTAAATTTCACTACGGTTTCCGTTCAGATTGTGACGCTCATCTCTGGGGTACGATTTTTCGGGACGTAACCGTGCTCGGTGCTCGCGCGCTTGTTCCGAAACGATATCACCTGCTAAACTGCCTCTCACCGAAGCCCATCGCGGGGACCCATCAGAAAATTTGCATATACGCTCACATATACTCACACGTGCGTTTATTCGACGCCATTATTTTAAATTGCGTTCGACGATTCTCGGGGACCGAATCGCGAGCAATATCCACCGAATCGTCCCGCCACGCCGCATCCGCATCCGCCGCTGTCAGACCTCTGAGAGATATTATCGCGTGTCGGTGAGATCGCTTCGGTCGTGTGTAATATGCGTATACTGTACACATTATAATATTATTATTATACACGCGTACAGTGTATACGTTGTTGTACGGGCATTCCCGATCCGCAAAAATTACACCACCCCCCTAAAGTCTCTCGAATCGTTCGAGGCGCCGATAACGACTGTAATAAACTGCGTGAATAGCTATATACATATAAAAGATACCTATAGTGTTGTAATATCGATGTAGCAATCAATTTAGCATATTAGAATATTATTAATAAGCAACCGAAAATGGAGACACTACAACTAGCACAAGTCGATCTCAGCATGATTGTCAAATCGATGCGCTACGTCTTATGATGGGCATGCTATAGACATGGGCGCAACTAGGGTAAAATGTATGGGAGTGCTAAAATCTAAAGCACAACACGAGAACCCCCCCCCCTTATTTTGGCAAAATTATTTTATGTACCTACATACAAATTTAATGTTTTTATACAATCATTAAATAATCTAAAATTTTTTTTTTTATATATATATTTAAGTAATTTACAATCTATACAACATTATGTACAATGGGCAAATTTGATAATTAATATAATATGAAATAACAGAATTTAAAATTTAGGGGCAGGCACTCAGCAGCACCACCCGACCGAGAACATTTTAGATATCGTGGTTTTTTTTTTTTTTCAGCATATTACAATATAAATAACTATAATGTGGTGTCTACTCACTACGTCTATATTAATATTATTAAGTAATATTACCAACTAACTAACAAGAGAGTACAAAATCAAATAAAACAATATTATAGTGGTGGATGACGGGCCCGTATTATTGTATCCAAATGGAAATATTATTTACAAGACGTATACAAATAATTTTTAAATCCATAATCGATAACGTCATATTAAATTGCGTTCTATTATTAATTTATTGTATTATGCCGACAGTACACTCTTCGCTCTCTTCTCGTCACAGCTATGAACGGGGCGACGATATCTACATACTGCTGGCATTATAATATTTGACGATACAATTAACGGTGGTTGTTGAGCGTTAGTTGGGAATCTAGGAAAAATGTATTAAAATAAAACCTACTGATTCTACGTATTGTGTACACGGTACATTTAAATATGTAATAAACCCAATTTAATAAACGCATTTGATGTTTCCATTGACCATTAGAGATTAAAATAACTTAGAAAAACAATATTTTAATAATTTATCAATTTTACCAGTCAATTAATTATTATTTATAAAATCAGAAGTGTTACTGTTACCGATATTGTAAAAACCGGTACAGAAAATTTGGGAGTGCTAAGCACTCCCAAGCCCCTCCTAGTTGCGCCCATGGCTATAGAAACACATGACACATAATAATATTATAAAAACTATAGATTTTAATAAATTGATATTTTAAATTATAATATAAAACTATATAAGTTTTTAATCGTACTTGTTAGTATAACGGTTAGGTATGGTTGCTGTATGATTTTATGCAATCATAGAGTCCGTAAAACTAAGAAACACTCATTTAAATGTTGTTATAATGCTACCATCATATAAAATCCCGTGACTGAAGCCTGGAGGTATACATTGCACCTTTGGTTTTATCCAAAACCGGATAAAGGGTCATTTGGGCCGCTGGAAACTGCAGTATCCATGACAGGCCTTTCAAACTTTCTACATACTCATGAAACCAAAAGTTCAGTGTTTTCTTGATTTTTTTTATGGAAATACGTAACGTTACAAAACCTTTTAGCATTTTATCAATTTACTGAGTTCAACGTGTTGCCAAATGTAATTTAATTTCGTACTTGTCTTATAGTTATTGTTATTTAATTGATAAACCAATTGTTTGAAATATAATATACAGTAAAAATATTTGTACGAGAAAAGAATGGCCAATGGGCCTCCAATATCTCTGAGCTCTGGACCAGAGCCCCTTACCCCATTTAATCCGAGCTTGCAGGTTTTAAATACTCTAAGCACGATTTCTGTATACCATATACTGTCGTCATCGGACTAATATTATTATAGTCATTAATCGTTATAATATATATTTCACAATATTGTCGTATCGTACACAATATATCGTACTGTATTGTTTGTTTATTCGCTTTTCAGACGTCTCCGAGGATAAGTTTGTAAAAAGAATATGCGCTCGCACACACGCATAATGATTTACGTACACATTTATTACTCTTGATGCCATTATTTAAATCACGTTGTTCAGCGATTCTTTGGGGCGTAACCCGAGCACAAACAATATTGGAATTATCTCATCGTCGACGTCGTTTTAAAGATAATATCTGCAGAAAAGTTCCCAGACGACGTATCAATCGAAGCGATCAAATCGCATTGTAAACGTTTATCCAAATATTTGTCATGGGGGATAAGTTTCTTCGAGTGAAACAAAAACAAACAAACCATTAGGGGCAGAAAAAAAAAATAACAAATAAATTCTTTCGTTAAAGTGCGAACGTTAGTCCTCGATGAAAAATAAAACTCATTTATGTGAATTGATCGAAATCCCTTCGGATTTGAGCTCTCCCAAATTCAACAATTATGACGTGTAGGTACATCATTATTAATTATCGAATGACACGTAATTATACAGGTTAAAATAACTGACTACACACCGTAATTTTTCACGGGTTTTTCAGTACAGCCGATCGCAATGAAATCGTATTCAACCGTATAATACAGTTTGTTGTGTTCGACCGTCAGTTCGTTATATTATCATATATGTTCGATCGTATATTATTACGCTTTGATTGTACGCAAAATTATAGCATTTTGCGAGAAATTCGTTGGCGATAAATGATAATCTAGGAAGCCGATTGGAAGTCGCGCGACGAACGCACAATATAATTATTATTATTATATTATATTCTAACCCGGCCCGTATGGAGCCGCGGGTAATTAATTATCGTTAAATTATTATCCATCGAAAGCCCGCACACGTATTCGTACGGGGTGGAAACTGAAAAGACGGAATATTATCTATACATTATCATCATAATTATTATTATTATTATTATTATTATCATCATTATTATTATCGGGAGACGCTATACGAAAACGGCATAGAGTGTTTAATCTCGAGAGCTCCTCGTGGTGGCGTGGTGCAAGGGTACGGCCGCGGCGGGCGATGCTTTTCTCCCCCTTATTTCGTGCGGTATAGATTTTTGTTTTTTTCGCGCAAACAATAAACGATAATGCGCCATCGTTACGTATTGTTTGACTAATTAAAAACAAACCCTGGCTCGAATATCTCGGGGGTATTAAAAGAGCGAACACTGCTCCCCGCCATTTTTTATGATAGTCGTTACTCGTGTGCATATATATATATAATATTAAATATTCCTTTTTCATCCGTTCTCCTAAAGACAATAAACGTATAATAATACAATATGTCCCGCCGATACGGTAGGTATATATTATTATATAGTGTTTGGTGTGTGCGGGGGTTCTCCTTTATTTAACGCTCCGTTGCGTTTCGCAATCGGCTCCGCAAACATTTGGAATATCAGACCACAAGTATAATTATATATAAAATATAGGTACGTATATAGTGTATACATAATAATATATAGGTAACTTATATACTATGGTTATACTGAACACTATACTATGTATATGGGCTACGCGTCGGGTGTCATCGTTGTACAAATTCGGTATTTTCTTTGTTTGTTTGCCGATGTTTTTTTTTTCAATTCAAGATATAAGTATTAGAAAATATAATTTAAATTACTAAAAATTACTTATATTAATATTAAATATACATTAGTATAGGTAGCTGTAGGTATATCGTGTTTCATCAACATTTATCAGTCGGACCAGCTTTTAAGACATTCAAGTACTACCGCAAATCGGATATTGTATCAAACTTTTTAAAATTTTCTTATTAAAAATTTGAAAATGAAGATCGGGTTGGATAAAAATTGTATACACGAATCGCAAGTTTCCGATCTCTGACATGATGTATGACGTATAAACTCATATTATACAGCCATATATAGGTCATAATATATATATATATATATATATAGGACGTTGCAGTGTTGATCACTCGTCTTGCCATAAACACATTTAATAAATATTGAAAGTTATAAGCTGCATACATCATGTAGATTATAGGTACCTATATATATATAGGACACGCTATACAGTATACACCCTCGTTAATATGCAAATTTTTCGCATACAACATCGTTTACTTGTGTGGATGTATTCGTTCTATATAGGTTAGAAATAACTGATAACACCGTTCAAATTCTTCGTTAAACATTATATTAATATATTATGCACCGTTCGTTAAGTGCAATGTGAGAACTATGAGTTCACAAATCACGGTAACCTTAAATAACAATGGAAACAACAATCGTTACGTAGCATTATTTATAGTGTAAGTTAGTGTAAACTTTACAAATGTTCAATGTACATTTTTCTTTTTTATTACACGTAGAAACCACATTAAAATATATTTATTTCTGACATAGAAAAATTATATAACTTTAAGCACTGTGCAGTAGGTATATAATGCCATTAAAATTATACAACTATAGTTTTTAAACATGTGTTGTTACTCTCATAGTCAAAATGCCGTAAAAATGTTAACTTATGCTAAATTAGTTATGCTTATCAAATTATAAAACTAAAAGTATATTTGAAACACATTTAAATAATTATAAATTTATATTAATAATGATACATTGATACATTATACTAATTTTACATAATTATTAGTTATTGATATAGAATGTATGATTTTTTATATTACTATATTACAATAGTTATATTTGGTATAAAATTAAACCTCATACTTACACAACAAATTTGGTTAGTATTTAGCATTAAAAATTATATCAAATCAGTAAAATAAAAATAAAATTAGTCACATATATTATTACTATAAGTGATGAAAAAAAAAAATTTAAAATACCTATAGCCTAACCATGCATCGCACTTATCGGTAACTGTATTTTTATCGGTTACTCCTGCTGGATAATAAATACATATATTATGATGTTTAAAAAGTTCATAAAATTTAAAAAAATTAAATATTTTAAATGTGTGAAATATTTCAGTATTTTAATAAATTTTGTTTTATTATTAAATAAGTTTTATATTTACATATGATTGTCATAAATCACCTTCATAATTGTATAGTACCTAAATGTATACTTAACCTTTGGTATTATACATTTAAAATGGTATTCAACATTTTTAAATATTTTAATGTTTAAATGATACAAGTAGGTATACAATAGTATACATGAAAATTGTATACCTACCGAATTCTTACATTAGAATTTAGAACATTGTGTTAAAAAAATAAATAAATTGTGTTAAAAAAAATTTCAATGTCTCACGTTTTTGTGAAATATTTCATACTTCAAACAATATATACATATAGTAGTTACAGTTATTCGAACTACGGTTTGCTAGTTATATAACACTACAAGTAGATTGAAGAAATGAATATTGACAAGTGGTAACTATGTAGAAGATTGACGTCCCGTTTTCTTTTTGTAGCGGTTATAGAGTATTTCAGGTAAGATATAAATTTGTTTTGTGAAATGCTGAAATTTGGTACAATATATTATTTTGATTTTGTATATTATGCTTGTATATATCATTATATTTTACAAACAATTAATTTAAAAAAACAATATTTTGATGTTAGGACATATTTTTTATATTTTATTTTTTTCTCCCATAATTTTAGTTGCATATTAGTATAATAATAATATGCATATATATTCAACCTGCTGCAAGTAATAATACATGGCTATACATCACTACTTGTATTTTTTGCACGTGGTGATCGCTCTTTAAAATAATGTGCACTTGGCTTTAGCTTATACTATGACGGTCGTAATATATTTATTACATTATAATATTAGGCGTAAACATTTTTACTATACTATTTTAAACTGTCGACTTTTCGATAAAAACTGCGTGCGCGTATTTCTAATCTCGATTTCGAGTGAAACGAGCGATGAACAGTTGTATATAGGTACCCAACTAAACTGAAACGACGACAAGTGATCAGCACTCGCGTTAGTCGTCACGAATGTAACCAAAAAAAAAAGGGGGTCGAAAACTTGAAAACCACTCGGTACTCACACACATATATATATAATGCTTCATCGTGACTTATTATATACCGCGGCGAACTATAATATGTTTATGACTGGAGTCCGGAAGTCGTGGTCGTCGAGATGCCGAACAAATGAATTCCGCGCGTTTATATATATATTATATAAAACGACGAACGGACGTCTTTAACGTCTCGACCGCCGCCACGCCGCGAATCCACGATCGAGCGCGGGCATATAAATCTTCGGCTCGGCGGCCGCGGGTGGTCGGTCCGACGCGCTACTCCTCCACGACCCCGTTAAACGGATATCCATCACTATGCGGGTGCGCCCTCTGCCCACCGCCGCCACCGCCACTTTCGGTATATAGTCGGGGTGAACGGAAAAACCGTTGTAGATTTCCCACAAGACAGAAGGAATCTCGAAGGTGTATAATGTATATGTATATATATAATGTGTGTGTGTGTGTGTGTGTGTGTGTGTGTGTGTCGAAATAGGAGCTAAACATTGGGGCGCGGGGACGGCAAGGTGGTTGCTAGGAGCGCAGGGTGGCCGAACTCCTTTGATAACTAATTAAGAAGGTTTGGCTTCTGCCAAGACAAAAGGAGTAATTAGTTACCGCCATGCCACGGCGGTGGCAAGTTCCTTTGGGCGCAAGCTGGCTAAACAATATCTTTTCCGATGCCCCGAGGGCACACAACCAACAGTCCAAATTAATAGCGCACATCGTAATTGCTTTTAATACAAACTGCCCGGTCGCCCGGCGGATCGACAAGACGTGCGGCCGCCGAATCCAGTGGCGGCGGAGGCCCAGAGCAATCAAACTTTATGTGCACTGCAAGACGCGAGTGCGCCAGACTTTTTGAATTTACGATCCGCGCCACGACTATACATCGCAGTAAATAAATAAATTTATATGTACACAGATGCGTATACGCGTATATGAACGGGCACTACATAATTGGCAGCGGCTAGTGCATCGTACACCAAATGCGTGAAAAAATAAATCCTCGATACACCCCTAAACTCCGGTTGTTCCCCTCGACAAAAAAAAAAAATAAAAACCGCGAGCGCACGGCAGTTCGTTCCGAGGGAAATAAGCCTTTCTTTTTTTTCTTACCTCTGTCTCTGTGTAACTGATAGCCCCTACTCCATCTCGGTCTTTAATATCCATCCACCCACTCTTCGGCAAACTATAGGCGACTGCAGTACTGTACGATATTAAATATCATACAAGTGTATTGTTTCGTTCGCAGTGGAAAGTCTGTCGTTTCGTGTGAGGTGTTTGTGCGATTTTTCCCGAATTTAATACAAAAACCATATTATTATGTCATTTAATACCGATAAAGCATAATACTCAAATACAATAATGATTTTAATGTATAGTAATATACACGATAATATTATTATAATAATTATATGGTAACCTATGTTATGTATGTAAAAAATGCGCTAGGAACTTTATGAAAACTCTGAATAATTAATTAATATTTGTATTTGTTTAATTAATAGTTTTTAGATTAAAATAATATGAAACGCTTGCCGCAATAATTTTTAATAATTTAAAATGAAGTACCTGTTATAGCGATACCTATTAAATTAACTTTTTCTTAAATAATTGTTTAGGTAATGCATATCAATACTCAAAACTATTACATGGAATGAGCTTATTGATTCGGTAATCGTATTCAACAATTATATTTCTAAAACAAAAATTACAAATACAATTTTTTATACACACCTGATTTTTGATAATATTAATAATTGTTTAATTAACATACTGTAATTTATAACAATCTAGCAAGTATGCAAAAACAAAATGTGTACCTACCTACAAAAAAAAATAATATCCCATGTTGGTAGAGTTAATTCAACACTTTTATTTTATAAATACACATAAAGTCTAATTTAAGTTTAAAAAAGACTGCATTCAAACATAATAGTTGCATGTTAAACGCATTAATTCATTACTAACGAATCGTAGATTTTATCCAAATCATACACCAAAAGTATACAAGTCTATTTTTTATTTGGAAGGTTTTGATTTATACTGACAAGTAAAAATATTAATGTTTCTTTCTTTTAAAATAAACGAGATAAATCAAATTTATGTTCAAATTATACAAATTTTAATTGGTAAATATTTTAACTTAATTTTTACGAATCAAATTAATGAAAATAGACTCAAAATGACATTTTAAACAAATATTTCATTTTTTAAGTTAAATAAATCCATTATATTACATTAACTGAATTAAAAAAATTGAATTCCCTAAACATTATCAAAGAACAAAATCTATATAACTCAATTATGTATCTACTTTTGTACTTATTCATATAAATTATAATACTATATAATATTAGTTATAACTTATAAGTGTTAAGTAAAGGTATAACTTATAACTTACAACTTATGTTTAATGTTGAATGTTGTACTTTATTATTTAAAAACAATTGGCTTACCTGTATCAACATGCAATTGATTCCCTATTTAATGTATAACCATATACCTCCTATATTCTGAAAACATAGAATATATAAAATAATTATTAAAAATACAATTTCCTGTTCCATTTAAATTTATTTTAGCATTGAATTAAAATAATTAAGTTGATTAATGCATATTCAGTTCAATAAATTATGTCTGTAATTAAAAATGTCTGAGATACTCAAAATATATATTATTAAAAAGCTTCTTAGTTGTTAGGAACTTAAAAATATAATATTTCAAGGCTAAAACGTGTACCTATAGGTATTCAAAGAAATACATTTTTATCCGTTTAATCAGCTTGAAAATATAACAAAAAACCATAATTTTTGTGATTTGTTATGCACATGAAATATTTTAAAGGTTTATTTGTTTTTATGTGTTAAAAAGTGTATAATAGATTTTAGCGTTTCGGTCACTCCCCAATTTCTGCCCACTTGGAACGCCTTTATTAATTTTTGTTTCAATTACAGGCCGCAGAGTCATCCAGTCGGGACTCAGGATTCAATTACCCTATGGAAATTTGTAATACATACAACATGATGTATAATATAATATAATATATTAACAAGTGTTTCACGTGTTCTGTCCGCATAACTTTCAGGGCCGACAATGAAAAAAAAACTACTTATTTGTGTTTTTAACGAGCAAATATCATGTTCGAAAACAGTAGACACGATCGGACGCGATTCGGTCAAAACAACAATATCGAAACATTTGTTCAGTGGTTCTCAGACATTCGATGGAAACTAATGTAAATTCAAAGTGGACTAAAAATTATATTTCGTGCATAAAAATACGAATTTTCAAATATTTATTTTAGGACGATTTGTAAAAATGTCTAATTTAAATAATTTTTTAATTTTTCGCTGTGGCAAGCGGATAATCCGACAATGTTATAGTATTGACATCATAGCAACATATTATTATTATTTACCTTAAAATAAATAAGTTTTTCAAACCACTGTATGATCATATTTTACCTACTAAATGTATAGCAGGGATGAAAAAACTAACTTTACCTCACTTTTATATCAATTCATTATTTTTTATATGCTGTAAGTATTATTTTGTTGGTAAAGTATTATCACGTTTATTCGTACTAAATATACCATCTTTTTTTATTGGTTTCTTTTTAGTCTGGTTTATTATTTATAATATTATGTTAAACTAAAATAGTATAACATATGATATATAAATATTATTTATACAAGACTTACCCACTTTTGATTTTTGAACATAGCATTTGATTTTAAAATAATAATTTATTGTTATATTATATTCAATTATAATAATAATAATCATTATTATTGTTACAACGAATTTATCTGAGTAAATTAAAAAAAAAAAACCAATATAATAATGTGTGTAGGTATATTTTAGTATGCACATGTCACTATATGGACTGTATCCTAGACAGTGTTCAGATTAGATAAGTACTTTTTTATCTAGATAAAAAAAAAGATATAATTATTTTTTTAATGGTTTTAAATTTAAGTATATTTTAGTTGGGCACTAGGAACATAATAATAATAATTATATAAATAAAACTAATTACATTATTTATAAGCCATAAACTTTGTTTGAGAATCTGTATAAATATTTAAAAATGTGTTTGTACAATTTAATAATTTTTATCAATAAAAAATATATCTAGATGAATTTATTTAGATTAGTAAAAAAATTATCTATTATGAACGTTTAGATACCTTGTAACTATTTATCTAGATAAGATAAAAGATGAATAAATAATTATCTAGATATTCATCTAGATAAGTCCGAACACTGATCCTAGATACATTTGTCACTAAAGTGTTAATGTTTATTATAATGATATCAAACGCACTAATTACCAATAATTAATGAATATAATTTATCTAATTATATTCGTATAATTTAGTAAGTTGATTAGTTCAGAATTGAAATCAATCAAAATTACATTAATGAAAAGTACTTATCTAATCCGAACACTGTCCATAGTGTCATGTGCATATTAAAATATACCTACACACATATTATTATATTGGTTTTTTTTTTAATTTACTCAAATAAATTCGTTGTAACAATAATAAATTATTTTCGTTCGTGAATGGCAAATAGAAAATAAAACACTACTTATAATATTATGTATAACTATATTGTTTATTGTGATTTGTACATTTTATTATTTTGATGTTTTGTTTTTTAAATAAACCAAAAATGCACTTACTTACTTATATTACTTATACTTTGAATAGTGTTCAATATAAAACCACAAAAGAATCAAAGTTTTGGAACTCCTGACCAACGGTCATTGACGTAAGGGTCGGCTTTAACGATATGTAGGTACTTACCTTTAACCCGAAAGAGAATTGGTATATTGAATCGTAGGGTAGCGAAATAAAAATAAAAATAGGGGGTTACGATGACCGCCGATGAAGATAAGCTCGCAGTTAATTTATACGAATTTCGCATGTAAGGTCACGTGATCGAAGCGAAAGACATGAAAAATATTACGAAACGATATATTTCATGCACGGTTGTTCCACCGAATACGTTTTGCATATAAATAGGCCGGAAAATGATCGTCGAATTCAAATTTTTACATTTCTGACGTGAACCCGCCCCCTCGCCCATATAAGTAGAACACAAGTGTCTTGTATTACAATACACGGTCATTGTCTGAAAGTTTTTTTTTTGGAAAACACGAGAAAATGTATCGCCATCAGCGGCGGAACGCTTCCGGTTTTATTCATGTGTACTATACAAAACGCGGTGGTATTCAAGACAAACGATATTAGCATTATGTGTTTGTAAGCTTTGACATTTCTTTTCTCGTGTCTCCGGTTTTTCCTACCCTTCTCTTCGCGCGCGCACGTGTGTGTGTATTTTTTTTATTTTATTGTAGAAAAACGTTTTCCCGCTTTCCCTTTGACAGAACGAAACATTTGATGGATATCAAATCCTGTAAGGAACGAGACTATGACGTCTGGTCGTATACACAAGTATGCATTACGCATATATATGTACTATACAGCATACGTAACGATTACTAACCCCCTCACTATAATTTTGTTTCCGCCTCGTTTTCTCATAGCGTTACGATTTTGACGTGGTTTCTTTTTCAGTTGTATAATAATATACAAAAATATATTATGTATGTATAAACATAATATATAGGTTTATTTATACATAGGAATAACTTCAATATAGGACCCCTTTGCGTCATATCTGGTAAATCGTTTTTATAATACACCTATATGGAATAAAAAAAATATCGGTCTTAGATTCGTATTGTACAATAAAAGGACTATTTGACATGAAATTTTATTTTGTCACTACAATAGTACTGCAATTTTAGTTTTATAACCCATATATAATACTTTATATTAGGGGTCATCGAATGGCAGTTCATCGCCAGCTCATAGACGAACCTCCTTTGGCCCACAGACAATACATTTATTTTTTAAATATTTTTATTTAATGGTGGATTAAATGAGGTTTTCCTTAATGTTAGTTTTATCTTTTGAATTTGCCTTTACTTACTTGAATAAATATGTATATATATTACATTTTTATGGCTCCCGAAAACTCCCTCGATTCCTAAAGTGGCCCTCCAAAAATATTAATTGGTGATCACTGCTTTATTATATTATTATTTTTTTATTTATCATAAAAATTTAAATAATGCAATTCATTTCATATTATATAATAAAAATAGCAATATTATAAAATCTATATTATATTCCGCACAAATCCAAATATTTTAATTTTATTAATCTGTTGTTAGAAATTATCTTTATAAATAATATCGTGATACGATAGCCGATAGGTAAGTACTAAAAAAATATGTTATGCGAAATTATTATTGGTTATTTCAGGCAATCAATTAAAAATGTTATAAATAGTGATGGATAGTACATAAGTACCTACCTATTATATTTAGGTAGATATACTAAATACTAATATCACAACTAATACCTACCTATATTAATTGTAAATACTCATATTAGTTTGTTATTTCTAGTCAAATGTATTTCATATATATATATTTATAGCAAATTGTTATCAACACCATAAACGTGAACACGGTTTCCAGCTAAGCGAGTTGAGCTTTAAAGGTGCATGCAGTTGCCGCTATGAACAAACAGTACCTACACAATAGTTACACTCGATTTAGAGCCAAACTATAAGTGGTGTGTTGTAGGTATAATTATACATCGGACCATTATCATCGCACGCGGAGTGTTATGAAATCATCCGAATCGATTGATAAAGTTTAGGGAACCCCAAAACACAATTATATATATATTATATAATATATACCTATATACAATATAGGATATATATATAGGTACATGCACAATCGGTATATTATTTCGGATGGTAGGTTCTTCCACCGTGCGCATTTGATCACATCAAGGCCATAAATTGTCAATGTTTACCCGTCCCACCAACCCCCTCTCGTCCACCAATCACCGCCCTATATCTATTTTGGACAAGGTAGTTGGCGGCAAAAACGTCCGATAGCTATTAAACCAGGGTACGCTACCTATATACTTTTGACAATCCCCGTGCGTGTTACGTATACCCATAGGTACTGTCTGCAATATTATATGCCATGTGGAGGAAGTGGGGTGAATGTTTGAATACAAAACTTGGCCCAAGTGTGCGTTTAAGAGCCCTTTTCTCCATTAAACCCGCGCACATCGATGTCTCCACACCTGTGCGTAAATCAGACTTAACCTGTTAAAGACGCTCCTTCGTGCCCACCCCACAACCCCAAGTACACAGTATATATTATTATTATTATGTTATATACATAGCTGGAGCGTCTTAATTATAAACACGCGTTTTCAGTTTTTGACGCTTTGTCTACTATAATATTATAATCTATATTCTATATCACTTTTAAGCAAACTAACTACCTATAAATAAAGATAATAATTATTTTATTACTTATATGCAAACAACTTTGGTAAATATTATTGAATGATAAATAATAATAATATTATAACGAAATAAATCGTGTGCTGAATATCTTATAACGTTTTATTTTTGTATTTCATTTTTTGTTATTGGTCTTATATATTATTATGAACAGTTTTAGATCAAAGTGGATAATATACGGGTTGGTAAACATTTGTTTTCTGGCATGAATTTTCAGACAGTTATTACATTAATACATTAATAATTTTGACAGTCATTGCATTAATCATCAATTAACACATCGAAGAAACCAATATTACTTAATTCGTATAACATATTATTATTATTATTATATAAAACATATTCATATATTTGAATACTATAAGAACATAAATTGAAATAATTTTATGATTATATAACTATATAAGTATATACCTAAGTCATTTGTATGCTAAACGCTTAAACCAGATATTAAAAAGTATTAAAAAAAAAAAATCAAAAATTATTTAAATTGTTAAAATGATAACTCAGCATAAACTTTAATTAATTTATTAAACATATTGTAATCATTTTAATAAAATGCTAAATTATATAAATTATTAAAAAATATCATTCAATAGTTGTTATTATAACAATATTATAAACTACAAAAATATTTCAAAATTAAATATTATTGTATAATACCTACTGTTTATATTAATGTAATAGTATAATAATAACCTATAATCTATATATAGTAATTACATATTTACATGTGCATCTAAGGGTTTAAGCTATAATATTTATCTAGTACATAAGGACCTAGAAAAATATAATAATAATAATTTGAAATAAAAATAATTACTAAATAGTAGGTTTTCTTACTTTTATACATAGGTATATCTACTGTTTGGAACAGTAACAATTTTTTATACGTATTTTTTCCTCTATTTTCATTAAAATTTTAAATAATAATATAATTACACAAAGTATATATATATATAATATGCATAATATTTTTAAAAATATCAAGTTAAAGAATGATTTATAATCAGTTCGTTTAATATTTAAGTTTTATGCGAGTAGAAATATTTAATAATTTATTTAAAAACAAGCTACATTATTACAATTGTAGTATCTACCGTCCTAAAAATTATTATATCATGTATCAAACATTTAATATTCTTAAGACTGACAAAAGTTTAAAATTGTAAGCAGTAAAATAATTCGCAAATATATGTGTTTATTGTATACCTAATCAGTATTTATTTAAGGGGGGGGGGGATAAAGGGTGTCCAAGTTCAACTACTCGAGGAAATTTATTATATTCATAATTTTTTCTTGAACTTATATTACATAAAAAATATAATTAAATACCTGTTAATGATACATTTTTTTTTTCAAGAATATTCAATATCACGATTTAGATAAAGTAGGTATGTGGTAGGTATGTGATATAGATAAAATAGTTTTAGATTATATAATTGGATAGTGTGTGATTATAGCTGTGTTGTATTAATAATTTCAGCGATTGTTAGTTATATTTTAGCGTTTCATTGGGTCTCATAAATGTATTGTTCCGCATAATCCACACCCCCCTGCTTACAAAAACCTACAGCACCGTGTACCATACATGAACAAATATCGGTAATATTTTATCAATCTTTACAAAATATACGTTAATGATTAATACCCATATTAAAAATGTATACCATGTAACTTTGGTATTGTTGGAATACTTTATACACCCATTGAATACGATATGATATGTGTATAATTTCAAAATATCCAAACCGTATTTTTGGCTTAACGTCTGCACGAGACCATGATAAACTCGTAGAGCATTCAATCTTCTAAATTGTCCAATTTACGGGAAACGAATTACGTACATATATACAAGCTACCTATACGGCGTGTACATAGTACGCGAACAAAAAGTTGGCAAACACTGCGGCAATCGTCTTTATAAAGGATAACCACGTGTCCTTATTGAAACAACGCGCTATACAGAAGCGAATCCCAGGAGAAGAAATAAAAAAAAACACGTGCACACATCCAGGATAAGTCGTTAAAGAAGGGAAAATAATGATATATATATATGTACTCATGTATACATATTGCACGTATATATGTCTGCTATACGGCAGCTAGTATTAATAATTTAACAACACTTTGATCGTTGTTCAATACATGTATAAGGCTTATGGGAAGTATTTTTTTTCAATTTCGTTCCTCGAGTCTATTATCTTCGAAACAATTTTTTCGTCGCCTTAATAATTCAAAATATATTATGCTCCACTCCACCCCCTTCACCGACTGGGTGCTGTGCAAACATAATATTTTGTACTTGCAGCAGTTGCAACAGGGCACCGAAGGGCTACAACAGCGGCGATACACACCCCGGGCGCCATTCATCACATAATAGCTTCAGCTCGATTAAAATTTCACTACGTACTAAATCGGTTTTTTGTTTACATTCCGCGCTCTCTATATATATTATATACGAATACCTATATCGTATATAGATACACATATAGGTATATGAACAAACACACACGAGTACAGACACGCCCATTCGTCCGTATACATATATAATATAGACCCTTATTAATTTAATGAACTGTCCGGTGCGTATAGGATAAATGAAAAAAAAATTCCCGCTGTTTTCTATGTATTATTATATATAATTTACGCCGGACTTACCACTTTTGTAACTGTGTGTTATGTCATATATAAGATGGTTGTGTGTAATGAGCTCATGTACCCACCTATTCCGTATAGGCCAAATTCTAGCTCCCTCGACCATATAGTTCTTAATTTGCGGACTGGCGGGGTGTGTCTGTGTTTTCCGAGTATACGTGACCAGAATTTCACCTGTCGCATATCCCTTTTATAATTTGTTTACCGACACCAGTAGAAGAAACAAAATCGGTCGTCCGGAACAAGGACAATAACAACCATTTAACTGATCGTCACACGCATTCGTAACAACCCCGAACTTTCTGCAAGTAAAATAAAATTCAATTACGAGTTCTAAAGTTTTTTTTTTTTTTAGGAACCTATAATACACTGACTTTGAAGTCAACACCGCAGTAAGGTACACAATATAACATAATATCATTAAAATACGGCACGGTTTGTCACTTTTATGCATTTCAATGAAAAGTAGCTTGTTTGTATTACAAACATTATAATATAATGCATTATTATGTTAAAATATCGAATACAGTGTACCCACGTCCCATACGCACCTATGTCATACACTAAAAACCTTCCATTGGTTTTATGAAGTCTAATATAGGTACAGCACATAGATAAATATTTTACTTGCCGAGAATAACGTTACTCATTTGGGACCAACATATACTTTTCGTGAAACTTTGGTAAAATATACACCAAAAGGTATTATTATAGACCCTTGAGTTATATATAAGTACTTTAACTGTTAAATTATAATTAAAATTAATGCGCAAACTAACAACAAATTTCAGGATAAAATATTTTTGGCTTAGGTAACTATACTGCTTACATTAATGCGAATTTGAATTCAAAATGAAAAAACGGTTTCTTAAGTTAACAATAAAATAATTTAATATTTTATGAATAATTATTGTTGACTATAAACATAGATAATAGTAAATATATGTCGATACACCAGTTATACCTACCTATTGCCTTGTATATTAGTAATATCTATATCCAAACATAATTTAATGTGGTAGGAAAATTATTAGGAAATTCAAGTAATGAGTCCCTCGATATCTGAATATTTGGGATGATAAAAATATTTGTTCCACTTATATAGGAAATATACATTTTATAATCTTGACGCGTGTTTTTTGTACGACGTTCACGAGTGTGCGTGTAACATACGAAAGTCTTAGAAAAACGTGGTTAGGTACTTAGGTGCCGTCTCATTTCTTCGCGCCCTTCATAGGTTTGATCTAACTGTTTTTTGGTCGTCGACCGCGAGTGTGATGAAATTCCAAAGGATGACTGAGTCTTTCTAGGTACGCACTTATTATCATTGTCCATTGGTATATAGCTAGGTAGTAGAATTTACGCAACGGTATAATGTATTTATTACGAGTCTCTACCTACATTTTTGCAGAGCGTGTCCCTGTTTCCCAGTACTTGAATTGGATTAATAAATAAAAGGAGATGCAAAAATATAAAAATAATTTGATTACCCAAAAATTTAAATGTATTATTGATTACGATTTAAATATTTAATTAGAAAATGAAGTGCAGTGTGTCATTTTTTAGAACAATTTATGTATATAAACTATTATTGTTGATTATTGTCACTTCGTTTTTTAATATTATATTTTAAAATAATAAAGTAGGTAATATTATAATGCTTGTAGATAGATTTGTATAATTCATGTAAAATCGAATACAAAAAAATGTATATTATATACCTATTATGTGTACATGTAAAAATTAATTATTATGAGAAACAGTAGCGAGGCGTGAGGTTTTTGGTTGAGGAGACATTAAAAAAAAATGGCAATAATATGCCTAGACTCCCCCTTATTTTTATTTTATCTATATGGTAAGAAATAAATGTTCAAAAACTAAAAACGAACTGAAATATTATATTGAAAAAATTAAAAACGTTACAACTTCCTTAAAATGATAATTTAATATAGTAACAAATCCAAATGTACATATTTTTTTTCGTATGAGTAGTCAATAATTCCATCGTTAAAAATGACATTAATTAAACCATCAGTCCGTGGCCATGAGGAAAAATCATACAATATAGAATAATGAATATTAAGAAACACGTACGACCTAATCTAACCTAATGATAGCGTGACAATGCGACGGCAACTTCGATAATAAATATTGAGGACTGAGGTAATTACGAACGGCGAGACGTGTCTCATAGCGTACATAGTAAACCCCACTCACATTAGCATTCCCCCTGTACCCGCGCGCCCAAATTTTCGAGACGTTGCATCGCAACGTCTATTAGATTTATATATAATACCATATTTGGAATCAGAGGCGGTTCCAGAGACTTGGTTTGAGGGGGGGGGGAGGGGCTAATAGTTTTAATTTTCACAAAACTTATAGTAAAAAATACAAAACAACAATTTTTACAACACAAATTCAAGTCTTTTTACTTAATTAGTATTCTCGTAGTCCATACAGATAGCAGATACATGCTACAAGTCATACACCGACGTACCTCCAATAATTAAATAATTGTACGTGTCTATAATAAATAATAATAGTCGATACTATAATATGTTTTTTTGTTAGCAACATGCAATTTTTTAGAAATACGGGTTTTGGGCCTTGGGGGGGCGGCCTCTAGCCCCCCTGGAACTGCCCCTGTTTGGAATGACCCGTATCGTCATCTCGTACGCGCGACTAGGTACAACGAAAAACCGATTTTAACAAATACTGAAACATATAAAATAAAATTCACATTATTAAATATTTTATAAAAAAAAATAATTATTATTTATTTGTCCCGTGTTCTAATTTCTAAGTGGGGAGACGTTGTCTCTATGTCTCCTATGACACTTCGCCAACTGATGAGAACCTTACAGCTAGAGGACGTTTAAAAGAATACGTGCCCTGCAGTAATAGTACAATAATAGCATCGATCATAAAAACTAATTTTCTACAATATTTTATTTAATGAATTAATTATATAGGAAAAACAAATTCAACAAAAATCAAATTTTGCGCGTTTTTTTTACGAAAGTTTTTTCTGGCCTGTGTGGTTGCACTGGTTTTATAGTTAATAGCTTATCACGATTGTACAGCCGCGGCCGGTCCATTATTTGTTGTGATTATATTCACATGTGATAAACAACGTTATTTTTTTTTTGGGTGATAACATTTATAAAATCGTGTTTTTCCGTTTGAGTTTTTCGAATCCAGCAACCATTTTATCGTAAAATTGATTTCTGCTATACGTTCTGACTCGCGACCTCGAAATGCCTTCCATTACAGACATGTTGAACTTGAACAAACTAGAAATGTTCCAGACAATGAGGAAGATATTAGAAACTGATGGCGCAAACACCATCCGAAATCTAATAGCGTACAAGGACCAAATATTGTATATTTGGAATCCCGACGAATGCTGTTTGTATTCGCTACTGTTGAACACAGTTCATGAGAAACAACCTTCATACCAAGTAAGAAATTTATATTAATTATTTTGTTTCATTTATCCGAGCATTGTGTGTTGTAGGAATGTAACATTTTGTGTTCGCTAAATAGTAGTATGTTTGTTATTGCAAATGAACGGACATTCAACGTTTCTTATTTCTTATTACATCATGCTTCATAACTACTTTTTTTACTATACGTCAAAAGTATTCACTTAAAATGGGTATAGACTTATAGTTTAACTATCATAGTATGATTTTAAACAGTAGGTACCATCCAATATATTAATATATGTACCTTTATGGTGTCTACTATCAATGTATTTTGTTTGTTTTTTCTAAATATGCTTGACAGGATAATAATAATATCACATTAATTCAAAAAATATATTGTAATCGGCCTTGTTTGACCAATGTACTCAACAACGAAGTAGGTACTAAGATGAAACTTGCATACCGGCTTTATGATATTCGGTTGATTGCCTTAAATTACGACATTTAAGTGTTGTATTGTTTTACTTAAGTTGTGCCAGTTTTCTAATAAGCTATTAGGTCATTAATCAATGATAGGTACCCGAGTAGATACCTATATAGGTATTTGAACTTTGAAGCATTTTTATAATCTAAATTATCTTGAGTATGTTTTAAATATAGGATAATGGATATGATTAAAAATGTTCACATAACATTAAAAATATTTCTAATCATTGAACAAAATCAATATAGTCTAAATAATAGATAGGGTACTTAGTTACATAATATTTTATGTCTAAATAAATTATATCTGTCAAATAGATAATAACCTTTTATAGTTTGTTTTATTACATAGATCATTAATTATACTAAATTGTCATTATGTGTTGTTTTGGAAATGTAATACTTACCTCAATTATAAAATATAATGTAGGTAACACTAGTAAGTAAGTAGGTACAGTCAATACTTGGTAAATACAATACAATAAAAATTTATTTCTTACAGTTAATTTATTTATTAGTATTAGCCATACAAATTCTACATTTCAATGTATAATAATTATTGCTGTATAATTTTATACTTATACGTCAGGAGTTATCAATCTATTTTGTTTGTCGCGACTCCCGGGTGCGTTGCTAGTTATTACCAAGAAAGCCGCGTCGGCAGTAGAATATGAAACAACAATTTGTTTTTATTATTATCATTCTTTGTATGGGATCTGTTTAAACTGTTTTTAAAATTGGAAGAGCGGTGGACTCAAAAAGGTTAAAAATCCCTGCTATAAGTTGGTTATTTCAATAAAACATAAGCTATTATTTTTTAGTCACTTGTAATTGCAATTAAAATTTTTAATTCTTGCAAAATACCTATTCATTTCATTAATATAGGTATGTAAATTAGTTACTAGTTCACAACTAGTAAATGATTTTAAATAAATTCAATTTGAATTTGAATTTTATTCAAAACATTTAAGTCAGGGATTTGATTGAACACAGTTAAATGAGTAATATTTTTCTGAAAATAATGTGTAGTTAGTATCTACAGTCAAGACTATATATGAGGTACATATAGAAGTCATTGGTTGCAATCATAAATTAGTATGCCATGCATCATCTTGATAGAACCCAACGTATTTCTATTTAGTCTCTTTTTTTTATTATTATTTAATGGCATGCTTAATCTTTTTTTTTTGTTACATTCTTAATTTATTTTTACAATCTGTAAATTAGTTTTTTTACAATGAGTACAAGCGCTGCGGGAGTTGATGGGTTGAAAGAAGAATCCATCCAGTGATCACTCGATGGAACTTCTTGATAGATTTGCTTAATCTAAGTAAAATAAAATATAGTTATTCATTGTTTAAACATACATTTTTTTTGACCTGGATATGTTTGACTGTATTATAATCTTAGGTATGACTAATTTTGTGCATCACTTAACATTTAATGAATCAATAGTGAGCTAATCATCCTTAACATATTTTAGCGGCCCACAATTTTTCAATTTAATTTTAGTAAACCATAAAATGAAAACATTTTTTATGCAACATAAGTAAATTTACTAAATAAATTAACATTAAATTGTTTACAATAAATAAAATATATAGGTACATGATAAATAGAAATATGAATAAATACCTAAGTAAAATATAATTACTATGAATATATTGTTGGTGCATTTTTAATTGTAAATATTTAACATACAACGCCTACACCTATATTAAACAATATTAAATGATGATTTTACTTTGCTAGGTAATACTTATATTTTATGATAAGTTTCAATAAAGGTAATATATATTGATAATATCAATATATTATTAAAATAGGTACCTACTAAGGTACCTATGTTTACAATTTTATTAATTTATAACAAAATAATATTTATGTGATGATTTAAAAACAACATTTCTCAGCATTAAATTTCCGAAGTATATTTGAGTTGATCATAATATCAAGTCAATAATTCAAAACTAAGTTTACATGTAAAGTGCATGTGTGAATATTTAATTTGCAAAAGAATGAAAATCCACAAAATATTTGCTGCACTTAATTTGATGAAACTATTAATTTTGTATAAGACTATCGAGTCCCGATTAAATAAATCCTTGAATAAGTCTGAATAAGTAACGGTGGATTTAAAAAAAATATCTTCAATCATTTTAGATTATACCTTTTCGGAAAACCAGCATAATTTTCTAATAAAATCCGAACACATCCCCTACTGACTCCGGTCGCGTTGTGTATACAATATGTATATAATATATATATAGTATATACGTATATATAATTCTACGTTTAGTAACAATAATAATAATATCCATTAATTTGCAAATTTACAGCGCCGCTGGTTGTTCCGCCTGCAGACCCCCGCCGCTACAGTGTCGCGGCACTATACGATAGCGGTAGAGGAGGCGGCGGGGACGTTCTTCGCAAAAGTACCATTTGGCGTTGATTCCTCTGCCGTTTTTCCTCGCTTTCCGTTTAGCGGCCATAAATCGGCATGAAATATAAGTTCCTATTCGGAATCGCGCAATATAAACACGAGCCGTTAACACAAACGCGAGCACGGGGACGATGACTATATACGCGTCTTCTCTCCCCCCCTGTCTACCGCCCACCGTGCCATGGTGTGTGCCACCACTTCACAGGACTAAGGGGTTTTACTTAACAATTATCATAAATATAAACAGGCCCGAACTTCCCTCGGCGACAACTACTACCACCACCACTATTACTACTCTGACTACTACGACGACGACCAAAGATGCGGTTTATCTTTTGAGGCCATTGTTGAGTTTATATGTATGTTTGTGTGTTTGAGTGGAGCGTAGGAAAAATGGAATAATAAATTGCCATTATCGCTCCCGATTGTTCCTTATATTATATTATGTGTAATTATGTATATAAGTCCACGGCCGCGGGTGTTTCTTCTTCGCGTCTCATCCTTTTCCTTTTCCTGTCGGCCGCCGCCGCCACCGTCGTCGTGGTTGGGGTAAACCGCTAGCGGCAATGTCGTAGGGAAACGTCTTCGTCCGGCTGTTGAATTATCGTTTATTACAATCCTCTTCTTATTATTCGGCGGCATTGCGTGCCTTCCCTCTCGCACCTCCCGCGCTTGCTTGTCGTCATCCTCTCGACCAAAGAACAGACCTCATGCACGCAAAACGGCTCTATTAATGCTAATATACACCCCCGTGGAAGAAGCGGACTCAGTTCGCACAATGGTATTTCACGAAAACGTCGCTGCCCGCCCAACAACTGCAATTGTTCCTTTGGATGCTCCTTTCTACCATCACCCTCCTGTACTCCGTGACAATTCCGTATTTCCTACTCCGGCACACTAATATCGTTTATGTTTCAACATTTGCCGAGCTCGAGCGATTTTTAGCACAATGGTGGGTACACCATTATAATATTGTAATATTACAGAAAATTCTCGGTCGTACAATGTATAGACTTCTCGAATTATAAATTATTAGTCAACACTGCAGTTTATCAGACATTTATTTAAATCATCTTTATTGTGTCTTTATTATTTATTTAAACCATTGAATGGTACTTATACCTAGTATCTATACAATTCTTAGTCACTTCCATTAGAGTATTAGACATTGTGGACCCTAAAAAAAAACAACCTAATCATTTTTTATTTTATGTAAATCATGAAATTAAAAATGTAGTACTTGCCTACCTTAGAAAAAATAAATTATTACCCTCAATTATTTTTATTATTTATTTTTATTTTATAAAACAGTGTATTATCTATAATTTATAAGTTACGTAGTTCGGTACTTATTTATTATAAAATATTATTTTTTATTTACCCATTTAGAGTGATGTCATTCTTAAAAAATTATTATAAATCTGCAGTAAATAGTTTTAAAAATATCTACGAACCACATTATTTTTGATTTTAGTCCGACTGAGTATTTTGTAGATATTTATTAAATACTATAATATGAACAAATTAAAGTAAAATTCTAACTTTTAACTTAGAATTATAAATGGTTAACTCATGTTGTTAATTAATTTTAAAAGCAAATGATTGCTTGGCAATTATTTTATCAAATCGTATTTAATATTTATACGTAATATACTAGCTGATCCCGTGCACTTCATTGCTCGTTAAATCTACCAACTCTATATGACTTAAGCATTGTTCAATTCGTTATTTAATATTCGGTGTATGGTGTTCAAAATTTATCTTAACTTTTTATTGCCCGGAATAAAAATGTTGATTCGCAGCAGTATATTATCAGGTAGGCAATCTACCTGTGGTAAATCGCGGACCCCGTGCTGTTTGTACGTAAGTTGTAAGTGTATGATTTACTCTAAAGTATCAAAGTTACACCAAGTTTGTCGTATTCCACCTATGGTAGATTAATATAATCTATTAATACAAAATCATAACCTAATCTAACCGTACTAATATCAGATGAATAAAAAAACCAAATTTAACCATTATTAAATTAGCCTGTCTTCTTCTCAGAAGTATAATCTATACACAAACATTAATTTATATATATATATATTAACAAAAAATAATAATACAAATCAACAAACATGCCTGATTAACCAATAGCTACCAATATATAATATACTGTTGCGCCACTGTTGTATTTTTTACATCCAGATTTTCTACTTTTCCGGTGAATTTTCCTAAAGTTTTCTTTCGTAAAAATCTTTTCCTGGCAATTATGAACATCTAAAAAAAAAAATTGAGCCTAATTGGACCAGCCGTTCTCGATTGATGAGTTAACGTACATTTTTCACATTTTTATATATATATATATATATAGATAATGTATATGTAGTATATATATGTATATTATATATAGAGTAACTATTTCCATGTACCCATAATACTAATAATATGTACAATCATTACTCAAAATGTTCAAAGATATTATACTATATTATAAAAACTAGGCAGGTAGGTTTATTTTTAAGTACAGCCGTATAGGTATAGGCACTGCAAATAGTAAATTCAGCATTTAACAAAAATCAAAGAACATAATATCATAATTTTGTTGACTGGATTGAAAATAATATTATTCTGAATATCTATTATACGCGCATTCACGGATCATCATAGTTTTCGATCCATTTGGTCTACCGTACTAAAAACCAAAGTCTTTAAATTTACACGCTACATTAGTGTCTCGTATCCACTTTCTCCCTTCCCCTATACTTCCTTTTATTGTTATTTTAATCCTGAGTGCTATTTCGAAGACTGATGTTTATTATGCACATTTTTAGAATGTTGTGCTGTCGAACCCCGGAGTCTGTTTAATGAACGTTGAATTTTGAAATAAAAAAATGATAAGTGATGGTCGGAGATTAAATCGACTGCGAGTATTGAACATTTTTAAATAAAAATATAGGGCGTGGCCGGGATATTATATTACAATTCCGTATCAGAAAATAATCGTATTAGCTTAATTAAAAAATAAATAACGAGAAAAAATAACATACACCTGTCATTCTATATGATCGGTAATTATCGTT
The DNA here is from genome assembly GCA_008086715.1 of Sitobion miscanthi. Taxonomy (NCBI): domain Eukaryota; kingdom Metazoa; phylum Arthropoda; class Insecta; order Hemiptera; family Aphididae; genus Sitobion; species Sitobion miscanthi. The sequence continues at coordinate 20,022,069 of CM017799.1, read as the reverse complement.
ATTACTTTAACGTAGTTACTACCTATAGTTATAAAAATGAATATCGTTTTGAAAAACGAAAAAAAGTCGAAACAGTAGGACCACACCCTATGGGTCATTAGAATATTAGGCAATGTGTCATATGATGTTCATGTATAAAATAACAGTGATAAATAAAATATTAATGACGTGACTGATGGAAAGAGCGAAATGAAACTGCAATGAACTGTTATAGTAATCGACTGTGGTCACGCTGACTGTTGTCAAAGAATTCATTATTATTGCTGGATGGGTTATGTTAATATAACGATATTATATTGTACATAATAAATGTTTTTTATCCTCTGAATTCTCGTCTGAATTATTTAAATCCAGTTGATATTAATTTTAACAAAAAAAAAATCGTTAATGGGTAATCATTTTAATTTGTAAGCATAATAATATTGTAATAAAACATAATGTAACATTGAATAATGAATAGTATAAAATATCAAAGTTATTGTATACACTATATAAATACACTAACGTTTTCTTGAGGTATTAATAGAGCGTATAACATAACATATTTTGTTTTCTTCCCCAATACAATCGTATATTGAATGTCAGTGCAATTAATTTGTTTAGAGTAGTAATGTAGTTTATGAGCCGTATAATTTGTCTTAAATTAATCAATAGTAAAAATACTTACGTTTATACATGTATATATTATAATACATATATTGACAGTGAAAGGTTAATGTTTTTGATGACGATTAAAGGTTAATACGTTCTATAGAATAATATAACAATAATATCGAAAGAACCTTTAAGATATAATATACACTTATCAAATTATTATTTATATATATTAGGTATAGCAACGTACGTATATATTTCAGCCCTACCAATAAATACAAGTCCAGGTTAATTCATTATCCAGTGTCAGAGAAAAAGGCACTCATAACGGATGTGATGCGATTACCCGTTATGTCGGCATTGTCCCGAGAGAAAATCCAGACGGATCGGGTACGCGTTTTTATTGGATGAACTTTCTTCTCCTTTTCTTTCTTTTTTTGTTTCCTGTGTTTCTATTTCTTTTTCTCTGTTCTTATTACTACTATCGTCATCAAGGACCAAACTTTTACTTATTTATTGTCGCGTTTCTCACTTTATGAAAAATATATCTAAAGATAAAAAAAATATCTCTATCTGGGCCTTGCAATCTAAAGGGGAAATGTTTTATTCGACTCGATTTTTCTTGCTTTAAAACAACACGGAATTAAGTTAAATCCGCGGCCATTAGACCTTTTGCGCCCTCTGTATTGAGTAGTTGGCCGCCCAAATCCGTGACACGGTAATCAACGGGTTTTACTTGGCAATATAATAAATAATGAAAACCATTCGACGTGGAAAAATGATAAGACATTATAGCAAAGATATTTGGAATGGTCAAATAGATAGGGTGCGGTAAAAAAAATAAATGTATACACGTGATCCACGGCCTGGAAGGAAATATGGCTAAATGGAAGTGCGTGGCATTTTTATTTTGTCCATTATGTCGCAATTAGGATTTTATTTTTACCCCTTTGGTTCCCATTTCCTCCTCTCTCGGAGATTAAAACGAAAGTTGCCTTTCGGTAATTAGATATGCAGGTCCGAGTGGGTTTTTGTAATCTGCGGTATTCTTAAGCTCGGACACGTAAAGGATTAACTGACAGTGGGCGAGCAAAAAACTAGTTTAAAGGACATTTTAGGATTAAGCACAGTTTAAAAAGACATTTGAAAAAAAACATCCTCGACACTGGATTTCGTAGCAGCTTTTAAGAGCTACTCTGAATTTTTAAAATAAGCTTTAACTCATATCCTACTTTAATATCAAGGTCTTAGTAAACTTTTTTCAAATTATCTTTGCATTTTTATTTTACAATTGCAAATGCCCAACCATAAGACCCCCTTTGTTTTATTATTGACAAACACCCATTTATTTATATGTACCTATCGCAGCCATAATAATGCAATACATATTTAAAATTGAAAAGTTTAATTAACTTGTATTCTTACAAATAAAAAAGATATTTCGACACTTATAAAAAATACGATATTTGTTCTAGGATATTATCTTAATATTATAGACTAATAATTTATGTGTGCACTTTTTTATTTTATGTTTACTTTAAGTTTAGAATACAGAACAATTTTAGTTATTTTTTTAACACATTTTTTTGGAGCATATAGTGATATAATTTGTTTATTTCATTGAAAAGATTAACTCCATTAAAAAAAAATGAGGTAGGTACTTGTAATTTGTAATCTTATTCTGATAGGTATAATAGTTATAACTATAATCTGTGGCCCGGTATTATACCTATTACCTTAATTACTTTAGTTATGATAGTGAAAAAAATACATAACTAATTTTGAAAACAATATAAGTAAAATATGTAAAAGCACTAATTTTTAATTAAAAAAATTTAATTTTTGAATTTATGTTTCACTAAGAATCGTTTTATCAAATCAAATACAGATTATCAAATCAAAAATAGTACAATCCTAATTGTGGGTGAAACATCTGTATATTAGAATAGTTCGTATACCTATAATTTTATATTCTGAACGCAGAAGTAATGCATCATGTATATACAATTTAAATAGGTATCTCTAAAAAAATACAACTGGACATTTTATTGAATAATAATGCCTAAATTATTATTTTCTAAGAGATGGAACAACAATTAATTTTAGATTCTAGTGTATGAGGCTTTTCTAGTAAATATGTACCTAGATTGTATCATGTATCTAAATTATACATGTAAATATATTATTTTAGCTAAGGTACATATTCTTATACTTAAAAATACATTGAACTGAGGTTTTGAAAACCAATCAGTATTAATTTTGGAATAGTGTTGATTACGTTTGGTTTTAAGTGTGTATATAAAGTTTTGTATTTATATAAATATATAAATAACATAAGATTTATGCAGATAGTACGAATTGTACATAAGTATTACTTGATATCGGAATAATTAAACGTTTAATTAAAAGTCCTTCGTCTACGGCCGATAGAAAATACCGCTAAAAGCCTCGTGTATACGCGCATACAGGCGGCTTTAATTACAAGCCCCCGGGGTCATGAGCGGGTTAGGTGAAGAAGTGGGGTGGCGAACAAATTTATGTGCAGATTTCAGACCTCTGGGAAACGAGACTTTGTTTGCGGTGACAATTTGAACGATTTATGTGCGCTATGCACGCGGTGGAGGTTTAAACCGTCTGCTTTACCTCTCTAGAACCCAATGATTTTTAACGGAGACCCCTGTGCCTGTTTTTAGGATCTTTAATTCTTAGTTTTTTGGTATTTTAACATGAAACCACAAAAATCATAAATTTTTTTTAAATATAACTACTTTAATATGGGTACAAAGTTGTTCTTGAAACAAATAAATTTGTTTATTAAAAAAATTAAATTAGCATAGCTGCCGTATTATGTCTTAAATATTTGTTTCATTTTGAAATGTTATTATGACGTGTTACAAATAATGGGTATGAAGTTCGTACTTATACAAATATGAAATTAAATACTGTCTTCTAAAATGTATTATCCTTATACTACAATGATGTTTTTTTTTTATCTTTACAGCTGTAATTGATTATTATTTATAGTTTTATTCAAATAACATAACTCATTTCTTACTCAATATTTCTAGAGGTAAAATACATTATTGTAGAAATAATAGAAAATTACAATCATGTTCATGTACTAGCAGTGTTTTATCTTAAATCTCTGGTGATTTAAACAATATTATTTCACATATATATATACATTATATAAGCTATATGTACATCCTGTAGTTAGTTATGGGATATATCTAAGAGAGGTAACAATGATAATGAAAAATAACCAACGTAGGATGTATATGCCCTACCGACCAAGAAAATAGATGAATAGCATCGGGGACTCTCATCACGTTCGTGTAATTTGAGGGACAATGATTGAAAAGCGGTGGGTTTAATACTGAAAAATGACTGGAGATCAACGACGGACGATTTCTCAAAAAAAAAAATAAAAAAAATACCACGTCAACCAACACAAACTTACGACCTAGAATTTTTAAGAATGTCAAAATCGTGACAACAAAAAATGATAGATATACACTTTCTATCACTATATCTAGTGTATTTTTTATTTATTTATTAAGTAAACTATAATAAATACCTTATCTAAGTAATTTAAAAACACAACTAAATCAACTAAAAATACAAATTTATTATGAAGTGAATCGGTTACATTTATAATTTGTGAATTATTTTCAACCGCAGTTTTAATTATATTGGTTATAAAGAATTTATAAAATATTTATCACAAATAATATGTTATCTAATTACCTTGTATACATATAACTACATGGGTTTTGGCTAATTGCTTTAAAAAAATAGTCTTACTCATTTGGAATAGTGATAAATTCAAATTTTCTATTATTATACAAGTCTTGTAATATAAGTATTTCTATACCTACCTACCTAATATAACTGTATTGTTAAACATACAATTTACTATTCAATTTTAATTTTTAAATCTCTAAAAAAATATTGACTAATTCTATGTTTTAAATTTATATTCAGCATCGCTTCCTTCAAAACTTGCCGAATTGTATTAAAATATTTGTAGTCATAACAAAACATTATAATATTCACGGCGCAATGGTGCATCAAAAATTTTAAAAACTCGTTTACTTAAATTTAGTCAGTAATATGTCAAAATATGTAATTGGTACTTTTAGTAAAAAAAAAAAATATTCATAAAATATCTTTGGTTAGGGTGCTTTAGAGTACGTATCACCTAATTATTTTCAATTTTATAGGACATATAAATGTATTTCCCAAGCGTTTACGTCACACTTTATTTTTAAATTTCCCAAATTAAATATGAATAACATATTACATTTCTCGTCATAATACAACTATAATGTTTCTTGGTATTTGATATTTGATTTTTAGCTGTATGTTGTTTTTTAATTAAAGGAAAATAATTAAAAAGTTTTTATTTTCTAAAACTCGTTTTCAGTTCCCAGTTGAACGTGAAAAGAAATGGATATATAATGTAATAAAAGGGTTAAAATGATATAAAAAAAAAACAGAAGCAAACACCCTGGGGTAACTTTTCCGCACAAATACGCAAAAATATCCATTCCCATTTCTTAGTTATTTTTTCCACTAAATGCTTCAGGCTTATTTGGCTAAAATTACCAATGTGAATACTCTCCTAATGTTTGAACTTCAAAAAAAAGCTCTCCAGTGGCAATGTAAATAATACGCTGTGTTCTAACAATACAAAACTCGTTTTCACTCACAGTTTTTTTATTGACATTAATTCACATTAGAAAAACAACAGTTATTTCAAACAATATTAACATAATGAATTTGGCTAGTTGTGTACCTACCTACCGTATATCTCGCATGGTTGTGCATTATACCCAATTTTGTTTTAATCCATAAATATATGTTTTTCATTGTAAATGTATATCATTAAATATTTGCCTTTTTTAATAATTAAAACTATATAAAATTATAATTTTCATTAAAAGTGTTCTAATACTATTTAAATTTGACTGAATTGGATACCAACTAAACTTTTTTTCAAAAATTATTCGCGTGATATAATTAATTTAAATGTGTTGTAGAATTGTGTTATTAAAATATAATAATGTTAGCTTTATCAAATATAAACCTGATATGAATATAAATAACACAAAAGGTCAAATATTGCGTTTGTTATTTTATGGTCACGATAAAAAAAATGTATACTGCAGTTTTAAATACCAACCCTATCACTTAAATGAACCTTTTCCTATCAACCCTTCACATCAAATGATGTATGGCTGTATCATTTCTTCGTTATATTACTCAATGAACCGGTGTGTATTATATCGTCGATGATAATAAAAAGCCGACGGATTACGAGTGGTGTACCATTTTTTTTATATTCATCCCATTATTTATCACCCCTTCACCCCTTCTTTTTGAACCTATATATTTTTTTGAGAGTTATATTTAATTTTTTTTTGCTCTTATTGATATGCAAAATACGCATGTATACATCGGGCGAAATGGAAAACCGTCAACGCCGTTGCTGATCGGATTTCTGGTAAATAAAACAATAATTTTATGGCCACTGTTCAATCCATGATTCACCATATTATATAAGTATACAATAATAATCATAATAAAAAAAAAATTTACCCATTCATACTGCATTGTAAAATTATTTTTAAAGAAATGACATCTGTACTTTTTTGTTAGAATTTTCTCCATTTGCACCAATTGTATTTTTCACGTAGGTACCTACATCGCGTGTGAATGAGATTGGGATTGCCGAAGTTTAGACCGAAATTAAGGAGGGTTACCAGATAAGGAAAAACTTTTCCGTGTGCATTTTGTGTATACAAAAGAATCTGATTGTCACGACATCGTTTTACAACGATTTATTGGGTTTTGTGTATTTTTTATTTACTTTTTTTGTAGAGAAAATAGTTGTAAAAAACCTCAACACAACCGTGTCACGCGACCTATTGAAATATACTGGAATCAATCATTCCTATTTTCATTCAGGTCTCGTCGTCTCTATGGTTTTATGTATTATAATAGCACTAGCTATTTTATTTTATTTGATTGATATTATCTAATTTCCTAACCGGAATCAAGGTATTATAAACAGCTTTCGGGGTGGAATACGATTTATATCACATGATGGGAAAAATATGACAATCGGAAACGAACTGCTATAAGAAAATTGAGTACCACACGATTTACAAAAAAACGTATCAACCAAAATAGCCCCTTAAACTGCAGTTTGAATAGAAAAATAATAATTTTAAATAGTTTTTATTTATACCTACATAATACTTAAACATATTCTAATATATTTTTTTTAATATTTAATTTAATATCTAAATAATTTAATATGCATATTATGTAAGTATCTATATAAATTTCATTGATTTTATTTTACTGATTTAAATATTATAAAAACTTTAAATAAAAAGATAAGCTTATTACTTCATTAGATATTTATGGCGTTTTGAATTGTCTACAATTAAATTCATTTTTAAATATGTTTATTACATTTCTCCTAAAAGTATTTTTAAACATTAAAAAATAAATGTGAAACCTTCCTTCACTCGTTTTAAAGTTATTACTATTTAATTCGTTGTTAGATAATAATATAATTAATTTTTGTTATTATATACCTATCAATGTAAGTACCTATTATATTGATTTTATCATTAAAATAATTAAAAACTGCTCTTTAGATTTGTGTTGTTCAAAGTTTATTTTAAAATTATAAATTCAGATGTATATATATATATGTATGTGGAAAATACTATTTTAACCGAGTTTTTCAATAAAAACAAGTTTTTGAAATTTTTTTGTTAATCTAAAGTTTAACACAATAAATTTATTGAGTTTTCGATAAACAATATAATATAATACATGAATGTAAATGGTTCATACAATAAGCTCTTTTAGTACTTATTCTGAGATTTGAATCTACTGTATTTTGTATCTTAGTTATTCCCTCCAAAATATGTATTTTACCAATTCTACCTGAATTGTTTTCAACATCATATGTAGTTACATACTCCGTATTCGTGAGGTATTCGATTTTTTTGTTTCGACTTATACCGTGATAAAAACGTTAGGCCAAAACTTAATGTTCCGAGGCGTTTTGTAACGACTTCAAAGGAAGATGGATGGCTGTAATAACAGTAAGGGCTTATGGTTCGGACTTTGCACAAAGGTCCTTTGTGCAAGTGGCATCCTTTCAACTCGACCATTAAGCTTTTCCGCGGGGCACACATACTAGTAATATATTGCTGGTAATTATAATAATAATAATAACAACAGCAATATTATCATCGTCATGCGTGTAATCTAGCCAAATCTTGTGTTCGTTCTCTCCCGGAGAGTTTTAAATAATGGCCGTCCACCTCTACAATTAAATTACATCCATAGGGGTAAGCAGGCAGGGTGTCTGTCGTCCGTCGTAATTCGCGTGTCCTGTGATATACGAGTGTACCTGTTGGATTTTCGGACGTTTAATCACAAAGGCTTTTGTGCGCGCGTTTTCGAAAAACTTTTGCCCCGCTCTACCCCTCGGGCTCGTTTCATAATGTTTGATAATTATTAATTTTAACTTGCTCGAGGAATTTAAAATAATAAAAGTTATGACCAAAACAAAGCGATTTTATATCTTATTGTGATGTCATGCGCAATATTATACCCGTTTTATTTTTATTTTTTTGACACTACTACACGATTATTTAATTAATCATAAACTCAGCATTTATATATAACATATATTATAGCATTATATAAGCAACATTTTTCCTAAAAACGTTAAATATTACGATACATAGACCATATAATATAATATAGCCTCGTATTCCAAATACATAGTCGTTATGTAAGTGTATTAAAACCCCATTTGTGGCAACAATTATAATAGGAATTTGAATGGGAACATTTAACCCCTAAAACCGCTATTATTTCGAGTCTGTAAATGGACCGAAACAAAATCAAGCCAACTTTGCGGAACTCTCAGTCAGACAACGCGTAAGCAAAATTCAGTCGACTATTTAAACGTATAGTAAACAAGAACTTTAAAGAAGTAAAATGTAAAATGTTTTGTTTTATTTCATGTAAGAATAACGAAAGAACCAAGAATGAAAACAATACTGTAAAATGGTATTATTGGTGTTGCATATTATTCACCTAAATGCATAATATTAAAGAATTTTGTTTTCATTTTTAAAAATATTTATTTTAAGTAAAACAGTTTACAATTAAAAATTGTTCACTCAATACGTTAAACATATTTCCCTATCTTTGTTTGATAAGCTCTTTGGCGTTCAGTTGTGCCTAAATATGTCTTCCGGCAGGAATATTCCGTTGGTCTAGAATCTGTGGGATGTGTTTTCCGCGGTGGAAATCATTTTAGAAAACCGTAAATTTCTAAGGAGAAATTATAGAAAAAGGCTTTCGACGATTTGAAAACAACGACGTTTAGAAAGAAGTGGTTGCCGGAACGGTTGGTTAATTTATATATTAAATAGTTTCCATTATCTCGGTTTGTAGTTACGTACGTGTATATTTAATGGATAGCAGAAAGCTTTTATGCGGCACTATTTATGTTTGGTTATGTGCACCGATTGATTTATATGCGCCTGAGAAGTCGCGCACACGGGGTCTTCTTCGTGTAAAACTTCTAACGGTATTTTTTCCCTCGCGCGCCATTCCCATCATTATTGTTATTATTTATTCACCGCAGTTTTTCGAAATGAGAAACAAACACATACACACACACACACAAGCGACCCGAGCCATTAATATGAAATACTGTTTAATCGAAGATATTGTTCTTAAAACTTTACCGAGGGCGTTTTTTCTGCGTTTTTTTTATTATTCGTTATTTATTTATTATTTTCCATCCCCCGGTCTTCGGGCTCTTTAATCGTCTACACTTTGAGCCGTCGAACCCTCTTCGGGTAGAAGAAGAAAAAAATAATAATAATAAAAGGAAATAAATAATAAGAACAACCGACCGAATAATATCGTCTGCAAACGACCGAAGGCCATATTTCGTAAAATTAGGTTTTTATTTTTATTTATTTATATTTGTTGTTATTATGTTTTTTCTTGCTTTTGTAAAATGACTTGTTTTTCCTCTGGGAATTTCTCGCTATACAATCGATTGAGATCCGTGGTTTTGAGGTAAAATGTACTAGCTATATACTAATTTGCAAATTGTTATGATTGATTACTTTTAATAATATACAAAACTATCCAATGGTTTGAATGAAAGCTTATGTGAAAATATAGGTTAATTTAACACATTTTAATAAAAATATGTGAATTGTGTAAAAACAGTATTACATATCATTGTGCTTGTAAAACAAATCACCCAATAGAATATATTAAACGCGGATATAATGTTCTTATCCAACAATAAAATAATTGATTTAGACTGATTTACTAATACAAACATGTTATAAGTTCATATTGTTACATTTATATAACTTTGCTAATTTCTCAGATGACAAATCATTTTTTTTTACAATTTCTTGAAAAAATTCATTAATTTTATCTGAGTGAATTGATGATGGCGAAATACTTTGTAATCTACCTCAAGGAACTATCCTTTACTTATTTTCACTGAAATAAAGCATGGTGTGAACTTTGTCGTTGGGAATGAAAAGGCAGCAGAGTAGTCTAACGTTTTTGGTGTGATGTTATTATTGTTCCTCTTCTACCACGCCGGCGTGTTCATGTAACCAATTTCGTCTTTATATAGAACATAGAAAGCAATAACCTTTGATGGGGAAAAGGCCGCCGCGTATTGGATGTTTTAATAAAAGTTTAAATTGAAAACGATTCGTAGCCGAGGCCATGAGGGAGATGAAAGTTTTATAATATTATTATAATAAATATCCGCGGAACGTAATCGTTATGCGAAGCGAAAAAGGGCTCTACTCTCCCCGATTGATTATATATGTATACATGTCTTCGTCTTCCAACGTTTTTAAACGAGTTTCGAGCGTATTCTCTCAAGTTTACTGACATCAAAGTCACCTTATATAATAGATATTATACATGTTACACAAGATCGGAAAAGTCGAACAAATTAGAGAATAATATCAACTTAGCTGGTGAACACATTAATGAAATTTGCCTAAATTCGATTTTCACTGAATGACATAAATTTGACATGCAATAACATTAATTTTATATTTATACTTTTGAATAACTAACTAATACCTTTACATGTACTTTAAGATCGGAAAATTGGTATAGATTTACAAATTATATAACTTATAATGTATTATATTCTTGTATTATACTATTATTTTTTTAAATAACCTTATTTTTTGTAGGTACTTTGTATTTAATGTTTACTCTGTGCAGTCGTTTTCAAAATGTTAACTGTATCATTAATAGATGATCTATCGTTCCTATAGACTACATTTTTTTCAGTTTTCGTATTATGACAATAATTGCTGAAACTTTCATAACGAAATAAGCATCTCTTCTGAAAATGTAATGTGAATGTTTTTAGACTTTACTATAGTTTATACTTTTATACTCGGCTATGATTATCAAGGCCTCCGATCTACATCAGAGAATCGTATTGTACATAGTAAATCAACTTAAGATTTTATTTAAAAAAAATTACTTTCAAGTGAATAATTACTCCTTTTCTATAGTCATGTATCGCACTTGCTGTCAAGTCATGTGGCACCCCTCTGGTTTGTACACAATACAATTGCAGCTGTATATAATATTATATAAGCATATATAGATGTTCTCGTTCATATAACATATCGTTTTTATTACACAGAGTTTTTAAAAATGACTATAATATGTTCCAATTAATTTTTAAACATGCGTGTTCATTAAAAACCCTATTCTTGGTCGTGCTGCACTTCCGTTTGTTCGAAACCACTGAATTACTTTTCAAGTGTGTTTCCGTTTGATTTTTAGAATCATTTATTCGACTTTGATGTCTTTTTTTAAACTCCATTTATTTACGCACCACAAAAAGTCAACACTTTTTTTCGATTTGTTTTTGACGTGGGTGCTCCTCCTCCTCCTATCATGACTTTGGAAACTTAATAATAATATATGAAAAATAATAAAAATAAAAATGCCACTCTTTTCCCTTTTACTTTGGTATTATAAGTGCGTGATTTTCGCTCTCTACCGACTGAATACTGTAATTGGCGGCTCGAGTCCTCTAATGACTTTATCAATAATAAAATACGTCAAAGAATAAATAGTGAAAATCAAAGCCTGATAACGGTTCGGCTAACTCGTAAACGTTAAAAGAAAATCTTTTGATTTAAAAAAAAACCCACATCTTTGGACCGTAAAATCGGTGATTTTAATGTGCTTCTCGCCTTTTTTTACAAAGCGAGTTTTAAAAGTTTTAACGAGACTGCCATTTTTTTACAGGCGATGAAAATAAAAATAATATATTGTCATGTGTAAAAGCTAATCTCTGTATTTGATTTTTTACAATTTATAAACGATGTCAACATAACGATCTTGATAACGGTAACAATCGTTTTAAAATGGTTATAGCTGCAAAACAAAAAATATATTATAATATTATTGAATGTGCCTATTTTGTTATAAATTATAAATGTTAGATATGAATGACGCATTAGTAGAGTGAGACTGCTTATATTTTAGAATATTTTTTAAATAAAATATTATTTACAATTTACAATTCCAACTTACATATATGCATTTAAAATATGAAACGTATGCAAATTATAACTAATTTTATTTTTCACAAATATATATTGTTGGCTGACAGCTAGCAGTATTATTTTACTTCATCCAGGAAAAAAATTAACTAATATAAAATAAGATGCTTGGTGTATTTTGGGCGGAGTGTTCCTCTGATCAGGGTGTCGGTCATCAATGTACCTCGCTTTGAGGACAAATCTGACGGAGATGGGAAATCGTTTAATATATACCGCTCAATTAGACATAGTTCTTAGTGTATTAACTTAATGAGCCAGTCAATTTAGGTGTATATTCAACTTTTAAACAACACAGATTTTTAACACGGTCAAGTGAGTGGTTCCGTAGAAATGGTAAATTTCTATTTTATTGCTCAATTTTCTAGGGATAAGATTTAGGTCTATTAAATGATGCAACAAACCTGCTCCACGGTGGGCTGGGTCATTGACAGAGCCAACCCGTGACAAAAATACCAGTTTCAACCGTATTATATTTTATATATTGATTGATACATAATATACTATAGTATAATGATTATACAATTAATATAAGTCGCGTATATACCTAGTATTAATATTTAACATGAGTTGTTATATTAATTGTTATAAATAAAATATTATAATACCGTTTAGTTTTCAACGCATTAAAATTGCACACAGTTTTCAGATTGTTGATTAATTGTATAATATTTGCTGAATAACTATGTATATGTAACTAGAATAGTTTTATAGCATATCGAATTTCAGTAAATAAGTGGTAATTCTATATGTCATCCTGCTCTGCTGTTCGGGTTTATATACCGATAATGTCCCGCGTGCTTATGAAAATTAAATGGAAAATCTAATAAAACAAACGTCGCTCGGTGTGGTTATTTATAACGGATTGGTGTGATAAGAGGAAGAGGAGTAGGCGGGTTCGGTCAATTTGTTACCCTTTTAATTAACGTTTGGGAAAACTGGGAAAACGCGAATATGGAGGACCCCCTTTTTGATAATGTATTGCTCTCTCCCGTGCACGCATTATAAAATGACACTGGTTAATGAAATTCTTGTTCTTCATTAATACAACATTATGTGTGTACACATATACACCGGGATAGTAATGTGTGCGCGTGTGTGGGTATGTATATATGCTTCTATTTCGGCGGGCTTCTTCAGCAGAGCACACAAAAGGGACGACCCTGAAAATTTATGTCTTCCGAGAGACTGGAAACTATGTGCTATTATCCTTTGGTTACACACACGCGCGCGCGCTGGCGCAAACACATTCCGAACGTTACAACATTTTTGTAGTGCCGATCCATCGTAGAGTAGGAAGGAGATAAAACACTTCAACTGCGTGTGCACTGTGCACTGATAGTACATTATCATGTTTACAATAATTCCCATCATATATCATAGTTCATAATACATAATAATATAATATGTGCACCTTTGTTAATATTGTTTATTAATTTTGTCGTCAGTAATAATAATTCACGTATCTAATCTAATTTAAGGTATTAATAAAGACTGTACACAAAAAATCTATAGGTATATTAGAAATTTAAAATAGTAGATGCTATACGATTGTTAATATTAAATTTCACATAATCCATCTAAAACAACTAAATTCATACCTACGTGAGTGTATAGTAGCAGTGTATAAATCTTGCGGCTTACTGTTATGTGCCTACTATTAAGAGTCTGTTAAATATTTAAAGTTCGTTGTGCGTTTGTCAGTAACATACAATTTTTAGTTATTGATATTTGAGACCACCATCAACTCACCATATTATTTATTTTATTTAAAAAGTGTTGCGTGAATGGAACCTGTGAATAATAATTAAAAGTTAGAACAATATAGGTACAAAGTCATAATTCCATCCAATACAATTTTGAAAACAAAAAAATATGGTTTTAATTGTAATAGTCTATCTATTTTTATATTATCGATTATCGAATCATGTTATATTTTAGTGGAGGTATGGTTAGGCGCAAGTTACTATACTGTATTGTTCAATAAGAAGCCTAAACTGATTTACCCAACGAGTGGCATACATTGATAAGGGGTATGCAATTAACCGAATGCATTGAAATGAAAAGTTGAAAAGAATAAGAACGTCCTACCGATTCTGTAGCCACCGGCGGCGGTCGGTTAACTGCAACAATAATATTATTGTTGTCGATTTCGATAACACACGGCGGTTGTGTATAGGCAATTCAGCTACATACTGTCTGCGGGGCAACTTGCTTGGGGGAAAATGCGAATGTGGACATTCAATGTACCTACCATAGTAATAATATAGTTGTTGTATTATGTAGTATTGTTACGTATTATTTTATATTCAAAAGACAACTTACTGCGAAAACTGAATCGTAATATCGGTGGCTATTCTGGTAAACAACACCGCAGAGATAGGTTTTTTTTCAGATTTCCATTTTTCTTTTCCCGACCGAAGGTAAATGCCGAGCTTTTTAATCCTTTCCCTTTTCAAAAAAGGATTATACGACACGTAGAACAAAAACCTGGAGGGAAAAAACGCACAAGCTCGCGTTCAAATACGCGAATATGTATATTTGTGTATTTAAAAACGACGCCACATGTCCCTTACTTACTTACTAATCCGACTGGGTCACCGCGATATTCTTTACCCTTCGGGCTAGGCTTAAGTGCATATAATATATTAATTTATGATATGTTTTGTTAATTTTGTTTTTTGTTTTTTTGTAACCAAACGTTTTTTTTTCTAGAAACTCTTCCCTGGATCTCCACCCCTATTCGACGTTGACGAAATATTGATCAATGAACCTGGCACGCTGTGTGCACTTGTGGGCTCCAAAGGTGTATCAGTGATGAGGTTTCCGAAACGGATGGGGTCTAAATCTCTGTATGACACTAGTGGCAGTCAAGGAGAAGGCATAACGTGCAGGTAAAAATTATACGTAGGTAAATTATTATGCAAATGTAACTCTGCTGCGTGGACCTAAAAGAAAAGAGTCATAAAAATAATAATAAAATGAAGGAGAAATATAAATATATATTATATGTACGCGTCTAGCGCGGAACCGAGGGAATCAGCATAAATTAGGTTCAAAGCGATATAGCTTTGTGTGACAGAAACATCGGGGTTTTACTTGGGTGTAAACCGGAGGACGTGCGAGGTCTTTGATAGGAGGAGATTTCATTAACGGTCAAAAAGTCCAAGAGCGTTCTTTTGACGTTATGGAAAATAGGAAAAGCCCCCGCGTGTCCGCCAGCCCGGAAAATTAACCCTTTGCCGCCGACGTCGTATCCACGTCACGAGTATGTATGACAGATCAGATAAAAATATCTAAATTATACGAACTAAACAATATTATGTCCCCGACAGTCTATTGTCATACACGCGTTTCAGTATGTGCATGCGGTCGATTTTTTTCTCTCGAAATTCGATTATCGCTTCTATATACATCAACTTATAATATAGCTTTTTGTTATCATGTTATTATGTCGCCGCCGTATGGGGTTCATATGTAAGGTTGTATTATTTTAGTTGTTTTTTGCTTTATACCAGAATCCTTTCACCATAAAATACCCTTGTTTAATTTTTTTATAACCACTTAACTTTAGTTTATAAGTAAATAATTTTGGATTTATCTGTATAGAGTACGAGCTATAATTATATAACGTAGGTAAATAAGCTATTAACAACTTCTATTATATGGTAACAGGCTTATATACTATAATTGTGTTGCCTAATACAATATTCTCTTTACCTCGTTTGATGTACCTACTTGTAATTGTATCTAAAATTAAATTATGAGTTCACGAAGCAAAATAATTATATAATAAAATAATAATGACAAAATAAAATACTCAAACTACTCAAATTAAAATAGATTTTTTAGCTACACAGTAACAAACATAAATAATATCTAAAAACCCCTTTTTACTTCACTAGGAGAATTTTATATGTTAACGCTATTTTTAAATTTGCATTTTATGACATTAGTTTTCTAGTATATAATTTCTTTTCGTTTTATCTTTTTTGCATAATATACTAGGTATATAAATATATGAAAGTAAAATTATGGTGTATTCGTTATATTAACGAATGTCACAAGTCATAGTTTATAAATTATATAGATAATTTTACTATCTACATTATCAACTTAATTTCCTTACTGTTATTTATTTATACATTACCTGCACTGGCTGCACTATAATGAATCATTTGTATAAAATGTAGATCTACAGTTATGCTATTTAATGCATTGGTGGAAATATTTTTAGTTTTGTTTACCTAATGTAACAATCATTATGTACTAATAACTGTACCATTTGTTGAAAATTATTAATATTTCAAATTATCGAAAATTAGGTGTAAATAATGGACATCTTATAAAAATATTTGTTGAAAATATATTTGGGCGAATAATCATAAACGGTTTTTTTTTAAATATTCAATATCTATCATTCAAAAATAAAAGTCAATTGGTTTTTTTCAAAATGAAACTTAAATTTTTAATTTCACATTCGACTTAATATAATATAAATACAATTTACCATGGTATTCTACTCCACATACTTATTATCGTCTTATTTGTCACGTAATTTCGTGGATTATTATATAAGGTTAGCCTTAGTCATATAGACATAATGTTTGGGTACATTGTCCTTTTATACCTTCTATTTTTCAGATCCCACAAGATTCATTTACATATCCTAATACTTGAAGATTATACTAATCGGTTAGGTTGCAACATCACATGATTATAGCGACTCCTAACATAACCTATTAAACGAAATAATTAGTATAAAAAATAAAATTTAAACTTGCTTCACTAGTAAATAACATAATCTTAATATATTGTAGCTAATATTTAACTATACCTATTACGATATTATAGGAAATCGTTTGCATAACTTAAGTCAATGTTTTTTATAAATACCTACATCCTACACTTTGTTAGACCATAAGCATAATACTTAGGTCTATAAAGAAGAATATAGTATTTTCAAATGAATGTATAAAGATTAAAATCTAATGTGTTTTTTTATGATTGGAAATTTTGCGTTAGAGGAAATATATCTCCATTGAAAGTGAGACTATAATATAACCAAATAGCGGTATTCATAAGGACGTTTAGAGGGACTGGAACGACAGATAGGTATATACCATAGGGTTATATAATAAGGGGTTTTGGGAAAACCGAGTTCCGGATTGGCTCCTGGTGAAATATTAAAATTAGTATTCTAAATCCATACGTATTCTCTGTGTGTAATATACCCGTTTCCACCAACCGCAATCTGACCGCAGGAATCGCGAATGTATATATGCCTCCTTTCGGTGGCCAGTTTCGCGGTCGCATAATAAATTAAGAATTTATACATTATTGTTGTGTGTCGGGTGGTTGCCCAGGGTCCAAAGGGTATAAATGAAAGCACGTGAGATTAATGTTAAAAATCCCGCAGTAGTTTGTTTAGGACTTTTGGATATTATTATTAGCCACACCGCCAACCGTCCGTTGGGAAATAATAATATTGCGTTACAATCAATATTTAATAAACTCTCAGATAATAAAAATTAAAAAAAATATAATAAAATTATAATAAGTGCTTGAAAAACTTTTGTCTTACTCTGTTACAAAGTGTCCAATAAATAATATTATGTATTCGTATGAAAAAAAAATAATTGGTACAATTAGATATTATCTAATAAGTAATTCTATAGTTTACTCATAAACATCAAAACTTTATGATTCACAATTTAAAGTAATCGGGTCGGGGGTTGTCTCTGGATGTGTATTGAAAAAAGGTAATATCAAATGGATTTATATTAGTATAATTTTCAGTACAATCTTTTATAATGTTTAGTGACTATAGCTGCTTTAGTGTTTTTATTTTTAAATTGGTATGGAACATAAGATTTGATGCAAAATATAATAACCGAGTCTAAATTGACACGTTTTCTATCATTTCAACTGTTATGTACACATCTCACTGCAATTTACTCCTGAACAAACTGCAAACTATAATTTGGTAATACCTAGCAAAGTACTAGCAGTTTCGCAATAGGTATGTAACAATTAAAAATGATTAGGTAAATAATTAAATAATATAATATAATTTCCTGTATGTATATTCCAAGTAGATAAATATACAATATACTGAAAACTTACAGTTAAAATTTTAGTTTGTATACTATATCCATCAAATTGAGATGTTTATCGAGAAAAGGGTTATGAATGTTATGATAAAATATTTTAAGTAATTTTGTTCAGTATTTTAAATTTTTTAGTTTGTGTAATTTCGTATAGGTACTATTATAGCCAATAGAAACAATGTTTATTACATATTATACATGGATAGAAAATTGTTTGGTACCTGTCAATTACAGTTAAGTATAACTCAAACTTAATTTCAAACTTTTATTTAACAGCGCTTTAGCAATCAATATGGTTACTGATTGGTTAGTCACGCGAAGGACGTTAAAATGCTGTGATAATTAGATAAAAACTGAAAAAATGATTTAAATATTTTGTCATTATTGTCTCTCCGAGTTTCAACTTCCATTAATCTTTTCCTTTGTATAACCACGCTATATATAGGGTGTTATACGATTCACTAATTATATTGTTCTCTTTGCTTATACATTATGTATTTTTTAAATAATTGACAATTGTGATAGTGTTACCAGAGGCAGCGTGAGGGTATATTATATTTCATCTTCAGAAATTATTTAAACAGAATAAAAGTTTACATGTATAATTGTTGCATTTAGTAAAGGAGGTAATCTATAATACTACTGAACTTTAAAATACAAATAATACAGCAACGTTATATATTATTATATTTAAGATAATATTTTATATCGACATCAATGTCATGCAAGAATTTAGTTTTGATAATGAAAATAAAACTATACTAAAATCTTGGAAAAGTTTGAAAACAAAGTTAAAATTAAATTTATTGTTTAATAAAATGCAAATTTAACAACATTTTTCTTTATTCTTAGTATTTATATTTATTTATCAATTCGTTGTTAAGTTGTAATAATGTTAAAAACAAATAAGTAGCAAATAACTGTTTGTAATATTTTTATTATTATTATATTCTAGCATACCACGTGTAATTTATATTATGTAGACCACGATTAATTGATAAATGTATTTTCGATTATTGTTAGAGTGAAGGAGAACCAGGCTATGGATTTTCTTATTATATATGAATTGAATTTATGAATCAAAGTAATGAGCATGTTCCGTGTTTGCATGCAAACCAATAATATAATTATTAATAACGTAACGACTAACTATATAATGTACGGCGGTATATCGTACACATTTGTACAGTTTTAATAGCATTTCGAATACCTATCCAAACGATGTTTATTGAACGATACAATATATTTAATAACCGTTTTCGGCAATATTACACATAAACTGGAACGTTGGTGACTCGGTGTACACAAAACGACATGTACGACCAGAAATAATTGTTACCTACATATATTTATACGTCATACCTACGGGGTTATGTTCTTTTGACGGTGTATATATATATATGTACATACATCTAACTAATAAGTAATTATTATTCACGACGGTGACGTTATTATTATTACCGTATATTCGTGATATGGGAGGTTTTCCGAACATCGCGAGCCCTCTATAAAATATTGCTATATACCTATTTATATTGTGTATATATACCTAGTTTTCAGCTGTCTCTAATACGTACGCACGCACGTCAAATCCACTATCTCGGGCTTTTGAACGCCTATAAAAACCACACCGCGATCTATATAATATATGTAATATCGCACCGCCGGCGCGGGTTTGGGGGGGGGGGGTTGGAGGGGGTGTAACCCTATTATACACCTACACGCGCCCGCTGCTACTGCAGAGAAGAGCGAGGGTCGCGTCGTTCGGAGAACTTTTAATGAATTCCATAAATAATAGACGAAACTTCTTTCGATAAGCAACGGCGATGACGGGTTTTTATAGGTTATCCGGGGGCCGGGCGGAACGACGGATTTCGCGGTGGTGGCCCGCGCGTTATAATATAAGTCCGCCGGAAGCTGGGGCCTGCACACGTGATCCGCAGCGATTCTTAATGATACCTCTTCCGATGTCTCGACGGGACCCGCGTGTATAGTGTATAATGTAGTCCTGTGCTCGGTCGGTCGCTATATATGTACTTTATCCGAGCGTGAGCGTACGCACGCAAAGCGTTTAATAAAGAACCGCCGAGTATCGGATGATGCGCACATACTTTTGTTTTTGGCGCGCCGAGTGTATTTTACGAGCACCGGAACGGCGATTAACTTTTACGCTAATGGACCGGCTATTAAGGCACCGTTGCCGACGCCATCGCCACTGACACTGCAACGTCCACCCGCTCCCGATAATCGATACCACCAAACACACTTTTTATACCGCGACCATAATACGACTGCTACACCGCACGCACACGCAAAGGCAGACGGCGACATCGCATCAAATAGACGTGGTATGGTATAAAATATGTGTGAGTATGCGACTTCCCGGCTTTTCCGTACCTACACAATAATAGAATGATTTAATAACACTATAATTGCAATACAGCGTCTAACAATAAATGTCTTTGAAAATATTATACCAAATGATAAAAATTAATTATTCCGTTATGAATGTTTAAGAGAACATTTTGCGAAAACAAATCAATCCAGCGTTCGAGTATTCGATATATATATTAGCATCATACATATTATTTCTGATGTCAACATCCTTTTTTCTCATCGAATATTGCACCATATTATTCAATAATCCGTACACCGAACGATGCGTTATTACTTCCGCTTCTGACATCGCTTTGCGTTAAAATGCCCTGTTTCGTTAAAAACTACGTTTAAATGAAACAAAAATTGACCATTGCCAACGACTCTTATGGATACGTATCTAACGAACGCATTTTTGCTACCAAATATAACAACCAAAAACGAATGCAGGAAGTAGAAAATAATCCCTTCACCAAATTAATTTTCAGATATTCAATATTAAAACGTAATAAACAAACACCGAACTTACGTACAATGGTCTCTCTATAATTTCGGAACGTACATTACTTACGAACATATAGGTACTATAATATATCGTTTATCAGCCCTCTGTAATTGTACGCAGCTAGTACTGCACACGGGTCAACTAGTATAATATTGTAATACATATAATCCTGTCAAATTATACTTATAGACAGTTATAGTCATATTTTTTATATTTGAAAAGAGTAATTAATTACTTATTTTATTTTTACACTATCCTAATACTTATATGACCGAACTAAAAACATTTTAGAAACAACTATTTTCAAAAATCTAATTATATTTAATTATCTTAAAGCGTGGTCCCGTAGTAGGTACTTTATGTGTTACGATATTTTATTTATCTATGACAGGATAAGCACGACATTTTTAAGGTAGGTACCCAAAAGTTTTTATTATAATATATTTCATTTCGCGCATTTTCTAGTCCGTTTGGTTCTTTTTTCGAGAGGGGTGTGTACACTCGGCTGCTTAACGCGTGTTTTATTAAAACTGGGCCAAAAATCTTTTGCTCCGATTACTTTTCATCCAATTTTGGCCGGAAGTAACGCGCAATCAAATCCGCGCGCTTATCAACAAAGCGGTACATCCGGCGTGACTTGCCAAGAGTACACACCCTTTTTGTGCTCCTGACGTTTTCGAAATATCGGTAAAAAGAGGGACGAATTGACGTTGGCTCGGTGTCATTCAGCACTAATTGACGGCCGGGAACGAGTGAAAAACAAATTAGAGTTTGTACATAATTTATACACACGAATAATAGATACTCGAACGGTATTGCGATATAATGCGATGGACGTGATAAAAACAAAAAACAAAAGTAGGTTATGCTAAAAACGAAAAAGGGGTGAACAGCTAGCTTATGCGGGTGCATAATTTATTCGAATGAAATATTTATACATTATCATCTCGATCAATTATCAATATTCAGCTAATTTGAGTTTCTGTTGACTATTTTTGTTTTTTTATGTAAATAATTTTCACGGCTTATTATTATTTTATCGCGTTGCTTATAGTGTAGATATAGAATGCCTTAAATACTGACTGAAAAAAATATAAGCGCACAAAAATAGTATACATGTACTTTTTTTCAAAAAATATCATACCTCTAGATATAAGAAATATTTGACCTAATCTTACCTCACTGCAATTTTTTTTACGTTGCCGACAACGATGCAAATGTGTTATTTGGCATTTTATCATTATCGCGTAAATGTGCCATGATCAATAACGGGCAAATATTAACATTATAATATTATTATTTTTTATTTCAACTGGTTGAAAGGGGAATATGTCCAACCATCTCATATATATTCCACTAACTCGCCTATAATATAATATTATAATGCTTTAATACACTCGTTTGGTCGTGTATGTCCTGCTACTGCATGGTACTTGTGTTACGGTTGCCATCGGTCGCCCCTGCGGTACATAATTGTTTATTAAATATTAAATAACAGTAAGATTACACGAGAGAGGAGTTTTGTCGTCGGATAAAATTTTATTCAAGCCCACTTCCATAATCGTTAACTCCGTGTTGCAGGTACAATATACTATAATATATGCCTATTCTTGTATATTATGTATTTTGTATATAATATACTGAACCATCATATCCGCCTCTGCACCTCGCGGCGGAGCCACGCAAACTTTACTAATAACGTTAAACTTTATTGACTTAACAAATTGTAACAACTGTGTATATGGTTTCTATTCGAAATTCGGCTGATTTATTAATGACTGTAAAACGCATGGTTTCCTAATGAATTTCACTAGAATGGAAAGCAAATCTGAATCCCCTCGTATTTGTTTACGAACGAAAATACCAGCGCGCAATTACATTTCGACCGAGATGAACCCTCCGAGTGAATATTCTGCGAATTATCTTATATGCCGTACATGAGTCGTTGTTAAAAAAATACAACAACAAAAACATTTTTGCTCTGTCAACGACCGACTTAGGTCGTCCTCGCAATTTCAAATTTGCTCCGTCTCGGTAAACTTCCAAGTGCGCTTTAAACATCCGTTATTGTATCCAAACGCACCGTGTACGTATACACGACGTAATCGTCTTCCGGCGTTATTAAACGCTATGGGGCGAATTACTTAATTCTTTTACAATTTCATACACGAAATATTCTCTTTCTAATTGCTTACAATTGTCTCTCTACTCTGACTATATATTGTATTATAGTTATATTGATGATTTTATTTCTCTATTCAATTTTTTGCTTATAGGTCGTTGAGTTATGTGATCATAAAAAAAGCAATTTAATTACGCTCTTTTGATGCGAATTCATATAATTTATACAACTGTATCAAAACAATACATCATGAGGTTCAGTATAAATGGTTTTCCTGGAGAATTCACGAAAATAATATATATTTGTTATACGTTTTAACTATAATATTTGGACAACGTTTGAGGGAGTTTTAAATTAACAAAGCCAGAAAACATTTTTTAAATACGTAAATGAGTTCTATAAACATCGTTATAGTAAATTCGTGTATAATTTAAGGAATGAGACAATCGAAAAATATATAGGTACTTCCTTAGTTCCTATTAAATATCATCATTGCAATAAGAATTTTTAAAAAAACTATAAAAGTGAATAAGGAACCATATTTTAAAGATTTTGGGGCGATTATAGTTGGATTAATATCAATTACGTGTACCAAAAAAAAAAAAAAAAAATTAAAACAAAGGTATAATATTATTTATTCACAGCACATCGCTTTTGCAAGACAAATTCTTCATAACCAAACACTTGACGGACGTAAAACGAGTCCGGTGGTATCCAGGCAGCCCCGAGGATAACCACCTCGTGGTACTCACCAACAACAAAAACTGTTTGCGGCTGTTCAAGGTTGACAAAGGCACCGGTAAGCTCGTGTCCATTTGGCGACTTGGCCCACAGACTTCTCGGATATTGGCTTCGCTGGGTGACACGGCTGTGGACTTTGATTTTGCGCCACCTGTACTCCTCGGCAGCCGAATCCAATCTGACCCATCAATCATGTGGCCCATACTCGTGTTGCAAGGAAACGGTAAGATAACCCGGTATAATATTATAATAAGGTTTCCTCACGAATTTTTCTCTATGATGTACTGAATCCGAATATGTCTTAGTAAGAATACAAAGTTAAATAAATAAATATTATATACGAAAAGGGTACCTAGGAGTTTAAAGGAATTTAAAAATACTTTTTAACCTGATACTTAATGTGGTCAGCCTTATAAATTAAAAATACATTTTTTTTGAATTTTTGCAATACCTACACAACATTATAATATATAATATGTCGTATAAATACCTATAGTTACAAATATAAAACATTTGCTGCTGTGTTTACATATTTATTATGATTTCAGATTACATTTAAATTAATTGAATTTCCGCGGTTACTGATCTTTTTTGATGGGTTTAAACTTTTCAATATTCCAGACAATAGAGAATTATATTTGGTAGTAAAGTTAGCGTATTGTAATGGGGTGGATATGCATAATTACGAGCAAACTTTTTTTACCGATATTGGGAGGGTGGGTGTCAATATGTGCAGTACTGCAAGATATTTGTTTTGATTTTGAAAATATGAGAATATTAATTATAGTATTAAACTAACCTATATTTTATCCGCAGGTGATGTCTTGTGCATGAACACGACCGTTGACGATTCGATGAACATAAAGTCAGCCAAAATAACAGGTCCGCTGACTATGTACCCACCCGCAGATGACAACTACAGCGAAGACGCATGTTCCATTCTTGTCATGGACACCATACCGCCCTCGGTTGTCATAGCGTCAAATTTTGGTGAACTGTATAATTGCCTCTTGTTGCCGGACACCCAAGCCAAAGTCAGTGTTTCACACATTCGTTACTATTTATAATTATTTCATTATATTGAATTATTACTTAAAGGGTGGATCTGGGATTTTGGTGGTGATTTCAATTTGCAATTTGTTTTTTTTACTACTAATTTAACGTCATTTGAATCATACAACATATTATAAAATTTTGTTTTAATAATTGTTAAGGAATTTCTTTATTTTAAATGTTTAACTATTTAAATTAATTCTTAGTGTATTACTTGAAATGTTTGCATATATTTTTAGTTTGTGCAACTTTTTAGGGCATCAAAATCCCAGTATTACAGTTAGTAGGTATCAATTCTAGTCAATGACGCCGTAATGATATATACACTGCGGGGCTTGTGGTATATATTGCGTATAATAGTAATTGATGTACCTGTGTATAGAACAACCGATTGTTGGTATTAAATGTTAAAAGTTTAGAGGTCCGCAAAAGTTTCTGATCCACTAAGATCTGGAAACTATTAAGTGAAACCAACCGTCGAATTAGTTTGTCAAACGAGCTTAACCCCTATTGTGGTTAACGATAATTAACGATGGTTTAATCTAACCGTAAAATAATACATTAACCGTTAACGATGTTTCTTTATTGTTTTCTAACCCGCAGGTGCTAAGTATATACACCGATTAAATGAAACAAAATATTGCGTTCGAATTTTTAAACCACCTTTTAAAAACAATTGTTCTGTAAAATCCTGAATACTTTTCGCAGAGCAATCTAATATATTATTATTACAATATTAGAATAGAGAAATTGATCAAGTCCGGTTTGTGTAAAGACAGTGACACATCAGGGGAATACATTTTTTTTAAACCCTCACACAAAATATAGAATACGATAACGTAAAAAGGTTATACCTAGTAATAAAAAATTTAAAAAAAAAAGAAATATTAATATATGCAACAAAAAATGTAAACGAAACTTGGACGTTGTCTGTTAGTCACATTTGACTGGTTGGTAAAATGGCTATAAGCACCCATAAACCCTACACAGATCATCAATTCGTATACCATTTCCTTGATAAGTAATTCTACTAAGTGTTGTAGGTTTTCTACGTCTTCGAACGGAGTTGCTTTCGTAGTGCTATCTTTCGTCGTACTATGCTAGTTAGCCTAAGCTATATTTTAGTATTGTAAGCTGTAATATATACATCTCGAATTTTCAATATCATTCGTGTTTTAGAACGAAGACGAATATGAGCCCAGTGAATACCAACACGAATACAGTTTGCACATAATCGAAACCATCGAACTAGAGTTGGGCTTGAACATCGCGGACAATGGCGAGTACGATAGCTCCAACACGATACAGCTGAAAAAAGACGCGGCCGTCACCTCCAGATATTGGTGTTTGCACAACACGGGCGTGCACTCGGTCACCGTACCGCTCAGCGAGTTGTTGGACGAGTTTTCAAAAACCAACCCTGGTATAGACCATAATAATTATTAAATAAAAAAATAAAATTTATTTAATATAATAGTAGATATTACCTAAAGATAGGATGTTGATGACTTTTTTCAATTTTCGCCCCTTTAACCCTATACAATTCTATCTTGGCTAAGAACTTTATTGATGGTCCATAAATTATGGAGAATATATCAATTTTATTTTGCATTTTTGTACCTTTTTATTTTTTATATTTTTACGATATTTGTATAGGTCATTGTTTGTACTGTCAGTAAAATTTTATATTTCAAAAATAAATTCACATTTCTAAAAATTACACTTATCGAATATGATATTTATCAATTGTATTATATATTATATTCGATATACTCAACAAGATTAAATTTACATTGACGTATAGATCGATGTATTATTAATAACAATATACCTATAAAATGTATCGTGAAATAGATTATTAAAAAAAATTTTTAATTAAATTCTATGTGCTTTTCAGATGATTTCCGCGGTTCGCCCGACATACAAGGACAAAGTTTTGTAGAATATTATATTTGCACGGGTCTTATGAACGGTGAAACGAAACCTATCAAAGGTTTTGCCATCCTAAGCTTTCCTACAGACTTATTAGTCACTTTGTTGAGCAATGGCGAAGTCGTAACCCAGGCTGTTCCAGATTTCCATTACAAGAAACTGTCTATTGCTAATATGTATACGAATGAAGATAACCCTGCTACTGAAGACCAAGTAGATAGTTCTGAAAACGTAAGATTGTACATTCACATCATATTCCACAGTTAAATTGTTTATAATCTAATCTAATTAGGTTTAATAACTAAACATTTGATTTACATTAGTAAAAAAACAAATAAAAATTGTTTCTTTCTTTGTTTTGATGTGTTTAAATACATAATCTAACAATTGCTAATATGTATGATTATTTTATATTTTAAAAATTAATTTTTGTATTATTTAGGTTGACAAAGATGACTTCAGCTCATTTATATCTGCACTACTACAAAAAGAAAATGGTACTAGAAATACTATTTTGAAATTAGGTCCAGATGTTCCCAAAGAGATTGTAGTACAAGTAAATATAGCTTTTACTTAATATACAGCATTGCACTATTTATTTTTTCTACATAAAGAAAGCTAATTTTTAAATTTTTATTTTTAGATGGTCTTACAAACTATGAACATGCGAAGAGGTACATTAAATAATCATAAAATAGTTTCTGAAGAAATTGAACGAAGGGTGCGCATGCTAGCTAAAGCAAAGGAAAGGCAATTACAAGAGATGCAGCGATTGGAAGAAGCTCGGAAAAAGTTACAAGATGATGTAGAAAATAAAGCTGAAAAATTAGATGAAATTAGTAACAAACAAGAAAAATTGACCCAAAGGTAAATTTTGAGTTTTTCATGGTTTGCTTTAAGCACTAATAAATATCAAACTGAGATATGTTCTCTTAATTCTGTATTCAATAGTAAACATGTTTAGGTTTTTTAATTAATGTAGATATTTAGGCCTTAGGGCTTGAGTAATTGGTTATGATAGCTTGAATAGTTAAACCTTCTAACATTATCAAAAAAAAAAAAAAAAAACATGAAAACAAAAATTATTTTGGTTTCTATAAATAGCTACACAAATTTTAAATTATTTTATATATATTTTAACGTAATATTGTAAAATTGTATTTAGAGCTTCATCGATGCTTTTGAAACTAGTATCAGCAGCACCTGATAGTATATCAATAAAAAAGAAAAGAGAACTGTTGGAAGCGTACAAAACTAAGATGGATTTGATGAATAAACGTATTGAAGAAGCCAGAGAAAAATGGAACATTGTGCAATCCGAATCAGCAGCAGCTGTATATAAACAATTATATGGAGGCCGTTCATTAAAACTAACTCTTGAACAGGAACTAGTTATTAAAGGAAATTTATCTGAAATGTATGTACTCATAAGTAAACTATTTTAATCTGTAACATATTATAAGCCTAAGTGTATTTGTATTACAGTTGAAATTTATTAAAATGTAATTTTGTTTTTTCAGGGGATCTACAATATTAGATTTAGAGAGAAAAGTGAGAGATTTAAGAACCGTAATTAATACTATTGCCAGTTAAAATATAATATTTACAAGACTGACCTACAACTAGTTACAATTTTTTTTTTCAAAATATTTTATTTTTATTAATATTGTAATTTTTTTTTTTTACAATTTTTTTCTATTTAATACCTGTTTAAATAATGGTATTACGATAATTCAAATAATAAAATGTAAATATGATAATTTAAAATGTATTATTACTAAATAAACATTCAAATATAACCGTTATGAATATTTTATTTGTGGATGTATCAGACTTTTGTACCAAATTGTTCATACAATTTTTAGTTTCTCACTACAATATAAGATTCTGAGCGGAGCGATAAATGTAATGATTTTACAATGATGTACAGAAAATGTTGCTAGTAAGGTAGTAACTACTAACTAGTAGTAGTTTACTTATATTGTATTGTAGTCAAGTGTTAATCCTCATCAAGTAGGTCATTGTAATAGATGGGTTAAATTTGAATTCAATGATAAATTATTGTATAGTATACAAAAACGATTTGGAACGGAGGCCATTTATCAGCTTTTATTTCTAAGTATGTTTTATTATTGTTATAGTAATTTATTTTTCAATTAGTCATAGGTTAGCTACTCAAGTGAATTTCAGACGCTTATAAAAAAAAAATCTGTGCATATTTAAATATTACAATAAGAATTGTGATTCATGATAATATACAATCATAAACAAAAGGTATTCTAGCTTTTAATAAAATTTTATTTTCTAAATAATCTACAAATGCAAAAATATATGCTAAGCAGAATATAGAAATTTGTACTATAAACATGATTTGAATACTTGATGACAATAATCGATTATAATACAATATAACGCTAAGAGTTGGTATAGCATATATTTTAATTAAACTAAAAAATATTTATTATTTTTGCTAGTCGTTTGATTATCGGTTTTAAATTGCATCTAGTTATTCAAATCATAAATACACAATTAATGAATTAATTTTATATTACTATAGTTAATAAAAAAAAGTCCACAAGGTCCAATAGGTTCCTAATATTTATAATTGACTTGAAGTCAATGACTTCACACCTTTATAGTAAATAATATATAAAATCTATTGTGTCTGTGTGATCTTATTCGTTTATAGGTACGTCGAGCATTCAATGTATTAGGTAATGATAAATGATAAATCGTATATTATATTAATCAGATTATAGTAGTTAACGTAACATAATAATATAATAAAACTTCGTATAATCGAGTTTTTTAATTTTTTTATAATACCTCATTAGACCTGAAAGTTTCCCGTAGCACCCATTAACATCTGTTTCTAGCTTTTATTTTCCGTTTTATTTGCTCGTGGTAATTATTGCGGCTATTTATATCAACTCCTAGACATTTAAAGCTTTCTACTTTTTCAAAACAATAACTTTCTACCACCAGACTTCTGTTTTGGTCTAAACCTCATCTTCTTAACTGCCATATTCACATTTCACACCTATCACCTAATTCGATATAATATAAAAGTTTTGCACCAAGAAAATAAAACATAGGTAATAAAAATATTATATATATTAAAAAAGTGTTATACATTCACAACAGTATTATTCTATTTGGTGTAGCGGCGCAGTAAATTTTAAATAAATAAAAATGTTGTGACAATATGACCATAATAAAAAGCGTGACAGTTAAATGGACACCGATTGGGTTTCGTAAAATGCCAAACTATACGCGTCAGATGCATTTTTGGATTTTAAACTTTCATGGGACGTGTTGAAACAGCGAATGAAAAATTGACAGACAATACTGAGTTTTCGGTGCAGTATCTTTTTTTTTTATCGTTTAAAGGGTTCGAGTCAGTATATAATATGCGTACCTATATCTATATAAGTACCTACCTACTATACCTTTTCACCATTTATGTAAAACGCCATTATTTGTGACGTGTATGTTATTTATATTGTGTGTATATATATACATAATATGTACACACAATTTTCACCGACTGAACGATTGGGTATACGCTTGTAATAAAAAAAAATAAAAAATAGTTTAATACAAACTGGCACGGCGTAATAAACAACATATATGTTTATACATAATATATTTATGTATATTTATATGCTATCCATAATACGTATAATATTTGCTATAGGTATAAAATATGAGTTCACTGAATAGATAATTAATGATGAGTTGTAGTCGTAGCGGTATAGATATAGGTAGGTACCGTAAATATATTATAAAATGTTCGATTTCTGAACAGTCGACCATTTCATATGTTTTATATTGGATATAGGTATCATAGGCGGGTACTTACTTCAATATAATATATATTAATACAAAATAATAATGTTTGTTCGTAATTCTGCCGATATAGATGATAAAACATTTATGCAAGTGAACAAAAAATCTTCAAAAAATGTAAATTTCTGAAATACCTATTTAACACAAAATTTTGAATTGTAAATTTAAATGGAACAAATAATAATATAGTATTGTTTTAGTTATAACTCAGCAATGAAATGTCTTTCTGTTACTTTTTTAACTTTATTTCGCAGGTTGGTATCGTTTATTATGGGAAATTTTTTTTTAATATTTAAGTATAGATGAGCCGATTATGGTGGACCAATATTTTGCGAGTGGTACATCAAGGTTACCTCACTTTATTAAGAACATTAAATATTAATTGTTCTGAAATTTAAGTTTCCAATAAATGTATAAGTTCCATTCCATAATTGGTTTGAAAATTGTATTTTCTTGTTAGATTGTATTGTATTCCATGTACAGCATTGTACTCAAAAAAATATAATTTTATAAAACTAAATTTTCCACTATCATTTGATAAAATTTGTATCTTTCGACGGTTTGGTTTTGTACAGGTAAAAAATGTTCAATAAATCGTAAATTATTCCTATAGCATAGATAGACCTCCAAGACGACAAATGCAACATAATTAGGTATGCAGCATTGTTTCAGTTATAACTCATCAGCAATGAAACGTCTTTTCTGTTACTTTTTAAAACTTTATTTCGCAAATTTGTAGGTGCCCATAAAAAATACCTTCCCGGGACAGTGCTCGAGGTTTGCCGCTTTCGTCACGTCACTGACTGTCCGAAGACAGACCGCGAAGACCTGCGAGCAAGACGTTTACTGCAGCATCATTTCCAACTGGACAATCCTGGCCTGCAGCTTGGCCGCTTTCGCGAAGTTGACATTCAATTCGGCCTTCAATCGCTTGTTGTCTTCGCGCAGCTCCTCGCCGCTGCACGTGACTGGCGCCGGCTTGCACCCCATCGCCACGACCGACATCTCTTCCACGGCCACCCGCAACCGATCCACCTCGGACCGCGCGTCCCCCAGCTCGGCCGTCAGTCTCTTGGCCGTCGTCCGCAACTCTGTCTCTTCGCTGTCCCGCCTAGTCCGGTCGGCTTCGGCGAGCACCGTCAAGTTTGTTGCGCAGTGCTTCAAGCACTCCTCCAATTTGGACTCTTTGGCCAGTTGGTCTCTGGCGTCGGCCAAGTTTCTGGACACCGCCTCGGCCCGCTCCCTGTACGTCGCCAGCTGGGCCAACAGTTTGTTGCTACACACCTGTAAACACGGGGACGTTTTAGTTTCGCAGGAATATCAATTAATCAAAATACACGCGAGTATAAGTAGCTTTCACGTTGCAAATTATTTTTCGTGGTATAACTTCAATTCGTCGCATAATTTTTGTTAAAATAAAATTATTTTGTCATTTTTTAAGTAACTCGTAATCCGATTTCATAATAATAGGGGTTATTATAGTACCTATAATGTTAAAGGGAGGTAAATCTAATCGACAAATTTATGTAAATAATAGGAATACCATAATATATACCTGGTGATGTAATGTAAAACTACTAACGCTTTTGAACATATCTTTTTACATAGTTATAAAACTCGTTACAAAACAACGTTTTAAAAAAAAAAAATACTTTTAGATAAATTAAATTCTTTGTAATAGGTACAACATACATATTTTATAATTTCATATTCTGAAGCAGAATATTGTTAATAGACAATTATAGTTTATTAGTTATAACTTAAAAGTATAGATGAGCCGAGTAGAGGAACAATATTTGTCGAGTGGTAGGTACGAGTACTAGGTACTATAATTATGTAAAAGAAGTATTTTCATCGCGATCTACCCAAAAATAATATTGAATTACTATATTATTACTTATTATTTGTATGATATATATTTTATATACCTATTGTTTATTTTATTGTTATAATCCTTAGTATAATTTTTACAACATTTTTAATAATAATAATATATAACATTATCTAGTCTATAATTCACTCACTATTTTTTTTAAACTTAGATTGTTGAATTATTCATGTCGATCAAAAAATCATCAAATTTTTATATGTTCATAAGTCATAACCGCTATAGAAATTATAGCGGTATTATAGTGGTATAAGTATGACGGTAAAACCCACGGTCTTAAATTATAGTGTTATAGAAAATCGAAATTTGGTTAACAAAAAAATTGTATTTTAATGTGTTTGGTTTTTCATGAAAAATACATTTAAAAATATACATGGGCCTTAGACCTTTTCAACCAACATAATATTATATCTATATGAGGGCTAAATGGCTAAGTATATTTAATATTTATCAATTTACATGATATATTATGTATATTATTTTGATATAAAAATTATGTAAATTATATGCCATCATTATATTTATACACAATATATTATGCTGATGTGAGATTCACAAAGCATTCTTCTTTTACAATATTTTGTTAATTGCGAGCCGATATAATAATAGGAACCTACCTACCTACCTACCTAACAATTGAAATACTAATCATTCATTTATACAATATTTTACGACTAACTTCCAACTGCAAGGCGGCTTCTTCGTCGTCTTTGCCGGATCCAGTCAAACTCTTTGCGAACTTGCTGCAACCGGTTAATTCTACGACCTTTTTCATTAGACACTTCCCGACGAACTTGTAACGTGAGTTTTCCAAACGAATCTTGGCCAATTCCTTCTCGTACACAACACACTCTTCCACCATTCGCTGGTAATTGGCCACCATGAGGTTGCGTAACAATAATTGTTGGTTCATCTTAAAATGTAAATACTTCTGGCGTTCTAAAATTTCATTTTCATTTTCACTTTGGGTATTTTCTCCTTGACCAACAATACTCATTTTTTTAATATATTTTAACTTCTATATTGTTGTTAAATTAGGAATTGAAGAGTTCCACGCTGTCTTAAATCAACTAAATAAAATATTATATAATAACCAATGTTTATTTTAATAGTAATTATGTTATCTGCAATTTTACATGACAACGACGTGGGTATTATATATAGGTTTTCAGGGTTTCCTATAGAAACAAAAATATATAATTCGATGCATTTTTTGTTACAATTTCAAAATACTTACTACATTTTTTTTTACAGTCAATAATTTTAGATTCTGAGCGGAGCGACGAATGAATTGGTTTACTAATGAAGTGTGTTTTTTCTATGTGTGTCTATCATCTTCGGTCATAACCTTTTGGCTGGGTAGTAAAAATGCTTTGAACTTCTGCTTCGCATTTTTTCTGGCAGGAAAGTGAATCTAGGTAGTTGGTACTTTGGAGGTCAAAAGTAGAGAATTCTCAGTGATTTACAAATTACAAATGAGTCGGGGAAACAAAAAAAAAAGGTGAGTAAGTGGATGTCGCTCTGCTGTACAGTAGGTTACAAGTGGGTCACTGTAATGGATGGTGTTAAATTTAAATTCAATGATATAATATCATTGTATATGAAAAACGATTTTGTACAAAAACGGTCAGTCAGCCTATGATATTACCAAGTATATTTGATAATATTATTGTGAATAAAGTAATTTATATATAATCTATTTACGTGGAGCCATGTTTTAAATTTTCAATCCTTAGCTATAAAAGTTGAACATTTTATACATTTTTAACTACAAAATAATTATTAAATTATAAATTCGATACATTTTGTCAAAATTTGAACTTTAAATGCTTATAAAAAAAATTGTGCCTATGTATTTTTAATATTTTTCAACTGCTGTTGTAACATTATATTAGGAGCCTTGCATTAAATGTTCACGCTTTTTTAACCAACAAATAAAATTTTATTGAAATATATAGAAAAAAAATTGAAAACTGACGATGTCCGTAAACGGCTCAAAAAGAGTGAAATTATTTTCAAAATTTTATCGTGTATAGAAAATGCTAATATAAAAATTCAGTTAAATTTTCAAGTATCTACTGTCATACGTTTTTTAATTACAACAAAATAAGAAAATCGTTACATGAGAAATCGAGTGAATATCAAATGTTGTAAAAATATGAATTTCAAACACTTATAAAAATTTAATTTGACTTTCTTGTTGACATTTTTTTTTGATAAAGGTAGACAAACTTATGGATAATATTGTAAAACATTTTCAAATCTTAGATTTAAAAAGAAAAAATTTTATGAATTCTCAACTCAAAATTATTTGCTAATTTTCGTGATTTTTCAGTATTTTGTCAAGATTTGAACTTTAAATACTTATAAATAAAAACTGTGACTAAGGATTTTTAATATTTTTCAAATATTATAGTAACAATTTAGTAGGCGCTTTGTATTAAATTTTCAACCTTTTTTACCCAACAAATAAAGTTTTATTGGCATCCATAGAAAAAAATACTAATAAAAATTGAAAACTGAAAATATCCGTAAACAGCTCAAAATAAGTCAAAATATTTGGAAAATGTTATGGTATATAGAAAATGCTAATATAAATATTCAGTCAAAATTTCATGTACCTACGCTCATTTGTTTTAGAGTTACACCAAAAACCAAAATCGATTTTCTCGAAAACAGATTTTGCGTAAAAATTCTCGTTTTTCCTTAATTTTTCTTTTGTTTTTACGTCGCTTTTGAAAACTACTGGGAAATTTTTACTTTTGACCGCCCAAAGTACCAACTATCTAGTTTCCTATCAGAAAAGTTACTGTTGAAAAAAATCCAAGCATTTTTACTGTCCTAAAAGATGATGACAGACACAAAAATAAAAATAATAAATAAAAAAAAACAAACATCATTATAAAATCAATACATTCATCACTTCGCTCAGAATCCAAAAAATCAAGGAAAACCGTGAATTTTTTTAGCATAACCTGCAGTTTTAACTACATCGATTTAGTTTTTTTGGTGTACCTAACTCAAAAGCTAATATCCGTAGATACTTGCAAGTTTTACCAAATGTTAATTTTATTATTTTCCAAACACGATAAATTATTCAAAATATTTTAATTTTTTTTAGCTTTTTGAAGTATAAGACAAATTTTCAATTTTTATAATTTATTTAAAAATGAATGTTGATAAATTTTTTTTAGTTGGTAAAAATGCTTTGAAGTTGAATAAGTATAAGGTTCCTCATAAGTTGCTGTAGTAGCAGATTAAAAACATTAAAGATACGTAATAACGTAACAATTTAAAATTCAAATTTTGACAAAACAAGTTTTTAGAAAAATTATTAATAATATTAGGTACTGTGTTGATATGTCTAAACGTTGCATTATTTTTTTCCCAGGTACTTGCTAAAAGAATTTTTACTTTATAAAAATAACTATATTAAAGATTAAAATCATCATTAAACAATTAATGTATAAGTTGTGTATAAATGGAAGTTTGTATGTATATTACAGCTTAACTCTGGATATAATAACTATCTTATTTTCTGTAACCATGTGAACTGGCAACTCATTAATATTTTCAATATAGACTACCTACTATTTGTCTTATTGTTTGATAATAATCAAATAACAATTATAACAATAATATTTAACAAAGGAATTTATTTGAAATTTTCAAATAACAAATTTTACCATTAGCTTAATAAATGGGTAACAGTTTTTCAGACTTAAAAGTTTGAATGAACAAACAATTATATTTTTTTACAGAACAAGTCTTACCTAGTATTATTAAGGTAACATTTGCAAATTAAAACATTGAACACAAAACCTATTAACAAGTTACAAAATAAAAATAAAATTTCTACACAGTAACTAAAAATTGTGTGACTAATTTCAAAAACTCATGAGGTTTTTCAGCATGTAACCAATGACCAGCACCAGGTATATAATCAAATTTAACTGAAGGAAATATCTGTTTGATGGCCTCATGATCTGTTGGTTTCAAAAAAACTGAATCTCCACCTCCAATGAAATATGTTGGACCATCAAATGTTGATTCAATAGGTGGAAACACTGCAAGATTATTTTTAAAATTAACATTGATGGATTCCAAATTTATACGCCATTTGTATTTTTGGTTCACTTCGATAAGATTGGTTAGGAGGAACTGTCGAAGTATTGGACTCTGTATAACACAAAAACAAAAATTATTAATAATTAACTATTATAAACATATGATTATAATATAATATTTTATATTAATAACTATTGCAGCTATTCTCTACTAATTGTTATATACATTTTAATTCAAATTTAAAAATACATTTAATATGTGATTAAATCTAATGTCAAATCAGTAATTTACTAGGAATTCAAAATTTCTTCAAGATATTTAATTATTTTCATTTCCACATGCCAAAGAACTTCAGATTTATTCCTGTATCTGACATGAAGAAATTAAATAGTTCCTCTCACCTAACCTAATTAATAAAAAAATACAGAGAGAAATAAACATTAAAGATAACAAAAGTCAGATATTTAAAATTATTATATGAGTGGAGTTTAGATATTTAAGTTTTTTGCTGTTTTTGCCAAAGTTTTAGAAAATTAATCAATTTAAATTATCATCAGTGCTTATAACTAAAATTTGATAAATGATTTAATATTTTTTAAATATTTTATCATTATTTTTTTTATAATCGTTAATAAATTGAAACATATTGTGGAATATCTTTCTTAAAAATCTATATCTTTTTGTTGTAGTAATTTAAACAAGCAAATTGTTATAAGTCATAACTAGTACCTATAGAATTGCTTTGTTATACCTAAAAAAATAATTTAATACCCTGAAAAGGAATTAACAAATGTTAGATATAAATGTACATACAATTATATTATCCGTGAAACTTAAAGAAGTATGATATTATAATAACTAAATACTAGTAAGGGACCTCACACAATGAGTGTTTTCTTTTTAAAAAACTACATTTTTTAATTTCAATAATACATGTTGACAATTGTCACAATTTTTATTCTGGAAAAATATTCGGATTCTCCATAATATGTACGAGGGATCGATGGGGCTACATTTTTAATTTTTGTAATTTAGATTGCAAAAAATGTTGTTAAAATTTTCAAAACTTTAAACTTAAATATTTAATCAACTAAATACAATAATAAAAATGTGGATCGATTGATCCATCATACATGTTGTGGAAAATTAGAATATTTTGACAGATTGCAAATCAAGGTAATTGTTGAGACGTATGGTTGAAATTACAGTTGTCTGTTTGAATGAAAAATAAACATTTTTTTCAGTCACAAAATTATTAAATGATACATCCGTGTGAGATTCTCTGTATTGCTACCACAAATATCAAATATTACTGACGTGTCGTTCCGTCGCAATCCTAGAAAAATAAGATGCGGGTTACTAATACTAACGATGATTTACAACTAATACAACAAGGCTGATTTCCTTAGAATCCAGTAGTATGGGGGTCCCTTAAATATTTAATATTAATTATATTAACTAAAAACAGTATAAATTATTACTCTTAATAATATTATTATATTTTGCTTTATTTGAATTAAAAAATGTATACCTTAGGGGCACAATTAGTTGATGTGATTAGTGTAGAATACTGATTTTATTAATCACGTACACAATTAATAATAAAAATAAAATATTTAAAGATGTTTCTTTGATGTGAGCAGTCATCCATTATTGACATTCCTCAATTCTAATAATATAAATATAAAATAAGTAAATAAGACTAATATTGTAAAAAAAAAGTATTAATTAAAAATAAATTACCTTAGAGGCTTAAATAATAATTATTAGAACTTAACAATACAGATTGGTTATACTTGTAAGTTATAACATAACATACCTCTATCGAACTTTTCATATGTTCATCTGCCAATTTCCGAACTTTTGATATGGGTCCATTCACTTTTAAATTAACACCTCTTAAGACATCTATAATACTTTGAATATCACTCACTTCTTTACTGTTTATTGGTGATATATCAACTGGTATTAAGGATTCCACAAGTTCTGGCTAAATATATTTTACTGATTAGTTTTTAGCAGACATGTAATCAATAAAAATATTAATATCAAAACAAACCTTACATAGATGACTGCTAAGTACATCATTGTTCTGCCACCCATGCTGTGACCAATCAATGAAGCCTTTTCCACGCCTAAGTCTTCCATTAAAAATTTAACGTCTTCAGCCATAAGCTGATATGATTGCTCTAAAGTATGTGGTGAGTCTCCATGGTTTCGTGCATCAACAGTAATTACCTTGAAACAAAAAAACAAAATATAAACATCTTATAAATAAATCATGTGATAGATTTAAGACACATTATATAATTACTATGAGAGCTTTGTAATAATTAAAAGTTTTTTGATATCAATCTATAATAATATATATAAAAATAAGTGTACATTTTGAATAAATTTTATAACTCAAGATCCACCAAACCGATCTTGATAAAAATTTCAGGGCATATTAAGATTGATATGTAGATGGTTTCTGTGAAGTTTGTACACTGTGTGATAAGTGGTTCTGGAGTTATGGCCTCTTAAGTGCACACCTGGCGACATGGCCAAAAACAACAACAACGTCTATACACTTATTTTTATCTATATATATAACCCATAGCAACCATTAAAAACAAACATTTTTATCGTAAATTTCAAAATTCCTTTTTAAATTAGCCTATGACACTCACAAAGAATGTGGCTTTGTATTGGTGAAAGAATTTTCGAAATCGGTTCAGTAGTTTCAGAGTTTATCCCGAACATACAAACAAACACTATCATTTTATATACTAGTATAGATAAAAATGAATGTTTGTGTGTAGATTAGACCTCTGGGAAGATGATAGGCTAATTTAAAAAGTGTTAAATTTGTTTTTTTTTTATTCATCAAATTTTAGTACAGTTGCGTTAGGCTTTTGTATTAATTGATTATATTAATCCTCCGTAGGTGGAATTAAGTAAAAATGACAAACTTGGTACAATTTTGATACTTTAGAGTTAAATCATACACTTACGTACAAACAGCATGGGGTCCGCGATCTACCGCAGGTAGATTGTCTACCAGATAATATACTGCTGCGAATCAGAATTTTTATTCCGGGCAACAGAAAAGTTAAGATAAATTTTGAACACCATACACCGAATATTAAATAATGAATTGAATAAAGTTTGAGTCATATAGAATTGGTACATTTAACGGGCAACGAAGTGCCAGCGGGATCAGCTAGTATAATATAATATGTACATAATATATTATGATTTAATATAATTATACCTAATGAATAATATAAAATTGAAAATAAATTAACACATTTTTATAATTATTTTATCCATTACTTTGTTCTGTACACTTAAATTTCTCTAAAAATCTATTCCAGAATATATCTGCATTTCAGATCCATTCTGATAATCCAAATTTTGAATAGGTACATCTACTTATATTCTTAATTTCAATACAAATGCTATAATTTTTTTTTTTATCTGATTTAAAGTAGTTATATAGGTATAAAGTAGTATAAAGTAGTTATATAGGTATTCCATTCGAGGACATTTTTTGTGTTTTTAGTTCCAAAATAATAATAAAATTAAAAGTAAAATAGGTAGTTGTTATGTACCAGATAATGTTATTATAGCCACATAGGTATTCATTTTTTTTTGTGTTTAGCTAATAATTCACTACCTAGTATAAATTATTAAGATTAAATAGGTAATTATCATGTTTAAATAGGATATATATTTCTATGAACCAAATAAAAAAAAGAAATGTAAAGTCAGGAAACAATTACCTAACATTTGACCAAAACACAATTTGTTCAGTTCACTGAATAAAATAAAACTATACATATACCTAGTAATTTAAAATAATACCCGGATAACATAAAATTATTTAGGAGATAAAATAACAATAAATAATTATATCGGAAAAATATTATTCAACAATCAGTAATTCTGTAGATTGGTTTTAGGTGTATATTCAGTTTGATGATTTAAGATTTGTTTAACAAAATCAATAGTTCATAAAAATATTAAGTACATACTTAACTAATAAATTAATTGAATAGTTGTTACTCAATGAAGGTATTTCTAATCTAATCTAAGGTTGGTGTTTGACCTTTTCACTAAACTTTTTGTTAGTAGGTATTCTATACATTTTAAAATTCTTTATAAGTACATTTACTAAAATATTATGTTATGATGAGCTAAAAGAGTAAATACTATTCATAATTTACAATACTGAAAGTCTTAACTCAGAGAACCATAATATTATACCTAATAACTTTTCATAATTAATAACAAGAGTTCATTTTTAATTTATACAATTTTTAAAAGATCAGCTATGTAAGCAAATAAAAACAACATGTGACAATTATACTAATGTCTAAATTTGTATAAGTAATTACCAATTACTTATTAAATAAAAAATTGTTACCTAGGTAGTTATTTGAAGACTGAAAATAAAAGCATACCTAATAATATAATACTATTACCTATTGCAATAATTATTCATAGGAGGTTAGGACTAACCTAGGAGGACATAGAACCCAAATATGTTGTTAATGTCTGACACACGTACGACATGACAAATGTTACGCCCAGC
Source organism: Sitobion miscanthi (assembly GCA_008086715.1). Taxonomy (NCBI): domain Eukaryota; kingdom Metazoa; phylum Arthropoda; class Insecta; order Hemiptera; family Aphididae; genus Sitobion; species Sitobion miscanthi. The sequence continues at coordinate 19,980,568 of CM017799.1, read as the reverse complement.
AGATCATGATTAGTTTAAAAATTAGAGTGAATCTTATAAAATGTAAAGGTAAGATTATTATCTAAGTTCTAGGGTATCACACAGGCTTTTTATTATATTTTAATTTTAAATTGAGTTACGAGTATTTTGAAATTGTAAATTGTTTGTAGGTATATCTTAAAATATAGTCATAACTCACTTTAAAATTAATATATAACTAAAAGCCTATGAGAGGCCCTTGATAATAATCTTAAATTAAATTTTATAAGAGATCAAGAATTCACTCTAATTTGTAAAGTAACAGGGCTAAACGTGATCTGCCGAGAGTCAAATTTGCTACGTTGTACAATCGCAAGACAGAGACAACATAATATGAATTAATAATTTGAATACTCACTTTTCTATGGGTCATGTTGTGGAGGGTTTTGGACAGACTGTTCCAGTTGGACTTGCAGCCAAACAGACCGTGCATGATGATGATTGGCGGTTTTCGTTCACCGTCGGCGGCCGACTCGTATGAGGTGTACGACATTTTGATGGGCTCCAGTTTGGCGCTCAAAGGCCGCCGGGTCTCCTTCAGCAAGCACGTCATGGACAGAAACGACTTGGACTTGATCATGGTGAAACGGCTACCGTACGGCCGACTATTGATGAACAGTGGGCAACGCACGTGAAACCCAACAGAAATTCGACGACGTACCAGTCCGAAATGGTAGTGAGATGATGTAATGATTTGTAAATTACTATAATAGAATAATGAAAAAATAATCGTTCGAACAAGGCAGTGGAAAACTGCTGGTCGGACGAGAGATAAAAAAACTACAATGAAAAAAATTTGTCCGATAATGGCGAAACCATTGATAAATATTATCTATCCACGGACTATTACACATATTATTTATATTACACCATAGAACATTATTGAAGCGACACTCTTGGGCGGCCAACGTTAATGAATCGAGAATGTTTCATGGCCTTGAAATTGTTCGTAACTTCTTATCTTACCGCCAAGCTTACAACATCATTCTTGTTGATAATTGTGCGACAAGTAATTCTTGTTGATAATTGTGCGATAAGAGTATTATAAAATATAAATTATAATATTACGTAAATTTCTAGATTCTGAGTGGAACGATGAATGTATTGATTTTACAATGATGTGTGTTTTTTTAATTTTTATTTTTTTTTGTGTCTGTCATCACCTTTTAGAACAGTAAAAGGACTTAGATTTTCGTCTACAGTATCTTTTCTGATAAGTACTTTGTTGTGAGGGGGGGGGGGGTCAAAAGTAAAAATTTTCCAGTAGTTTTCTTATAAGCACCGTAAAAACAAAAGAAAAATTAAGGAAAAACGGTAGTTTTTACGCAAAATCGATTTTTTACTAACTCTAAAACAAATTACCGTAACTACATGATATTTTGACTGAATGTTTATATTTGCATTATCTATGCACCATAAATATAAGCGCAACTAGTGTTTGGGATTTGACGGGGGGGGGGGGGGGGGGGCGAAATCTTACTTTGATAATACCGAATAAGCTTAAAACAAAATGCAGGAAATGTTTGGGGATCTAGGATTTTTGGATGGCTTAGCCCCTAAAGCCTCCCTCCTATTTGAGCCTATTGCCATAAATATTTTTACTTATTTTAAGCTGTTTACGGATATTTTCAGTTTCCAATTTTCTTAGTTTTATGTTCTATAAATATCAATACAATTTTATTTGTTGGGTAAAAAAACTTGAAAATTAATAGAAAGATTCTAATATATTGTTTCAAAGACAAATAAAAAATTATTAAAAATCCAGTCACAATTTATTTTATAAGCATTTAAAGTTAAAATATTGACAAAATACGTAAAATTCACGAAAAAGTGCAAATTATTTTGAGTTAGAAATTTATAAAAATGTTTCTTCTGAAATCTAAGATTTGAGCGATTTATAGTGAGTTTGTTATTTTTTCGTTATTCTGATCGCGAGATCATTATAATTTAGGGACCAAAATTTCCGAAAAAACCCGGGTTTTTTCCCGTTTCTTTCGGAAAAATTGGGAAAATTTGGTTTCATTTAAAATTTCCAAAAAAATGGTTTTGACGAAATAAACTGGTTTTTTTCCTGAAAAATTGAAAATATTTCATGAAAAAGTTTAAAGCATGTAAAGTTCAAATCTTGGCAAAATACGGAAAAAAACGAAAATTAGCAAATTATTTTGTATTGAGAATTCATAAAAAATTTGTTTTTAAATCTAAAATTTGAAAATATAATGCAAGATTACTCATAAGTTTGTATACCTTTATCAACAAAAAAAATGTCTATAAGCAACTCAAATTAAATTTTTTTGAGCGTTTGAAGTTCATATTTTTACAAGATTGGATATCCACTAAAATTATCATGTAGTGATTTTGTTATTTTGTTGTAATTCAAAAACAAATAAATGTAGATACATGAAAATTTTATTGAATGTTGATATTTTCATTTTATATACACTACGAAATGTTGACTCTTTTTGAACCGTTTACGGACATTGTCAGTTTCAAATTTTGTTGGTATAAATATCAATACAATTTTATTTGTTGGGTAAAAAAGCATGAAAATTGAATACAATGCTCCTGATATATTGATAAATAGCCGTTGAAAAATATTAAATATACAAAGGCACAGTTTTTTTTATAAGCATTTAAAGTTCAAATTTTGACAATGGTCAATAGAACAAGATGAACTAACTTTTATGTTGAAGGTTATTTTTAATTTGTATATGAAACTACCTATAATATTTATAAACTTTAGATAAGTATAACAGTGCGATGTTAGTAAAATAGTAATCCATCATTAATGAACTAAATATTTTGAATAATTTTTCTGTTTAAAATTCTGGGCATTTTAGTTTGAACTTTGTAATGTGTATTTCCACAATATAATTTATGGGTCTAGGTATAAATATATAATATCAAAATCAAGGGGTATTGATAAGGTGTCGTCACTTGTTTGAAAACTTGATTGAACATTTTACTACATATAGACGTCATCACCGGGAGCACTGTATATCCAAAAGAGGCCGATTATGAACAATTTTGTACACCAAAGCTATAAAAAATAGAATATATATTATGATTTAAGGAATAAAGTTCAAAATTTTTCATTGCATAATAACTTCTATGTTCTAAATTATTTATATGTATGTATTTAAATACTTTCTTTTAATCAAATACAATTATTAATATTACTAAATATTGTCATTTTTAAATTTCCTATTAAAAAAAAAAATATATGAAAAATGTGAGAGTTAATTCACTAAATTATCATACATAATGCTTTCAAAGTGTTACAATTAACAAGTTGTTAATTAATTAAAAAAATAGATTTTAAATACAATTCATAATATGTTGATATTATATTAATACTAGTATTCTTATTACTATTTGTTACCAAATGAATATATTTGAATACCTTTTTATAAGCATTTATTACTCAGTTGCACCTATAATCATTGATTATAATTATATTCTAGTATTTATAGTAAAATATATTAAATCATGCTATTACATATATATTATTATTATTATTAACAGAGATCCTTGGGATAGAAACATATCTTTATGCTAAATGGTTGATAGATTTATATGGTCATCCTAGATCAGTGCTTATTTCTTTAGACTTTAAGCGTTTATGGAAAAAGTTTAAATGCTTAAATATTAATGCTAATATAATATTTCTCAAAAGTATATTAAAACATTAATTTACTATACATTTTAATAATTTATCTGTGTGAAATAGTACATGTAATTTTAGTATATACCTAATCCAGAAAAAACAATTAATAATTCTGATTAAGAGAGCCTTGACAGTTTTACATTAAATTTTGGGAGCCTCTTGACAAAAAAAATTTGAGAAGCACTGTACTAGATTTTACTGTAAAATATCTAAATATATATAACTAGCGGTCCCAGTAAACGATCATGTTTGTAATGTTGCATTTCAATTTAAAAACTTCATATACATTTTTCACTGTTTATTTTTCTAACATAATTTGTAGTTATTGAAGAAAAAAATAAACAACATTTTTGACAAAGATTTGTTGCTCAGTACACAGTCAAATATTAACCAAATATATCATAACGCATCATGCCAAAACAGAATGATATTCACTTGCAAAAGAAAAAAATTAGCAAGTTGCTAAAAACAAGAAAACACCAAAAAAACTAAACATTTTTCAAAATTAGTTGAAGTTTATAAGATAATTATTATGAATAATATTATAATATAAATAATATACCTAATCATATAATAAAATATGCAAAATCTTTTAAACATGTTTTTAGAGTTTTTTATGAGCTTTAGAAAATAATACTCCACTCTACCAGACTACTATTAAAATTAGAAGCAGAATCATAATAGTTTTTTAATTTAATTTAAAGATTTTAATTAGGTTGCAAATATCCCAAGAAGTGACTAAATTATGCATCATAAATTTCATAATTGATGTCTACTTGAAAAAAAATATTTAAAACAACAATGCAAATGTAAATTATAATTACAGGCTCCAATTATTATAAATTATAATATATATTAGATGCTAACTCCAAAAAAAATAACATTTTAATTCATAGTTTTAAGGCATTTTGTATTTAACAGTATGAAGAAATAGGCCTTCATAGGATAGGATGTCTATAGAACTGTGGTAATATTTTCAATCAAGAGGGTATACATATAGAGGTCCAGAGTGACGACACAAAGGTCAATACACCTTGATCAAAACACAGCGTACAAAAAAATTAAATGCATCGAATCAATATACACTGATTTTACGGCAACCAACAATTATTATTATAACTAATAGCTTTAAAACCCATCGCAACCATTTATAAACAAAAATTTCTACCGTAAATCTCTAAATCCCCGTTTGAGCACATTCCCTGGTTGGACCTAGGGGGATGATTTGAGAATCTAAACCATCCGAGGCGTCACCCAAACGCATACAAATAAATTCATTCAAACCGGTCCGGCCATTCTCGAGTTTTAGTGAGACTAACGAACAGCAATTAATTTATTATATATATATATATAGATTAATAAATTATTTATTATTTATTTATCTGACAGGACCCGACAAGTAAAGATAGGTAACTATTACTCGTTATTTATCAAAGTATCATATACTTTACCACAGGGTGGTAATTTATTCCCCCTATTATTTAATTTATTTATTAATGATGTTGGGCATTCATTTCGTTACTGAAAATTTTTATTATTTGCTGACGGTCTTAAACTGTATATGCCAGTTTTAACAGTAGATGAACAGTAAACTTTAAGCGTTGTACGGGTGCGTAAAACACCAAAATCGTGAACTTCGTAAGGCTATACCATAAAAACCAATGATTTCTCGGTAGTCGAGTTTTGGACAAGTACCTACATAAAAACTTAACTATAAACTGATAATAATTCATATTGTGAATTAATTAGGTACCAAAAAATTATAACTTCACACTGTATGTAATGGCACTGGTGGGAGAATGTATTAGAATGTCTATAAACTTTTGGACCAGTTTGAATAGTTAAATTTGCGAACTTTAATTGAAATAGAAAACCAGAATAGGTGCATTGCAGATCACAAAGATTTCTATAAAAAAACATACGATTATTATCAATATACGGTATACATACTGAATATAACACTAAAATATATAAGTTCTATGGATTCATCATAGTAAATAATATATATTATAATATCTATGGTAATCGTCAATCGTCGACATTCGTCGGCGACGGTTAACGATTTTAATAATTTTAGCAAATACTATTGTATTATAAATATAATATATTGATTTCAGTGAACAAAAAAATAATAAGACACCAATATAAACGGACAGTTCGTTAAACCGTACATATTATAATTTAAGTTTTAACACAAACTCGTAAATTTCGTTATGATCAGGTTATTTTCATAAAATATTTCGATACTTTCAAGTTTCAACTCATCGGAGTGAGATGATTAGATGAAGATAGATCTGGATAGCTGTCTCTTCGGCGATGGCGGCACTCTATTTATACGTTTCACCGGAAGAGTAGATGTTTACGAGTAAGTTTGTTTTTATATTATTACCTACTATTTTATATTTACTCTTTAGACTTAAATTAAATATTTATTGCCATGGACAATCTATTAGGTGACGCAGAAGCATTTATAAGTTTAATCCCAAAAGCGCAATGTAAAAAATACGCAGACCGTCTTCGTTTCACCACGCCAAGTTTAATACGCACCTTTTTTCATGTTATACTATACGCCGGGTATCACCTTAGGTTTGCGCGAAGTATTTAAAATAATATAATATTATTAATCTTTATATTTTATATTTTTATGTACATAAATACATTATACACCCCATATATTTTATTAGCATACCCTTTTTAATGTAGTTTATTATACCCTAGATGGCTATAGATAGCTTTTTACTATTGGCATTCAGTGTAAATATAGTTTCTGATCGACTTACCTATATGTAAGTACCTTCTTTAAAATAATTATTCATATCAAATAATCTTAACAATTTAATGCAAGGATTCTCATAAATTGATCTTACAGCAGCCTTAAAACACCAAAAATACATTTGTAAATCATTTACAAAATTTGAGTTCCCTATTATAGTGTAGGTACTAATACAAACAATATATTGCTATTCGAAAACACAATTTCGTATACCTATTATTATTTACTAAATACCTACAATTAAACTAAACTGACAATAAACATATGATTACATACTGAGTGCCTATAATAAAATATTATATATTAAAATTGAATCTTTATTACGAATACTTATCGTTTATACAGACCACAAGAAAAAATAATTAAAAATATTAAAAAATAAAGAACACTTCATCATTGTAAAATTAATACAGTCATCGAACCGCTCAGAATCTAAAATTATAGACTTGGAGTTTTTGAAATCTAGTTGGTATTATAGTATTTGACGAATTTACTGTATACGTTTATGCCTTTATGTTAACTCTAAAATCCAGTAATCACATTTTCATTTAATAATTCATTAAATACAATATGCTCTAATAAAAATATTCTTGTGCTTCTGATATCTATTCACCATCTTAATCAATAATTAAATTGATAAACGAAAATAATAATTTAAATAATACCTATATCATATTATTATAATTCAAATTCAAAATTATAAACTATTTTGGTTTATTGTCATATCAAATTTCAATGAACAAATTGTTCCTTAACACGGAACTCTTTGATATAAAAAGTTGCATTATATTATATCCGTGGATTCATCATATTGACGTAGGCACCGATGTATAGTATCATTTATTTATTTATCTATGGCTAATCTCAAAAGTCGTTGCAGAAGGCACAGTCGGTTAAAAATTCTAAAATTTCAATAAGCAAAGAATATATGAGTAAAAAACTTACTGCGTTTCGTATAATTTTATTTTTCATAAATCACAATATTCTAAGTTCTGTATTCTGGAGCGTTTCCTCATCGGCGTCGCAGTTCACACACGTCACGAATTCCGCCGATAGGTTAGTTAGAGTTGAGTAGTTAGTATGAGCCGATAATTAAAGTAAGTTAGTTTTTATATTCTTTTGGGGTCTTTAAGACTTAAAATAAATATTTAATGTCACAAGCTATCTAAGCGTCGTAGGCGCATATTTTAGTTCCGAACTAGAAATGTATAAAATACGCGAGATATAAACGTCGTCGTCGTTTTTCCAGTCCCTGTTCGTGGAATAATTATGATCAGTAGGTGCATACCTATATAGGGTACTTAATATATATAATGTTTAATTTATAGAAATATAAGTTATAAGTTATAACTGATAATAGACATAAAATACAATTTTAATTAATAACTGATAATTTTTTTCCCAAATACAACGTTATAAATTATAGGTAACTATTTATTTAGTGTCACATACTTAACCTCTATTGTTCACCTAATATCTATATTCTATATCATAGGGATTAGGGACGTATAACCATGTACACATAAAAGTAATATTTACAGAATGGTCAACTGCCTATCCTGACGTGTGCGCACTTATGAATAATACACCTACTCATATACTCGTATAGGTATATAAATTGTGTAATACTACATACACGAATGTGTTACCTATTATGTCCCTAAAAGTTCAACAGTTTTTATTATATTTATTTATTTTTTACATATAGATATAAGGTTCATTACAAGACTAATTAAAATCACATTTATTTTAATTTTTTCGAACACTATGTTTCAAAAATTATTAATTAAAATATAATTGGTATAGTATTAAATGAATTAATAAAATAAACGAACACACCTACTATAATTATTAGTAATAATAATATATCCATGTATAAATTATTAAAATACAAAACGAACAAACGAAAAACGATTTTGAGCAAAGACATCGTTAACTAATAAATAATATTGAGATTAAAGTAATTTATTTTACTATTAGGCATTAATACCTACAATAGTTGGTTAAAGTCATTTTCGCCCAAAAAATTACATTTGGAAGTGTCATCGTGTATATAAATTTATATATAAATTCTTAATTCAAAAAGGAGCTAAATGAGTTAAATGATTTTGTCAAGGGAGTGGGGGGGGGAGGATATGATTGATTTTTTAACATGCACTATTTTAAGGGTTCTAAACCTGAGGGGTGCGCCACTCTAAGGAAGAGTGATACAATTTCGTTGGTGGTGGGGAGGGCGTGAAAATGTTTAAAAAAAACACGAATTTATTTAGTTATTTTGTTATTTAGGTGATACATATTAATTAATAGGTATTTCTTAAATTTTTTTTTATATTTTATTCGAAACTTTATTTTTAAATATTGGGATCAATAAAACTATTTTCATTTAATCACTATTTTATATCAATAAGAATTTGTTAATAAACCAAGTAATAAATAAATGGTTACCTGCAAGTAAAAAAACCGCTATCCATATTATAAATTTGAATTCAATTTACCGCATAGAAGCAAATAAATGTTTTTTTGAAGATAATGTAAAAATATCCATCATCCATCGGTTAGGACCATATATGTATTTTCTATGATTGGGATGGTGAGGTTATAATTATAAATAATCCATGGCAAATGACAATCGTCCGAGACGAACAGCGATTCCAATACGTACTCACATATTATTTCATTCCATTCTGGTTATTAAGCTCGGTGCCTATTTTTATAAATGTCATTAATCTCAATACTTCCAGACTGAACTTTTGGATCGGAGATATGAAGACGCGCGCTGCATTTTCCTTGGCGGAGATGCACAGCTCTGACACTAGACAATATTATACACTCGGAGGGAACGCGTTTCGCCGGAAGAAAGAATAAATATTACATAAGTTTTGTCCTTCTATTCTGTTGACGCGGTAGACCTAATGTAAAATTTATTGTCAGGCAAACTTATATACCCGGTAGACGTAGAGTAGTTTTTAAAATCAAGTTGTTATAGGTGTACAAAAATTAGGATATTATAAAAAAATACCTTAAATTATAATACATTGTCTACAACTATTAATTTATTGATATAGTAGAATAATTTTTTTAATTTGAAATCAATGATCAGGCAATGCTTTTATAAATAGGAAGGTAGGTTATTATACCTACCTAATAAAATAAGAAAATACATAATGATTAATGTTATTTAATATGATTTGTAAGTACATAGCAGATTATACCTACCACTTGGCAACGATCCGTCACTATAGTTTAAGTTTGCATTAAATGTGAAACATATATTTTCTATGCGTACGGGGTACGGGCATTAAACATTTGGGTTTTAAGAGAACGCCTCAAATGCACGTTTTATTTTGGGAGTTTAACAGGATATACCTATAGGATTTTTTCTTCAAATTTTCACTATTGATATTGTGATATTATTTACCTAGGTTAAGTTTCTGTTTAGAATCGATCGACAGGTTTACCTAGTATATCACATTTTTAATTTAAATTCTGATAGTCGAGTATGGACAAGTACCTACGTAACTATTATAATTCGTATCGTAATTTAATTACTAAAGAAATAATCTCTCCAACAGTGTCTAGGGCCACCGGCAGGAGAATGCATTATAGAATGTCTATAAATTTGTGGTCTAGTATACGGTTAAAATTGGCATGCGACCAACAACTGGGGGCTTGTTCTGGAAAATTTAAATGATCTAATAAGATTCATCTCATTATTTGAATTAAATTAATTTTTAAGCGATTTTTGTTTTAATCAATTTTTTAATTTATTTCATTCAACACACTCGTCTCAGTTTTCTAGTACCTCTAGATTTCTCACGAAATTCATATCTCTCATCTCACAGCTTTCATATCAAAAATCAAAAAAAAAAAAATGTATTTTTACCCTGAAATAGAAAACCAGAATATATAACAGAGCATAAAGATACTAGTATTCTATACTAGATAAGTTTCAATTAGCGATATGTTGACGGATGAAGATAGCTGTTTCTTCGGCGACAGCGGGTGCTGCAGTACAGCTAGGTTTACTGGAAGAGTCGATGTTTATGCGTAAGTTTGTTTTCATATTATTTTGGGGTTTAAATTTACTCTTAAGACTTGAATTAAATATTTATTGTCACGGAAATCTGTTAATCGGTAACGTAGAAGCATATACGTTTACTACAGTTTCGTAGCAGATTTTGATTCCGTCACGGGGTATGTATATTTCTTTATTTTTCTGTAGGTTTCTTTTTATTATTGTTAATTGATCAGGGGATGTATTGCCTGAAAACTTTCAATATTTGTATTGTAATTATACTGGTATACACTATTCCGGCTATCAATAAAGTCGTGTTAAAAATTAGAAAATTGGTCAGGTATATATTTTTTTAAGTAATATCTTTCGAGTAGGGAATTCGCTCCATGATATTTAAATATTTTCACCGATAATCAAGTACGATGACTTGTAGGTAACTAGAGACTGAGTGAATAGGAATTAGGAAGTGTGTGATACGGCGAAGATAAGGAAATGGGTCAACAGGATAGAATAAGAAATTAATTAATTACGGGTAGTGTACATATTGCAGTGAAAACAAGAGAGAATAGGTTTAGGTGGTTCGGTCACTGTATGATAAGAGAGAGTGAGAGTGACTAAAGAAGTTAATTTAGGGGGGAAATGAGGGGCGAGAAGACTAGCTGAAGAAAAGATGGATAGACAGAATACCGATCATATGGAGGTGTGGAATTAGAGTGGCTGAACCTTTATATAGCTGTGAGAGACGGGGGAAGAAAATGTGTAAAGGTAGAATAGTTATGTTAACAATGCCGAATACGTAGGGAAGGATCATGAATTGCAAAGGCTCCATGGCTCCAATGGCTCCATGGCTCCATGACTCCATGGCTGAAACTATACCGTTACCGGTTGGTATAGGTTTACAACCTCGACTTATAGGATAGAATAAAAAGATCATTTGCTGGTTGGGATGTCAGCGCACTATTTGTTTTCCATCTTTGACCCACGCGTAGCATACCAAATGTGCGATTAAGAAAACACTAAAATGATTGTGTGTGGGTCAGAGAGAGAAATAAATGGTGCGCTAAATGGTGACATCCTCTTAAGTGTTATCAAGTTGAACAAGCAGTTGATTGTTGACAAGTTGACATTTTGACACCACATTAACTGTGGTAGGTATTATGATTGGAAGTAAAAGTAATTAGCAGGGCTGTGAATTTAATGCAATGAAAAAAGTATAATAATAAATAATAATTCAATTGGTTTACAAAAAAAAATTCTTTATTCACACACTTGGTAGGTAGGTACCTATTTATTTTTCTAACGGATGAACCGAAAATATAAAAACATTTTAAGAAAATAAGCGTAAATACGAATCAATAAATGAAAACATGCTATTAAACGAACTAACCCAAAAAAAACCGCATATTGGTAACGGTGTTGTAATAATAGGGATCTCCCAAAAAAATACGTACTAATAGTTCAAACAAATCATAAAAGCCAACTGTAATAAATATTAATTTATGAAAAAGTATATAAAAAAGCATTATTATTATAAATGAAACAAAACTATGAACTATAGACCGTAACATAGCATAGGTATTTCTATATTTTTAGCTCCATAATTTCTGTTAAAATATTAGGAAAATGTATTAAGTACCGTAAAAGTGCTAAATTTGAGCTATTACTAATAATATTATATTCATAAAAAATTATCATAGAAGGTTAGGTACTGTTATTCCACATACCTATTATAGTTTAATTTAACTACAACCAGTGGCGCCTGGGTCCTTCAAAAATGGTGGTTCGAATGTACATTTCACACCACATTTTTTGTTAATTCTCACAGTCTCTCTTCAATTTCAAATTTTTTCTTTAAATTATTCCAAATTATCTTCAAAATATAAATGTTTAATAGATTGGAAGACTTGATTAAGTATTTAATCATTTATCTAAAAGAGATGTGCCGGGTCGCCACATTACTATATCGAGGGGCCATGGTGTAAGTGTCGTCCATAAATATCATACCATATATTATATTAGAAATACAAACTTAATATTTCACTAACAGTAAAAAAAAATATTACGAAATGTACTATACTCATATTATATTATGATTGTATTAGTTACAAACTCTTGAATTAAGAGTTATGTTTGAGGATTTATTAATTTCCTAAAAGGAAATGCCTCAAAGTCTTGTGTAAATGATATTGTCTTATGTTTTCCCAATCTAATTAAACAAAATACTGAAAATTAATGAAATCACAAATATTAATAGAATAGAGAGACTGTGCGTTGATTTACAAATTTGTCTTAAATTTACTTTTTGCATAGAGGAAGGTGGGCTGGGCTTTTAATATCAGAGTATGGGGGACAGGGCTGGGATTTCATATTATGAATTGAAATATTTGTGGACACTGGACGACCAAAAGGACCATCCTCCATAGCATGTTTCAATTAGTCCAAAATAAAATTAATTGAATACGTTATAAAGTTGCTCCCATGCTCGACATTATCCTGGTATTTTTTTAAAAAAAATATGAAGCTAAAAATGTTGTTTTTAAAAAACCTTTCATGTGCATGTGTTGTCTCCGAGTGTGTGTGGTGAGAGGATAGATGCTGATAAGTCATTAATAGAGACTCGTTGATCGATCTTATGCTGGGTATGGTTCCATCATAGATAATAAAGATATGGATAGGACATATATCAGCGGTCTTCGAGGGGAACAATTGAGGCCAAATAAAGTATACCTACTATCAATATAAAGAAGCCTCAATTGCCTTCCCCTCTGGGACCGCGGCCTCAAATGTATTTAACATAGGCGTGGCCTATCCATATCTTTATTATATATGGGCTCCATCCATGGATTTATGAATTAAGGTGTCAACAGTCAACGGTTCAACTTGATAATCAAACACTTAAGTTTGGCAACCTGCAACTCAGGATCTTTTTATTCAAAGTGTCCTAATAAGTCATAAGGAGGTTAGTTAGGTAAACCTATGGTTGGTTGAAGCTATGGTGCCGATGGACGACTAGTGAGACAGGTCGTGAGCTTTGCAAAGATCTTTTTCTACTAACTTTACTATCAAGGTATTCGATATTGTAAACATAACAATGAAAGAAAATATTTAAATATTATTAATTTGGTTCGGTTAGGTAAGGATAGGACAGGAAATTAGACGTTAACTAATTATCATAGTTTTTAACACGGTCTTAAAGACTGTCAGCTAGATTGTACCAGTATAGTTATTTAAAACTTAAATACAGCCAACATTAAATAATGATGTTTTTACCACGACAAATTATAAAATATAAAAAAATATTATTTTATTAGGATTTTATAATGTTTTCAATACTCATGAGTTTTTGTAAATAGAAAATGTATGAAATCAATAGTTTTAATTTAAAATATGGTTTTGTGTTTTGGTATCCTATTGTCAAAGAATTCTCAAGATTTCCTTCCCACATTTTTTTACATCCTTAATAAATTACATTCATTTTTATACATTTTCTAATACATATATTAAAGTGATACACCTCTGATCATAATAACTGTTCGTATTATTACAATGTAAACAATACCTAATTTTTGGAATGTAGCTATTAGGTACGGTTGTATTTAGCTTCCAGCGTATTCTTTTGTTTAGTGTTATTTCACCCAGGTTTCTCAAACAATTTTTTTTTCAATTCTTTGAATTCTAATAGTATGATTTGTATAAATATATTTCAACATTAACCGGTTATACCTAGGAGTACACTGAGTACCTGTGTACATACTATATAATTTGAAAAGAGGCTGTCTCACGTTCGCCATTCAATATAATTTTTATATATTTGACTTTTTTAAATTTTTTATATATATCTTAATTTAAAACATTTAAAAACTGTTTAAGATTTTGGATATTTTAGTTTGAACTATTTAATGTGTGGTTTTACTATTTAATTTTTCTATAATTTTTTTGTTTTCTAAAATGCATTTGTCTGCGGGCGCTTACACCTACCATCAATTTTTTTTAAAGATTTTAACTCTAGCTGCATTTTTCAAACATTTCAATTTTATTCGTAATTTTTTTAACTGTTGTATTTTTTGTAGATATTATTTATACATTGATAACCTGATACCCTCTGTATTATCGTTCTTTAGTGAGATTATCATTTTGAATAGTTTTTCTGTTTAAAATTCTGGGCAATTTTGTTAGTACTTTGTAATGTGTGTTCCTAAAGTAAAATTGTTTCTAAATATTTTTTTGGTTTTCTAAAATGCATTTGCCTGCGGGCGCCAACACCCCCTTTCAATTTTTTTTTTTTTTAGTAATGTGGCTCTAGTTAAATTTTTGTGTAGATTTCAACATTGATAATCTGGTACCCTATGAATAATCCTTCTTTAATAAACTAAATGTTTTGAATAATTTTTCTGTTTAAAATTATTGGGCATTTTTGTTTATGCTTTGTCATGTTTATTCCATAAGTATAGTTTTCTCCATATTTTTTTTTTTTGGTTTCTAAAATGCATTTGCCTGCGGGCGCCAACACCCCCTTTCAATTTTTTTTTTTTAGTAATGTGGCTCTAGTTAAATTTTTTTGTAGACTTGAACATTGATAATCTGGTAACCTATGAATAATCCTTCTTAAATGAACTACCTATAATTATTTTTAATAGTTTTTTCATTTAAGATTATGGACAACTTAGTTTGAATTTTTTAACGTGTGTACCTACTATTTAATATTTTCTAAATTTTTTTTTGTTTTCTAAAATGCATTTGCCTGCGGGCGCCAACACCTCCCTTCTAATTTTTTTTTATGATTTTGTATCTAGCCGAATTATTAAACATTGATAACCTTGACTCATCCGAATAATCCTTGTTTAATGAACTAAATATTATGAAAAGTTTTTTCAGTTTAAGATTATGGACATCTTAGTTTGAACTCTTTAACGTGTGTTCCTACTATTTAATTTTTCTAAATTTTTTTTTGTTTTCTTAAATGCATTTACCTGTGGGCGCCCACACCCCCCTTTCAATTTTTTTTTTTTAGTAATGTGACTCTAGTTGAATTTCTGTGTAGACTTGAACATTGATAATCTAATACTCTATGAATAATCCTTCTTAAATGAACTACCTATAATTATTTTAAATGGTTTTTACATTTAAGATTATGGACATCTTAGTTTGAACTCTTTAACGTGTGTTCCTACTATTTAATTTTTCTAATTTTTTTTTGTTTTCTAAAATGCATTTGCCTGCGGGCGCCAACACCCCCTTTCAATTTTTTTTTTTAGTAATGTGACTCTAGTTGAATTTCTGTGTAGACTTGAACATTGATAATCTAATACTCTATGAATAATCCTTCTTAAATGAACTACCTATAATTATTTTGAATGGTTTTTACATTTAAGATTATGGACATCTTAGTTTGAACTCTTTAACGTGTGTTCCTACTATTTAATTTTTTCTAATTTTTTTTTTGTTTTCTTAAATGCATTTGCCTGCGGGCGCCAACACCCCCTTTCAATTTTTTTTTTAGTAGTGTGTACCTATTATTTAATTTTTCTAAATTTTTTTTTTGTTTTCTTAAATGCATTTGCCTGCGGGCGCCAACACCCCCTTTCAATTTTTTTTTTAGTAGTGTGTACCTATTATTTAATTTTTTCTAAATTTTTTTTTGTTTTCTAAAATGCATTTGCCTGCGGGCGCCAACACCTCCCTTCTAATTTTTTTTTTTTATTAGTGTGTACCTACTATTTAATATTTTCTAATTTTTTTTTTGTTTTCTTAAATGCATTTGCCTGCGGGCGCCAACACCCCCTTTCATTTTTTTTTTTAGTAGTGTGTACCTATTATTTAATTTTTTCTAAATTTTTTTTTGTTTTCTAAAATGCATTTGCCTGCGGGCGCCAACACCCCCTTTCAATTTTTTTTTTTAGTAGTGTGTACCTACTATTTAATTTTTTCTCATTTTTTTTTTTGTTTTCTAAAATGCATTTGCCTGCGGGCGCCCACACCCCCCTTTCAATTTTTTTTTTTTAGTAATGTGACTAGTTAAATTTTTGTGTAGACTTGAACATTGATAATCTAATACCCTATGAATAATCCTACTTTAATAAACTAAATATTTTGAATAGTTTTTCTGTTTAAAATTCTGGGCAATTGTGTTAGTACTTTGTAATGTGTATTCCTTAAGTATAATTTTCTACATATTTATTTTTTGGTTTCTAAAATGCATTTGCCTGCGGGCGCCAATACCCCCTTTCAATTTTTTTTTTTTATCAGTGTGTACCTACTATTTAATATTTTCTAATTTTTTTTTTGTTTTCTTAAATGCATTTGCCTGCGGGCGCCAACACCCCCTTTCAATTTTTTTTTTTAGTTATGTGACTCTAGTTGAATTTCTGTGTAGACTTGAACATTGATAATCTAATACTCTATGAATAATCCTTCTTAAATGAACTACCTATAATTATTTTAAATGGTTTTTACATTTAAGATTATGGACATCTTAGTTTGAACTCTTTAACGTGTGTACCTACTATTTAATTTTTTCTCATTTTTTTTTTTGTTTTCTAAAATGCATTTGCCTGCGGGCGCCAACACCCCCTTTCAATTTTTTTTTTTAGTTATGTGACTCTAGTTGAATTTCTGTGTAGACTTGAACATTGATAATCTAATACTCTATGAATAATCCTTCTTAAATGAACTACCTATAATTATTTTTAATAGTTTTTTCATTAAAGATTATGGACATCTAAGTTTGAACTCTTTAATGTGTGTTCCTACTATTTAATTTTTCTAAATTTTTTTTTTGTTTTCTTAAATGCATTTGTCTGCGGGCGCCAACACCCCCTTTCAATTTTTTTTTGTAGTGTTACCTATTATTTAATTTTTCTAAATTTTTTTTTTTTTTTTCTTTAAATGCATTTGCCTGCGGGCGCCAACACCCCCTTTCAATTTTTTTTTTTAGTAGTGTGTACCTATTATTTAATTTTTTCTAAATTTTTTTTTGTTTTCTAAAATGCATTTGCCTGCGGGCGCCAACACCTCCCTTCTAATTTTTTTTTTTTATTAGTGTGTACCTACTATTTAATATTTTCTAATTTTTTTTTGTTTTCTTAAATGCATTTGCCTGCGGGCGCCAACACCCCCTTTCAATTTTTTTTTTTAGTAGTGTGTACCTATTATTTAATTTTTTCTAAATTTTTTTTTTGTTTTCTAAAATGCATTTGCCTGCGGGCGCCAACACCCCCTTTCAATTTTTTTTTTTAGTAGTGTGTACCTATTATTTAATTTTTTCTAAATTTTTTTTTTGTTTTCTAAAATGCATTTGCCTGCGGGCGCCAACACCCACTTTCAATTTTTTTTTTAGTTATGTGACTCTAGTTGAATTTCTGTGTAGACTTGAACATTGATAATCTAATACTCTATGAATAATCCTTCTTAAATGAACTACCTATAATTATTTTTAATAGTTTTTTCATTAAAGATTATGGACATCTTAGTTTGAACTCTTTAACGTGTGTTCCTACTATTTAATTTTTTCTAAATTTTTTTTTTGTTTTCTAAAATGCATTTGCCTGCGGGCGCCAACACCTCCCTTCTAATTTTTTTTCTATGATTTTGTCTCTAGCCGAATTATGAAATATTGATAACATTGAATCATACGAATAATCCTTCTTTAATAAACTGAATATCATGAAAAGTTTTTTCCGTTTAAGAGTATGGACATCTTAGTTTGAACTCTTTATTGTGTGTTCCTACTATTTAATTTTTTCTAAATTTTTTTTTTGTTTTCTTTAATGCTTTTGCCTGCGGGCGCCCACACCCCCCTTTCAATTTTTTTTTTAGTAATGTGACTCTAGTTGAATTTCTGTGTACACTTGAACATTGATATTCTGGTACTTTATGAATAAGCCTTCTTTAATAAACTAAATATTTTGAATAGTTTTTCTGTTTAAAATTATTGGGCATTTTTGTTTGTACTTTGTTCAGTGTATTCCTAAAGTATTATTTTCTCCATATTTTTTTTTTTGTTTTCTAAAATGCATTTGCCTGCGGGCGCCAACACCTCCCTTCTAATTTTTTTTTATGATTTTGTATCTAGCCGAATTATTAAACAATGATAACCTTTACTCATACGAATAATCCTTCTTTATAATGTCACTCTTGTTCAATTTTCGTGTAGACTTGAACATTGATAATCTAATACTCTATGAATAATCCTTCTTAAATGAAAAACCTATAATATTTTAATAGTTTTTTCATTAAGATTATGGACATCTTAGTTTGAACTCTTTAATGTGTGTTCCTACTATTTAATTTTTTCTAAATTTTTTTTTTTGTTTTCTTAAATGCATTTGCCTGCGGGCGCCCACACCCCCCTTTCAATTTTTTTTTTTTAGTTATGTGACTCTAGTTGAATTTCTGTGGAGACTTGAACATTGATATTCTGGTACCCTATGAATAATCCTTCTTTAATAAACTAAATGTTTTGAATAGTTTTTCTGTTTAAAATTATTGGGCATTTTTGTTGTACTTTGTCATGTGTATTCCTTAAGTATAATTTTCTCCATATTTTTTTTTTGGTTCTAAAATGCATTTGCCTGCAGGCGCCAACACCCCGTTTCAATTTTTATTTTTAATAGTGTGGCTCTGTTGATGTTTTGGAGACTTGAACATTGATAATCTGGTACCCTATGAATAATCCTTATTTAATGAACTAAATATTTCTCTTACTTGGATCTAAAATTGAAGGCTCTAATCGCATTTTTTTCCAAAGTCACTTTGTAACTTAAAATGGTTTTTAACATGCAGAAGTTGCATCTTCTATTTTAACATTTAATGATTATACGTCATAATTCACAAGTTTTTTTAAGTAAAAGAGTTTAAAAGTCTCTAATTAAATTAATTACTATACCAACAATAAACTAATAATTATTACATGTTTTCTTGATAGAATATTGGTAAAATGAGAAAGCGTTATGCAGAAAAGGTTTTATCTAACTATAAGAAAAAAATAAAACCTTTTCATACTAAACATTTTATAATTTGTATATCACCAATATACCAAATTATTATTTTAATGTTGTGAATTAAACTATACAAGTTTCTGCTTACTTTAAACTTTAATTTTTTAAAATTTTTTTCAAGGAGTAAAACTTTTGAACTCAAACCTTAAAATGCTCTCCTGGGCAATTTATAAATACGATTTAGAACCCTTTCATTCTCGACCCACGATTAGTTTTTCTGTTTAGATTCTGGATATTTTAGTTTGAACTTTGTTATGTGTATCCCTACAGTATAATTTTTAATTTATTTATTTTTTTACATAGTGATTTGCATACGCGGTTTAAAATGGAGTGCAACCGAGTTCCACAAAAGTGCGGAATTTAGTGTTGGGACGGTTTGTACGTCTATTTTTACTATCCACAAAAGTTAAAATGTATTGACCAGACATAATTGAATTAAAATCAGCAGTGACATTTTCGGTGTTTGTGGGGTTCGGTGTATTTATTCTATTTGAATAAAAATGTTTATAATATATGTGGGTATACCTTCAAATTAAGAATGTTTATTTATCACACTGCCATCCACCTCCTTTGTTGAGAACCGTTTTTCTAATTTCAATATTCTCTTTCATGTAACACACAATTTAATACTATATTATAACAGTAACTAATTGAATAGTGAGATACACTAAGGAGAAACTGTAAAAAAAGATTTACCATTTTTTTATTATTTGAAAAAATATAATTTTTAAAATAATATTAATAAAATTTCTTTTTTATTCCTGTATAGCTTATCCCCGCTTATGAATTTTATATTAAAAAATTCTATTCATTCAAGTGATTGCTTCTGTAAGTTTTTGTGATGTTGATGTTGGCGGCAACGTTTCAAAATATTTGAAATAATTTTTTTAATACCTTGTTGTCTTATGTTGTATTTATCCAACAGACAGTGATTCTAAAATACAAAATTTAATTAATTGATGGTGATTAAAACTTAAATAGGTCAATAAAATGTAAAAGAAACAATTTTGTAAAAAAAAAAATATCAGCAATATAGGTACATGTTTAAATCATATCTTTGGATCAAAAAAGGAATAATTATTAGCAGGTTGTAATCAATATAGTTAGTAGGTGGAAAATACTCTTAGAAATAACTGGATTAAATGATAGATTTATTGAAAAAAAGTGGTACATAAGTGTTTGTTGAATAACTGAATATAACCTATCATAACATACCAACATGACCTATACAATATTGTAGTACACAAGTATTATAATAGGTATCTACTTAAAGGAATTATGCTATACCCTAAAATCATATTATATAATATAACAATTTATAGCCTTATTACATTTAAACTATAAAATAGTGTATTACCTTCTTAGCAATACAGCCCTTTAGGGAAAAATTTTTACTAATATCTATATTATACTACTTCAATAAAATAAAATAATTTTTTTTCATTTACATATTTATATCGGTGCTCTAATTTGATATAAGATATACTAATGTTTGTTCTGTAATTGTTTTAACTTGCGGGCCAGTTAAACTTGGCATGCGAACTATAACTGAAATCATAGTCGGAGATTTGATCAAATTTGAGGGGGGGCTTAAATGTTGTTTTGCAAAGTAAGCAGTGGGGGCTTTGCCCCCACATCCCCACTCTAATATCTATCATGCTTTCACTCTTCAGTACGCATCAACTACTAAATTACTAAATTACAAAACTACTAAATATGGATTACTAACTATATAATATTATGCACTTTAAAAATTATTAATTTATAATATAATAAATATTTTATTATTTTAATACAATAAATCTATTTTTATTAGGCCAAATATATCAATAACTTTCTCAATTTGATATTGATACTTTTTCAATTACAATATTGAATAGTTATTAAATTTTTCTTGTGCAGCATACTCGTGCGTAGCATTTCTTGACTTTGCGCATTGCAGAAAAGCTTCGCTCACATGTAGCCGAGCTGATTGGTATTGTTATGGCTACCTGTAGAAGCTTGATCGTTGGGAACACACTTTTAGAAATATTTTGTTTTATTGTATTATAATTTATTTCATTTCCTGATTGCAAGATGCTGTTTTTTGCTACGGTCATCTCTGACTGAATTTGAATTTTCGATAAATCCAATAATCCCTGAAAACAGATAAAATGTACTAACGACTTTTATCATAAAACTAAAAACTGAAGATTTACTTGATAATGATCAATAAAAAATTGACTTTCTTCAAATTTTAGTTGAAAAAAATTATCAACAGATATGCCCATTTTGTAAACTATCATTCGAAAATCTTTCTTTTAGCTTTGTAACTAGTGTATCAAGAATCATAGTACGCATTTATTCTGTAGAAATCTTCAGTTGTCTGTACATTACTTTGTGTAGGTTCTGTGTACTGTGCACTAGTGCTAGCAGTGACATGAAATTTTTTATATCATTTGGTCCTTTCTATTTCTTTTTTTATTTCCTAAATTTTAAAATATAATTAATACAATAATAATTTTTATTAATAACATAGAAAGTATCAATTAATTAAAGTATACCTTGGAATGGGTTTCAATAGATATATTATTGACTGTTGCAATTTATTATATCCGCCCAAATTTCAGCAAAACAGTCACTGGTCTTAATCCTCTAAGGATTAGATTATAGATTTATAATAATTGCTGAATTTCCAAGAGTTGAAGATTTTTCTTGCATTTGCATGTTAAAATATTAATTATTGTTAAAATTTATGTAAAAGAAACAAATATACAACAAATTGTCCTTTCCTCATATTGGTTAAAATTCCTGCAATAATAAGAAGATATACACATTAACTTCAAATTAACAAAATGTATCAATAA
Organism: Sitobion miscanthi; assembly: GCA_008086715.1. Lineage (NCBI taxonomy): Eukaryota > Metazoa > Arthropoda > Insecta > Hemiptera > Aphididae > Sitobion > Sitobion miscanthi. Next base: position 19,958,253 of record CM017799.1, on the reverse strand, counting down.
TTCTATATTTAAAACATTAAATACAATAATCAAAATATTAACCTATTGCTTCATTTACATCTTTATCAGATTCATTTTCAATCTCATTATTAATGTATCTACTTTGCTTTAAAAACTGGACATTACAGCTTCACAATTTCTATAACGGCAATTCCACCTGGTGTTGCTTACCTTGTATTGACTTTTTTTTACACCCAACTTATTTTGAATATCGATTAAATTTTTATTATTAGTCAGATATGAAAAGTGAATATGAGGGCCTCTAAATTAGAGGCTCTAATGTGTTAAAACGTTTCTGGTTTCCTGTAATTTAACATTTGAAATATTATTAAATTGGTTTTTATTTTAAAACAGACAATTTATTTAAAAATAAAAATATAAATAGGCAATTTAAAATAATTAATTCATACCTTTATCTATTTTACCTATCTAGAACTACTAATTAACTTTGTGTGCCATGCAGTGTGTAAAAAATTGCATACGGATGTTTTCCTTTAATCTTTGCTTGGACACATTAAATCGCCCAGACATAACGCCGGCCCCATCGTACGACTGGGCTACAATTGCCAATTGAGGGTTTAATTACATTGCTTGAGGTAATCTAACATAGTTTACTTAAAGTCTCGCATCTTGTTTATATGAACAATCAATGAAACAATAAATCTTTCTCTTTGATTTCTAACCTTTGCAGTATCTCAAACATAAAGCCATTTGCTCATCTTTAAAACACCTGAAAATTCAAATTAAATTTTAATTGATCAAATTTCCAATTAACATTTTAATATATTACCTAGCTTCATCGCACATTATTTCCAATATGCCACACATCTTCAACTTCTTGTATTATGGTATCATTTGATAAACCTGCACAAATATTAATAAGCTCATCTGAACTCCATGGCTAGTATAATTTGTTTTCTCTTTATATTTCTGGGCAAATTCAGATATAATTTAGATATCATAATACATGCTTTCTTAAAATTTCCTAAATATAATTATAAATTTAATTAATTACTAATAAAAAAAATTACTTTCCACTTCATACCTTGATTCATGGAGCTGGGAGCTTCATTGTGGCCTCTAAATGCTAGGCCTTGTCTGCACAAAAACAGTGTCAACTTCACACAAAGTTCGCTATATCTACGATTACTTTCAATAAGTAGCTTATGTTTAGAGAAACCTGTGATATTACACTACCAGTTTTTTCAATGTTTTTATGTGACTGTCATTTTTCCATATTAGTCAGATGATATTTTGTTGTTGCATGAGAATGAAGTCTACTTTGATGGCCTTTTTTAGATCCTCTTGAACCACTTAGCTGTATTAAATTTAAATGTAATAAATAAAATTGTTTAATTATTAAAATGTTTACTTTATTCCATTTTTTAAAACTAATTTTGGTAAATGTATCTTCAGTATTGTTCCCAGAACCAAAATACGACAAGCAAACAGTACAAAGCGTCATTGATGATACTATATTCAAGCCATTCAAAGCATTCGTAATATGATGCATTAAAACTACGGTTTGTTGACCAAATTTTGTCATTGGATAAGACTGAGCATAAATTAAAAGTAGTAGTCATTATAGTCACTCTATACATTTTAGCATGCAAATAACTTTGATAAAAAATAAGCTACCTAAGCAATATTGCCAATATTTATCTCAAATACATAATATCTACCTTCATAATTGGACGTGATGGACCAGAGTTAATATTACCCAAATCATTTATATCACTATTTGAAGCCGCGGAGAATCAAATGTCGATGACGAGTCGCCGTCAGAGTGTACTGTAGTTTTTTCAGGAATTTCCGTCGGCAACACGTTTTCAGATTTTACAGTTTCTTTAGGTTTTTTTTTAATATTAAATAATTCAAAATAATTCGACATTTTTAATAAATAAATAAAACACTTATGAAATTACTGAAGTACTACAGGTTACAGTAATACACAGTTATACAAAGTTACACAGTTTTACAAAATACAAATAGGTATACAACTACACGAAAAGTACAACGAAAAGTACGTGACACGTGTAGGTAACATTTACAATATAATATTATTTCGAGTATTCGACCGAAATCACGATTTCCAACAGTGAACAACGCAACACGCAACACGAAAACGAAACGGTCGAAACAGCAATCGGCAATCGGCACATTAATAATGTTATCAGTCTGATTATTGAAATTTCTATTTTTTTCATTGCGATAATGCGATAACAATCGTCGCGACGGCCAGCAAGTGCGCACCGATGACGATTAGGTATAATATGGTATAATAATTATTATTATATTGACATTTATTTTGACAACATTTCGGGAAAAAAAAATATTTGTAAAGTTCCAAGATTTTGTCAATCGTTGTAAAATAAGTACCTATTTTTAATATTATATACTATGAAAAATTTTGATAATTTTGGGGGGGCTTTCGATCTTTTTTTTTTTTTTTTTGGGGGGTGCTAAGCCCCCCCCCCCCCCCCCGCACCCCCCAATCACCGCCTATGACTGAAATAGAAAACCCGAATAGTACATTGCTAATCACTACGGTTTTCTGTAAAAAGAACATACGATTTATCATTACCGTATAGCACTGAGTATAATATATAAATTCTATGGATTTTATCATAGTAAATAATATCTTTTTTAAAATATCTATGGCAATCGTCATTGTCGAAATTCGTTGGCGAAGATAACAATTTCTATTTGTATTTGATTTCAGTGTACAAAAAAATAATAAGCCATCATATAGGCGGACAGTCGTTAAAAAACCGTATATCGTGAAACGTAAACGTGAACCCGAGGCGCAGCCCTGTGCCGATTTTTCGTACTTTTTAGGGAACCCACCAATGAGAAAATTAGATTTTTTCGGCGGCCTGCGTCCGGCCGTCGCGCGTTATCAACGCTCCTTATCACTTTTCGCGATTTTTTTCACATTTTTCAAACATTTTCGAGTTTTGCCCCCCTACGGGGCTCCGGGCCCCCCGTTCGGACCTTATTCGCCTTCCCCGCTACGTTTACGAGTTGCGCGCGGCGGTACTTTTTTTCCGGCGAGCCGCCGCTTCGGATGTCGCGTGCGACCGAGCGCCGCCCGTCGCACCTTTTTTAGCCGTTTTTTTTCGAAAATTCGAGTTTTAGCCGTCTTCGGCGCGTCCTCCGGCCCCGTTCTCCCGTTATTCGCGTTCCCCGGTAAATTTGTAGTTTGCGCGCGCCCCGTTTCGTTCGCGGACGGGGCCCTCTGCGGAGAAATCGATCGCGCGCGAGCGCGGGTTGTAACGTTTTTCGAAAATTTTCGCCGCGGGTCGCCTAAAACCCCCCCTTTGAGACGCCCGACCTCCGGGACGAAGACGTATTCGCGTTCCGGTTTACACGTCCGAGGGCCGACGCGGTGGGATCGCCCGCTCTAAAGCCCTGAGCGGACATCGAAATCGCGTTCGGAATTCGCCGGGACGGCTATACGGCTTAAGAGTCATAGATTTGACGCTGAGTCTCAACTCAGTAGGTAGGTAGGTAGGTAAAGTGTCGGTTAGGATGACCCGTGGTCGTGGGTTCGATGCCGGCGGCCGGAAATGTCGATATTTTGCGGCGGCCGTGATATATCGGTTTTTTTTTTCGTCATTTACATCATCACTTTACGCGATTTTTTTCACATTTTTCAAATATTTTCGAGTTTTACCCCTTAATTAATGGGGCTCTGGGCGGCCCCGTTCGGACATTATTCACGTTCTCTCGACGACTTTCCCGCGTACCCTCAGCTTATTATTTATGCACCGCGCGCGGGCCGCACTTTCCCCGGACGACGTCGAGAGCCGAGTGGCGGATATCGCCGCCGTCGAGTGGGTACTACACATACATGCGTTGGAAGGTTAGATTTTTTTCGCGAATCTCACGTTTTCTACGTCTTAGGGTGAAGTGGTCGCGAGGCCCTTCACAACGCCCTCTGAAGGACGTCTAAACCGCGTTCGTAATTCGCCGGGACGCCGAAACGGTTTAAGAGAAAATCATGTGTACAAAGACACCATATACTAAATATGTATGGATTTTATTATTCTTGGTAACTTAATATAACATGACGGTCACGATGTTTGCGTTAGGTGCGTACCTAATGTCTTGACACATAATAATAATATCTATTACTTCAATTGTGTACCTATTTACGTTTAAATTTACAACAATGTTGTACACGAATGACGTAGGTAAATAACGTTTGGTTAGGTGGTTGTTTTTTATTATTACCCAATACATATGTACGTGTTTATGTATGCGTGTAGCGTGTGTAATATTAAAAGTGGTTAGTGGACCATCAATTTTTATCAATTACGAATATTACGATACTACAGCACGACCGTTACGCAACATTCTATGTGCTGTCGGTTGTGGAGCGGAGCTGCGGGGGGACCAACTTTAGCGACACGAAACGCGCCCGTGTCAACCTGCCTCATCCAACCGGCGCTCTTGCAACGCACATCACCTCTCACGGAAAACCCTAATATACGTTGTTATTCAGTGCTTTCCTTTGAGTTTTGTAGTTTTGCATTGGGCGCTTTTCACATACCGGTGAGTACAACTTTCTACTACTATATAATATTCAGATAAACTACAGGTGTATTGCGAACGATCATATTTTCACCACATACAGACATCGTTTTCCGCTAGCCATCATGGCGCGTTTCGTGTTTTTTTCGTACACCGCAAATGTACTTTGAATACCTATAACGTTTTTTGTATCCAAATTCGTATTAGCCGTGTACCTATTGTTTCCAGTTGGTGTAATCGACGTGTAAGTCCGTTAACCGTTTCGGCGCGTTACCTTTGCGGTACACGTATTTTACATTGTCGCTTCACATTTTGCGTTATTTTGTTGCTGGGTATGTAATTTTTCGTATTTTTCTATTTTTATGAACACACATAGCCGGTTATACACGTAAGTACCGGTGTGTACCTATTAATTCTAAAAATAACACACGAGTCGCTGATAACAAACTGATACTGATCATTATATTCGGTTGCAACGAACTTTTTACTTATTTTTATGATATTATTATACAGTATGGACTATAGCCTGTTCGTGATGCTTTTAGGCTATTCAAAATGGTCAAACGCTGTGCGCTATGCGGAGTTGTGGACAACATCATTGACGTTTCCGTACACAAGTAAATCACCCAACACGTTAATACTTATATATTATAATAATTATATGTCGCCTTAATTTCCAATTGCCGTAAATCGTCGTCTTGAGTGGGGGGCATTTGTGGTGGACCAAGGATTTCCCGTCAACCACACGTCTAAGCTGTGTTCGAGGCATTTCGTCCCCGGTGTTGACTACGCTGTGGGACATGCGGAGCGCTGCCGTCTGTCGACAACAGCAGTGCTGTCTTTGGTGAGTGTATAAATTATATTAAATTCAAACATTGCAGTACACCGTGACTCTACACCCGTCGGGCTGGACTTCAGTAATTACTCTTTATCACTAATACTGTTGTGTACTCTCATGAGTTTAATGTATCTACGGTGTATGTTAGCAACATAACTTAATTTAATAACTTAACTCAATGACATTCGAGGTTTATACATATGATGAGCTCACAAAAGTATACTACTAAAATGACATATTATTATAGCAAGAGTCATGATATTACATTGATATACTTTTCACTTTAATGCCTTTTCATAACACCGTGTGGATCACATATCTTTATTATTTCAAATTTGATCAATTTTCACAACATTTACAATATGGGAATTACCTACTTAATATAGTGTAGCCAACTTTTTAAATATTATTCGACATAAATTTCTGCAGCGCTAGGTTTACGCTATTTCCATAGTATGTAAGAATCAAAGTTAAGCCAATGACAATGAGTAATGTCTAACCTACGGTGAAAATTCCTTACATGCTTGATTATACACTGTGCTCTTAGATACATATGTTTCTTTACCATCTTAATACTTTACTATACTACTATACTATACTATACTGGCTCGGTAAAGCATTCTTGAAAACTAAATGTCTATTTTATCATAAAACTTTCATTCGACTTATCATTTTATTGGAAATTAAATTGTAGAATAACTTGAACGAAATTCAATTGTGTCATTGCTGTTTCAGATTTCAATTGCTTATCAAACACTGGGTCAAGCTTATTTTCATACATTGACTAAAATTTGATACCTAAATTAACTTATAACTATACTAATATATCAACTTTTACTATGGGTATATTGACCTAAATGAAACACTTGAGGTTTTCTCACATAAATTTACATTTTCTTAATGTTACTATTACACAAAGTAGGTATTACTATACTCTTTACTAACGTCTCCTTTTATTGTGAACTGTGTACTGGATAAGTGTTTTATTGGCTTTTCACATATTGGCTTACTGTTAGCAATGTCAAGATTATGTTAATACTTTCTTTCCTTTATTTATACAACTAACTTGTTTGTACTACAGTGTAACATATTTACTACTGATGTGTGTTATATCAATACATAGTGGTAATAATATAGGTGTACTTGATTTTATCACATTGAGACTCTTTAAAAAATAATTTTAATCACACCGTATGTATGATTTTATTAGTGTAACACATAAATACCTTACATTCAACTTTTCATATAAATGCACTTATTGCACATGAGTACCTAAACTTACCGTTATAGAGTGCAATACATTTTTAAAATGTAAGTCATTATTGTTATTGTTACGGTAATACCTAACCAACACAAGATTATATGAAACATGTATGAACACACAATCATTAAAATGTTTTCTTTTTATTGTTGGAAGTTAAAATTCTGTATTAAATTACACTCTTTTTTATTACTACTGCTACTACTATTACTACTACTACTACTACTACTACTACTACTACTACTTACTACTGACCTAGGTCATTTGTAAGTTGAGTACTGGATAAGTCTTAGAAATGTTTATATTATTTTAATACTTAATACAATAGATTGTATTGATGTTAGGATGGACACAGCTTAGATTTAGGTGTAGTCACACATTCAATTAAACATTATTTTGGACCTACAACTCTTTTTTAACATGATTTGGACTACAACATTTATACTTTTATTGGAGTATCATAAATCTTAAATTATCATATGATTTCACTATAACACTTACTGTTATACAGTGCAATATAGTTTTACAACGCTTCAAAGTTATTGTTGTTAGAAAGATTATTAGTATGTATGAAACAACTTAAACATTCTTCTGTGGATTTCTTTATTCTATGATTGGTACTTATCAATTTTAATATATAGCATTTTTCTGATGTTATTTAGGTAGACCTTTTTCTCTTGAAAACCTCAGGTCAACTATGAATGATAGTAATGGTTAGAGTTAGTTATGACTCAGTGTATTTTAAATGGACTTTTAACGTAGGCATTATTATGTATTATTTGCAAAAAAAAAAAACAAAAAATTTCACTAACCAAAGTTTTTTTTAAGTTAAAGTTTATTAATTTAACTATAACAAAAGTCAGTATACATATTTTATTATCTCAAAATATACCTGCTTACTGCTCACGTTGAACACACATTTAGTTAAACATTATTTGTAACTCTTTAAAAAATATTTGAACCGCAATCATTTGTGTAACAGAAACCTTACATTCGTATAAATTCAATATATTGCATATAGGTACCTATACATACTGTTATAGAGTGCAATAATTATTGTTGTTACTGAAAAACATAAGCACATTACACAGTTTTAGTTTATTATATTATACTATATTATTATATTATACACATTATTATATTATATTATTATAGGCATTGTTATTATACGTTGTTACTAACACGTTAGTGCAGCAGTTCTTTTGAGTATGGATTTACAAAAACGATATTATATATTTAATTATTTAGAATTAAATTACAGTTAGACTTTAAACGTAGATTTTAAATGTTAAACTTATGTATTAAGCTTAAAGATATTCAAGTATGATTGCCTTAAACTAATATTTTGTTTTACTTTCACGTACAGACTGTGATCTGTGAGTTAACCATAGCATTACATGTATTAAAATATTACTCATGGATGTGTTCACTGCTTCAGACCCATTAATTTACTACTCAACATTAAAGACATGTACTTTACTTTTTGTTTTAATTATTACTTTACCTACACAGGCTAACTCTTAGTAACAATTTACTTTATTACTATTTATTATTATTATTACTATTACTATCATTATGTCAATGAATGTTATGTCAGTTGCATACATACCATATACATACTATAACTATATAATAATACATAACTAATATTGTTTTTTTATATCACGTACACATTGCATTCTATTACCTTGAGTTACACGTGCTCAAACCTAAACTAACTCAACAGTTAGGCATTTGTTCATTTGTTTATTATTTTTGTTGAGGATCATGACGTATACATAATACCTCAACAGAACACTTTTATTTTTACTTAACTATTTAATGTGTAACTGTTAATTATACTACTTATGGACTGCGATTATGTACCTATTTATTTTAACCTATTCATTGATTATGGCTCGAAATAAAGTCAGACTTTAAACGTTAAACTTACATGTTATGATTTTTAATATTTTGTTTTACTTTCCTTACAACAAATGTTTGATATATGTGTACATATCTCTCTAAACAACACTTTTATTTCACTTATTAGTTGCCCTTTTGTCATTTCACTCAACTGTTTAATTTTATAACTGTTGATCACTGCTTCAGAACCATTCGTTTGCTATGAGTAAACATATTTTAAACTGCGCTCCTATTGTTTGAACTAATAGTCAGTTTAACAAATGTGCTTACGATATAGTCTATTAAACAATTGACATTAAATATACAACTGTACTTTTTGATTTAATTATTACTTTATTACATTACATTAGTACTGAAGTAACTCAAAGCGCTCCGTGCTTTAACAACAGTTTCAGTTATTATTCATTTTTATATTGTTCAAATTTTGGAATAGTTACCACTTACTTTAAAACTTATGTTAAAAACTATTATGGGTAAATTATGTTTGCCTAAAAATATTTATACTTAACGAAGCATAAAGTTGTTGTATGCTTAAATAACTTTTATTAAAATTTTATAAATAACTTTTAGCAATGAATATATAATAATATAAAATAAAAATATAAAAATATTAGAACTACAAAATAACGCTAAAACATTTTTACTCTGTCATTAATACAATTAATTGATAAAAAATATGTGATTTAAAATTGAATTACACTAACCGCCCATTAATTTATAGGTAGTCGGACGGCAACTGGTGCCAGGGATGGCTGAAGAGCCTGAAGGTGGAGACCCCATGCAAGTCGAAGTAGAAGTTGTGGATGAATACGCTATGATGGACGACTACATCGTTGAAGTTGTGATGGAAGACGGCGTTATGGACGAAGACAATGTGGAATTTGTCGACGTGGAAAACATGGAAGTCCAGACGGACGACGAAGTTTTGCCGGCGGACGTCGAGATAGTCGATGTCCTGCCTGGTGAACTCGAGTTCATGAACATTGATTTCAACCCTGAAGTTGCTGTTGAACTACCAAGAGTCAATGTGCCACGAGTAGACAGGCCAGCCGGCGTTCAAAACCCACTTCCGGATCGGCACTACATCGGGCCGTTGAATCAAGTCTGCAGGCACTGTGAGGCCTGTCACTTCAACTGTGAACGCACTTCGAGGGGTCATTTCACATTGTGTTGCAACAACAATCAGATGGTGATTGCTGAAGGACCCCGTCGGTTGCAAGAAGCACCTGAATTGCTACAGAGTTTGTTGGTAGACGACTCACAGATAGCAACACAGTACCGTAGAGACATAAGACGGTACAACAACACTCTTGCGTTTGCCGCCTTCTCCACTGACCTCAATCAGAGAAGATTGCCTGGTCGCGGACCGAGAGTGTTCACTGTACACGGCCAAGTGTATCGAAGGATCACCAACGACGTCGTCAGAAACGACGACAGACACCCAAGTTACTGTGAGCTCTATTTCATTGAATCTGGGGAAGCAAACCGGGCTCGCATGAACCAGAACCACCAGGGTGAGCTGAACGAGACTGTGCTTACAGACTTGGACACGATGCTGAGGCAAACCAATCCATTTGCCATGGCATTCAGCAACATGAGAGCAGTGTGGCTGGAGGAACAGAGAATTGCCAACGCCAATCCTCTGGTGCAACCCAGGAGAGTCACCATGCACTTGGTGGCCGACCCAAACAGTGACCCAAGGCGATACAATCTACCGCCAGCTCAGGTCAACGAAGTTTCGGTCGTGTTTGCTGGAAACAATGGCCAACCGCCGGGAAACCTCGACCTGGTGGTGTACGACTCGAATCCATTGAACCCACAACACAGGATGCAAACCTTATCGTACGGCTCCCAGCACGCAGATCCAATGCTATACCCTCTGTTGTTCCCACACGGTGAACTGGGTTGGCATTTCAAACTGCGACAAGACGACGGTGGCCGGCGAAATGCTGTGCGCACACGCAACACTATCAGAGAATTTGTGTGTCACCGTCTGGCCATTCGTTACGAAGGGACTAACGACCAGAGGCATCGACAATTGAGTCTGATACACCGTGGTGGTTTTCTGCTTCAACAGTACGTCTGTGACCAATACGTACGAATGGAAACAAACAACTTACGGTTCATCGAACGCAATCAGAGAGCCCTGTTTGCCGAAGCCTATCAGGGCCTGGTAGATCACATCAACCAGCAGTTGCACATTGACGAACCTGCCCCGCTTGGACGCAGAATGATTTTGCCGTCGACCTTCACTGGAGGTCCACGTTACATGAAACAGAGCTACCAGGATGCAATTACTATAGTGCGCAAGTATGGCAAACCCGACCTGTTCATTACCTTCACTTGCAATCCTGGGTGGCCCGAGATTGTCAACAACAAAGGAAATCATGCAGTTGCGAGTGACAGACCAGAACTGGTGGCAAGGGTGTTTCACGCCAAACTCAAGCAGCTCATGTCAGACATAACTGAGAACAGAGTGTTTGGTAACGTAGACGCATATGTTTACACTGTTGAGTTTCAAAAACGTGGTCTGCCTCACGCACACATACTCATCATCCTCAGCGATGGCAACAAGCTGCTCACAGCCGAGGATGTAGACGATGTCGTGTGCGCTGAACTACCAGACCCAGCAGACGAGAACAATCAGAGACTGTTCACAGCTGTGACAAGTCACATGATACACGGACCATGTGGCCAACTGAACCGCAACAGTCCGTGTATGGCTGAAGGGATATGTCTAAAGGAATATCCAAAGGCATATAGTGCAGAGACAGTTTACATTTCTGACTGTGGGTACCCAACGTACCGTCAACCAGACAATGGAATTGAGGCCCTCGTGAGGGGTCACCAGGTCAGCAACGAGTTTGTAGTTGCCTACAACCCTTACCTGCTGGCCAAGTACGATGCACACATCAACGTAGAGGTGTGTTCTTTATTAACACTTTGATGTATAACTCCTTAAATATTGTTACTATGATTTAACAAAAAAACACTCAACTTACATTTTTAAATATTTTATTTGTTTGTTGTTCCATTTGCAAATTAACAATATACTATAAAATAATGGTTACTTTTCGTTTATTATATTTTTGATGATATTACTGTCATCATAATTAATTCATACAGTAGTACACTGATCTTAAAAAATTATTATTTTATTTTTTAAGTTTTACATTTAAATTTACATAATATAATTATCTATATGGATATAATATAAATAATTAATAATAGACAATTGATAATAACTATATTTAATTGACATCCACAGCTATTGAGCAACGCACCTAAGTTAGACAGGGCTCGATTATGTAGTTAAATAGTAAATATATAACATACTATGTAGTATTTACTTGATATACATTACAGTTTTTTTATGTCAGTCATTTATATAAATTTATAAGTGTAGCACACAAATACTGCTACAGATTCTAAATATACAATATTAAAACAGAATAGACTTTATGTACATATTTAATTAAATTAAAATAATGATATGACTATTTACTGTTTAATAACTTATATATGTAGAGTATTATATAAAATTAACTAACCAATAGATCTAATAGAACTAATTAAATTCTATAATATAAATTTTATTTTTGTCATTTATTGAAATTTATTATTATTATTATCACTACTCATAACATTATTGTGTATTAATCGAACGAATTTTGTTTGTTTCAGTTTCATTAATGCTCGGTACGTCAGTCCGCCGAACAGTTTGGCGACTGTTTTCGTACGAGTTGCATAAGCCGAGTCACAATGTGATCAGGCTTCCAGTCCATCTGGAAGACTACCACACGGTGTACTTTGCTCTCCGGTACAAGAACTGGAGCGGGTGCAAACAACAGCGCTGGCCCGGACAAGACTAACGGCGTTCTTCTCGCTCAACGAGACGGACCCCGAGGCCAGACAGTATCTTTACTACGAGATACCGTTGCATTACACCTGGATGGAAAGAGACAGGAGGTGGAATCGGCGCCGAAGGGTAATGAACAACGAGACGTTGTCTCGGATGTACGCGGTCAACCCACTAGATCGAGACCGATTCCTCTTGCGACTGTTGCTATTGCACAGGAGAGGTCCTCAGTCGTTCAGAGACATGAGGACCGTCGACGGGATCGTGTATCCGACATACGCGGCGGTGGCGCTTGGACTCCTGGAGGATGACCAAGCCCTGCTGGCGTGCATGGCAGAGTCCGCGGCCGTGGACACTCCCGCACAGCTGCGTTACCTACTGGTGACGATCCTACTGTACTGCGAAGCCGCGGATCCACTGGCGTTATACATGGCAAGCGAGGAAGACCTGAGACAAGACTTCTCCCACAGACTGAGAGACGAGGGCCGCGTGCCCTGGACGCCGTCGGGCGGCTGCTGCAGGTCACGGTAAAACGCTGGCCGACTACGGGTTGCCGAATCCGGACGTCGCGTTCAACCATGACTTAATTACTTATTAGTTATTACAGTATAAATCACTTATGCCGATAATTTTTAATTATTTGCTATAAGTTTAGCCGTCGCTATATGCGACGGCGGGTACCTGTGTGCCCTGACCTGTGTGGTCCGACCTTTGTGGTCCTTGTGGAGAGAAAGTTTGACAACCTCCCCGTGGTTCTCTCTGGATGCTTATTCACTGCAAAGTGAATTCGTAACTAATGTCAAAAGTTTTAAAATTAAATTAATTAACTGGTTTTCAGCATACTTATAGAATTAACATTTTCAGGCTGTTGAAAAATGGTGAACACAAATGTGTTTGGTGTGGAAACATTGACGCCGCCATGGAGTTTCTATACACAAGTAAGTATGAACCATTTACGTCCCAATGTACATGACCGTTACACTCACATTCACATTTACATTAGGTTTCGACGGATATGGACGCAGTTCGTGCAGCACCAGGTCACAAGTCTACCAAGCTGTGTTCGAGGTGTGTTGTTTCTGGAGACTTCTCGACACAGCACTGAGGTTATTATGAATAGCGCATTAGTATTTGTTCATTTTCCACACACACCAAAACCACCAATATGTGTTCAATTAGTATTAATCACAACTTAAAACTCTTATAACAATTTACTCTCATTGACCAAATGCTTTTAATATTTATATTTCATTGTAAAACCTTATATTCATGAGTATATACATCAGTATCGATATCTTCATTATAAAGGTTAATGCATTTGATTTTCTGTGATCACTGTTAACTATTACTTGAGAACTATTACATATTGTATGTGTATTCTTATTCACTATTCACTATTCACTATACAATTTAATATAATATTTTTGTCATGTTCTCAGGTTATTTATTATCAGAAATATTTCATTGACTTTTATTTTTAATGTTTAACTACCCCGTGTTTAATTCATATTTATATTACATAATATCTAAACAGAATACTCTTATATGTATAATTTTACTGGACTAATATGCGTTCATAAAAATTCATAGACCTTATTAGATAGACCCAATATTGCCTAAATGTGTTATTAACTTTCTTAATGGTTTTATTAAGATATACTGACGTTGTGCTTAAAGTATTTTTACCAAACAAAATAACAAATTGATTCTGCGATCACTGTACATTACTCTTTTAAGAACTACATTATACTATAAGCTTATTCATTAAATCAATTAACTGGTATATTGTATTTTTAGGCTGTTTTGTGTGGAAACATTGAGATACAAACATGTCCGGCCAACAGACTTCTCAAGACAGCACTGCTACCTTCAACAGTGATATTATTTGTTCCCTTCCCACTCCGTGTTTCATTCATGTTAACCACAACTGAAAACCCTTAGAAACACTTTTGAAATAACACCCGACAAAATGACAAATGCTTTTAATGTATAACCTAATGTATGTATTTGTTTTATTTCTTTTAAAATCTTATTGTTAAACCTGATATATCAAAAAGACAAATTTAATTCTGTGATCACTGTAAATAAGTCTTTCATAATTCATCACCGAAGCAATGAAACTGCGAATGAAAATATGAATGCATTGTATCTAACTATTGTGGCTGTATTTAACTCAAAAGATTAATTATGTTATTGTATAACCTTATGTATATATTATTACCTATTATAGAATTGCTATATTTTGTAACATGCCGTATCACTACCTATTTGTTCAATCGCAATTATAATTATCTTATTACTATGTAACATTGTGTTCGTACTGTAAAATAATACCTACAACGCAATGAATTTTTATTTTTTACTGTCGAAACCGTGCGTACGTAAATACACTTTTGTTTATACACTTATCATACATATTATATCTTATTGTATAACCTTATATTCGTACTTCAATGTCTATGTTCTATATATTAACCTCAACATTTTGTAAAATATATCACTATCTATTTGTTCAATCGCAATTGTAATTACCTTTTAACTATGTAACATTGTGTAACATAGTTAGTAGGTGGAAGATACACTTAGAAGTACTGGAAAATGATATGATTATTGAAAAAAAGTGATACATAAGTGTTTGTTGAATAACTGAATAATACCTATCGTAACATACAAACATGTCCTATGCAATATAGTAGTACACAGGTATTCTAATAGGTACCTACTTAAAGGAATTATGCTATACCCTAAAATCATATTAATATATAATAATATACAGTTTATAGCCTTATTAGCATTTAAACGAAAATAGTGTAATACCAAGGTATTACCTTCTTAGCAATACAGCCCTTTAGGTAAAAATTTTACTAATATCTATATTATACTACTTCAATAAAATAAAATAATTTTTTTTATTTACATATTTATATCG